>OY728162.1:1108672270-1109922270 GCA_963277665.1 Viscum album | reverse complement strand
CTCAAGCTCCTTTGTTTTATTATCATTCTCCAAAACCGCCATTATTATTATTACATGATTATATAATAAAATAGGTATTGTAAATATACTGATATTTTTTTATTCTATGTTTTATACCTGAACTTAAACACACATTCATCTAATGAGTAATGAACTTGTAGTTTTTGTGTATGGTGAACTATCACTACAACAAACGATGTTGTTCATTTTTCCTCTACAACCTATCATGATTGGGAATTATGATATAAACTATGTTTTTATATGATATTTATGATTTATTTATACTTCTTTAGTTATTATATAAATTTTACCATTTTTTAAAATGTGATAACGTCATTTATGAAAGTGTGGACTACCGCCTCCTCAAAGCGATGTCATTCATTCACACTTTACATGGAATTTACTAAAGATGGGTTTATTAAATGTATATGATATATATGAAATAATTATTCTACTATATTTATATTATAGATATATATATATATATATCATTTACATTCTTTCTTTTAATATGAAAATAAAACGAAAGTAGTGTTCATGCGTCTGTACAACCTACCGTCTCCCTGAACGGTGTATTTCATTTAATACTTAAATATTTTATAGATTATAATAAATATTTATATAATAAACATATATAATGTATAAATAATTTTTTACATTATTCAAATAATTAATTTATTATCTGAGTAATATAATCAATAATAACAAGTCAAAACACGTACGATAAACAAAGTGGTTATTACACGAAACATTAATTCAACCTAGAATTGTTAATAAACGGGTAATATAAATTCATAAGTGAATCATATATTGTATTATATAAAATAATATTGTCATTTGGAATATTTATTGTAAACTTATATTTATTATACAGGAGTTTTGAACATGTACAAAGAAATTAAAGACTTATGGCAAGGGAGTTTCATCTCACTTTTTATTTCCATGAGATACATGCCTTATTCACCACTCATTTATTTTGTTTGGTGAGTATAATTCCCATGTATTTATTCTATGATTATTTTAATTAAATTTATTTTTATTTACATATCCATTTTATGATTGTTATTTCATGGGGTTTATGTTTCAAAAGTTACCAAATCGGTAAAGTAATTTTGTATCAATTTTCCTTCTTTGAGGCACATGTCATGTTATGCACCTATATTTTTCTATAAGTTGTATTTACTACCATTGAAATTTTATATCATGAATATGATTATTTTAGTTATTTTTAAAACTTCATTTAATGTAATTATTTCCATTTTATTTTGATTCAAAGTTACCACAGTGGTAACTATTTATAGTTACAATCTCATTGTTTATCGAGATTGTTTATGATTATGCTTTCAATAATGAAATATTATGACAAATATATCAAGAGATCTCATGAAATTTTTTACCCCTATTAATTCATGTTATATCCAAGTGATGTTACCCTATTTCACTCTTTGATACTAAATATAATTAAGAATAAGTTTTTACAAAACTCTAACTTTATTTTTCCTTTCATTTGTAAATACTTGTTATTTCAAAATCATATTTTCTAAAAAGGGTATCAATTTTTTTACTATTATCTTTTGATATTTAAAATAAATTCTCACCCATGTATTACCTTTTTTAAAAATAGTTTTTAAATTAGTATTCATGTCATTTTTGGATAAAGTCACTTTTCTAAAATTTTAAGGTTAAAAAGATATGTTCAGCATGTATAGTCTTACCCGCCGTAATTACCATCATTTCCTTGATAATTTCTTTGTGATTTTACAAGGTTATTTTTTAAAAGAAAATGTTTTTCCTAATATTTTGTATTTTTTATATTAAAATGGTTTTCAAATAAAAAGGAATTTTATAAAATGATTTAGGTTTAAAAAGTTTTTTAAATGATTTTCAAAGATTATTTATATATTTTCAGAATTTTAATTTCAAAGAAAGTGATTTTAATTATTTAAAATCTTAATTTATATGTTTTCAAAGTATTTTCAAATAAAAAGGTTTTTGAAATGTTTTCAAGGTTTTTATAATTTTTCAAGGATGTTTTCAAGGAAAATGGTCTTTAAAATGTATTATATTTTAAAAAGAGTTTTTTTTAAAGTGTGATGGATATTTTTCTCGAGATATGTTTTAAATTATTTTTCATGATTAATTTAAATGTTTTCAGAAAAAAATTGTAGAAAAAGATTTTGAAAATGTTATATTTTTAAAAAAGTTATTTTTAAAGGAATCTTATGTTCCAACTGATCTTTTAAAATCCTTATCCATCTAAGATAAAATTCTTGGTTATATTTTATGATTTACTAGGGATATGATCCAAGGATTCCATTCATATTATTTCTCTAAACGATCTATTATTTTATGGATTTATGTTTATGAAACTTTTTTCTCTTTAACAGGTTATTACATGATAAATTTATTGGAAACTTGCTTCCTTTTACGAGTTATTCTAGGATGTAATGATTTAAAAACCTATATATTTTCCGTAGGTTGTGTTATGATTAAATTCTTATGATACCCATTTCATTTCATGGGTTATGATATGATATTTATGAAACCCATCTCTTTTTATGGGCCATTATATGATGCAAGTTTTATTATCTTGTGGAACATGTTTGTATGATTTTTTTATGTGATGGGTGAGACCTATATCTCCCTCCAATTGATTGGGTAATAATAACTGTTATATGAGATCAAAGGGTACTCTAGTTAAAACCTAAAATAGAAAACAATAGGGTATACTGGTTGTAGCCGAAACTTGAAAACAAGAGGGTACAAAGGTTGTATCCCATTCCCAAAAACAAGAGGGTACGGGGGTTGTATCCCATGACCAAAAATAATAGGGTAATCTAATTGTATCCCCAGACCCAAAAAAAAGAGGGTACATGGGTTCTAGCCCAAACCCTAACACAAGAGGGTGCACGGGTTGTAGCCCAAACCCAAAAATAAGAGGGTATATGGGTTGTATCCCAATCCCAAAAACAAGTGGGTACACAAGTTGTATCTGAATACTGAAAATAATAGAGTACATAGGTTTTTAGCCTAATCCCAAAGAAGTTACAAAGGTTGTTACCCAATCTTAAGAGATTATGAAGGTCTTGGTAGATAGTCTTGACATAATATATTCTATGCTTATGTGTATGACAAAAATTATATGTCTTATTCCTCTGTTATGCTATAATGGGTTATTTCCATAGTTACCTTATGATTAATGTCATACGAACTTCCAATATTTATGTCGTGACTCATGAATATGATCTTTGATATATAGGGTATGATATTCTAATTATACTCTAATGTTCTTATACCCTTATGTTCATGATTATTCTTCTGTATCTCCCTTTTTACCCATACTGGGCATATCAACTCACCCATTTTTATATTTCCTTTCCCCAAGTTATGAATATATGTATTATTTATAATTTGTATAATAATGGTTCTATTAATGAAAAAACTACTGGGAGATAATTTAGCTCACTAATGTACTAGTGTTCATTTTTCTTTGTTTTCAACGGAACTAAACTAATACGGTCTATGGGAGTTAGTTTGTGTAATGCATTAATTATTTCACAAAAATGATGTAATTTCTAGGTGTGTTAATACCAGGTTATTATATATTGTAATAGAGTAAAATAATAGTTAAAACATGGAAAAAAGGATGATAAAACTTAGTGGTAACCCTAAGGACATGTATAAGTATAAGTGTAAGGATAAGGAAAAGTATAGAAATATTTCTTGGAATTTTGGTAAAGGATAGAGTGAGTGGTTTTCTAGGAATACATCTCTATTTGGATACTACAAGTGGATGTGGCTATGGCACAGATGTACCTAGAGGTAACAAAACTAATAAGGTGTGCCAGTCCCAACTTGAGCGTAACCTGTTACATGACAATGTGACTTATTTCACACCTAGTTTGACACTCCCACGGGATATGCTTTGGTAATTAACAAACTCTTCATGAACCATAATAAATAATTTAAAAATTATTTGGCTAGTAATAACCTAAGATAAACCTAGTTTTTCATAGATTAAAGAATGTTCCATGATTTTGAAATCCTATAAATGATATTTCCATGATTATGAGGTTTTCCATTATGATAAATGTTTATCACATTATAATTTCTAGTTTTACTCTATAGAGATAACTATAAGGAAATGGTTTAACATAGAATGTTATAGATGTGGAAAGTATGAACATTATAATAATCAATGTTCTTACATCACATGAATAGAATCAATAATGTGGTATGAGTATTGGTTATACTTCTGTAGATAAAGATGCTGCAAATGACATGTAAAAGGTTTGGATGTTCTGACAGTATTGTTTTCATTAAACATAAGTATCATTATTTGATTGAGGTTAAGGTAACTAAAGATATTATTCATATTTCATATTATAGGAAAGGGGTATTAAGGAATAAGATAATGAATCCTAGGTAATGGTTTAAGAATAAATTTGGATGATTGAAGTGTAAATGTTTTTTTAATTCAATGATTATGTTATATGAATCATGAAATATATAATTATTTTCATTATAATTTTTTCAATAATGATTGAAAAGGATATATTGAATGGTGATGAATACTTAGAGAAGTGATTTAATGGAAAGGTTATATTTTAAAATAAGGTAATGTAACCCTTAATGTATTTGAGATGTTGATACAATTGTGTTTAACTTGGATAAAGAGGGAGTCAATTTGGATAAAGTAAATTAGATAGTATTTATGACCTCAGAACTGATAAAGGATTTGTTGAAAAAGTGGTCTATGTCATAATGAATGAAGTTTATAAGTTCTTGGATTTAAGAAATATATCCAGTAACCATTAGAATATAGAAGTATATTTGTTTTCCAAAAGGAATTATAGTAATTCAGGTAATTACCATGTTTCAAGAGAATATATGATGAGGGTATTAACACTTTTTGAATGTGACAACTAAGATCTTATTTGTGATATATAGGGAATCAATTTTTAGCTGATTGCATGACCTTATTTATAAAGTTATGAATTTTTATCTATTGGAAGGATTGTAAGGTTAATAATTTAGTGAAAGTTTAAGTTAAACTACTGATAAAGTTTTGGAGATTATAGTATTATCTCACCACATGACTATTTATACATATTGGATAACCTTTTTAAACCACTTTATGTTATTGGTAATTATATATAGATAGGATAGATTATCATAGATCTCATGATATATTAGCATTTTAGGAATAAAAATATCACCATACTTTTTGGAGAGACAGGTCAAGGGGAAATTGGTTAATACATGGACAAAGGGTGATATTTTACTTATGAAATGGAATGAAATCGGTTAAGTATATCTTCTTGTGAAAAAAAATTATTCAAATTTAGGAAAAGGGTCTTGAAATAAATTTTTTTCCTATTATCATCATTTTTATAATGTCAATGAACTCTTTCATACTTATTAACTTTATGGTTTTGTGATTTTTAACTTTACATGGATCACCCACTTTCTCATGATCAATTATCTTTATCAATCGCTATGATTATTTATGCTTTTATTCCATGTAAAATATTTCCTTCCCACTTATGTTCTCCTATGTGGAAACCTAGTTATTTGATACTTTGGGTAACCATTATATTTCCAACATTTCATTTTTAAAGTAAGTTTTAGTAATAATTTTTATAATGTGAGTTTCTAAGAAAGTAACTTCTGGTATAAAATTTTTAATAACCTAGATGAATTTCTGTGGTGCAATTCATTTTAAGGAGGGTAGAATGTAACACACTGTTTTTTGGAAAAAAATAAATTTAATTTAATATTTTTCATATTTTTAATTTCACACAACACTGAATATAGTTTTTTATATTAAAGAACTAATTTTGGATTTTGTTATATTTTATACTGAGTTAATCTTGCACTACATGTAATACAGATTTGTCTTGCGCTGCATGCAACACTGGTTTCTACGAAACAATATTTTATTATTATAATTATTTAAACAGGATAGTTATAACCTTAATATTAAACTTATTAATATGAATAGTAATAAATATTTTTCAAATATTATTTATAATAGTTTCATATAAATAAAAAATTTTGATAATGAAATATATAATTTTTGGTAGTCTTTATATGTTTAAAAATAACATCTTCTTAAAACAACTTATTTTTATGTAATTCTGTAAACAATAATAAAATTAATTTTAGAAACTATTAGAAATTTAATTTAAAAAAATAGACTTCAATTTTTAATTGATAACATAAAATTTGTCTACAGTTAAATTTTTTGTATTTTTTTGAGAAACATCATTTTTTGATGAATAGTGAAAAATATTGAATTTTAATTCAAAACAGCTTTTTTGTCTAATTTATTTATATAGTTAAATTATATTTTAAGTTGGTTTTAAAGTCAATATAGATAAATTTTAAATATATAATTCCAATTTAGTTCATTTTAATCATTTTATATTGAATTTAGATATAAAATATTAATGACTTTTGAACATTCTCACCTTAAAACCCCATTTTCTCACCACATCTGCAGGATTAGCATTAAACTTAATTTTTTAACTTATATGAATTTTATTTTTAAAAAAATACATATATGGTAGTAATAAGTATAATATTTATATTTTAATAAGATTAAATTAATTTTTTACCAAAAATATTAGTGAAAGTGATTAAAATTAATTACAATTATTAAGGTTAAATTAAGCTTAATAAGGGACTAAACCTTAAACAAAAGATACAAAATGACCTATAAACTTCTCCAAAACCCATTGGATGGATATATTTCTTCCATAAACCTTTTTTTATTGAGTTTGGTTGGTTTTTATGACTTTTTGTATGTAAAAATGTGGGTACACCTAACTTGTTTTCAAAAATGCCATGTGTGTCCCCTACATCCATTATAAAAAGATACCACCTCTCCCTCTTCTTAAAAAGTCTCAAAAAACATATTTTCAGACAAGATTAACCAAATTAACTTCCTAAAATCAGTCCCTTATTCATATAATCTTCCATTTTGTAATAAATGTATCCAAGGAAGTCTTTTGGTTCGAACCAAAAGGAGTTACCCAAAGAAGAGGTAGCATCCTTCCTCAAGCTCCTTTATTTTATTTTCATTATCTGACACCTCAGTTATTATTATTACATGATTATATAATAACATAAGTATCATAAATATACTTATAAATTGTTATTATAAGGTTTTTACCTATACTTACACACACTTCCATCTAATGGGTAATGAACATACAATTTATTGTGTACAGCGAACTACCGCCTCATAAAACTATGTTGTTTATTTTTCCTTTACTGCCTCTCATGTTTGGTCATTATGATAGAAACTCCGTTTTTATATGATATATATTGTATTTATGATGTATTTATACTTCTTTAGTTACTATATAAATCCTACATTCCTGATTTTCATTCTGTGTAAATGTGATGACTTCATTTGCGGAAGTGTGGACTACTGCCTCCTCAAAACAGTGTGATTCATTCACACTTTAAATGGAATGTATTAAGTTTGGGTTTAGTAAAAGTATATGGTATATATGAAATAATAATTCTACTATAATGATATTATACATATATATATATACATATTCCATTTACTTTCTTTTAATACGATAATAAAATGAAAGCAATGTTCGTGCGTACATACGACCTACTGTCTCTATGAATGATGTATTTAGTTTAATAGTTATATATTTTAAAGATTAATATAAATATTTAAATAATAAATATATATGCTATATAAATAATTGTTTACATTCTTTTAATAAGTAAATCATGATCTAAGTAAGAGGATGAAGAATAACAAGTCAAAACACAGATGATAAATAAAGTGGTTATTACCCAAAACATTACTTTAGCAAGGAATTGTTAATCAAAATGTAATATAAAGTCAAAAGTGAATCATATATGGTACTATATAAAATAATATTTTTCTTTATAATATATATAATAAACCTATATTTATTATATAGTAGTTTTGAATGCGTATAAAGAAAGTCAAGACTTAAGGTAATGGAATTTCATCTCACTTTTTATTTTCGTGAGATACACGCCTTATTCACCACTCATTTATGTATACTGATAATTTATGTATTATATTAACATTATAAATAAATTTATTTTTATTTCAATATCAATTTTATGATCTTTATTTCATGGTTTTTATGTTTTAAAAGTTACCAAATCGGTAAATTAATTTTGTCTCAATTTTCCTTCTTTGAGAAAAATGCTTTGTTACACACCTATATATTTCTATAATGTGTATATACTGACAATGAAATATTAAATCATAAAAATACTTGTTTCCATGATATTTAAAGCTTAATTTAATGTTATTATTTCCATTTTATTAAGATTTAAATTTACCAAAGTGTTAATGGTTTATAGCTACAATCTCATCGTTTATCAAGATTATTTATGATTATGATTCCATTAATGAAATATTATGATCAGTATCTCAAGAACTCACATGAATATTATTAACCTATTTTAATTCATGTTATATGCATTTAATTGTTCCTTTTTCACTTTTGGTAATTAATATAATTAATAAAATATTTTTATGAAAATATGACTTTATTTTTACTTTTGTTTGGAAGTATGTGTTGTTTCAAAACTGTTTCTTCTAAAAATGTTTTTATGACCATAAGTTTCTTTGATACATCATTTTTATGTTTATAAGGTTTTTTTAATGAACATTTTACATAATATTATTTAATTTTTATATTTTAAAATGGTTTTCAAAGAAAAAGGGTTTTTAAACATTGTTTTTATATTAAAAAAGTGTTTTAAAAAATTTTCAAAGATCCCTTGATATGTTTAATAATTTTATTTTTAAAGAAAATAATTTTAATGATTTTAAAAATTATTTTCTAATTTTTCAAATTAAATTTGAAGATAAATGTTTTCAAATTTTTTCCAAACATCTGTATAAGTTTATAAGGATATTTTCATGGATTATGGTCTTCAAAATGTTTTATGTTTTAAAAATAATTTTTTCAATGCGTAAAGGATATTTTCCTCAAGAAATGTTTTAAATGATTTTTCATGATTAATTTATATTTTTTCAAATTGTTTTCAAGGAAATTTTTTTTGAAAATGTTATATATTTTAAAAATTGATTTTCAAAGAATATTTATGCTCCAAGTGATCTTTCAAACTCGTTCTCCATATAAGATGACATCCTTGGTTATAGTTTATGATTTACTAGGGATATAATCCAAGGATACCATTCATATTTTTTCTATGAATTTTTTATGTTGTGATGGATTGATGTTTATGAAACATGTTTTTCTTCAATGGGTTATACCATGATAAGGGCTTATGAAACTTTCTTCCTTTCATAGGTTATTCTAGGATGAAATGATTATGAAACCTATATATTTTACATAGGTTATGATATGATTAAATTTTTATAATACCCATTTCATTTCATGTGTTATAATATTATGTTTATGAAACCCATATCTTTTTTATGGGTCATGACATGATGCATGTTTTATTATCTTATGGCACATGTATGTATAATTTTATTATGTGATAGGCGGGACCTTTATCTCTCTCCCCCCCAATGCATTGGGTAATTACAAGTGGTATATGAGATCAAAGGGTACATGGGTTTTATCTCAGTCCCAAAAATAAGAGGATACATAGGTTGTAGCCCAAACCCAAAAATAAGAGGGTACACAGGTTGTAGCCCAAGGCCAAAAAAAAGAGGGTGCACGGGTTGTATCCCATTCCCAAAAACAAGAGGGTACAGTGGTTTTAGAATAATCTAGAAAATAATAGGGTACATGGGTTGTATCCTATTACCAAAAAGAAGAGGGTACTTAGGTTGTAGCACAATCCTAAAAAACAAGAACGTACACGAGTTGTTATCCTAATCCCAAAGTAGATACATGGGTTGTATCCCAAGCCTAATAGGTAATGAAGTTATTGGTAGGTATCCTTGACATAAGATTTTATATAATTATAAGTATTCCCCAAATTATACTTCTTATTCCTTAGTTAAGATTTCATAGATTATTCTCTTGATACCTTTATGATTCATGTCTTATGAACTACTAATATTCATGCCACAACTCGTGTATATTATCTTTGATATGTAGAGTATGATCTTCTAATTATATTCTCATGTTATCATACCCTTATGTTCATGATTATGATTATCTATATACCTTGTTACAATTATTGATCATTTGTTTTCACCCATTTTTATGTTTCCTTTCTCGTGGTTATAAAGATATGTGTTATCTATAGTGTGTCTAAGAAGGGTTATAGTCATGAAGAACCTAGTGGGAGATAATGTATCTCACTTATCTACTAGTGTTTATGTTTCCATGTTTCTAAAGTCACTAAAATAATATGGTATTTGTGAATATATTTTTCTAATGTATTAAGTATTCTGAAAAAAATGATGTAATGTCTATTTATATTAAGAATGGTTTGTTAAAAGGTGAACTAGGTACAATACGGGAATGATCATATGACTAATTCAGGTATAGTTTATGTGATGAATCAGGTTCTAATAAGTGCTAGAGAGTGACCTTGTATGGTAATAGGTAAAATTCTAATTATGTTTATTCATTTTACTACCTTGTTTGATACATGATTTTCTCCTTATTTTATCTCTACTCAAGTCATTTTTGGTTTAGAGTTGATAGTAAAGTTCTCCTTAGGAATTTTATTCCTTGACATTTCTCTTGTAAAAAGAGTATATCATATTCATAAATACCTAGAGTATCCTTGTAACTCCCCATATCAGACCACCAGGTTCAATCCAGAGTTCCACATGACCTTATGTGAAACTTCTTGCACACAAGAGGTTTTCTGAAATCAATGAGGGTATAAGTCTATTAGTGGGGAGAATATACCCTTAGTATCAAGGCATAGAAAAAATAATAAATAATAAAAAAGACTAATAAATAATCAGATTAACATGTTGAAACTAAAATATGGAATACCTATCATATGACAAAATTTATAAAAGGGAACCTAAGGTATAAATCCAATCCAGATTAATGAAATTAGCAGATAAATAAATGAATGAAAAAATTGTAGAGTCATCTATAGTCCATCTCAATCCACCACTACTCCAAGCTCCACTTCACATCCATTAACCACAAGCCCCTTTCCCTTACTCGAGTATCTATATATGAAATTTACAAATTCATTGAGTTGATCATTTAGGGTGTAAGTAATGAAACCTGGTAGGACACCACCACTAAGTCCTTGATTGATGTTATTGAGTAAACAAGTGTATTCCATAAATAATAATGAATTTAAAATCAACAAAATAATATAAAATAGAGTACTTCTGTGATAACCAAGACACCACAAGCCCTGGTGGTACCTATTTCACCTCCATGCTGGAAGGAATTTCAAGATATATAGGGTAATGATATAATTCCCACAAGGTTAGTAATCATCCTAATCAATATCCACTAGGAAACAAGTGATTCATGTTCTTGGAATCCACTAAGTATTTAGTTATCGTGCTACATGTAATACACTAGAAATCTAGTAACAAGATCCTTGGAATCAAATGATAGCCGTACTTCCCATAATCATGTGTACGCACTACTTAGCATCAACTAAGAATCAATTGAGTCATGTTCTTAACATCCACTAGGCATCGAGTGATCATGATACTTAGTATCCACTAGGCCTTGGGTAACATGATAATTGGAATCCCCTAGGCATCTATTGTATTGAACAGTATACATGAGGCAACGTCATACCCTTACCATGTGATTAGGTCCATCATCACCATCATCACAAGTTGTGCTCACTCACCTTCTGAGGGATAAACATTTCATGGTGATCCACCTACTTTGGGAACCAAGAAAGATAACTCTAAGGAAATACATAATAGGGTAGAACATAAAATCAAACATAAAAAATAATTATGAGTAAAGTGGGAACATACAATACATGTGATCAACGTAAGAGATGAAAAAATCAATAAATGTACTCATGGAAACAAGTATCCTATAAGGCTTTTATTGGCTATGAAGACACCCATAATCAATCATAATCAAACACATATATCTAGTATGATAAAAAAATTAGTATATGGAAAAAATGTAAACAATATCCCTGAAAAGGTAAAGATATTTTTACCTCAAGGTTTTTGAAGTCGATGTTAAGGATAAACCACCCTGGGTGGTTTCAAAGTTAGATTGGAAACCTATATATCAAATAACACCTCTTCTTATTCTTTATTATCATATTTTTTGACATATAAACATTAAATATTCATTAGTTCAAACGGATCTCCAAGGATTACTATATCCTATTCTATTATTTTCTTCCCAAATGAAATAAACATTTATTTGTGATAATACCATTATCTCTCCTAGATAATTTATAATAATTATGATAATTACATACTATATCTCTTAATAATTATAGATTATTTCTTAGACAATAATTAAAATTTCTCATGTGATAATAAAGTATTTTATCTAGATTAATTCGAGACAAAAAATAATAGCTCTAATTATTATTTTCAATGAATTTTGTTTATTATCATTTTAAAAGTATTTTAATTTTTTCTAAAAATATTTGGATAGAAAATTTCATAGATTTATTATGAGGATATTTCATAAAAATCTTACTTGGTATTTATCCTTTGAAAATACAACACCCATAAGAGAGTAAAGAGTGTGTAGTTATTCCATGCTGTAAAAAATAGAAGAGTGTCTTGAAGAAGGCTTCATAAATCTTAGAGTAAGTTCTTGGATGATTGGAAACAAGAGATTATTCAAAAAATGATTGAAAATTAGTTTAATGTTTTATTTAAATATAATTCATTCTAGTTCATAGTATTTGGAAACTCCAAACTAAATTATAATTTAAAACATTCGTTATGTGGATCTTGAAATTAGAGTTCTTAAATCCATCCATAATATGAGTCAAAATATTTAAATGACCCAAGGAATAAATTCCCTTAATTTTTGGTATTTAAGATAGTAAAATAAGAATTATAGGGTTGAGATAGGGAAAAATAATAAGAGAATCAAAAAATATAGGGTAAAATCATTGCTCTTATGTATGAAGTATGAGCTACATAAGGGTAAGCTGGTTTTACCCTAAAATGGTGGTAAGTACCCTTATGTGGGATTTTAAAAATCTAGGGTACCCATATTAAATCCCTTTGTTACCCTTATAGATCTCTATCAACCCTTACACAGTGAAGGTTTTACCCTTACAAAGCTACTGGTACCCTTACATAGCGCTTTAGGTACCCTTTCATAGCCTTTATAAAAATGGATCTACACTTACATAGTAAACCATGTACCATTATCCTACTTATATGAACCTTAGGTAGTGCTCTAGGTACACTTATGTAGCAAATATACTACCCTTATATAGCGAATGGATATCTCCTCTTACCCTTATATAAGGTATTGAAAAAAGAATGTACCCTTACATATTAGGTAAAACTCTCCTTACCCTTGTGTATGGTCGTAAAATCCATCTTACCCTTACATAACCCTTATAAAACCATTATTTTAGTAACATCAACTCAAAACAAATGCGTAAGGGTAATATTTATTAAAGAAAATTAGGTTTTCACTTAAAAATAATTATATAATAAATCAAAAATATGGTTTTAAGAACAAATAAAAATTGATAAAGTTACAATTCTACCCCTATAACATCTTCTCATACTTGATAAGTATATCTATAAGTATTTATTGATCAACTTTGGATACTAATATCGAAAATTAGACCCCCTCTCCCATGTCTCCTCCTGGACCCATCCATGATGACATAGGATCTAGATAAGTGGAATCATCTTCCCTTAAATGACTATCTCACTCTAGACTATAATATAAACTAGATGATATTCATAATATGTATATGGTTCAAATTCAACATTCCCACATTAAATAACATGAATAGGATTGGGAATGTTCCCTAGAGCTATGACACATGAAACACGTTATGCATTCTGGAATGGTACACCACTGTCCCCAACACACTTAATGATCTTTAAGGGTCCAATAAACCTTAGTGATTGTATCTCTTGCTTCTACTAATGAAAATTACCCAAACAAGGTGAATCTTGAAAGAAAACATGGTTTCTAATAGTTAACTCCAAGGGTCATCTCATCTGATCTTCATACAATTACTACTTACTCTAAGTGGTCACTAACTACTAACTAATAAACTATACCCTCTTTGAGGTCTCCTATACCATACTAAGCCCAACAATTTCTACATCAACAACCCCATTCTAAAAAAATAAGTGAATGAAATGGCCTCCATATAGTTCCTCATAAGGCTCCATCTATATCAAAACCCGATACTATTTTTGTAAGTGAACTTCACCAAGGATCTATACTCATCCCATAATTCATCGGATTTTAGAATGTAAGATCATATTATATCCTCTAATATAGTAATTTTTAATGTTTCTGTAAATATGTTTAAGGATGGTACATTATTCTCAATATCAGGTGATTCCCAACGGACTTTTGTAATATGTTACAAAAGAAAAATGTAAAACATGTGCCTATATTTCCAAGGTAACTCCATGTAAGAATAGAATAACATCTTTCTATAGTGTGAGTCTCTTGGATCAGTAAAAATTGAGCAACCTTCATCAGCATATCGATAATCACCCAAACATATTCATGATTCCTAAAGGTTTGAGGTAACACTAATATAAAGTCTCTCATGACATCCTCCCACCTTTATATGGAATTGGAATTCATTAGATTAAACTACCAGGATGATGGTGCTCATCAATTTTTCTTTGATAGGTAAGGAATTCAAACTAAAACCTAGAAATAAATCTGATTATTTAAAAGTATGGAAGTCCCATATAAACTCTACTCGAACATAAACAGATACTACTACTCTCCCATTCATGAGGATCACATTATCATATCCCAATGTTGTATCAATGGAAAGTAATATATATGATAACATGAATAGTAATTTAAGTCCAACAACAACTTGTTCATATATAAAAGATAAAAACACTAGTATGAAATAAGAAAGTATATTAATAAAATTTCATCAATATTGTACTTTATATAGTACATAGTCCCTCACCCCTATCACCTAGTGTCTAATCCACTACATAATTATTGATTTATTCAACTCCATGACCTTTTCCAATACTTTCCTGAGTCCTTATCATCTGGTCCTACTAATAAAAACCCTGACCAAATTTATCGTTCCTAAACTGTGTTTTACTCGATTTCCTAAAGTTTTCCCATAGAAAAAACTTCTAAATATGTACTATATTTCAACATCGGTGGTACTTGATCTGAGACTTTGGTTAGAACTTATGATAATCCACACACATTCCGTAGTTAAAACACTAAGTATCTGTATGCCCCATATAAGGTACTGATAAACAACCACCCTACCTTTCTTGTGTGTTGTTTCTCAAGTGAAATACCTTAGCCTATATCTTCCTATTTTTGGAATAACTACTAGGAAGTCCACTAAAAGATGAAATAAGAATCAAAATTATATCCTTATCTATAACCTTCTTGACTATCAGAGATTTTTGGATCACCTAAATAAACTATATCACATAAGTAGAAACCATCACAAGCTTTGATAAAGCTTCGTGAGTTCCTAAGCACTTTCCAACTCCTTCATACCCAGAATAAATTCCTTAAAGAAAAGTTACATGAAGGTCTTCCAAGTTAGATCTTCATAACATCCATCAAGGTTCACTATGCCCCACAACTACTTTGTGGGTCCTTATATCATAAATGGAATAATTTTTACCTTATCATCTGATAGGATCTCTTCTATGTTTAACATTATCTAAATAAAATAAATCCATTCCTCTACATATTTAGGGCCTCTAGTTCCCTAGAATGATAGAGAATACTAGAACTGAAAATCTTAGGTATATTTGACCATATTCTAGGTGACTCCATTTCCTTGGATATACACTAGGTTGAGAAATAATTACTAAAGTAGTCCTTTCACCTAAACTACTTGAGAGGCTTCAAGAGAATTCTTTGGATCACCCACTTTCTTATATGGTGATACCACTAAATTTATATGAGTTGGAATCTTCTATAAAACAAGGTATTATTAGGAACAAAGATAAATCTTAACCAGTCTATGGGATCACAGAAGGTTTTCCTAAGAGTCTACCCATAACCCAAGGTATACCCCTTCTAACACAGACCAAGGTTTTTCCCCAACATGTTAGTCATAGTCTTATATATACTAAAACATAATAGCATCCTCAATTTAAATAGTTAATACCAATAAAGATATATCACATCATTATGGAAAAATAGATATACCAGTCTATAAAGAAATTATCCCAAATATATATATCACAATTCAAGTAATTTGATTAGATAAATTTTATTCAA
Source organism: Viscum album (assembly GCA_963277665.1). Taxonomy (NCBI): domain Eukaryota; kingdom Viridiplantae; phylum Streptophyta; class Magnoliopsida; order Santalales; family Viscaceae; genus Viscum; species Viscum album. Next base: position 1,109,905,924 of record OY728162.1, on the reverse strand, counting down.
CACAATAATGGGTATATATATAGCTTGTAAACCCACGTGCCTAATCATGATTCATGAATGCACCAGAAATATCATAAAAATGGTAACAACAATACCATCACTGGTAACTAAGAGTTTTGTAACACATGTATTGATCAGTTATATATAAAATTCTATGTCTGAGTCCCACACAATTACTTTTTTTCTACCATGTCCCAAGATAGTCAAAAAGTAAAGAATAAAAATGTTTCTTTGATAACATTTTTTAACAACCTGACCCAAATCCTTAGGTCCAAGTCAGAGTGCCACATGACCTCATGCATTCATACCCATATGAAAGTGTGTGTTGACTAGCAGCGAGGGTCTAAGTCTATCGGTGGGGAGATTACATAATCAATATTAATTCAAAGCGCAAATAATAAATAATAAATAGAATAATAAATAATCATAGTAGCATGAGGAAACTGAAATATGGTATACATGTCATATGAAAAATATATAAAAGGTCTCCCAGGGTGTAAAGTCAGACCATATTAGTAAAATTAGTAAATAAATAAATAAATAAAAATTTGTGGAGCCCTCCAAAGTCTATCTCAGTTTTCCACCAATTCCATTCTCCACTGCTCATCTATCAACCATAGGACTATAACCCTTATTTGGGTTTCTATATATAAAATCTACACATGATTCAAGACTCTCATGTAGTGTTTGAGCAGTGAAACCCAGTAGGACACTACCAATACAACCTTAACTAGTCTTCTAAAATAAAAAAGTGTATGCCATAAATAACAATAAATTTAAAAGAAAAGAACAATAAAAAATCAGGAATATAGTGACCCAATCCTTTTAAATATATTATTATATTATTTTTGATATAAATATACATTAAATAAAACCAAAGGATCAAGATTCTTAGTGTCTTTGGAAGACTAGGTATGTAAAACAACAACATGTTATTAAAATAAAACTTCTTTATTTTTTTCTCTATAATGAGATCCTTAATACCATTGATATTCTAAAACTGTATAGGATAACCAAGGGAATACATAAAATAAAGGGGTGAGCAAAAAATTCCAATAATTTATTAAAAATGATAATGAATCAAAACATGTGAGTCAAATGTTTGACATGATATCATAAAAGAATAAGGATCATGAGTAATCACGTGTTAGAATAATATAAAGGACATGGTATCATAAGATCATATAAATATTTTAAATCTATAAAAACATAAAATATGACGTAATAATGTTTCAAGGATAACTTATAAGGCAACATCTCATGGTGGAAAATTCCTATAGTGAATTGGGTTTACTTCTTAATCCCAAACATATCATTTCATGAGACAAAAGCTTTACCCAATGTATTCGAGAACTATCTAGTTACACCCATCATAAAATATTCATGATTATGTGTGTAACAAATGTAAATCAATCCTAAGCCATAATAATAATAAATTACCATGTAAAGAAATGGGTGGCATAATCCTGCCCCATATCATAACCAAAAGAAATTTCATAAATAAGGCACTAATAAATGACCATAAGGCATGTATTACCCCATCAGGGAAGGGAGAATGAGATTGACATATATGTGAGAGAAAAATATATTTAATTTAGAAATATTAAATAACATTAAATAGAGATATAAATTGATTTATATAGATAAATTTCATAACCCAAAAAAATGGGTAGTTTAGACAGATATCTTAAACCCATCAACAAAACATTTCCAGATATCAAAATATCCATTCCATTTAAAACTTTTTTTTAAAATACATAGAAAAAGAGGATATAGTATTTTTATTTGAATAAAATAAATAATTATATAAAGAAATCTAAATGTAAAATAATGGTTACAGTAACAGGAAACGTTATTAACACTGTATACATTATAATAAAATATTCATTTTGTCTTTGGTAAATAAATTCAAAAAATTCTTTATAAAATACATTAAAATATTCATTTTGAAAATATTTGAAATAAAGTAAAAAGTTACATAAAATTTCATTTATAATTCATATATAACCATATGATATGCGAATAAAATAATATTAATAATATGGATATGGAATAGAATGATTTAGAAAAGAAATCATTACAACATTTAAAATGTTGTTTTCAAAATAAAGTGTCCCTTACATAAAACCTTAAAAAATTATTTTTAAAAACATTGAAAATAAATTCAAATATGGTAAAAATTTACCTTTTAAAACCATTAAAGAATAAAAAAATTCTTTAAACCTTTATAAGAACTTGGACATTGAAGAAAAAGAGTTGGAAGGAGGAACTTTAACATATGTTTTTTTAAAAGTCCCTTACCTTGAGTTTGACTCAGCATGTGCATTATTTATTTACCTAGATAGTAAAACTATGTTAATTATTTAGTTTCTTAATAAACTTTTTAAATTTTATTATCCCTTTATTTTATTTTTAAACATTTTATATTCCATTACTTAATTATTTATGTTCACGTTAGATGTTTTGATGATATTCGGCTCATAAGCCTAAAATGACTTCGGTGAGTTGACAATGGTCAATGAGGTCATTGTTTCATCATATACAGAATAATAATAATTAAATATTTTTATTTTTTATACATAAAATGTAATTTTAAAATCAACCAATGAATATGGTTATGAAAATTTAACTATGATACAATCATAGAGACGGTAAGTCGTACATAAGCATGAGTAATGTTTCCATTTTTCAGTGATCATGATGTAAAGAAGGTAAGTATTATATTATACCTATTTAATGATAATTATATCATAAATATAGTATTATTTCTTTAAATACACTTATTTATACCATCCATGTGATGGGTTAATAAAAAAATGTATCGCAACGCTTCATAGAGGTGGTAGTCCACACGTACGAATGAATAAAATTATTCTCTTTCAATGAATGGAAAGGTAAGAAAATATATGATATATTAAATTTATAGAATGATAAATGTTTAATTAATATCATATATATACATTTACTTCATCATCATGAATATTAATGAGAGGTGATGATGGAAAATGAATTACATCGGTTTACAAGGCAGTAGTCTGTCGTACGCATGAACGATGGTTTTGTTTCCCATTTGATGGAAGATAAGATGGATTTAGGTTATTTAATTAATATAATAACTTCTTAGTATATATTATATACTGATATTATTATATGAGTATCATTTAATAATATTTCAAGGAGGTGGAAGAATAAATAAAACAAAATAACTCAATTAAGAACAATACCTCTTCTTCGAAAACATCTTTAGGATTATACATAAAGCCTTCCAATATTAGATTTATGATCAAATGAAGGCCTCTAATACGTGGTTATGTAATTATGGAATTTATTTTGGTTTTAATTCTCCAAATAAAAAATTATTTTTATGTGTTAATAAGTGAGGGAAACGGTCCCCTTTTATAACTTAGGAGAGTGAAACACTTATAGTTTTTCAATGTTTTATAATAATGTCAAGTCACTTTCTTGGAATATTGGATACCAAATAGACCGTTAAAAAAACTAAAATAATATAATTTCTATATATGGTCATAAAATATAAATTAGAAAAAAAAAAATTAAGTCATTTTAACCCTTATAATTTTATTTTAATCCCTCAGTAAACTTGTTTTCACCTTAACCATTGTATAAGATTTTTACTATTTTTACTATTCATTATGAATAAAAATTAAATTGAACATATTACCAGATATTAATAATTCTGATTAAAAAACTTTCCTAAATTTCATCAAATTAAATTAATATAAGTGAAGGAATTTAATTTAAAATTAAACCAAAAATCGTGAGGAAAAAACGGTTTTTCAAAGAAAACGATTTCCTAAGTATAAAATGTTTTTATATTAAAATTCAACATGAAATTGATTAAAAAGACCTGAATGGGATTAATAATAATATAATTCAACTTATTTTACTTTTAATAATATTTCAAAACAAAATATAACTTTTTAAATTCTTTAAATGAAAAGAATATTTTTAATAAAAATCATTATTTTTCATTATTCCTAAAACATAATCTTTTCATAAAATTCTAAAAATCACTCTTATATAATTTGGAAATATTTATTTAAAAATTTAATTTTATTTTTTCAAATAATTTTTCTAAAATTGGAAGAAAAATTAAAATAAGACTAGAAAACACAATGAAACTACTTTTTAGAAAAACATAGTTTTTAAGCATAGAACCAAATTTATTCCAATCACATGCCTAGAAAACATAATAGTTGAAAGATAAAAAATATTAATGAATATATAATATATAAATTTCATTAAAATAATTCTCTAATAGGAATTATTTTAGTTTATTACGATAAAACACATTGTGTGCATAAAAATAGTATTTCAGAAGAAAAAAATATTTTACTTTCAACTGTTTTTTATTTTAATTTTCAATTTGGTTATAACAAATGAATTTATTTTATACATTTGTAAACCATATTAATTCCATAATTTATTTTTTACTATTCATAACCTCCAATTTAATATCTTGGTTATAAATGTCAAATTTAAATAGTAATATTTAACATTTCATTTAGGCTCGGTGTTGCATGTCATATATACTATAAAACATAGAATTATTTATAAAGTATAAGGGAATTAAATTTTTTCCCCTTTAATAAATTTCATCCTTAATATTTTAACTCAATATTGATAAAAAAGGGTTTGACATATGAAAATACGTTTATGGAAACCCACATTATAAAAAGGTTTAATAAAACATCCTCTTAAAAAGAGGGAGAGGGAAATAAAAAAGGCCATCTATAATAATACAAAATTAAGTTTCCATATAAAGAGAAAATTAGAAGGTAAAACATGAATTTGGAAAGGATATCCATTTAAGAGATAATGATAAACATTATTTTTTGAGATAGAGATAAGAAACCATAAATTTATAAAAAATGGTTAACATTTTTATTTCAAGATATTTTTTCTAAAATTGAGGAATTATTTTACCCTATAGACTAAGAAAATAAGGAAATATACTTACTTGAAAAGAATAATTTCATATATTAATCAATTTACAGCACAATAACATATTTTATCCAAATTATGAGTATTCAAGATGAGTTTTTCAAGCCTGAAAAACTAAAATTAACTCCTAATGGATCACAAAGACCACAAAAAAGATAACAATCTATTCCACCTATCTTTATTAACCAAAACCAAAAGGGTTAATAAAATGTAAGATAATTCCTAATATTAATAAACCTTCTTATGAATAAATAATACATTAATCTCTAAGATTTAATAGTAATACCCATTGTTCAAAGTAAATCATTCATAAATAACTATCCTTAAAAATTCACTAAAATCTTCTTGACTAATATTGGGACCCAAAAATTGTCCTTATTTGATCACATATTCTTACAAGATAAATTTAACATGTATATCAAAATAAAATCAATCACTCTTAATGTCTCATAAAAAAAATTTATATTCTTTATTCATATAATATATAAAATATACTAATGATTTCCATAAAAAATCTGAATCACTGTAAAAGACACATTAAAATTATATATGATTTCAAAATATAATTCAACCTTTATTACTCAAATAAAATCCAATAATTTTCTATTTGATTTAATAATATAATGTCCCCAAAAATTATGATTATATTATTCGGTAATAGATTTAATCGCTAAATAACCAAATTAATTTTTTAGTTAATTGGTACCAATCAACATATTCATTCAAATACTTACAAAAATCTTTTTTATAAAAACCCTTAGATGTTTCATGATTTTCATAACTAGAATACCACTTATAAAAATACTTAAATATCATAACTCTTGAGTCTGAATGCATTAAAACATCAATCATTCCACTTTAATGATTTTTGTAACATATACCCTTTAGAATCAATCCTTGGATTAGGAAATTAACTCTAATAATTCCAAAGTTCATTACACATAATATATTTAATTATAAATGATACCTTAGGATGAACTTCATTTACCTCCATTAAAATCTTCATTTTTTATCAATAATTACTTGCTTCATGCCCTTATTTTCCACACATAATACATATCTTCATTCCTTTAAGACGTTTCATTAAGTGATTCTTCCTACACTCTATATATATAGGAAAATGAATCTTCTTTACTTCATGTTCTATACCTTCTGAGTTCTCAGTGAACTCTATCCTTCTCTTCTTTGGTGAGTTTGAGATTTGGTTAAGGTGAAATTTATTAATAATATATCATGATAACTAATTAGGGATTATCCCAATATCCTTAAATCCATATATAATCCTATTTGTTTTCTCATCAACACATTTTCTATCACACTCAATATTAAATTAAATCATTATAGTTATATCCATTAACTAAAACCAAAACGTACAGTGTAAGAAACAATAATCATAGTGAGGAATTAAGAAATATCATTCATAGGATGTATAAATCATGATACCTACTTTTTAATCTAAGAAACCTTAGGTTTAACCAAGATCACCCATTATTATATCTATTCAAATTCTTTTATAATGGTTTGTGAAAAAAATGTGAACTAACTGAAGAATATCCCCTAGGAGTGTCAAACCAGGTGCGCATCATGGGCACACTCACCATGAAACAGAATGATGAATGAGATATACTTGACCAACACTTTTCAAGGTTATTACCCCTAGATGTATATATTCCAAAACTGTGTCAACTTTTAGTATCTAGATAGGGATTTATTTCTAGGAATATTTTATATCCTCTTCAATAAAAAAACTTTATAATGTTATGATATTCTTAGAATTATACTTAGGGTTATTACTAATGTATTTTTATCATAATCCCAAAAGATAATTATTCCTTTATTCTAATTCCAACTATAGAAACCCAAGACTTTTACACATATTATTACATGATTTTTAATATAAATATATATTAAATACAACCAAAGTATCAATAAGACTAGTGTATTTGGAAAACTAGGTACATAAAACAACAAAATATGGATAAAATAAAACTTAATTATTTTATTCTCTATAATTATATCCAAAAAATTATTGAGCTCCCAAAACTACATAAGATAACTAGGGGAACACATAAAAGAAAAGGATGATCTTAAAATCCCATAAAGGGAACAAACATGATAAGGAAGAATAATGTTTGAATCAAATGTATGATATGATATCATAAAATAGAAGGCTTGTGAGTAATCACATAAGAGAATAAAATTAATAATATGGTATTATAATATCACAGAAACATAGAAAATATTGTAGCAACAAAAAACATGGAATAATAATAAGTCAAGGATAACTACCAAGATAATATAACATGGTGGATAAATTCCCATATTAGATTAGGTTTATTCCCTAATCCCATACATAACATCTCACGAGACAAAAGCTTTACCTAATGCATTGGAGCACTATCTGGGAGAACCCATCATAAAATGTTCATGATTATGTGTTCCACAAAAGAAAATCAATAATAGGTCCTAATAATAATAAATACCCATTAAAGTAAATGGGTTTCATAATATTTCCTCATACCATAATCAACGGAAATTTCATAAATAAAGAACTTTATAAATAAACATAAGGCGTGTTTTACCCCATTAAGGAAAGGAGAATAATCTAGGTATATATGTGAGAGACATATATACATAATTTAGACAAATTCCATAACATTAAAGAGATATAATGAGTGATTTATATAGAAAGAGGTTATAACCTAAATAAAAATGGTGGTTTAGAAATATCCCTTACTCCTATAAGAAAAACGTTTCTAAATATCAAAATATCAATTACATTTAAAACCCCCTTTTAGAATACATAGAAAAAAGGGAAAAGTGGATTTTATTTAAATAAAACAAGGAATATATAGAGATATAAAAATATCAAGTAATGGTTGTGGTGGTTGGAAAATGCATTGATGTTGTATATGTTAAAATAAAACATTCATTTTGTCTTCTATAAAGAAAGTCAAAATGTTCCATATAAAATGTGTAAAAAGATTAATTTTGAAAATATTTTAAAGAAAGTAAAAAAAGAGACATAAAAAGTCCATATAATTCATTTATTTTCACATAATTGCATTTATAAAATTATTTTAAGTATATGGATTGGGAAGAGAAATATTTATAAAATAAATATTTAAAACCTTTAAAATGTGATTTTTAAAGTATTGTTTCATTTATGTAAAATATTAAAAAGATTCAATTTAAAATACATTTTAAATAAAATGTGATATTTTAAAAAATTAAATTTTAAATTCATTAAATAAGAAATAAAAAATTTCTATAATCATTTAGAATAACACATACCTGGAAGAAAAAGAGTTGTAAGGAGAAGCTTTAATAGAGGATTTTTTAAAATAAAATCTCTTACTTTGAGTGTGACTCATCATGTATGTTCTTTATCTTCATGGATAGAAAACTTATGTTAATTATTTAATTTCTTATAATCCTTTTTAAAATTTTTTATCCATTTTATTTTATTTATTATCATGTAATATTTCATAAATTAATTATTTAAGTTTTTGTCGACATTTTGATTATATTCGACTCATAAGTTCAAAATGAATTTAGAAGGTTGATTATGGTAAATGAGGAAATTATTTAATAATATTAACAATAATAATCATGAAATAAATATCATTTTTATAAATAAATTATACTTTTAAAACCCTACATGAACTGTGGTTATAAAAATGAACTATGTTACAATAAAAGAGACAATATGTTGTGCGTACACGTGAGTAACATTTCCATTTTTTAATGATCATGATGGAAAGAAGGTAAGTGTTATTTTATATTTAAAAAAATATAATTATATCATAAATATAATATTATTTCTTTAAATACACTTACATAATCCATCCATGTGATGCAGTAATAAAAAAATCACATTACTTCATAGAGGTGGTAATCCATACGTGCGCACGAAAGATGTTATCATATTTAGATGAATGAGAATGTAAGAAAGTATATGATATATTAATTTTAAAAAATGATAAATATTTCATGAATATAATATATATACATTAAATTCATATTCAGTAATATCCATGGGAGGTGATGATAGAAAATTAATTACATCGGTTCAAAAGGTGGTAGTTTGTCGTAAACACGAATGATAGTTTTGTTTCTTATTTGATGGAAAAAGATTTGGATGTAGTTTTTTACATTCATATAATAAAATATTGATATATATTTAATATATTATTTTATTATATAGTAATTTAAAGATATTATTTTAAGAAGGTGGAATAATAAATAGAACAAAAATGTTTTGTTAAGAACGATACCTCTTCTTCAGCCAACCTATTTAAGATTATAACTAAAGCCTTCTTCGATTAGATTTATAATAAAAAATAATATATGATATGGGGAGGGAATTAATAAATTTATTTTGGTAGGTATTGGATAAAAATATTTTTAATTGTGAATAAGTTTTTGGGAGGAGGCAGCCTTTTATGATTGAGGTGAGTGGCACACTTGTAATTTTTCAAAGTTTTACCATAATATCAAGTTGATTTCTTGAGAAAAATAGATCCAGAATGGAAAATTACAGAATATTAGATTTTATAAGGTCAATTTGGTTTTAAAATAGAAATTAAATAATTTTTAAGGTCATTTTAACCCTTATCATTTTAGTTTAACCCTCCGGTAATCCCGTTTTAACCATAATTATGGTAACATGTTTTTAATGTTTTTGTTATTCATTATGAAAAAATATTAAGTTGATATTAATGATTAATTTTAATTATTATAATTAAAAATATATAATACTTATTATCAAATTCAATTCACAAAATTGTAATTATTTAATTTAAAATTAAAACTGTAGTCCTGATGAAAAAGAGATTTTCCAAAGAAAAGGCCTACTTATGTATAGAACATTATTACAAAAACAAAAAATATAATTGATTCTAATTACCTATATTGGATTAATAATATTCTTATTTAATTATTTGTACTTTTAAAAACATTTTAAAAAAATTGAACTTTTTAAATGTTTTAAATGAAAATACAATTTTTAATAAAAATCGGTATTTTTCACTGTTCCTTAAAAAAATTAACTTTTCATAAAATTACCAAAAATTAAATATAAGATAATTTTTAAATTATTATTTAAAATTTTTGTTTTCATTTTTCAAAAATAATCTAAAATTTGAAAAAACAAATTTTAAAATAAGTTCACAAAACACAATGAAACTGTTTTTTAGTAAAATACAATTTTTAAAAATAAGACTATTTTAATTCTCATATCATGCCTATAAAATGTATTAGATTAATGAAAAAAAAATATTGAACATTATATATATAATTTTTATCTAAATCGTTAAATAATACTTATTATTTTAATTTTCCAAGAAAATAACACATTGCGTGCATAGAAACAGTTTTTTTGAAAAAACATTTCTTTTACTTTCAAATGATTTTTATTTTCATTTAAAATTCATTTATAACCAATGAATTTATTTTATAAGTGTTTAAACCATTCATTTTCATAATTTTGTTATTCATATTCATACCCCCCCAATTTAATGGCTAATTTATAACTATTATATTTAAATATTAATATTTCACAGTCATTTGGACTCAATGTTGCATCTCATATAAACTATCAAACATAGTATTTTTTTTAATATTATGGTGTTATAGAAAACCTATGTTCTAACCAAGACATTGATATCCTTAACTATACTATACTTTGATCCATCTTAGAACGAATGCCGAGATATGAGGAGAAATAAAATGTTGAACATGAGGCTAGAAATCATACTTCTTAGCATCCATTCGGCATCAAATAAGTCATGTTCTTATCATCCACTAGGCATTGAGTCATCATGATTCTCATCATCCACTATACAATGACTAATTTTCTCATTGGAATCCTATAGTAATCATGTTGTTCATCATCATGTATATGTACTTTTTTGCATCCACTAGGCATCAAGTGAGTCATTTCTTGGAAACCACCAAGAATCAAGTGATCGTGTTGCACAACATCTACTAAGATTCAAGTAACATGATCCTTGGAATCCTCTAGGAATTTATTGTATCACACCACATCCAATAGGCATAATAATATCCCTACCCTAAGATTAGATCCATCATCACCATTATGGAAAGTCATATGCATTGCCCCTCTAAGGGATAAACATGTCAGGATGGTCCAACTACTTTGGGAACCAAGAACAATACCTTAAAAGTCACACATAACGAAGTATAACATACAATAAAACATATAATATCATTATGATTAAAGTAGAACATACAATACATGTGATCAATATGAAAAATGAATAAAAAATATATAAACATACTCATGGTAACAAGTATCATATAAGTCTCTTATGGGCTAAGCACACACAATAAATAATAATCAATCAAGACTATGAAGTATACTAACAAAAATATTATATTATAGAAACAATCTAAATATGATCCCCAAAAAGCTAAGGAACTTTGTACCTCAGGGTATTCAACAAAAACATCAATTATAAACCATCATGTGTGCTTTGAAATCAGGATTAGAATCCACCATAGCCAAGCACACCTCTTACTAAGACTTATTATTATATTTTTAACCCTGATGGAATTCATGGTTTTTCTGTTCAAGTGGATTTCCAAGGATTCCTAGAACCAATTCCATTATTTTCTTCCCAAAAGAAATTAGGATTTACAGGTGATAATATCATTCTCTCTCTTATATATTCCATATTAATTATGATAATTTCATTTTATCCCTCTTGATAATTCCAAATTATTTATTATATAATAATTACAATTTCACATGTGGAAATTAAATCCTCTCTCAATAATAATTGAATACAAAAAGAATAATTCTTATTATTACTTTATATTAATCTAGGTTATTATAATTTTAATAGTATTTTAAAATTTTTATAAAAATATTTTGATGGATAATTTTATAAATTAATTATGAGAATATTTCAAATAATTATTACCAACGTTTTATACTTTAAAAATGTTGTAGCCAGAAGAGAGAAGAGTGTGTGTGGTTTTTCCACACTAGGAAAAATAGAAGAGTTTCTCAAATAATACTTCATAGATCATGGATGAAGAAGTTATAGGCTATCGAGATACAATATATAATTCTAGAACTAAAGGAAACACAGGGTCATGTATTTTTAAAATGCACAAAATTTTGGTTTGTAGTATTTGAAAACCCCAAATTAAATTATAATTTAAAATATTCCTCACGTAGATATTGTAAGAAGATTGTTTAAATCTATCCATAATATGATTCAAAATATTTAAATGATAAATGGAATTAATTCCATTGATTTTTGGAATTTAAAATAGTTAAATACACTTTACAAAGTTGATTTGGGGAAGAAGAAGGGGAAAATATGGGTAAAAACTAGGATAAAATTATTACCTTTATGTATAGAGTATAATATTCATAATGACAAGTTGGTTTTACCCTTAAACAACAAGAGTTACCCTTATGTGGGATCTAGAAAATAAAGGGTACCCTTATGTAAACCCTAGGTTACCCTTAAAAAATTTCATCTACCCTTACAAAGTATGTCTTTTAACTATACGCAGCTACCAGTACCCTTACTTATCCTTTATAAAAATGTATCTACCCATACACAACAATCCAAGTACCCTTATGCTGTTTGGATGGACCTTATGCAGTGCTCTAGGTACCCTTACATATCATATATTATATCGTTATATAGTGCATAGATATGTCCCCTTACCCTTACACAAGTTATAGTAAAAGGGATTTACCCTTATACATCTTAGGGAGATATATCCTTACCCTAAAACATGGTTTTGAAATCCACCTTACCCTTACATAACCCTTATAATCCCAAGGATACCTTTTTGCAACCTCATAAATCATGGATAATGGTAATATTTATTGACAAATATTAGGTTTTCACATAAAAATACATATATAATAATTCAAAAATATGGTTTTTATAATAAATAAAAATTAAGAATGTTACAAAACGATAGTAATTACAGGCTACATACATCAATGGAATTTTCTAATTCTATAAATGATAAGTTTTGATGTTATCTTTGGTATGGATTTTCTGATGAGTTTTCAAGATCACATTTACTACTATCATAGGTGATTTTCCTCTACCTATATTGAGGGAAAAGAGTATGTTTTATCTAGGTAATGTAATTTAGGAGTAGGTGGAATGGGACTAGACCTCGGTCAAATCAGTACCATTATAGTGCAGGTAGTAGGCATAGCACTTATAAAAGATGAGGTGATTGTTCCATCTACTCTTCCTTCTGTGGTGGACCATTATTGATATATTTTCTGGATAATTTATCCAGACTCCCTCTAGAAGGGGAATTGAGTTTTAAATTGTACTTATGCCAAGTGTAGATCTAATATCAATTCCACCATATTTTATGGCACCGGATAAGTTGAATGAGTTAAAATTGAATATTGATGATCTTGAGTTGAAGGGGTTTATTTGGGATAGAAATTCTCATTTTGGTTCTATTATCCTTTCTACTAAGAATGTGAACCATAATATTCAGTTATGTGTGGATTACCATAAGCTAAATTATGTCATATTGAAGAATATGTATCAACTTCCATGGATAGATGATCTATTATATCAGTTTAAAGGAGCTATGTGGTTCTCTAAAGTTGAATTACAATATATATATCATCAATTTTAGGTTAAGACGGAGGATGCTAAGAAAATAGTGTTAATAAGAAGGTAAAAATTATGTAAGTATCTCATTAAGTCATTTGGGTTGAAAAATACACTAGTGATGTCCATGGCTCTCATGAACCATATTTTTCATCCCCATCTAGACTATATTTTCATTGTTTTTTATGATGATATCTTAATATACTCACACATACAGGATTTACATAAAAAACATATGTATATTGTGATGAGTACACATCAATAAAATTATAGGGTTTGCTAGATATTATATGTGGTTCATTAAAGACTTCTCTCATTTGGTAGTGCATGTGACTTGGTTGGCCAAAAAGGGGTTTAGTTTGAGTAAACTAACTAGTGTGAAGAGGCCTTTCAAGAATTGAAGAATATGTTGACATAGGCTCTTATTCTGGCCCTTCCAAAACAAAGGATTGGATATATAGTCTATCTTAATGCTTCAAGATTTTTCTTTGGAGTTTTCTTTACGTAGTAAGATCATGTTGTCGGTTATGGGTACCTTTGGTTATGACCCCATGAGTAAAACAACCAAACTCATGATTTTTAGTTTGGTGTTGAGGTTAATGCCATGAATTATTGGAATTATTATCTCTTTGATTAAATTTTTATCATCTATATAGACCATAATAGTTGTATATACATATTACCTTATTGAGACATAAAACTATGACATCGTTGTTGGGCTGAGTACTTACATACATTCAACTTTGAGATGGATTATGCCATAGGAAAAAAGAAATGTTTTTGGAGATTCTATTAGTAAGAATATGTAGGAATTGGGTTCTTGAACATCAAAAGAAGAGTGTAAGTTGATGAAATTGTAATCATATTGGAATATGGGATCATTTTAGAACAAAGCGGTGGAAATATATGCTCCTTTAGTCATCACTTCCTCCTTGGTGGATCGGGTGAAGGTTGGGAAAGGATATGATTTTGACTTTCAGGTGATATGGGAATGACTAAAAGGAGATGATCCTATTCTAGGATAGTCTTTATATGAGAATTAAATAATTAACCTACATGGAATATTTTTGGTTCCCATGTTCATATTGGAAGAGTTTATGATAGACTCTCACATCTTGTAGTAGGTAGTACATCTAAGACTGAACAAGATGTATTAGGATATGAGACATCATTTCTTGTGTTCGGGCATAAAAGAAATTATTCTAGGGTTCATTTCTCATTTACTCATCTGTCAAAGGGTAAAATTGGAAGATCAAAAACCAATTGGATTATTGGAACCTCTTATAGTGTCTGTGTGTAAGTGGGATGATTTCATTATGGATTTCATTATGGCATTACCCATGACTCTAAGAGGTTGAGATGTTGTTTTGGTTGTGGTTAACTAGCTAATAATGTTTTCACACTTCTTTCCTATTTGAGAAGCCCAACATGTGGATGAGTTAGAAAGGATATATGTGTAGTAAATAATATGAATACATGATGTGATGACAAGTATCATATCATATCAATATGTGTGTTTCACATCATGATTTTGGAATGCCCTATAGAAGACATTGGGATCATAGCTGAAGTTGAGCATAGTATACCACCCATAGATAGGTGGATTGTCAAAGAGGATGATCTAGAATCTAGAGTATATTCTCTGAGCTTGTGTGCTAAATTTGAGTGGTTCATGGGATGACCATGTGGTCATACAACCCTTTGGAATAGATTGGGTGATTTGGGATGTAATGTTACAAATATATGCTAATTAAATGAGAATTTTATTATTCTACAATACTTACCAAAGATGTATACTATGCACAACTAATACATAAAAAATTTATGGCCAGGTTTTAGTGAAAGAACCCATACATAAGGGAGTAAAATCCATGAAAATTGAGAAAATGACCATAGATTTAATGTTTGTGTGATTTACTTCTACCAACCATAAAGGACTTCTCTAAATTTCTTTTAAGGATCAAGAAATCATTCCTAAAAACTTGATTGACCTTGATCCTTTTATAATTCCGATCATGTCCAATGAACCTTGGATAATGATCAAAGAAAAAATGATCTATAGAAAAGGTAAATACCAAGTGAACATTCAATTCATGCAAGTAACTATGTTTTTCATGAAATTAACCATGAAGTAAAAAAATAAAAATGCAAAGACTGATATTTCAAATTATGTGCATTTATTGGGTCCAAAAGTAATAGACACGTGATCTAATATCGTTTAATATTATGATCTAGATATATAATAATTATACTTACTCTAACAGTATGAGTTATAATTTAATCATTATTTTTTAATAATTTTTTTATTGTATAAGATATATAATTATATATAATGTAATCCCATATAAAAATGTTAGTGAAGTTTCTACATTCAAGAGGAAATAAAAATTATAACTCTCTATTTTAGTAAAAAAATATAACACGCAAGGATTATCAATATAATTTATCAGGACTCACTAACTAAGTAACTTGTGTAGACTCTCAAAAGACACACTACATTGACATTCTAAGACTCTACTCTAAGAGTGGATAAAGCTATATTAATTTTTTATTCTATTTTATACTCTATTTCTCTTGATCTACTTTTTGATAGTCTTCGTGTTTTATTATTTTAAAAATATTTTAAGATAATATCATTGTAATATAAATAATAGTGTTAATACACTTTATCATTATTTTGTACCTTGTTTTATTTTTCATGATTAATTGGGGATGATATTATTGATTAATAATATAAATTTTCTAATTCATTTTTATAACCAGTCCATCATATAGATAATACATTGGTGTTGTGTGTAGAATCAATTATTTATCATATTTATATTTGTTCTATCTTGAGTTGTGAAATTGTTCTAAAATTTTTAATTAAAAAATATTCCTATTTTGAAATAAAATATTTTCATAATATAATTATTTTATCAAAATAATTATTCTCTAATAACTTATATATTCTGGTATTAAATCTGTTTTTTTGTGATCAAATAGATTTCAATAATTATAGTTTTTCTTAAAGATATCCAAATTTGTATTGATTAGTTCTTCAAAAAAATATCAAATTATTTTTATATATTAATTTTTTTGGATAATTTGTTTTTGACTAAGGGTATTTTAAATTATTTGTTATCTTAAATTAAATATTTTTTTAAAGCTCAATTTATCCCCTCTTGAGAAACCCTTTGGGGAAACATTTACTACATGAGCTCTCAAGATCATTGTTGTTTGTTTTATTTTTAAACTTCATCAATTTCATAAAAGGAAATATTTTTTGGTTAGAATATTTAATATCCTATTTTTTCTATGAAATACTTTGGAAATTTCTAGGAATATTTCTGTAGTTAGGCACTAAAACGGTGTGATATTCCAAGACCTGGTATACCTAAAAATAATTTTTGAAATTTATTTAATATTTTAAATATAATGTGTAGGTATTTTTTCGAAAAAAAAATTAATAACTCCTAAAAAGGGGCATATATTAGAAATATATGGGCACCATTGAGTTTGGAACATGTGTTTTTACCCTATTCATGACATAATCTTTGTCGACACCGACTATTTATGAAAAAGTCACTGTAAGTGTAAAATGAATAAAATAATTTCAATAAATTAATCTTTTTATTCATTAATGCAATGACCTAATTCTCCTTTAAATATAATATTATGGTGAATTATTATTTTTAGCCTCTAATCCTTGGAAATCTAGAGAACCATTGGAGAGATATTCGAGGAGATTCTTGGAGAGTGACAACCGAATGACAGTTCTTTGATTGGTGCACAACAGAATCAGTGGGTCTCACCAATTATCATGGATCTATTCCATTTTTCATCACAGATCAATCTGAATAAAGGTAGGCTGTTTTTTTATTTGGATTTCTTCCTCATTTTTGTTTTTATGATGAATTTTAATTAATCAACCAATGTATTAATTCACAGATCAGATGTTTTGTAGGATGGGTTATCTATGTGGATCTTTTTAGAGGAAATACATTGTGCTTATTTTGATTATCTCTTAATTTTTCATTCTAACAGAAACAAATCTATGTTGACATGAACATTGACTGAGTTCTATTCCTCATGATTTTTTATTGTGCCTTTCCCCCTCGATTCTACGTTCATCACCGGTGTTCTCTATTGGCCTTTGGTTTGACATACACCAAAGAAATCAGTCTTTTCACACCTATTACTTAGATCAATGATCCGATATTGTATATTAGTGTGTGTAATGACATTATTGTGGTGTGATGATGGGAGAGGAATTGTATCAGATGATGTAGATACTAGGTTTTTGTATTCTTTGGTGTGTAATGAAGAATCATGCTCTAAGGCACCTTCCAAATGGATTGATAATCAAATTTAGATGATTTGATGAAAAAAAGACCCAACCAAAAAAACTTCTTGATTCCAATATGAGGTGCATCAATATTTATGGCCAGATAAGTGAAGGATTGTGAGGATTCCAAATTTGGATTTCTAGAATTTTTTGAAGAACACGACATGTATTAGAAATATACACACCGTGTGGGATCCTCTCAGCGGTGGTTAGGGTTTTTGGGAGAAATATAAGTATCAAACAGTGTGACACCATGTCACACACCCTGTGACCCCTCCCTAGTGGTTGAGAATATACCTCATAAGGTACAGAGACATGGGATGGAGTACACTAGATTTTGAACGATGTGTACTCCCACACAGACATGGCCAGGTCAGGCATACATAGGATAAGCTTTGTACTGGTACATGGGAATAAGTACATTGGCATCCACACGTTGTGTACTATTACATGGAAACAGACACAAACATGGGTTGTTTACATGGGAAGGACATGAGTTTTAAGGGACATGGCATGTACCCCTATTAAACCTTGTTTACTCGTTAAATGTTAGCTTAGAGGCCTTATCCTCTGTATCTTGGAAAATTATTATTAGGGTGTGTTCCCCATATCAATTCCCAAAGGGTTATTATATAATATCCTCTAACATATAGGATAATGTTCCCTTTAGTAAGACTTCTTGGATATAGTTGTTGCAATCCTTCCATGAGGACTAGAGTGATATCCTTTATAATCTTCATTACCTAGGTGGAGTTCTTAGTATTCTTGTGACCAACACTACATGGACACCGATCCTTTACTTAGAAGGTTAATCCAGATTGAGTTGTTGGTATACCTCATGGCCTTGGGAGTGATCATCATATATGTATCGTATCTATTCATACATTCAACATATGATTCTAATAGATAGACTTGATGAGTACTGTAACGCCCCGACCCCAGTTACCCAGAGTCGGTGAATTATTTCATAACATTGGCATGATCACAAAAGATCAAGTCTCGAAATAACGATTAGTTTAGTATCCTTGGAAACACTAGATATATTCATAAGTCTTACATTACATAATAAAGTAAAACAAAACTAAAAAAACTTCTTGTCTTCATATCACCTCATACTATCCCTGCAGGTCATTCATAATATACTTCATCACATCCTAGAAAAATTATAACATTGAAAGGGGTGAGCTCAGCTGCTCAGTAAGGATAACAATACAGTGGAAACCTTCATAAATAAACATAGAAATTTAAGACAATATATAACTAAAAAATAATATTTTACACTTGAACTTCAGAATAGTATGGCAACAATGAAATAATTCCATTTACTTATTCACATGGATATTCTACTGGTTGAAAATTCACATGAAACATCAATAACCACTTTCATAGTGATGGAATGCATAATTCTAGACTATCATAACCACGCAGCCAAGGCCTCATGCCAAGAATACAAATAAGATTTTGTGAAGGTCTCATGCTAAGACACTAGTTTGTCTCATGAGACCTACTGATGCATCATGGAGCTATAGCGGGCTCCACCCGTCACTTATTAAGTCCAATGCATTCCTTATAAGAAAAGGTTTAAACATATCATAAACCATAACATAATCGTATCACATAAAACATGCATAATATTTCCACATTTCAATCACAAGATATCAATACAACACATTGATATAATAAAACCATTTTCAATACCAAAATAAAAGAAAAGTAAAACTTGGTATTTATTTTTCATTTAAAAAAAGTTATGGCTTGTAGAGGAAGCCGAAACTCAAATAATGGTCACGGTGGCGGAGAAGTCATTGTCGCCGCATACGTACGACAAGAAAAACATTCCTTTTTTTCGTTTAGGAAAATTATTCGTATAAAAATATTCTTTTTGAATAAACTTAAAATTCAAAGGGGTTTATACACCGTATAAAAGAAATTTGTATATAAGACAAAATATGCCTCAATGAATAGAGATTGAGATGAAGTCCCTTACAAATATTATTTTTAAATAAAATATTTCTATTATGTGTATTCACTATATGTATACATAAATAAAGTATAAATACATTATAGGACATAATAATATCATGACATAATTTGAAAGTATGAGATTAACCCAAAGAACGGAAACTGGGTTAAGAAGTTCCCTTACCTCGTGTCCGACTTGACTCGATCGATCTTTAACCTCCTGAATAATAAACTAGATTTAATTTATACTTGATTAAGAACCTTTTTCAAGTTCATTATTCCTTTTATATCACTTATTAACTTGTTATGAACATTATGTAATTATTTAAGTTAATAACGGTCATTTTGTCGATCTTTGGTACTCGAGTCAAAAATAAACTTCTTATAATTACAAGTTGATCAGGTGGTAAAATATCCATTATATCTAGAATTATATTTATGATGTAGATATCATATATATCATACATATCCAGTATATACATTCATTTAAAATTTTACATAACATTTAGAGGTAAGAAATGAAATGCATTGTTCATGGAGACGGTAAGCCGTACGTACGGATGAACGCTACTTTCATTTCTATTTCATATTTAATGGAATGAAATCATAATGATATAAAGTTATATTATAATTCCTATATAATATCATATATAATATCATTTACTCCATCCCTTACACATCCCACATATGGCATTAACGATTCAAATCACTTTGAGGGGGCGGTAGTCCGCACTTCCTAAAATGAAATTATCGCGTTTACCCACAATGGAAATCATAAAGGCATGCCATAAATTAAAAATACAGAAGAATAAGGAAAAAATAAACATAATATATATCATAAATAAATATAGTGACATCTTAATGGACACCAAGAAAGGTGTTAAAAGAAGATTTAACAATCATCGTTTCGTGAGGCAGTAATTCGCCACCCACAGAAACAGTATGTTCTTTAACCATTAGATGAAGGTGTGTGTAAGTGTAAATCAAATACTTCTCACAAAAACATCCAAATATTTTGATGATACAGGTGTTGTTACAAAATAAAATAATAAAAAGAGTTTATGGTGTTGGAGAATCAAAATAATACAAAAGAACATAAGAGAAGACATTACCTTAAAATCGGGTAACTCTTCTTTATTTGAGCCAAAGGCTTCCTTGGGAAGACTTATGGCCAAAGTGAGGCTTTTAAGAATAATAGAGGGAATTTTATAGAGTATTTGGGCATAGGTTGGCCGAGCCAAATGGCTCTGATGGTGTGAATAAGGTGGTAGAGGTGGGAGCCTTTTATAAGAGGAGAGGAGGGACACTCTTGGAAAGTCATGAAATGTTACATTATTATGAAATGATTTTAGGATTTCAAAGGTCCCACAATTATATATATCGAATATAAGGTGATAAGGGTTCTAAATATACTCATCGAATAGTTTTTTTACAAGTGTAATTCTTATATTTTACATTATCTTTTCATCTTATTTAAATCGTTAATTAATGAGGTAATTGATGCATCATCATGATGTCATAAAAAAATTAATTTATATAATGTCTAAAAATTATAAAAAAATACCATGATGTAGGAAATATTTTTATCTTTCCAATGAATATTTATAGTCTAAATGTTAACTTATATAACCCCATGTAATAATTGTTTTAGTAAAACAACACATGTTTGTGTTAATTTTATTTTTACTTCAAATAAAAAGTTATTAATGTCATTTTCTTACCCAAGTGGCTCCATGGGATCCCCAAGATGACCCATGGATTTTATTTGTCGGCCAAGACTCATCCATTAAGGTTAGGACAAGTGTAAATGTATTTTCATATTTTTATAATATCATTTTTTCCTTAAATTTCACTAATTACCTTTAATCGCGATTAATAAAACTTAAAAGTTACTATTCACCAAAAATTATTTTCATCCCATTGAACTATATTTTACTTACTAAAGACAACCATTTATGTCAGATTTTTGAAATTCAATTCACAGAAGTGGTAAAGTTTCTTTTAAACGAAAAATTAGTTTTTTAACTACCACTTAGTGGTTTCACTATTCATCAAAAATTGAAGTTTTTCAGAAAAATACAAAAAATTCACCCTAATCTATAATTGGTATTATGAATTCAAAAATAGTGTCTATTTTAAAATATTACATAACATATAAGTTGAATTAATTAATTTAATAATTAATTCCCACTGTCACAACAAATAGCGTGTTTTTAAGAAAGAATATCAATCAAAAGATTGACAAATGTTTATGTCCAATTTCAAAGTGAAATTAATTATAATGACCACCATTGGATAAAATGGTAAAAATATATTCTAATTATACTTTAAAACCACTCAATTTTGTAATTTATCACTATAAATTATTTTGATTAAAAAAGTTAATTTTAAGTATTTTTCACTATTCATCAAAAATTGGAAGTTATCAGAAAAATACCAAAAATTCAACATAGGCGAATTTCGATATTCCGAATCCAAAAATGAAGTTCATTTTGAAATATAAAATTTATATAATTTCAAAAAGTGGGTATTAATATTCATAACGACTACTTTTATTGGTCGCGGTGTGTTAGAACTCAAGGTTGTGTACAACACACGCGGCTCTATTATTCAAAGAGAAGTGTACCATGGAAGCATGGGGTGTTACATTCTCCCCTCCTTCAATAAATTGCATCCTCGTAATTTGAAATTTTTCTTTGAAAATACAAGGTTGAAAATAGAAAATACCTTTGTCGAAAACCCATATCTGAAATAAGGTTAATAAAAATATTACTTTAAAATAAAGAAAGAGAAGTACAAAGGTCACCTGAGATAGCCAATACTATGATTATATGAAAATATGGATATGGAGGAAAAACAAACCATCAAGGTCTGATGGAGAGTTGTATAAAACAAGATTTGGGGAAAGTTAACTACAATAAAATCACAAACTTGTGATTAGTTAAACGATCATTGATTCCCCAGTAGGA
This sequence comes from Viscum album, assembly GCA_963277665.1. Classification (NCBI taxonomy): domain Eukaryota; kingdom Viridiplantae; phylum Streptophyta; class Magnoliopsida; order Santalales; family Viscaceae; genus Viscum; species Viscum album. The sequence continues at coordinate 1,109,883,068 of OY728162.1, read as the reverse complement.
AAAGTTAACTGAAAACGTTTTTATTTTAAGTTACCTTTCATAAAGTTCAAGAATTTATTCATGAGATTTACTAAGAACATAAGGAAATATACTTACTTGTCATGTAGACATTCATTCCATACTAAATATTTACTACAAACCCATCTTTCACTCCATAAGGTAATAGAACTCAAAAATATTCTATTTATCCTAACCGTATTGGGTTCCAAAAACAAATTTATAATTCCTCTATCAGAACTAAAAAAACTACATTATACACTCTAGGGACTTCACGTAGTCCAGTGGTAGGCAATAAATCCCAATCGCACTATGGTTTTGGGTTTGATTCCCACAGCTTTGTCTGACGTGACGTATTGTCACACAGTCTGCGTGTTGTCCTTTTAATAAATATCCAAAAATAACCATAACAATAGTATCCATTGTAAAATATGATCCACTCCAACCTTTATATTTATCTAAAATACCTCTATCCAGACTTTCTCTAAAAGGTCTCTAAATTCCAAAATCAATTGTATCATCAGATTCCCCAAACAAAGTAAAGTTTCTCTTATTGAAACATACTAAAAATATGATTACCTTCATCATATTAAAACCTTAATGAAAACAAAAAAGTAATATAGTAAAATCCTTATATATATCACATTATTCTTATAACCAGAATATAATCCTTGAGTCCAAAAGCACCAATACATTAATTATTCCACTTCAACTGTAGTAACAGCATAAGATTGTCCTTGATCCCTTGGAATTTTTTGAGGTAAGTTTCCGTGAAGATTAGGACTTTCATTTTCATAATGCCCCATTTCCCTATAATTGTAGCATTCAACATTGATATCCTCTTTATTTCCATTGCAGTCACGAGCCTGGTGACCTTTTTCTCCACATATATAACAAACTCACATTCCTTTTAGGCAAGTACCGGGGTGATTCTTCCCACAATTATCGCATGATGGAAAATCCTTCTTTCCCTTTTTCCCTTTATCTATCTCTTGTTCCACCGTTCTCTTATTCTCTTACTTTACTTTATTGTCATAAGATTTAGAGAATTACTTTTCCATCTTGATAGCACACGAGACAATATCTTCATACGATGAGAAGGATTTTGAGACTAATGCTCGATGGAGAAATGGTTTTAACCCATAAAATAAATGATCAATCTTACTTCTTGGGTTATGTATATAATCTGGAGCATGCCTTGCTAACCTTGTAAAGTTAGCCTCATACTTTGCGACATTCTCATCCTTCTTCTGCCTCAGACTCAGAAATTGTCTTTCCATATCTGGTCGATGGTCATGTGGAAAGTATTTTTCTAAGAAAATTTCCTTAAACTCCCTCCATTCCATACTTGATACTTATGCATCTTCCTTTATGTTTTGAATCAGTGACCACCGTTGATCGGCATCTCCAGTGAGGCGGTAAACTTCCATGACAACCTTATCCCTTTCGCTACTCCCTAAGGCGTGGAATATTTTCTCTAAGGAGTTTATCCATTGCTCAGCTACTAATGGATTTGTACCCCCATTAAATGTTGGTGGTTGTTTCATCATGAAGTGGTCTAACATTGATCCTCTACGTTGCGGATCAGGGTGCTCCATACGAGTAAGGTTATTATTCATAACCTGAGTGAGTTGTCTCAGTATGGTGATAAGTTGATCAGCACCAGTTGTATCTCCATCTCCACTATAATTATCTTTAGCAGGAGGGAAATCCCTATATGGAGTTCATGCATTGATACGATTTCCATTCCTCCCACTAGGTTCCATTTCTAAACAATGGCATAAACTAGATTAGTTTATGAATCAAAATACATAATTCCATACTTGTAAAACACTTAACATAAATTGAACTATAATCATAAAAATGTTTTCTTTGAGGAAGTATATACTCATAAACCATTCATAATGGTTTGTAAAGAAAATTAGAATTATCTTAAGCATATACCCCGAGAGTGTCGTAACCAAGAGTGCAGCAAGGCCCGTTGTCGTGCACCAGTTCCCGTTCGAGTCTAGCTCAAAGTTGTGTTTTCAGGTATTACCCCTAGTTACATCTGTGCCAAAGTCTCCTCTACCTGCTCTTATCCACACAGGGATGTATTGCTCAGAAAACTCACAAAATCTCTACAACAACAAAATTATAGGATTTTCTTATATACTAATCCTCAAAGTATATCTTATAGCTATGTGCTCTAATCAGAGTTTTTCAAAATCTAGCTTCCAAGGTTAGTACTAAACTACCTTTCGTACCAACTGTAACACCCCAACCCCAGTTACCCAGAGTCGGTGCATTATTTCATAACATTGGCATGATCACAAAAGATCAAGTCTCAAAAGACCGATTAGTTTAGTAGCCTTGGAAACACTAGATACATTCATAAGTCTTACATTACATCATAAAGTAAAACAAAACTAAAAAAACATCATGTCTTTATATCCCCTCATATTATCCCTGCGGGTCATTCATAATATACATCATCACATCCTGGAAAATTTAAAACATTCAAAGGGGTGACCTTAGATGCTCAGTAAGGATAACAATACAGCGGAAACTTTCATAAATAAACATAGACATTTAAGGCAATGTATAACTAAAACAAAATCCTTTTACACTTTAACTTTAGAATAATATGGCAACAATGAAATAATTCCATTTACTTATTCACATAGATATTCTACTAGTTGAATAATTACATGAAACATCAATAACCACTTTCATAGTGATGGAATTCATAATTCTAGACTATCATAACCACGTAGCCAAGGCCCCGTGCCAAGACTACAAATAAGATTTTGTCAAGGCCTCGTTCTAAGACACTAGTTTGTCTCATGAGACCTACCGATGCATCGAGGAGCTATAGCGGGCTCCACCTGTCACTTATTAATTCCAATGCATTCCTTATATGAAAAGGTTTAAACATATCATAAACTATAACATAATCATATCACATAAAACATGCATAACATTTCCACATTTCAATCACAAGATATCAATACAACACATTGATATAAGAAAACCATTTTCAATACCAAAATAAAAGAAAAGTAAAACTTGGTATTTATTTTTCATTTAAAAAAAAGTTATGGCTTGTAGAGGAAGACGAAACTCAAATAATGGTCACGGCGGTGTAGAAGTCGTTGTCGCCACATACGTACGACAAGAAAAAAATTCCTTTTTTCGTTTAGTAAAAAACTTAGTATAAAAAGATTTCTTTTGAATAAACATAAAATTCAAACGGTTTTATACACCGTATAAAATAAATTTGTGTATAAAAAAAATATGCCTCAATGAATGGAGATTGAGACGAAGTCCCTTACAAAGATCATTTTTAAATAAAATGTATCTATTATGTGTATTCACTACATGTATACATAAATAAAGTATAAATACACTATAGGACATAAAAATATCATGACATAATTTGAAAGTAGGAGATTAACCCAAAGAACGGAAATTGGGTTAAGAAGTTCCCTTACCTCGTGTCCGACTTGACTCGATCGATCTTTAACCTCCTGAATAATAAACTAGAGTTAATTTATACTTTCTTAAAAACCTTTTTCATGTTCATTATTCCTTTTAAATCACTTATTACCATGTTATTATCATTATTTAATTATTTAAGTTAATAACGGTCGTTTTGTCGATCTTTTGTACTTGAGTCAAAAATAAACTTCTTATAATTACAAGTTTTTCATGTGGTAAAATATATATTATCCAGAATTATATTCATTATGTAGACATCATATATATCATAAATATCCAGTATATACATTCATTTTTAATATTACATAACATTTAGAGGTAAGAAATGAAATGCACCGTTCATGGAGACGGTAAGCCGTACGTACGCATGAACGCTACTTTCATTTCTATTTCATATTTTATGGAATGAAATCATAATTATATAAAGTTATGTTATAATTCCAGTATAATATCATATATAATATCATTTACTCCATCCTTTACACGTCCCACATATGGCATTAACGATTCAAATAAATTTAAGGGGGCGGTAGTCCGCACTTCCTAAAATGAAATTATCGCATTTACCCATAATGGAAATCATAAAGGCATGCCATAAATGAAAAATACCGAAGAATAAGGAAAACATAAACATAATATATATCATAAATAAATATAGTTACATCTTAATTTCCACCATGAAAGGTGTTAAAATAAGATTGAACAATCATCGTTTCGTGAGGCAGTAATTCGCCACACACAAAAACAGTATGTTCTTTAACCATTAGATGAAGGTGTGTGTAAGTGTAAATAAAATCATTCTCATAAAAACATCCAAGAATTTTGAGGATACTGTTTTTCTTACAAAATAAAATAATAAGAAGATTTAATAGGGTTTTAGAATCAAAATATTACAAAAGAACATAAGAGAAGACATTACCTTAAAATCGGGTAACTCTTTTTGATTTGATCCAAAGGCTTCCTTGAGAAGCCTTCTGCCCAAATTGAGGCTTATAGGAGTAAGAGAGGGAATTTTAGAGAGTATTTGGGCAGATTTTGGCCGATCCAAATGGCTTTGATGGTGTGAATAAGGTGGTAGAGGTGGGGGCCTTTTATAAGAGGAGAGGAGTGGCACTCTTGGAAAGTTCTGAAATGTTACATTATTATGAAATGATTTTCGGATTTCAAAGGTCCAAAAATTATATATTTCGAATATAAGGTTATAATAGTTCGAAATCTACTCATTCAATAGGTTTTTGACAAATGTAAGTCATAGATTTTACATTATCGTTTTGTTTTGTTTAAATCGATAATTAATGAGGTAATCACTGCATCATCATGATGTCAGAAAAAATTTAATTTATTTAATGTCTAAAAATTATAAAAAAATTATCATGATGTAGGAAATATTTTTATCTTTCCAATGAATATTTATAGTTGAAAATTTAACTTATAAAACTCCATGTAATAATTGTTTTAGTAAAACAACACATGTTTGTGTCAATTATATTTTTACTTTAAATAAAAAGTTATTAATGTCATTTTCTTACCCAAGTGGCTCCATGGGGTCCCCAAGTTGACTCATGGATTGTCTTGGTTGGCCATGACTCTTACAATAAGGGTAGGACAACTGTAAAGGTATTTTCATATTTTTATAATATCATTTTTACCTTAAATTTCATTAATTACCTTTAATCGTGATTAATAAAACTTAAAAGTTATTATTCACCAAAAATTATTTTCATCCCATTGAACCACATTTTACTTAATAATGACAACCATGTATATCGGATTTTTGAAATTCAATTCACAGAAGTGGTAAAGTTTCATTTAAACGAAAAATCAGTTTTTTAACTACCACTTAGTGGTTTCACTATTCATCAAAAATTGATGTTTTTCAGAAAAATACAAAAAATTCACCCTAAGCTATAATTGATATTCTGAATTCAAAAATGGTATCTATTTTACAAAATTACAAAACGTATAAGTTTAATTAATTAATTTAATAATTAATTTTTGCTGTCACAACAAATAGCGTGTTTTTAAGAAAGAATATCAGTCAAAAGATTGACAATTGTTTATGTCCAATTTCAAAGTGAAATTAATTATAATGACCACTATTTGATAAAATGGTAAAAATATATTCTAATTATACTTTAAAACCACTCAATTGTATAATTTATCACTATAAATTATTTTTATTAAAAAAGTTATTTTTAAGTATTTTTCACTATTCATCAAAATTTGGAAGTTCTCAGAAAAATACCAAAAATTCAACATAGGCTAATTTGGATATTCCGAATCCAAAAATGAAGTCCATTTTGAAATATAAAATTTATATAATTTCAAAAATTGGGTATTACTATTCTTAATGGCTACTTTTATTGGTCGTGGTGTGTTAGAACTTGAGGTTGCGTACAACACACGCTGCTCTATTATTCAAAGAGAAGCGTACCATGGAAGCTTGGGGTGTTACAAGTACATCCTCTAAGATGGATGTCATCAGTTCTATCTGACTTTTGGAGTGTGTAAACCTAGATTAATACTTTTTGGAACCTTCGAGATAGAATATTAGGCTGGGATTATGGATGTGATCTTATATTGAGATGTGGTGTCTTTTTTTAGTATATATGGATATTATTTTTATATTTTTTGTATACATATACCTATGTATAGTTGAATGTTACTCTTGATTATTTGTACTTGATTATTTTGGGGTGTCCTATTAGTTATTGTTATACTCACCCCTACACGGGATCTACCCACATGTTTCAATTCTTATTCAGATGATGGACCTTTTTGCGGTGTCCTTGGTGGACTAGGAGTAGGTGGAGCTAGTTTGGGCTAGACAGACTGAGGTGTATACCGATGTTGCATTTGACAGTAATACCCTCCATTTGATTAGGTGGAACTTTACTTTCCAGTTTTGGTTGGACTTGTATTTGGACCCTTCTGACACTCTATTACTTTTTTTATACCCTAGTCATGGGGTTATTATTTTATGTATGAATTGTATTCAATAATTTTACATTTTAAATTTGTATGGTCTTGGAGATATTTGAGTACATATAGGTGCTTAAGAAAAATTCATCCCATGTGTGCGATATTTATTATTGGTGATAGTAGTCAGCCCTTGTCCTATTAAAGGTAGGATTGGGGTTGTTGTGACATGAGCCCCATTGGGTTTAGTCATGAAATAGTGATATCAGAGTCTGTACCCGTCCAGAAATGTTATAACACTACCTATGTTTAAGATCAGAGTTTGTAATTTCTTTTTTCTAACTGTGAGATTTGTTCTGGGAACTAGGGGAAAAGTGTTAAGGTGTTTTGAGTATGGATCTCTGGCTAGGGTGTTTAGTGTTTGTGTGGCACCCAATGTATCCATTCACTAGGAACTTGATAACCTAGTTATTATCTTAGTATATGTAGACAATGGTTGTAGGGAAAACATTGGTAAATTCATCATATAATAAGGGGTTACTGTTTCTATGTACTTCTTAAGTCATCTCTCCATATATACATATTGATTGTGGTGTATCTTGATAACATTCAATATGCCTCTTTGATTATAGAAAACTATAATTCTGGGACATTTCTATAATGACAACTAGATGATTTATGAGGTAAAATATCAAGGAACCACTCATGTAGTGTTTTATCCATGTAGGCATCAAGCAGTTGCACCAACTATTTAGTAGAATATGGATCCTTTCGTGGATCAAGAAGATGATCGTCAGTGTATAGAGTAGTCGATAGCTCCAGTAGGTAACTATGATTGTATGAATAGGCTTATCATGTTACATGAGTTTGAGTTATGGGTATCCCTGATGTTTCATGATGAGATAGACCCTCAAGAGGTAGATTTTTGACTCGAGGTAGTGGTCTGGGTTTCCAGTGTGAGCACACCCTGACTAATCAGATGGTTTAGCTTGGACCCATTTTCATTGTGGAGAAGAAGCTGGCTCCATTGGTACTAGTAAATGAAAAACCTATGATATGTTTGCATCATGGTTTTTAGAGTTTATATATCACCCAAGTTTCATGTTGAGCCACACCCCTATCTTGGATGGTGGAGGACTTGCGTGAACCTATGGTGTGGATGTCCCATATGGATGAGACCCCTCTCTGATGGTGGTCCACATGGAAAATTTTCTCCAAGGTGATGTATGGTGTCAAGAAAATCTTGTTTTAGTGATGTTTTATGTGAATTTAGATATACTAATAATAGGGAGAATTCCCCCACTGAGATGTTTGTTTGATATGCCATCCAAAATTGTACAGGAGAGTCAATTCCACCGAAAGCAGATAGTGTCGAGGTGTGTTGGATGAGTTTCTTCAACATGTATGTTTGAGGTTGTTGGTTGTTATAAGGTTTAGTATCAAGCCTTGTTAGTGGTAAATAGGTGGTATATAGAAATAATTACTTCAAATCGATGTAAGATCAAGGAGGATTGAGTGTAGTTTGAGGTATGATGTGTGTCTTTACTACCCCTATTGCAATTTCACATAGAGTTATGAGCCACTTTTCCCTTAGTGTATCCCATGTCTGATACCTAGTGATACTAGTAGATCCCTTATTCTTGAACATTTTGTTGGAGTCTTCAATAGAGGATCAGTGATTGAACTCTTCTATTGATAGTGTGACCCCAATCTAAGAGGATATCGATAGCCTTACATGGGAATATGTCCATAGTGGAAGTGGGAACCTAAGATGTTTTCCATAGTATGGATTTGTTTCCTATCTTTTATTCTCATGTATTTTATACTAGGGAGTGTATAAGTGCTTCTAGTTTGATGGGATGCAGTTTTCCTCCTTCGATAAAGAGTGATCATAGGTAGAGAAGGATGAGCTCATTCGTAGTAGGTTAAAATAATTTCCTTATCAGTTGGATAGTATTACAAATTGAGTAGCTGATTCTATAATATTTCTTTTCCTATGATGGTGGAGGAGTATAAGGGAATCCATATTAATGATTTTTTGGTTTTACCTCACCATAAAGAGTTTGTTTTCTTCATGGTCTTTCTCCAGGGATGCCCCGGTATCTATGATATAATATCATATGACCCTATGTAGCTATAAGATCTGGAAGTGTATTTAGAGGATTATGGAGACAAATGTCTTTGTAAGACCCAGGCTATACTCCTAAAAATCCATTTGTTTTTCACTTTAGAGGCATATGGGAGCTTTAGGTTGGATGTGGTTTAATGTCACTTGGGCCAAGTGACACACGGGAAAGTATCCACTCCTGATAATTTATGACCCATTCGCCCAGTGGATGCAGGCATGGTGGATCCCAGAGTTGGCCTTGAGACAAGTCATCACAGGCTCTATTTGGGGAGAATGATATACCAGAATTATCTTTTTAAAGATATTATGTTTGTTTTGAGTTGGTGATGATACCCTTTGGTGAGTTTTTTGTCATATAGGAATTGAGAGACTTCTGTACTTGATCCTTAACCCTTCTGGGATTAGTTCATAGTATTCTTCATTTGTGGCATCCTTGTGTCCTCTATGTTAGAGTTGGAGCATGTGAGACACATTAGGATAGATCTAGAAATGCTCTAAGAGTTCTAGTTTCATGGAATCCCTCATAGAGAAAGTTCTATATTCAATTGTCTCCTTCTCGGGATATGTATTATTATAGGAAAAACTATTAAAGAACCCAAAAAAGGATGAGGTAATTATTTCTTGGGAGCCACCCATGAATGTTACCAAGGTGGAGATTTTCCTGGGTTGGTAGGTGATAATCAGGGGTTTTTACCCGATTTCTTCAGAGTGGAAAAACCCTTGATAGCTTAGACCCATAAGTGGCCATCCTTTCATGTGTATGGAAATGTTCCAGTGGTGATTTTAGGGGTTGAGGTAGAGATTGAAGAGCACTCCCATATTGAGATTTCTAGAGTAGGGTGTCGAGTACATTGTGTTTTTTGATGCATCAAGGATAGTACATATCTATGTTATTATGTAGAGGAATGAATTTATTTCATATGGTTCACATTAGGTGAGACCACATGAGAAGAACTATGTGACCCACGATCTTGAGCTTACAGCGGTAGTCTTCTCTTAGAAGATTTCCAGAAACTACCTAATGGGAAAGTGTTGTGTTGTATACTCTAACCACAAGAGTATCAATTATATATTCTCATATAATGATATTAAATTACGATATAGTTGATGGATATATTTTCTCCAATAAAATCAATTGAATATTTTTTATACTTGTGGGAAGGGTAACATGGTGGCAGACACTCTCATAAAGAGATATTATTCTCAGTTGTTGGAAGAGGTGTCAGAGTAGTTGATCTCATTGAATTTAGCCATATTGGGGTGAGGATGGTAGATTGTACCTACAGTAAATTATTGATACTGCTTATCTTCTTCTCTAATTTAGGAAGGCATGACTAGAGAATATCAACTAGGAGATCTTGTGTGATCATGTATCCACTGGATACATTTCTTATTGGAATTACTTAAAAGAGGGAATCATATTATCCTTTTTCCAAGGAAGGGTGTTTATACTGGTCATGATGTGATAATAGGTTCTAATGATATTTTTTTCCATTAAATGGTACATATAGTAGAGTTTAGGATGTACCAAGATATCTTGGAATCAATTGGGAATCTAAAGGAGTTTCAGTGAGTTTCTATGTTAAAATATTTTTATTTTGGTTGTATGTGGGTGATGACTAAAAAATATTTTTTTAGAGGTTAGGAAACTTGTGCGTGTAAAAGATAGTCCATATTTATGGAATTATCTCAAAAATATTGATTGATTATGATTCTTACTTCAAGACATTATTAGGTAGAGGATGTGGAAAGCCTTTAGAGACTCAGTTGCAGTTGGAAACAGTGTTACCTCCCCATCCATCTAGCTTGTTTGAATAGACCATTCAGGTTCTAGTGAACATGTTTTTTGTTTACATGTCAGTTTTGAACCATAGTTGGGAGGATCATCTACCATCAGTGTGGTTTTCATATCATGATGATTACCACTCCACCACTGATGAAGAATCTTTTTGAGGCCATGGTCAAGGGACATTAAAAGACACTATTATACTAGTAGGAGCCTATGGGTAATAGTTCGTGTGTCTTAGTTTTGGTTCTAATAATGGTTTTAATGGTTCATTTTATCTAATGGTGAATGAGGACTACAAAAAAAACATCAGGAGTCCTTTATAGACTGATGTTGGAGGCCTTTGGAGTTTGATGGTCACAGATTATTAGTCAAGATTGTTGGTATATGTGAGAATCTTAGGCCTTCATTTTATTACTCTTGTGACAACTTGGAAAGGTGGGGTTATACTTAACCCCAATACCACAATATTTTTGGGTTCTCTTAGTGTTCTCCACATATCGTAGCTAAGGAGGTATGTGCATGGCTTGATTTATGATACTAACCTAGGTGAGTCGGACCATGGAAGTGGATTTTTCTTCTCAAGGATCCAATAACATTGAGAACTGGTAGGAGAAACACCTTTTTTGTGTGAGTTTTTTACTTGGGTGTGTGTTTGTTAACAGTATAGGAAATTGTTGGTAGAGCTCACGGTGGAATGATACCTAGTTGGGAGTTTAGTTTCCCAACTTTTTTCTTGGTTTGTGCTTTTTGGGGATGAAAAAACATAAAGAAGGTAATGATTTAATTTCCTAGTTTTTTACCATGTAAGAATTTGGGATATTTCAAGGAATATTTCGAGATCCAGGATCTAGGATAGAGTGAGATTTCAAAGATCGGTGTTCCTGGAACTAGTTTTTGAACTATATTAAATATATTAAATATCATGCGTGTGTAATTTTCCTAAAAAATAACAATAAAAACTAAATGGGGTCCCAATTAAAAAAATATGAGGGTGTCATTTAGTTCATAACATAGGTTTTACCCTAGGGGTTACATAATATTTTTTGGCATGAACAGTTTGTGAAAAAGTCATCTTGGGCATAAAATGAATAAAGAAATTTAAATAAATCATTTTCTTATTTGTTGAGGCAGTGACCTAGATTCTTCTTTAAATATATGATTATGATAAATTATATGGTTTATGTGATAAACCATGGAGATCTATAGAACTGTTAGAGAGTGATTGGAAGATAATTTATGAGATAGTGACAACCGGAGCACAGTTCTATGATTAGTTTGAAACAAAATAAGAATATATCACCAACGATCATAGCACAACTTCATTTTTCATCAGTGATCGATCTAAATCGAGGTAGTATATTTGTTTATTTATATTTCTTCACATTTTTTCTAATAAAATTAATGTGAATCAATCGATAAACATATTTAGTGGTGGATCAGTTTTTTTGTAGAATGTGTTATGTATGGGGATATTTTTGGGGGGAATGCTTTGTGATTATTTTGATTTTCTATTCATCTTTCATTATAATAGAAATTAATAAAGGTCAACATGAAAATCAAATGATATCTATTCCTAATTATTATTCCATGTTTTTTTTATCCCTTGATTCTTCATTCATTACGGGTGTTCTCCATTGAACTATGGTTCGACATACACAGAGAAAATCGATTGTTGTGCACCCATTACTTGGTGCCAAAATCCAATATTCTACATTTCAGCTCATCATGACATGATGGGGGTGATAAAAATGGAGTGATATCAGATTTGATGGTGTGGATACTGGGTTTTTTTGTTCTTCAGTGTGCAATTAATAACAACATTTAAATGTGTTTTCCGAATAGATTAATAGATGGATTTGAATGATTCAGTTATAGGATGGGTTGATTGATGATACTCCTTGATTATAACATGAGGCATGGCTGGATTGATGGTTGGATAAGAAAAAAATACATATTTATTCTAGGTCTAGATTTATTTTATATTATGAATAACATGTTGTGTACAGTAGAGTTACATGTCATGTGGGACCCTCTTAGTAGTGGCTCGGGCTTGGAGAGAAATATAAGTATCACACGGCATGTGACCTCACCCGACGGCTCTATATGTTCCTTGGAGGGTACGTGGACATGGGATGGAGTACACTATCTTGGGAGTGAAAAGTATATCCACACAGACATGGCTAGGCTATGCATACACGGGCTAATCCATGTACTGGTACATCGACAAAAGTACAAGGTCGGTTGCATTCCATGTATTGTTACATAGACATAGACATGATCCATTTACACAGGAAAGACCCACAAACTAATGAACACAACATGTAACCCTACTACACACTATGTACTCCTTAAATGTTGTATTATAGAGCTTGGCATATGTATCTTGAACAAGTTTTATTAGGATGTGTTCCCCATATTCATTCCCTAAGGGTTGGTATGGAATCACCTCTTATAAAAAGGATAGAAGTATATTCAGCAAGACTTCTTGGATAGAGTTATTGGAATCCTTCTATGAGGGTCGGAGTGAGATCCTCTATCATTTTAGTTCCCCAGGTGAAGTACTTGTTATCTTTCTGACAAGCACTATGCATGCATCGATTCTCTACTTAGTGAGTTAGTCCAGATTGATTTTTTGGTATCCCCTATGGATATGGGAGTGATTCTCATTTTGGGTATTGTATCCCTTCAGATGTCCAGTGTATGATTCTAATATATATACCCGACAAGCACTACCTATTGGACAGACTTCATCAGTGATATCTAACTCATGGAGTGTGTTCTCCTGGATGAGTACTTCGTTGAACCTTCGAGCTATAATCCTATGATGTAATTTTAGTTGTGGCCTTATATTGAGACTCTTTTCCTTTGTTGAGTATATCTGGATATTCTTGTTATATGTTCTATAGACATATAACTATATAGAGATAACTTTTACTCTTGATGCTTTGTGCTTGGTGATTTCTGGGTGTCCTACTATGTATTGTTCTATTAGCCCCTACATGGGATCTACCCATATATGTCATGTCTTATGTATATTAAAGACCTTTTTGCAGAGTCCTTAGTGGACGAGGAGTAGGTGGATCATGTTTGGGCTAGATATACTGAGGTGTATATCAGTCTTTCATTTGACTCCAGTCCCCTCTGTTTGATCAGGTGGTACTTTACTTTCCAGTTTTGGTTGGGCATGTATTTGGACCTTTTTAATACATTATATTATTTTTTTCATACTATATTTATGGGATTATAGTTGTATATATGTATTATTTTCATTTTTCTAGATTTCATCACTATATAGGATTATATATGTGTGCATGAATATAGGTTATTAAGGAAAATTTCTTCATTGTGTGTGATATGCCTTCTTGGCACTAGTATTTATCCCTTGACCTATTGGAGTTGGGCTTGGGGTAGTTTTGTATTGAGCCCCATCAGGTCATTTCATGATAGAAATAATCATTACGATTTGAAGTATATGAAATAGATAGACCTCTATACTTTAATGTAACCAACTATTCCAAATGGGAAATTAAAATGAAGATACATTTAGAAAATCTTGGCGATGATATTTTTAGAAACATTGAAGATAAGTATAAGAATCAGAAAGATGATAAAAAATATTTGGATTATCCAACAAAGAATTCTTATGATAGTAATTAGAAATCCATGAATAATTATTTTTATACTTTAGGAGTGGAAGAATTTAATTTAATATATGCTCATCATATAACTTATAAGATATGGTACACTCATATTTTTCCCACAAAGAGACAAAAAATTGAAAAAAATGTGTTTGAATACCTATACTACTAGGTTTAACACATATAAAATGAAATACTACAAGTTTATATCAAAATTTCATTAAAAATTCAATAATATAATCAATTCCATGATTTTTCAAGGATAACCAATAACTCAAAATTAGTGATTTTTGATAATTTTTATGTGTATGATTGAATTGTAGAAAATTATTTCCATTTTTATAAGATTAACTCTCTATAGAGATAATTTATATGTGAAGGAGTTTATAAGAAATATCATTATATAAAAATCCTTTAAATATTATTCTAAAGTTCAAAAGGTTATGGGAGAGTTAACATATAGAGATAGTAAAGTTTAAAGAGATAATTAGATGAATAAATTATCTAAAAAGAATAATAAATATCATAGAAATAAGTGACCATTCAAGAGGTACTAAATTTTGAAAGGAAAGTATAATAAGAAGGGATATTGGAATTAGGATGGAGAACAAAATGAAGTAACCTGTAATGAGTGTAATAAAAAGTGACACATCATAGTTGAATTTTCTAATTTCAAATACTTTATAAAAAATGGTGATGTGACATACCCTATAAAACTCAAGAAAGACACTATATTGAGTACCTTTGAAGAATAATACATTAATTTTGAATAAAGAGACATGTAAGGAATAAATGAAACTATAACCATCTATATTATGCTATTAATATATGAGGTACCATTAACTATTACTTCTACTTAATTTCAAAACGGAATTCTTATTTAATATGTTATGCATTGTGAATAACTAGAAGAATACTCTTCTATGATAGAGGATAATATTAAAGAAATAAAATATAAATTCAAATTTCTTAATCAAAATCGTGATTTTTAAGATAAAGAAAAAAATAGTTCAATTAAGTTATATTTGAGTAAATAAATATTCTAAGATAGATTAAAATTATCAACTGTGAAATTGAAAACCTCAATAAATACCTAAAAATTTAAAATTGTTAGAGAGACTTTGGAAAAAATGATAGATTACTAAATATCTCTCATATTAAATAATATATTTGGTTTACATAATTTATATTAGAATAAAATTTATATAAATTATTTTTACCTAGATCTAATAATAACTATAGAAATAAATCTCTATTCTATAATGCATGTTAGACTCCATGATATGAATCCAACCATTATAAAAAAAACAATTCTCACTTTCTTGACCTAAGGGTGATTTATTTTCTAATCTATTTAAATGTATTATAGATAAATATGTTAGGAATGTTTTGGTACCAAAATCTATGTCTATTAACTTATCTAGACCAAATAAAATATTTATAATGAAAACATTAGTCGTGTGATCTTTTATAGGTTAAAGTTTTTAATAGAACTAGTAAGATATTATGATATATTGATAATGGATGTTATTGGATCACGAATATTGGATACTTTGGTTTTAAGAACATTTTGAATGTGTAAGGTGGACATGTTAACCATGGAGATTATAAAAAATGAAAAATAATCTTCCTTTTCCAAGTTGGCATATATATTTTTGTGTTGATTTCAAAAAAATTATTTATTGATGTTCTGAAGTACAATTTTATCTATATTAGTCAATTTTTAATAATGTTTATACTATTAAATTTGAAAATGATATATGAAATACATTAGGGATCCAATTTATATTGTTGGAATCCTCATGTGTTAATCATGTTTTAATGATCACAAATCCTATATATTCTGGAAATATTGTTAATCTTGTTTAATCTATCTTAAATCATGTATACAGATGGTTGGTTTCTTTATGCTTTAAATAAAACTATCCAATATATTAATTTTTATGTGTGATTATTGTAAACTACTTATAATTTGTATTATAATGTATTTCCTTGATAAATTATTAATTCTAATCCATTCTTTGAATATCACTATTTAAGTCTATATATATATATATTTGGCTAAGTCCGAGAAACTGTGAGTCTACCTCCAGTTTAGTTTTTCTGGAAAAGGAACTCGACACTGTGACCAGACACCATGACCCAGGCACCGTGACCCAGACACCATGACCCAAACATCGTGACCCTGACACAGTGACCAGACACCTTGACCCAGACACCGTGACCCAAACATCGTGACCCAGACACTGTGACCCAGACACCGTGACTATACACCATGACCAGACACCATTTTAAGTTTAGAAAAGGACCAGACACCATGATACTGACAACGCATTTTTGCTACCAATTCCTAATCTCTATAAAACTAGGCCATTGTAATTGTCTCACTGCACAAATTCAAATAAGGAGACACCATTTCATGAAGACATCGTTTCCAGACTGACTTTGGCACCGTTCATTAATCTATTTTTTTGTATTTGAATTTAATTTCTAACAGTCATATTTGAGTATTTTAAATGAACTGACATAATTAATATTTCATTGTAGACATATCACCTGGTAGTACGAGGTATGAGGTGCAGAATACATGAATCTTGTCAGCTCTAACACATGTACTCAATGATTAAAAAGAGAAGTGTGTCCCAGAAATGGGAGTGTGCGATAACAAAGAAGCATGACCATTCATGATAAAAGAACCGACACATGGAACTCAATACATTTGAAGAACACATGAATCATTCAGTGGGATACCATAGATCAGATTCGGGTACATATTCGCAATACCTACTTCATGAAGAACACGAGCTGGATCATACAAGAAACCAGAGCATCAGACTTAGGATACATTGTTTCCCAAAAGAGGACTAGATTCTGACATCTGATTCATCCTAGAATTCCAGAGCTGCATAGACTAACACTTAGATAATCTCTAACCTTATCTCGTCTTTTTTTTTGCTCTGTTTTGTATTGTTTTAGATTTCTAGAAGTGTGTGTATATCTGTATTAAAACACACATTATCTCCTGCACTGAACTGAAAGGATACAAGATATCCTTTCCTCTCATATCTTTTTACACTTTTTAACTTCCATGGATAATTCTTGAAAAGATCCTTGTGTGACCTGCTAGTTTATACCCCCAAAGAACTATGGAAGTGGTCGTGTGACCTAGATAGTCCTGGGTATTGTTGTTTACCCCAATCTAGGGTGTGGATCAAGTTTATTAATATAAACTTCTTAGTGGAAGGTGATCACCAAGTGGACTAGATTAGGTATCATATTGAGACTGAACTACTTTTTTTATATCCACTGTGTTATCTAATTTATTTTTCTTTGTTTTACTATCTAATTCTTAAATCACTAAATTTACTTTGATAGTTAATCTTGTAAAGAAGTTATAATTGTTTTTTCTTATTATAATAACTTCAAAATTAATGTTAATAAGTGAAATTAAGATTACTGGGAATAAATAAATCTTATGGGAAGTTATTTAAATAGTCAAACTTTTATAATCGTATTACTTTGATTAACTGGGATGTATTTATTTTTATTGGGGAACCTTTTAAGAATAGTTTTCAAATAGAAATCTTTATAGATACTCAATTCACCCCCCACCCCCCCTCTTAAGTACTCTACTCCAACTAACATTTGGTATCATAGGTGTTTGATATTCCTATTAAGATCCTGTTTTTGACCCTATTCAACTGTTATTTTAGTTGTACATTAAATATCTATAAATTTCTTTCAATTCTAAATTTCTAGCTCTTTCAATATATTACGTAATTATGGATAATAGACTAAAAGATGATACAATAAACAAACCACCATTCTTTAATGGAACCAATTATACCCAATGGAAAATTAAAATGAAAATTCATCTAGAAAGAATGGGTTTTTAAATTTGGTATTCAATTATAGATGAGTATAAGATTCCTTCTACTAATAGAATAACTTGGTATGAACCAGCTAATACTGTTTACAAAAATAATTACAAATCCATAAATTCTTTATATTTCTCTTTAAGATATGAATAATTTAACAGAATTTCTACATGTAAAACTACCCCTGAAATTTGGGATACATTGTTTGTTTTACATGAAGTAACTTCTAGTGTGAAAGAAATGAGACTTGATACTTATACTATTAAATATGATGACTTTAAAATGAAACATGATGAGCCTATTTCTGACATGTATCTCAGGTTCAATGAAATTTGCAACACAATGATTTCTCTTGAAAGAGAAGTTGTTGCCAAAGAAAATATTATGAGGACTCTCAGATGCCTACCTAATAGATGGAGAGGAACCTCTGTCTATTATAGAGTCATTTGACATCAGCAAGTTACCTATAAAATAACTCATTGGGAAACTAATATTGTATGAAGAGGATCTGAAATTCAACAAGGAAGAGGAGGATAAACCCAAAAGAAAATCTGTTGCATTTAAGACCACCACCTATAAACATAAAGAGAAAGGGAAATTGGAAGTATCTATAGAAAGTTACACCAGTGAAAAATCATCACCTGGAAATGACGGGGAGATGACTCAATTATCCATAAGGTTTAATAAATTTTACAAGAAGAATAAATTTTTCAAAAATCCTAACTTCAAGGGAAGATATGATCAAAAAATATGATGGAAGAAATATTGGAAAAGAAGTGACAAGTATGATGAGATAGTATGTCAAACCCAAGAAACTTTGTGAAATACACTTAAAGATGAAGCATTTTGAAAAACTAAAGAATCTATGTTAACAGAGTATACATTTTCATTTCTTAATGAAGATAATACTAATTAATTTTTAGAATTGAAAACATTACAAGCATCATTTATAAATTTAACATGAAATCCATAATCACATAGTTGTGAAATACTGAGCAGATTATATTTTAATCCATCAACAAAAAGTAATTTGGGAATTAAAACTGAGTTAGAGTTTCTGATTTGTCCAAGTCCAATGATCTTTCCTTTGGAATTTTCACCAAAGGTGACATGTCCCCCATCAATTTTTATTAAATTATTGAATCATGAATATTCTACTATCATGTGTCTTGAACACCCACTGTCCAAGTACCGTAATCTTTTACAGGAGCTCTTTAAGAAGCATTCCTACAAAATATTCGAATAAAAATAGTTTTTTGTACCCATATTTGTTTGGGTCCAGTAATATTAGTGACTACTAATTTAGGTACCCACATATGCCTCATATGTTTCCTATAAGAATTATGTAAAGTTCTTAAAAAATAAACTCTATTTGGTCTAGAGAAGATTGAAAAAGTAGAGAGTGTATCATAATTTGAGCTAGTTGAATGTTATCCAAAACTAGGAGTAAAGTTTTATGTCCTAGAATTATAAACAAAATTATTTCTTCCAAAATTTCTTTTACCAGGTTGATAGCCAATACTAGTAGTATACTTAGGGGAAATATTTTTACCTTGAATTTTTACCAAATTATCTTTACCATTAGTAAACATTTCAAGATCCTTTTTCAATTTCTCATTCGATAGCTTTAGTTCATTATTTTCTTTGAGTAGTTGAGCATTTTTCTCCCTTTATACAATAATTTCAGTTTTAATAATTGAGGTAAGAACACACTGTTTCATTATTGATTTGTATTTATATTTTATTTCATTTCATGTCTCTTCAAGCATATTATAGTACTCAAAAAGTTTTTCATTATACATATTTTCAGAATCACTCTAATCTCTAGAATAATAGGAATTGTGTACAGGAGATAGTATCCTCCAAAGCAGTAGCTTCCCACTTCATTCCATTATGAAAACATGATTTTTATCCTTTATTCACTCATGTCTCACTTCAACTGATATTTCAAGAGTTTCTTTATGGGTGTCGTAATCTTCCAATAGCAACGGCAGAGTTCTCAGAATCTTAAGATCTTTTGAAGCATACCATGGTTTCTAGGTTTAATCAGCGATGTCCTTCAGTGGAATCATTCAATATGAATGTATTTTGCTCTCAAGATTTGTAGGATAGGTAGATAGTGGGTCTTCTTGATAACTTCCACATTATATTTCGTTTTTCCTCATAGGCAGATCTCATCAAAGCCTTATCATGTGCACCTCGCAACTTCAACGATTTATGATTTTACATGTTTTGGTGGTCCTTTGAATTTCATATGAAGTAATATCCTCCTACAATGGATACATGAGTATTATTTCCGAATACCCCTAAATAATTTCAAAATCATTATGTTATGTGTATTATAGGGAAACTTATTTGTAGATATATGTGTCAGGATATTTTCACTAAGGCCCTTTATCACCCTGTCAGTGCGCAAAACTATGTTGAAATGGATGTCTCAAGAGTTCTATTTGAGTATGTGTCGATTACTATGGATGAGGATTATCATTGAGTACAATGTGTGGTCTATTAAACATGGGATTATTTTTGATCTGGATACAAGCATCTTCCACACTCACTGGACTACTTTCATAGGGGGTCTCAGTTGACCATATTGATGAGGGGAAGTGGTTGTGAAAAAGAGATTCAAGTGCATGAACAGACATGTAATGAAATAAAATATAAATAAAAATGAGAGTGATTCTGAAAATATGTCTAATGAGGTAACACCGGAATCTCCTGTACACAATTCCTATTATTCTAGAGATGAGAGTGATTTTGAAAATATGTCTAATGAGGAAATGTTTGAGTAATGTAATATGCATGAAGAGACATGTAATGAACTAAAATATAAATACAAATCTTTAAATAAATAGTGTGTTCTTACCTCAACTATTAAAACTGAACTTATTTTAGAAAGGGAGAAAAATGCTCAACTACTCAAAGAAAATAATGAACTAAAGCTATCTAATGAGAAATTGAAAAAGGATCTTGAAATGTTAACTAATGGTAAAGATACTTTGGTACAAATTCAAGGTAAACATATTTCCCCAAATTATACTACTAGTATTTACTATCAACCTAGTAAAAGAGATTTTGGAAGACATAATTTTGTTTATAAGTCTAGCACACACAACTTTACTCCTAGTTATGGATAACATTCAGCTAGTGCAAATTATGATACACTCTCTACTTTTTCAAGATTTTGTAGACCAAATAGAGTTTATTTTTTAAGAACTTCACATAATTCTTATAGGAAACATATGAGGCATATGTGGGTTCCTAAATTAGTAGTCACTAATATTGTTGGACCCAAACAAATATGGGTATGAAAATCAATTTTTATTTGAATATTTTGTAGGAATGCTTCTTAAAGAGATCCTGTAAAAGATTATGGTACATGGACAGTGGGTGTTCAAGACACATGATAGTAGAATATTCATGATTAAATAATTTAACAGAAATTGATGGGGGACATGTCACCTTTGTTGAAAATTCCAAAGGAAAAATCACTGGACTTGGACAAATCAGTAACTCTAACTCAGTTTTAATTTCCAAAGTAATTTTTATTGATGGATTGAAATATAATCTGCTCAGTATTTCACAATTATGTTTTCAATTCCAAAAAGTTTAATCCTTTAGAGAAAGAAATACTAATCTTAATTTCTAAAATTAAACCAACAATACCCAAAGTTCCATAAATACCGTTCAATAATCAATTGTCCTTAAAATCCTTCAATATAATCCAAACTAATATTTAAACCCAAAACTTATAAAAATTTTATTACATGGTATTCGATGTTAAATTGTATCTCCAAATAACATCGACTACTTTTAAAGTCACATACTGTAAGAACACGGTTCTTCTCTTTAAGGTACGGGCTTCTTCTTTTCTCTTTTCCTTAAAGTGTTTATAATAAAATATGGAAAATGGGGAGTAATCCAAAAATTTTGAACTACACACCGTGTACTTTTGGCCGTGTAGGGATGAGTACACAGGGCATGTGGCCATGTCGGCGACAAAGGGTGTAGGAACCGACTACTCGTCGTGTAGTGGTCCTTTACATGATGTGTAGTCATTCAGCAGGCCTAAACAGTAAGGCGGTGGAGTAGCAGCTAGCTGGACGACAGTACATGCCATGTACTCAGGAGTACATGTTGTGTACTCATGTCGGCAAGTGAACAGTGCCACGCTGGCAGGAAGCCGCCAGGTGAACAGTTAAATGAAGGGAGTACACACCGTGTACTTTGGGAGTACACACCATGTACTTTGGAAGTACACGCCGTGTACTTTGTTTTTTCAGCTTAAAATAGGCAGTAGCCTCCTCATTTGGAAGAGGAGTCATTTGACCCATTTTGGAGCGAAAGGAGGAGGCCGGACCTTTGAAGATCTGCCGGGTGTTCGTCTGGAATCGGTTTCCGCCTTGGACGATCTCGTTGGAACCGCACGGGTAATCCCTCTCTTCTCCTAGTGTGTTGATTACCAATTCTTCTCCTAACATATGTTATTTACATTTGAGTGGGTTTCATTCTTCGTCAGATCTACGCCATTATTGGGCATTTCTGGAGTCGGCGTCCGGGTATACCGCTCGTTGGCGTATAAGGTAGGTGTCTTGGTGTTTAGTTTTCCAATTTCTGTGTGTTTTGTGAATTTTTAGGCCACAAACCCATGTTGGTGTGTCGTGTGGCTGAGTCCATGGCTATATTAACTACCTAGAACTATAAAGGTAATTGATTATTTTGTAAAAATTCTGGTTGGGATCATTGCTTGGATCTGGAACCACCCCGGGGGTGTGTTCCACTGTTTAGCCGTTTGTCCAGGATACCCGAGGGTATGCTTAAATGTAGTAATTGTAGAATTTCCTTGAGAGGAATTTCTTGTTTTCTACATTTTGACATGTTGGGCATGGCCCGGTTATCTATTTAGCCCAAGGGCGTTGTTGTGATTAGCCTGAGGGCACTGCACTTTTTAGCCTGAGGGCAGTAGTTATTTCGGTCTGAGGGAAACATCTTTTGTGCCTGAGGGCAGCTGATTATGTGCATGAGGGAAACACTACCTACGCCTGAGGGAAAACTCTGTTATGCCTGAGGGAAGATTCTTGTGTTGGATACTCTTTACCTGAGGGTGGGATTTTACATTTCTGAGGACATTAGCTGGTTATTTAGAATATTCACTGTGGTGGTATTTTAAATTTAATGGATTAAATGGATAATAAAATGGAAATATAACTGGTAATTAGTTACTTTTGAGTGTTTCTTACTTTATTGCATTGTACTAATGCACACTATTGATGCATGCTTACACGCAGTTGGACACGGGCCTTTGGTGGGTGCCTACTGAGATATATTTCTCACACCATGTTTGGGGAACGCTTTTCGGCCCAAACAGATTATGTTTCTGCAGGTGTGGATAGGTTCAAGAGTCCCTATACAGGTACTTGACTGTTGCTGAGGAGTAGGAGGGCATGGGACCAAACCTAGGCTCACGATGCTGCTGCCAGCTATTTTGCTTTGTTTTGCTGTACTCTTCTTTTGGTTGTACTGTATTAATGTATAACATGTTCTGGCTGTTTTCATAGAACTTGAGACATGTAGCATCATCATTTACATACTGTTGTCTATATTCACTACTATTGGTTATTTCAGTTGTGTATGGTTTACTGCTTCCTCTATTGATGTATTTTTTATTTTGTATTCCGCTGCGCTACACTTTAAAAAATGAGGGCATAGTTTCCCCACTATCAGACCTAGGCCCTCACTGCTAGTCGGCAGCCTTTGGCGTTTGGGGAAATGCACTTGAGGTCATGTGGTGAACCGGGTTAGGGGCACCCGTTGAGTGGCACCCGGATCCGGGACGTTACAAATTGGTATCAGAGAAGTTTCTTTTCTTTGACTGTTTATTTGGAGCTTTAGTCAGGGATAGGATGGACCGATAGTTGGTAATAAGCTGTGACTGGGCGTAGCTAACCTGTGTACAGGGAAAATCCAGTCTACCTCGTATTTCTGCAATTATTTCTATTTTCCAAATTTTACGGTTGAAATGTTTTTACCATTGGGTGACGCACTTGGATTGTGTTGTTTATATTTTATTTGTGGGTTCTATTTAGTTGCAACCTGATGAGATGAGGGTATTCCATCTCGTGCATCATTTAGGCACATGCTAGAATCACATGCCATGCATAGTTTCCATGACATGTAGGAGTATTAGAAAATTTCATGTTGTTGTGATAATTTCTATACTAGAAAAGAATGTTGTTGTGATAGTTTCACTAATAAAATACCTACTATTTGATAGGGTAATTTTTGTGCGAGTTGTTCATAGAATGGATGCCAAACTTTGGTTCTTGGGGAGTATGGGCCCCCATTTACAGGAATTTGGTGGATCATTGACTGTTTATTATGTTATAACATAGATAAGATGTAAAAATTTGATTCGTGGGTAGTATGGGCCCTCACGGGTCGGAATTTGACACTTAGGTGTTGTTTTCGGTATTTTCTGGGTTCCGGGGAAGTTTCGGAGGCATACTATCTGGAAACCCAGTATACACGCCGTGTAGTATTTTTTCACACATCGTGCATAACCTTCTGTTCGTGAAGAAAAATGAACTTTTTAAGTACACGCCGTGTACTCTGAGTATACGCCATGTAGTCTCTTCCCGTGTCATAAACCGTGTGGGCGGCGACACGGGGTGGGGAAGGGCTTGGGTAAAACACGTCCTGTACCAGATATACATGCCATGTAGTTTTGACCCAGAGTCCGGCTGTGTAACTAACAACATGGGTCGGTGAACTCCTGTATAGAACAGGTCGTATCAATAATGAACACACCGTGTAGTGTGACCTGGGGACTCGACCATGTAACTAACAACACGGGTCGATGTCACCATTCCTTGAACACTCCGTGTACCATTGGGGACACACCATGTAGTCTTGTCCGTGGACAGACCATGTGCACTTAGCCGGGTGGATGGGGAAACAGGGTGATGTACACGCCATGTGTGGGTGTAACAAGCCGTGTAGTTTCAATATGAGTAGTCGGTCGCGTCACAAGAGACACGGGCAGTTGGAAAATAACACCATACACGTCGTGTATATTAGGTACACACCGTGTAGTTTTGTTTAACGGGAGTCGTGTGGCTTAGCTGTGTCGAAGGACCCGGGCAGGGGAAGGAATGTCAAGTACACGTCGTGTAGTCAGTATACACACTGTGTAGTCTTGTTTTGAAAATTTTGAGATGCCTTCTTCCTCTTGTTTCCTTTGCCGTTTCTTTGTTTCAGCCTTAATAATCTTGAATCTAAGGCATGCTTTGACCTTGTAGTGTCATGCCACCTAGACGACCGCCTGTTGTTCTCCAGGAGAGCGGGGACGACTATACTCCAGAGATGGTGGGCTATGGGCTACCAGTTGATCCTATGGTAGGGCCAGATGCAGCAGCAGCTGCTATACCAGACATAGGTGCGAAGGAGCAGTTCTGTGAAGGCTTATTGCGGTTTATGCAGACCTTTTAGGGAGAACCGTAGGCTACCACATCTATGGCCGAGCTGACGTGTATTTTCCAACAGCAGCATCTGCCTACATTCTCAGGGGATGGTGGATCACAGGCTGCGGAGTCTTATATGGGGTCGATGAAGACTAATTTTGAGCATCTTGAGACGCCTCCAGGGTGGAGGGTCAAGCTCGCGACATACATGCGGCGTGATTCTGCCAAGAGGTGGTGGGATGTTTCCACCCAGTCAGAGCATCACAGGGACATGGCGTGGGAAGACTTTCAGGCAGTCTTCTATGACTTTTTCTTCCCAGAGATGCTGAGGGCAGATAGAGCTCGAGAGTTCATGAATCTGCAGTAGGGCTCTATGTCAGTGATGGACTATTCTGCTCGTTTTACAGAGCTTCAGTGCTTTGCACCCGTGCTGGTGGGTGATGAGACGCTGAGAGCCAGAAGTTTTGAGGATGGTCTTCTGTATGACATCTGAGCGCTGGTGAATGTCTTCAGGTTTCATACTGTACACGCCATTGTGAACCAGGTGCTGATTATGGAGAGGAACCTGCGGGAATCTGGTGGTGTGGTCCAGGGTGTCTCAGCACCAGTTACTGGTACTATTTCTGCTAGCAAGAGGAAGAGACAGGCGTACTTCTCTCAGGGCGGCAGTACCAGCTAGATAGTTTCTTCAGGTGGGCCGGTCAGGTGCTACCAGTGTGGTAAAGAGGGGCACAAGAGACTGTAGTGTCCACGAGAACCAGTGGAGTGTCGAGCTTGCGGCAAGATGGGTCATCTGCAGCGCTTTTGCAGGGAATTTTTACCAGTGTCTAGTGGGAGGGGTTCTGTGCAGACTTCGTATATGGGGGAAGGACCAGTAGCTTCTTACCAGTCAGGGAATTGGAATACGTCAGGGCGTGCAGGTAGAGATGGTGGTCATGGCCATGGTAGCCAGACACCAGGATCTCAGAGGTAGCAGGGCGGGACAGCTCATGGTAGCCAGGCTATGTCGCAGGGCCACGGCACTGGGCAGACATATACAGTGCAACAGACCCAGCAGGAGTAGGATCCCGGACCTTCTACAGTCATAGGTACTATTTTATTATCTTTTGTCTTATCTTAAGTACTTTTTGATATGGTTGTTATGCATAGTTTCATATCTGTACCCATTGTGGAGATTCTTGGGCTCTGTGTTTCTACTTCTTCTGATATCATGATGCTAGACACTCCATTGGGAACTAGAACGGCTGGTGTGCATCAGTGTAAGGAGTGCCCCCTTGAGGTTGGTGGGTGTCACTTTCTCTGGGACCTCTATGTCCTAGAGATGATGAGCTATGACGTCATTATCGGGATGGAATGGTTGGTTCCCATCAGAGACTTTGTAGACTGCTATCATCATAGGGTGTGTTTCAAGTCACCAGAGGGCGGAGAGTTTCTATACAAGGGCGAGTGGGATGTTCAGGCAAGTTGAGCTAGACTAGAGCATCGTGGGAGAGTTGGAGTCACAGCCCAGATTGCGAACTTATATCTGGATGACTAGGGGACTTGTCAGACGGATTTCCCTCCAGTGGTTGATCGTTTCAGGGATGTCTTCCCGGATGACTTTTCAGGTCTACCTCCAGAGCGTGAGGTGGATTTATCTATTGATATTTTTCCAGGAGTAGCACCAGTGTCCATTACTCCTTATAGGATGGCTATAACTGAGTTGTAGGAGCTCAACAGGTAGTTATAGGAGTTACATGCAAATAGATTTATCCGACCCAGTACTTCTCCATGGGGATTACCGGTCCTTTTTGCGAAAAGGCGGACGGTACCCTCAGACATTGCGTGGATTATCGGAAGCTGAACCAGTTGACAGTTAAGAACCAATATCCCTTACCGAGGATTGATGATCTTTTTTATCGGCTTCATGGAGCATGCGTGTTCTCGAAGATTGACCTGAGATCAGGATATCATCAGCTATGTGTGAGACCATCTGATATACCTCTCATAGGTTTCAGGAGTAGGTATGGTCTATATGAGTATACAATTATGTCGTTCGGACTCACGAACGCGCCAGTAGTTTTCATCGCTCTGATGAATCATGTGTTCCATCTGTTTCTTGGTTCTTTTGTGGTAGTATTCATGGACAACATCTTGGTCTACTCTCACACTCGACATGACCATGCCACCCATCTTGAGATCGTATTGAGTACATTGGGGGAGCATCAGCTGTATGCTAAGCTCTCAAAGTTACACTTTTGGATGGACCAGATTCACTTCTTGGGTCATATTATCTCAGAGGCTGGAGTTTCAGTAGACCCAGAGAAGGTGAGAGCAGTAGTTTCCTGGGAGCAGCCTAGGAACGTGTTTGAGATACAGAGTTTCTTAGGTCTGGCTGGTTACTACATGTGTTTTATACAGTACATCTCCTACTTAGCAGCGTCGTTGACGGCCTTGATTAAGAAGGGTGTCAAGTTCGTTTGGTCGGAAGCTTGCGAGGTGGCTTTTCAGGACCTGAAAGGAAGGTTGACATCAGCACCGACCTTGATACTCCCAGAGCAGGGGAAGATCTATACAGTTTACTGTGATAAATCAGGTATTGGGCAGGGAGAAGTGTTGATTCAGGGCGATCGAGTTGTTGTGTGCGGGTCTCGGCAGTTGAGGCCGCATGAGAGGAATTACACAACCCATGATCTCGAATTGGCAGCAGTTGTTCATGTGTTGAGCTATTGGAGACATTATCTATTGGGGTGAATTTTGTGGTTTTCACCGACCAGAAAAGACTCAAGTACATCTTTACTCAGCATGACTTGAATTTGAGGCAGCGAATGTGGGTTGAATACCTTCAGTCCTTCGATTTTGAGCTTGCCTATGCACCTGGTAAAGGTAATGCAGTAGCTGATGCACTGAGAAGAAAGACTCAGATACAGGTAGTGCCGAAGGCTAGTGCCGAGTGGCAAATCCTGGATTTGTTCTCTGAGATGCATATGGAGGTGCATGATAGTCAGGGGCAGACTTATCTTTCATCTTTATCTGTGACTTCTTCCCACCTGGATAGAGTGAGGATGAGACAACTATCGGATTCAAAAGGCCTAGTTCTACGGGATTTGGTGGAAATTGAGGACCGTCCTCCTGGTTGGACGATAGGTGATGATGAGGTTTTTCATTTCCATGGACGAGTATGGGTTCCAGGGGATATACGTGAGGATCTAATGTGAGAGTTTCATGCTTTAGCTTGGGCAGTTCATCCGGGGGTTACCAAGATGTACCGTGACTTGAGATGTCAGTACTGGTGGCCAGGTATGAAGAGAGATGTAGCTTGTTTTGTTACGAGGTGTTCCACCTGTCAGCAAGTGAAGGCGAATCATTAGAGACCAGCTGGGTTGTTACAACAGTTACCCAATCGGAAGTGTAAATGGGATGATGTCGCGATGGATTTTGTGACTGGTTTGCCAAGGTCACCTCGTGGCAATGATTTCGTATGGGTCGTTGTGGACAGACTCACTAAGGAAGCTCACTTCTTTCCGATCAAGGAGACCTTTGGTGTTTACGAACTCGGAAGGCTGTATATCTGATAGATCGTACGTCTTCGTGGGTTTCCTCGTTCTATCATTTCTGATAGGGACACCCGCTTTACGTATCGTTTTTGGTAGAGTTTTCAGAGGGTGCTTGGTACACAGTTTCTTCTGAGCACAGCATACCACCCTCAGACCGATGGCCTGTCAGAGCGTACGATACAGGTGCTAGAGGAAATGCTACGTGCATGCGTCCTAGACTTTGTGGGCTCTTGGGAGAAGCATATCCCCTTAGTTGATTTTGCCTATAACAATAGCTTTCAAGCGACTATTGATATGGAACCATATGAGGCTTTATATGGTAGGTCGTGCCGATCACCTTTGTGCTAGTTAGAGGTAGGTGAGGCAGATTTGCTGGGACCACATCTCGTACAGGAGACATCTGAGCAGGTCCAGTTGATTCATAAGTGGATGGCTACTGCACAGTCTCGTCAAAAGTCATATGTTGATTGCCGTAGACGACCTTTGGAGTTCGTGGTCGGGGATCAGGTTTTTCTATGTGTTTCACCGAGGCTGGGACACAAGCGGATCCGGAGACAGGGTAAACTTTCACCGTGGTATGTGGGGCCATTTGAGTTTATGGGAAGGGTCGGGCTGGTTGCTTATCGGTTGCGGTTACTACAGCGGTACCGAGCCATGCACAACATCTTCCACATATCACAATTGTGTCTTTATCATTCAGACATGTCTCACGTCTTTCAACCCGAGGAGTTTGAGCTCGAGGAAGATGTGTCCTTTGAGGAGCATCTGATTCGTATTTTTGACAGGACCACGAAGGTCCTTCATGGCCGGTCAGTTCCTCTCGTACGGGTGCTATGGAAGCATAGCCGAGTACAGGACGAGACCTGGGAGTGGGAGGCTGATGTGCGTGCTCAGTGACCGGAGTTGTTCACGACTATATCTTCACCACCCTTGGAAGGGAAATTTGGGGACGAATTGCTATAAGGGGGGAAGTTTATAAGAACTTGGTTCTTCTCTTTGAGGTACGAGCTTCTTCTTTTCTCTTTTCCTTAAAGTGTTTTTAATAAAATATGGAAAATGGGGAATAATCCTAAATTTTGGAACTACACGCTGTGTACTTTTCCGCACGCCGTATACTTCTGGTCGTGTAGGGATGAGTACACAGGGCGTGTAGCCATGTCGGCGACAAAGGGTGTAGGAACCGACTACATGTTGTGTAGTGGTCCTTTACACGCCGTGTAGTCAGTCGTCAGGCCTAAACAGTAAGGCGGTGGATCAGCCTCCAGTTGGGCGACAGTACACGCCGTGTACACTGGAGTACATGTCGTGTACTAATGTCGGCAAGTGAACAGTGCCACTCTGGCGGGAAGCCGCCAGATGAACAGTTAAATGAAGGGAGTACACGTCGTGTACTTTGTTTTTTTGTCTTAAAACAGGCAGTAGCCTCCTCATTTGGAAGAGGAGGCATTTGAGCCGTTTTGGAGCCAAAGGAAGAGGACGGACCTTTGAAGATCCACCAGGTGTTCGTTTGGAATCGGTTTCCGCCTCGGACGATCTCGTTGGAACCGCACAGGTAAGCCCTCTCTTCTCCTAGCGTTTTGCTTACCAATTCTTCTCCTAATGTAAGTTATTTACGTTTGAGTGGGTTTTGTTCTTCGTCAGATCTACGCCGTTCTTGGTCATTTCTGGAGTCGGCGTCCGGGTATACCGCTCGTTGGCGTATAAGGTAGGTGGCTTTGTGTTTAGTTTTCCAACTGCTATGTGTTTTGGGCATTTTTAGGCCATGAACCCATGTTGGGGTGTCGTGTGGCTGAGTTCATGGCTATATTAACTACCTAAAATTGTAAAGGTAATTGATTAATTTGTAAAAATGCTGGTTGGGATCATTGCTTGGATCAGGAACCTCCCCGGGGGTGTGTTACACTGTTTAGCCATTTGGCCAGGATACCCGAGGGTATGCCTTAAATGTAGTAATTATTGAATTTCCTTGAGAGTAATTTCTTGTTTACTGTATTTTGACATGTTGTTCATGGACCGGTTATCTGTTTAACCTAAGGGTATTTTTGTGATTAGCCTGAGGGCACTGCACTTTTTAGCCTAAGGGCAGTAGTTATTTCGGCCTGAGGGAAACTTCTTCTGTGCCTGAGGGCAGCTGATTTTTTGCCTGAGGGCGACACTACCTGTGCCTGAGGGAAAACTCTGTTATGCCTGAGGGCATATTCTTGTGTTGGGTACTCTTTACCTGAGAGTAGAGGTTTACGTGTTTGAGGATATTAGCTGGTTATTTAGAATATTCACTGTGGTGGTATTTTAAATTTAATGGATTAAGTGGATAATAAAATGGCAATATAACTGGTAATTAGTTACTTTTGAGTGCTTCTTACTTTATTGCATTGTACTACTGCACACTATTGATGCATTCTTACACGCAGTTGGGCATGGGCCTTTGGTGGGTGCCTACTGAGATATATTTCTCACACCCTATTTGGGTCACGCTTTTTGGCCCAAACAGATTACGTTTCTACAGGTGTGGATAGGGGAAAGAGTCCCTATACAGGTACTTGACTGTTGCTGATGAGTAGGAGGGAATGGGACCGAGCCTAGACTCACGATGCTGCTGCCAGCTGTTTTGTTTTGTTTTTCTGTACTCTGCATTTGGTTGTATTGTATTGATGTATAACATGTTCTGGTTATTTTATTAGAACATGAGACCTGTAGCATCATCATTTACATAATGTTAGTTATATTCACTACTATTGGTTATTTCAGTTGTGTATGGTTTACTGCTTCTACTGTTGATGTATGTTTTATTCTGTATTCCGTTGCGCTACACTTTGACAAATGAGGGCATAGTTTCCCCACTATCAGACCTGGGCCCTCGCTGCTAGTCGGAAGCCTCTGGAATTTGGGGAAATGCGCTTGAGGTCATGTGGCGAACCGGTTTCGGGGCACCCGTTGAGTGGCACCTGGAGCCGGGACATTACACGTACTTAAAATTAATTAACCTAATCACATATTCCATTTGATAGGTTAATCATTTCCATAAATAACCCAAATCTCTATAAATCCACAATAAAAATATAGATAAGAATCCACCATTACTCTTCAAATGAAATCCCATAGTATTCTATCTTCCTTAGGCATATAGTATTCCCAATAGAGCAAACGTCTTCCAAAATAACATTTATCACTTAATCACCAAATCATTTTCCTATAAAAAGTATATCCATTTGATAAGACATAAGATCCAAAATCAACTTATTATTGATCAATAAAATCATTTAACTAAAAATAATTAGTCACACAAACTAGTGACTTCACATAGTCATGTGGTAGGTGATAAATTCCAATCGCACTATGGTTGTGGGTTTGATTCTCACAGCTTTGTTCGACGTGACGGGTTTTCACACGATTTGAGTGTTTTCCTTCTTCAAAAAATATATTTTATAACATCCCCAAAATGTGATAAATTCCTCAAAATGACTATAACATAATTTCACCACAAATTTTATCTCATACCTCAAATTTTCATCCCAAAATTTAATAACTTGTAATTGCCTCAAATTCAAGGATCCTATAAACCCAAATGGTTATTTATAACTATATCAACAATAGAAAATTCAATTCTTCCTAAAATAGAATTTTCACATAACAAACTATAAGGTTACACATACAAGAGAAAAGTCTTCCAGAGTAATTCCATAAAAAAAAGATCACTAATACATTTAAACATTTCACCATTAATTTATTTCCAAATAGGTTCCTCCTTGACCAAGAGGTTACCCTATAGAATAGGGCATTCACTCGGGTAATGCCCAAGTCCCCTATATTTATGAAAATTACTATAAATGGATTCTTGGGATCATTTTTATTTTCTTCCATAGTACTCTTGATTTTTCCTCGGAAATTCTTTACTTTATGTCCTTCTTTACCACACAAAAATCATTTATTTGTTCCATTGAGACACTTCCCTAGGTGTTTCTTCCCACATTTCCTGTATGATGGAAATTTATCTTCCTTTTCTCTATGGTTTCCACTACAGGAGCTCTTATCATTCACCACCTTTCTCTTCTTTGTTGAGTCCAGGAGTTGGCTAATATACATGTTGTGGATCATATTTTTGGAAAACTGATTCGGCATGAACATGATCTCTTTTACACCTATCAACATTCCATTTTGTTGCACATTTCCACCGTCGTTCTCACCTAGCACATCATGTGTAATGTCACTATGAATTCCTTGGAATCCAACCATTGACTAACACAAGAAAGTATAGTGTGATCCATAAAATTATTTACAGAATATCATAACACTTTATTTTATATCTAAAACACCTTAGGATTAAACAAGGTTATTTACTATCATCTTATATTAAAATCATTCAAATCGGTTTGTAAATAAAAAGTGAATTATCCTAATCATATCCCCCAGGAGTGTCGTAACCAAGAGTGCAGCAAGGCCTATTGTCGTGTACCAAGATACCCCGAGTCAAGCCCGAAACTCCTTGTTAGAGTTTTCACTCCTAGGTACATATGTGTTAGAGCTTCCTCTATATGCTCGTATCCAGAAAGGGATGTATTTCTTAGAAAACCCACATAATATTTACATTACCAATTTTTTTGATGTTCTTCTATACTATTCCTCAAGGTCTATCTTAGTTTAATGTTTTCTAATCAGAGTTTTTCTAAATATATCTTCCAAGGTTTGTACTAAACTTCCTCTACTACCAAATATAATTCCCCGACCCCTGTTACCTAGAGTTGGTGCATTATTTTATAACATTTGCATGCTAAAAGGAATCGTGTCCTAAAAGACCAATCAGTTTAGTATCCTTGTAAGTACTAGATACACTCATAAGTTTTACATTACTTCATGAAATAAAAACATCAACAACATTTTCTCCCCATTTAAAACACACTTAAATCCTTAGGCTATCCCTGCTGGACAACAATAAAATACTTCTTCACATCCTGGAAAAAATAAAACATAGAAATGGGTGAGCTTAGATGCTCAGTAAGGATAATCATATAGAACAAACTATCATAAATAATCATAAACATTTAAGGCAATGTATAAGACTAAAACTAGAGGCTTTTAAACTTAAAATTTAACATAATATGGCAAAGATAAAATCAAATAATTTCATTTACTTATACCCATGGATATTATACTAGTTGAACAATCACATGCAGTATCAATATCTACTTTCATAGTGATGGAATGCAAAATGTCTGATTTCATAACCACATAGTCAAGGCCTTGTACCAAGACTATAAATAAGAGTTTTTCAAGCCCTTGTGCCAAGATATGATTTTGTCACTAGAGACCTACTGATGCATCGAGGAGCTATAGTAGGCTCCACCTATCACTTACTAAGTCCAATGAATTCCTCATATGAAAAGGATGAAACGTATCATAAAATTTCATATTAAAACTAGCATATGAAATGTCAATACTCTATCCATAAACCATGAATAGAATAAAAATAACACCTCCACAGTCAATCATATCAAAAAAACTTCAATATAGTATGAAATATTTGTATCATAGTAAACCAACCTTTATTAAGAATAATATCCTATAAAGTATGTTGACATAGTTGAAAATGATCTGTAAAAATCTTTGAGAGAAATATCTCATTTTCATGAGAACATTTAAAAGTCTCACTGTTTATCAAGAAGATGTTTAAAATATATTTTTGAATCAAAGTTTCCCATACCACTTTGAAACTTTTAAAAGGAATTTCAATTTTAAAACATTAATATCGGTATAAATAAAACCTTATAAAACATTTTTTTAAACATAGACATAAATGAGAAAGATTTAGAAGAATACATTTTTAAAACATTTAAAATGATATTTTAGTTACAGTTCCTAACAAAATGAGAGATTCTTGAATAAAAATAATTGAGGTAATCAAAACTTTTTAATATCATGAGAATAAAGGGATCCATGATATACTATGTAAAAGTACAGTATATACCCCAAATAAAAGTGAATTGGCGCATAACAACAAAGAAGTCTCAATGGAATGTAAGTTGAGATAAATTCCTTTATAAAGACCGTATCCTTAGGTTAAGGATAAATTAATGACATAATTATTATGTGAAAAATATAAATACACTCAATATGATTGGATATTCAGTGTAAATCAATCAGATTATATTCACGCATATTCTTGTAAAAAAACACCAATGATATGGATGTTTAACTCAATGAATAGAAATTGAGTTAAAATTACACTTATCAAGTTTATACCATGACATGAGAGTTTATTAATGGAGTGATTTTGTGTATCAAAATTTTATCCACATAAAGGGGAGTGGAAATTACTACATAAGTAAATAAATAGTGATCTCACACATAATATTGGAGTAAAGTAATCAATGATGTTTGCGTAAAACTGAAAGAGTGTAAATTGAAATTTGAAATTCCCTTACCGATTTGGTAACATACAAAACATACACCCCATAAAATAAGGATCATCAAATGATGATTTAAATACCCATAAATTAAATTATATTATGTAAACCATACAATCATGGGTAGTACATACACCACACAAAAGGTAATAGTGGAAAATATAGCATGAATCTTATGGGAATAAAAGTGAGATGAAAACCCCTTACCTTGTACTTTTACTTGGTCGAGGGTAGTATAACCTATTGTATAATGGTGAAATAATTTTTATTAAATCATACAAGAACCATATACATTAATATGATATCATATATGATCTTCTGATATTTCTTTGTTAATGATGTTTCAGAAGTATCATCGTTTCAGGTGTTAACTAATTCGTTTTCCTTTATAAGATTTGTTATGTAAGTAATATTTGTTATGGATAGGATGTATATTATTCATATTCAAAATGATATTAAGTATTTAAAAACATTATTTTTAATCATCAAATGAAAATTAGTCTTGAATGGATATGATGGGGAATGAATCTCATCGTGTTCATGGTGACGGTAATCCGTACGTACGCATGAGCGACAATATCATTTTTTTGATATTAAAATCAAATATAATTGGATGGTATATCATATAAAGAATAATTATCATATTATATTTATTATTTACATCATTTAGACTCATTATTATAGCCATCCAAATGATGAAGTGTTTGAATAACAAACTACACCACGACGTGGAGACGATAATCCCTAGGTACACATGTATGGTGACTTTGTCATTTATAGGATAGATAGAATAGTGAATAGGGTTGTACCATTTTTATCATAACATCACAGTATATATAAGATACTAGATTTATTATTTTATAATGGAAAAAACAAAGAAATAGGAAGTGGAAGAAGAAAAGAACTTGAAAGACGTGATGAAATATTTACCTCTTCTTCAGGTTCTTCCTTTTGATTTGATCAAAAGGGATCCATAGATTGGCTTTATAACTAAACTAAGGCCTATAGGATAAATTTAGTATAGTTTAGTGGATATTTGGGTAGGTTTTGGATGATACGAATGGCTTTGAAGGTGTGAATTTGAGAGAAGGGGAAGTGCCCTTTTATAAGAGGGGTGAGGGACAACTTAGGAAAAGATTGAAATATTATTTTATAATAAACTCATTTTAGGTTTATAATGGCTCCAACATGAATTCGTTAAAGTCTAAGGTGGGGATGTGTCTAAAACATCTCAACCAATAGGTTTGAGACAGTTTTGGGCCACTATATTAACCTTGTCATTTATATTTTACTCTTAGTTAAATAGTTTGGCATTTATCATGTCTTTTTGTATTTTTATATTATATGATCAATAAACTTACTATAAACTTCCAAGATAACCCCAAGAGGTTCATTAACAATACAAATATCATTATATAAGTCTTTTTTCTGAACATTGTATTTTTAGGATTATTATATCAACCAATAATATTGTATTTGTTTTAAAAACTCATTTATGTCAATTTTGACATTATTTAATAATTGATTTTTGTTAAACTACTAACAAATTTATTACTTTGAAATAAATACATTTCATCAACCCTAACATGTCATATTAACCTATAAAATTATTTTAATCCATTAAAAGTCTCAAATTAGATTTATTTTAATATTTATAATATCAATTATTTTAATCTTTCATTAATATGGTAATTACTACATCATCATTGTGTCATAAATAAATTTAATTATTTAATGTCTAAAAATTATAAATAAAATACCATTATGTAGGAAATATTTTTATATTTATAATTAATATTTATAGTCTAACTTATATTATGTGTAACCCTATATTAAAAATGGTTTATTTATTGAACTTTGAATTTGGCACTTTTACCTCTTCTTTAAATTAAATAATAATAAATGTCCTAATCTAATACAAGTGGACCTAAAGGATCATATTTTATTCATAAGGTTGTTTTTGGTCGAATTATACTTATCCATTAAAATTATGACATGTGTTAGAGTAATAATAATATCATTTTTACCCTTAATTACCCTATTTACTTTTAACCGTGGTAAATAAAATTAAAAAGTTACTATTAATCAAAAATAATTTTCATCATATTGAAACAAATTTTACTTATTGAAATCAATAGTGTCTATAGGATTTTTTAAATTCAACTCACATAAGTGGTAAAATAATGTTTTATGCAAATTTGCAAATGCTCCTAGGAGGTGGGTAATAGACGGTCAAAAGTTCGATAAAATGGTATACATCTAAAATTATTATAAAATGACTCTAATGAATTAAGTTGAACATATATAGGTATTATGTATCTATTTTTATATAAATAAATTAAAATAAAATAACTAATTATTTAAATAAAAATTCGATTTTAACCAATAACGTAGTGTTTTTTAACTATTCATCAAAAATTAAAAGTTTTTAGAAAAATACCAAAAAATTACCCTAAGATAATTTTGATATTATGAATTCAAAAATTAATTCTATTTTACCAAATTCAAAACATATAATTTTCATTAATTAATTTAAAATTAATTCTCGTTGTCAAAAATGAAAAGCGGGATTTTTAAAAGTAAAAACTATCAAAAGATTGACATATGTTTATGTCAAATTTAAATGTGAAATTACTTATAATGACCTAAATTGTATTAAATGATAAAAATATAATCTAGTTATACTTAGAAACCATTAAAATACATAACTTAACACTATAAATTATTTCGATTAAAAAATTTTTTTTCAATTAAAATTTAGTATTTTTCAGTATTCATCAAAAAATGAAAGTTATCAGAAAAGTACCAAAAATTAATCCAAAATAAATTTTTATGTCCTGATTCTAAATAAGAATTTAATTTCATTAAATTGAATATATAAAAGTGTCAAATATTGTTTTTGAAAAGGGTTTTCTATTAAAAGGTGGTAAAATTTCATTTTTTTGAAAAATAATTCTTTTTTCTGAAAAAAATGAATTTGATCTTATATTATGTATAAGAAACACATAATTTGGATTCTAAAATTATATGTAGTATATAAAATTCCAAATTCATTTAATATTATTCATAGCCTCTTTTGAACGGCTAGTTTGGTGAGTCATGGTGTGCTCGAACTCAGTGTTGCATGTAGCACAAGCTATTGAATTTAAAGAAAATAACTTACTATGAAATCTTGGGGTGTTACACTAATGGAAAAAAATACATTATTAATGAAGATGTTTTAAAACTTTTTTCATTTCCCCCATACCAGGTCGTTTCTTTAGGCCATTTAGATGCTAGTAATTCATTACACATAGATTATTTCATTCTCTATTGAATTCTTAGGTAATGGGTTAACTCCTATCAATTCAATGGATTTTGTATATCTTGTAAATCATCCACAACTTTCCTATTAGATTATCTAGTTTCCAAATTTAGATAGAAATTGTTAATGAACATTCCTCTTTTCCATGTATCATTTATATGCTTTCCATATTCACTTAATTTATATGCTACTAATTTTTTAAACATGGATTGTCATTCTCTATTGAATTCTTAGGTAATGGGTTCACTCCAATAAATTCAATGGATTTTGTATATCTTGTAAATCATCCACAAATTTCCTATTGCATTATTTAATTTCATAATTTAGTTAGAAATTGTTATTGAACATTCCACTTTTCCATGTATCCTTTATATGCTTTTCATATTCACTTCATAATGATTTATGGCTCTTTCAGCATCAAGTATTTCCTTTCATTCATTCTGGATCATACAACATCAAGTAGTTAACATGGTCTACATTGAGTGTTGATATTTCGTTGGATATTAATGCCATCATGAGAGTCTGTTAGCTTGGCCTCTAAAATATGTTGTCACATAAGCAATTTGTTGTATAGAGTTTGGATGTGTTGTTGACTTCCTACCAATCTGTTGGGTAAGTCGTAATGTCATTATATAGGCACATAGACTTTTGGCAGTTGTGTAGTATATGATTAAGACCCAAAGGAAGTGTTGGATTCATAAGTAATGTAAGGTGATGATGAGATATTCCTTTAATTGGTAGTAATATACTCAGTTCTAAGATTATTTTAATTCATAAAAATTTTAGGTATCAAAATTCCTATTACATTTACCATCTAGAAGAATCTTATGTAACATCGTTGTACTCTGTTGGGATGAATATAATGTCTGAGGTAGTAGCAGTATATAAATTCTTTAAACTTAGAATAAATCCTATTGTACTTCTTTCTATTAGACACATGATTTTTCAGCATGTGAGATAGACTTGGTTCCAAAGTCACATTAGATTAGACAAAGTATCATAAAGAGGAAAACATTTTCTTTAAATTTATGATATACTCCCGAGGGGAAATTCCAGAAAGTGTTGGAACATGACATAGTTAGAGCAGAAAGAGAAATAATTAGAATACATTGGATTAACCATATATTATTCGATCGTAACAAAGGAAACATTATCCTTCCAAGGTTATCATTATTTGAAAACGTAGTTTTAGCGTGCTTATTTAGATCTGCAACTCCTTCCTACTCAAAACACCTTATGTGATTACATTTCATCTAGTAAATTAATAAATTAAAGGATGTCTTAAATTCAACCATTCATATTATTCCCAATAAATTATTAATTTATAATATTCACAGTTTTTCCAAATCCATAAATACTTACTACATCTAAAAAATTGAGGTGTTATACTAAAAACATCCTGGAATGATCATGAGTAAAATGATAGAGGGGATAAAATTAGTCTATTATGTATAATATATTTTTATATCATGGGTACCTTATGAAAGTTATTATTTCAAACATAATATAAAGTGTACATTTTTTATATATAAAAAGATATTTATGAATTTTTATTTCCCTGTTGTGTAGGTACTACCTTTATTGAATGACAGAAGTAATTTCACCTCTACATTTTTCTAAATATTGGAGGAGGTTAACCATAATGGATAATCCATTTATTGAAAATAAGCATCCAATTAATGGTCCCTACCAAGCTATTATAGTTTCTATTTGGATCTCCATGAGGAAGCGATAACTTTGATATTTGATTAGTGATGTCCTTACTACCATAGAATACTTGGCTTATAATGATAACTCAGGTAGTGACATTGAATTTCAGTTAGTCTCTATTGATTTTTCATAATGTATTGGATTGATGGGTTTAAATTAATCGGGGTAATGGAAGGTTAACATTCTTTAGTCTGTTGATTTTTCTTGAATTTTCATGTTGTGGAATGAAAACGTGTTATGTTGATTGAACTTGTTATTGTTTTGTATAGAGAACTTTACTAGGGTTTACAGAAATCTGTCTAGGATGAATGGGTTGGTGATGATCATTGTTCATTGGAGATGGCTTGCTGGTATTGATGGGTTGTTGCTGGAGATGACTCGTTGGCACGAATGGTTGGTGATAGAGCTTTGGATTGGCTGGTTTTAGATTTGGCTCGCTGACATGGATGGGAGTGGGAATGATGGCATGGATGGTCTACTTCTATGATAGCATGGCATGGATGGGTCACTAGTGCTACTCGTTGGTCGTTGGTGTGAGTGTTAGTCGCCGGTGTGGGAGTTTGTTCGCAAGCATTGATGGGTTGCTGCTGCGCTGGCATGGATGAGTCGTGGGGTGGGGGGATCTTTTCTTTTTGTGGGTGGAGTGTGATTAATCCTATTGTATTTACATTCATTATTAATATATATATTTTATTTATGACCGGATGTGTAACACCCTGATATTTTATGATAAATAATTTTTTTATGTCTTATGTTATACGCAACACTAAGAGAATCTGTCACTACACACAACACCGGCTTGGCTTTTGTTACACGCAACAGCAACCTTCCTTGATAGTTTGCGTTGTACGCAATACCGAGTTTCACTAAACGATGATATATTATTATAAAATTATGAACTATCCATTGTTAATAGTATTAATGGAATTTTTAATTTTATAACATTTTAATTCATCTTACACATTTTCTAGAATGAAAACAAAATCAATTTTTCGGATAAAAGAAGTATTTTTCAAAAAAATGCAGTTTTACCACTTTTTGAAGGCACACCCATTTTAAATATAATTTTTGAAAAGTTTAAAAGTTCAATTTTAAAAAATAAAATTCTTCTTTTGAATCAGGATATAAAAATTTACATTGGATAAAGTTTTGATATTTTTCTGACAACGTTCTTATTTTGATAAATAGTAAAAACATGCTAAATTTTTTTTAAAACAACTTTTTTCATCAACATAATTTATATGGTTAAATTATAATAGTAAATTGTTTTCAATTATAAATAGAATATATTTTTACCATTTAATATAATGAATTTCATTACCATTATTTTTACATTGAATTCATAGGTAAAAACATTTCAATCTTTGACAATGTTTTAACATTTAAAACCTTTTTTCTTAACAACGAGATTAATTTTAAATTAATTACTGAAACTTCTCTGTTTTGAATTTTTTAAAATGGATTCCATATTTGGATTTATTGGGTCCAAATTATGTTAATATGTGACTTTTATTTTTTTGACATTATGAATAGTGACTATTGTAATTTTTATTTACTACACTTAAAGGTAAATCGGGTAATTAAGGGTAAAAATAAGATTATAAAATTACCCTAACACCTGTAAAAATTCTATTGTATGAATTAAAGTTGACCCATATCACATAAGGGTAATAATAGATTCGTTTCATGGACTATTGACCATGAAAATGATATAATTCTAATTAAAACCAAAGAAAGTGACAACATGTCACTCTCTTATATCTTATAAGTGTAATAATTTTGATTTAGTGATAAACTTTATAAAACATAGATCCAGAATAGTCTCAAGAAATATAATAAAATTTTATACATCATGTGAATTTATTTAGTATTTTTATGGATTAAACAATTATCATTAATGACAACACAATAGTGATGTTGAAATTGTTTTATTAATTGAAATATCAAATAAATGGTTTTAAAAATATTAAAATAAATAATATATGAACTATTTAATGTGATCCACGAATTTTATAGAGGAATATGACATGTTATGAATCTATTAATTTTTTGGCTCGAATATATCCTCTGTGTAGATTTTATTTAAATTC
This sequence comes from Viscum album, assembly GCA_963277665.1. Classification (NCBI taxonomy): domain Eukaryota; kingdom Viridiplantae; phylum Streptophyta; class Magnoliopsida; order Santalales; family Viscaceae; genus Viscum; species Viscum album. The sequence goes on along the minus strand of OY728162.1, from coordinate 1,109,840,738 downwards.
AAATAATTGAATATTGTCAAAACTGGCACTATTGTAATTTTATAAAAATAACATATTATAAAATTGTTTAAAAATCAACAAAATTTTTATAAATTATAAATTTATATTTATATGGTCTAAAATTTCATAAATTATCCAATTATGTACAATTCACAACATATAAGTAATTATTTATAATAATTTAAAATTTAGAATATTATAACCACAAATAAAATTAAATAGATTAAATAAGGATAAATCAATTTGATAAGGTTTAAAATAAATTTACAACATGTCTAAATTTTATTTTTTTGATGATATTACAACTCTATATCATCTCATCTTCTAATTGAGTCATTTTTTGGGGTTTTTAAGTGGGGTTGTAATTTATTATAAATTAATATTTCTTATGTTTCCAAAGGTGCCCCTCTCCTCCCTTATAAAAGGGAACCTCCTACCTCTCCTCCTCACAACATTTTTAGCCTTCAATCTCGGCCAAACCCTGCCAATTTCCCTTCTCCACATCCCTAGAAACATACTAGAGGTCTCGTTCTTCTTCAAAGACCATCTTTAGTTCCCTAAAAGGTGGTTTAGAAGAGGCGCGTCGAAGAAGAGGTAATATCCTTCACTTATCCTTTCAAATTTATTTCTTCTTATAATTCCTATTAGTTATTGGTTTCATTATAAAGTTATAACATTAGTATCAATAATATACTTATATGTTATTATAAATATGAAACAAACCTATTTCACCTTCTATCCATCCTATGAAAAAATGAAATCACCATGCGTGCGTACGTACGGAATACCCTCTCCACGTCGTGGTGTAATATTTTTTCCACCGCCACATTACTTGGATGGGTATAATGGTGTAAATAATGACTATATATTATTATTATAACATGATATTAATTCTGATATATTCTATATTCCACTCCAAGACCATTCAATAATTATGGGAACGATATCGTCGCTCGTGCGTACGTACGGCTTACCGTCTCCACGATGCGATGTGATTCATTCTACATGATCTTCACTAAACCATGATTATATAAATGAATTGAATGAATAAATATGATATATATTATACTACTACCATTCTTTAAATTATGTAGCTATAACTTGAAAATAGGAATAATAATTTATTCGACAAAACACGCATAAGAACATAAAGTAATGAACACCCGAATAACTAGTAGCACTAAAATATTACTAATAAGAAGGTAAGAATATGACCATATATGATATAATTATTATTATTATTATTCTGTAATAAGTCAACTACATTATTTAAATCATTATACAAGAGTTTCGGACATGTACAAAGCATATCGAACCTAAGGTAAGGGAAAATATCACAATCTCATTTTTATCTGAGATTGTTTATACTTCCGAATTTACTGGGGCATATTTATCATCAACATCCATGTTTCCTCAATATGTAATATTATTTCTTTCCTCCTAAAATTTTTTAAATCAAATTTTACCTATTGGTGAATTTTTAGTAAAATATATGAAAGGAATCTTTTTTTGTTTTCAGTACGAGATACTTTTTGACTTTTCTAGCCAAAGTACGAGAAGAATGTTTTTTTAACTTATACAGCATGAATGGATTTTTATGATTTCATAGAACTTTATTTCCATGAAGATTCATTTACATGTTTTCAATATATTTTTAATTAACTTCTTTTAGTTTAAAATTTTCGGACATTTTAAGAAAGGAAAAATGTTTTTGAAGTAGAAAGGATATTTTCCTCAAGAATGGAGTTCAAGTGTTTTATCAAAATTATTTTCAATCTAAGATAATATAGGGCTCTGTTTATATCACTATTTTAATATCGATTTGATTATGTTATTATGGAATTATTTTTATGAATTCCTTTTATCTTATATGGATTATGTTATGATGGCATGAAGTTTAAGAATCCCATTTTTATTACATGGGTTATGTTATGATATATGATTTATGATTTTGTGGCACACATAAGAATGTTTTCATTATGAGATGGGTGGGACCTATATCTCCCTCCAATGCATTGGGTAAATATTTATATCCCACGAGATAGACATGTCTATAATGGTAAGTTAATCCAGTTCAGTGATACAGGACTAGAATGAGGAGTGAACTCGGTTTAGAAATGGACTTTATCTACTATGATGGTCTTGGCAATGAGTATTGACTAATATGAACTGATTTTCTATGATAATGTGTGTATGCCACAAAGTTTCATGTTTTATGATATGATTATTGGGATTACATTTCACTACTATGATTTATCCCATGTCATGATATTATGATCTCTTTTACAGGTTAAGATTTTCAAAATGTTATGTTATTATGAATATGATATGATTGATATTTCCTTTATTAACCCTTAATGAGCATTTGAGTTCACCCTTTTGTATGTTTTCGTTTCCCCAGGTCAGGAATAATGGTATTAAGTATGATATTCTAAAAGGTACTCTATATATAATGAAATAAGCGGGAGACAATGTAGATGATTTATAAACCATTTGTTTATGTTTCCCAGTTTCTAAAGACACTATACATATATGGTCCTATCATGGATTTGTTATATGTTGTAATAATTATGCTTCATTTTTGAAGTAATAACAATGTATGATAACTATGGGTCATTTTAGTTGGTATTAGAGGAAAGGTATAGTCAAACTTTGGAAAATATGATGTGAAAGCCTTAGTAAGAACCCTAATGATATGTCTAAGCATAGAACACAATATTAGTGTTTTAGAAATGGCCATGAATAACCTATGATAAGACCTAAGTTGTGAAATTTTGTTTTTGATTATGTGATTTTCCTATTATGAATAGTGTTTCTCTCACTCATCTTATTGGTTTTAGTTAATGGATGGAACCCGAAGGAACCGTGTTAATGCTGAATGCAATGGGAAATGCAATGATTGTCCCCCTGAGCAACCAAACATTATGGGAGATGGAATGAAAAATCTTGTAGCCATTCTCACACAAATTTCTCAAGATATGAATCATGAAGGACTTCCAAACGAGTAAAGGAAGGAGCAACATTCTGTTGAATCCTTCATGAGGCAACGTCTACCTTCATTCAGCAGGTCTTCTAATCCATTTGTGGCTGAACAATGGATTAGTACCACTGAAAAGATATTTTCTGTTCTACAATGTTCTAATCATGATAAATTCATCTTATTAGTATATCGTTTGGAAGGTGAAGCTGATCAATGGTGGAATCTTATAAATAATACAAGGCAAAGAGACGAAATTGAGTCTATGGAATGGGACAAGTTCAAGAAGTTCTTTTTTAATAAGTACTTCCCTTGTATTCTTTGAACAAAGATAGAGAAGGAGTTCCTTGAACTGAAGCAAAAGCATGATGAATCTGTTGGTACCTACGAAGAAAATTTTACAAGTATTTCAAGGTACGCTTCTAGGATTATTATCCAACCTAAGAGTAATATCGATCGATTCTTTAGTTGCTTAAAACCAAGTCTCTAAAGGGCATTATCCATAAGGGACTTCAATAGCTATGAGGAAATTGTTCGATGTGCTCTCAAGGTTGAGATGGAGATTGGAGTAACCCATCAGTCATATGGGTTTGATAATAAGAGTAAAATGGAATTCAAAGGGAAATATAAAGAGCACACTGAAAAGAAGATGAATTTTCCATTATTCTCTAAGTGTGGAAAGAAACATGGAGGGAATTATCTTAAAGGGACATGTAAATGTTTCAAATGTGGAAAATAAGGTCATCGGGAATTTGAATGTCGCACTAATGAGAAAAAGATGTCTAGTAATGCGAACAAAGAAAAGTCTACATAGAATTCACCTCCTACACATCAATGTTACAAGTTCAAGGAAATGGGGCATTATGATAATCAGTTCCCTAATCCCAGGGTTGTTGATGATGGTCGATGTCCACAAACTCTTAAGGCCAAATATAAAGGAAATTCACATGCATTTTCTATCGGTGATGTGGAGTACGATAACGAAGTGGTGAAAGGTACACTTACCATCCACTTTAAAGTAGAAAATGTTTTATTTGATTCTAGATCCACCCACTCTTTTATTTCTGAAGAATTTTCTAAGGGTATCATTGTACTACCTCAAAACTTAGCTATTGAGTTAGTTGTGACAACTCCTAATGGCACAACGGTTGTATCAAAAGTTTATAATTCTTCTCCAATTGAAATTTGTGGGAAATTACTTCCTACAAATCTTGTGATCCTTCCTATAGTGAAATTTGATGTGATTCTTGGCATGGATTGGATTTCCTTATATGGATCTCATATCGATTTCAAAAGAAGGGAAGTCACATTTCATATTCCTGATCAATCTATGATCATCTATCGATGAAAGGATGAATATAACCTTCCAGTGGAAATTTCTTCCATCTTATGGGTCTTGATCCCAATAAATGAAGGTTATTTATCTCAAATGGTTGGAGAGAAACTCGCGATAAAGAATGTTCCCATTGTATCGGAGTTTGATGATTTCTTTCTAGAGTAATTCCCAGGTATTCCACCAAATCGTGAAGTTGAGTTTTCAATAGAACTCATATTGGGTGCTATGCCCATTTCAAAGAAACCTTATAGGATGGCCCCAATTGAGTTGCAGGAATTTCGGAAGCAACTCCAAGAGAATCTTGATAAGGTATTCATACGCCCTAGTGCATCACCTTGGGGATCACCTGTTCTGTTTGTTAAGAAGAAAGATGGATCAATGAGACTCTACATTTATTATCGAGAACTTAACAAGATCACTATCAAGAACAAATTTCATCTCCCATGAATTGATGACTTATTTGACCAATTACGTGGAGCACATTACTTTTCCAAGATTGATCTTCATTCAGGGTATCATCAATTAAGGTTAAAAAGGGTGGATATACCAAAGACAGCTTTCTGTACAAGGTATGGACACTATGAATTTATAGTGATTCCATTTGGTCTTACTAATTCCCCTGCTATCTTCATGGATCTAATGAATAGAGTCTTTAGAGACTATCTTGATCAGTTTGTGGTAGTCTTTATAGATGATATTCTTGTCTATTCAATGATAAAGGAAGAACATGAATATCACATGATAATTGTATTAAAGACCCTAAGAAAGGAGAAGTTTTTTACAAAATTTACCAAGTGTGAATTTTGGCTTAAAAAAGTGTTATTTTTGGGTCACATAATCTAAAAAGAGGGGATATATGTGGATCCAGCAAAAACAGAGGTTATCAAAAGATGGTCGAGACCAACAACAGTTACTGAGATCCATAGTTTTCTTCGTTTGGATGGATATTATTGACGTTTTGTGAAAGATTTTTCATGATTAACTAATCCACTGACTAGGTTAACTCGAAAAGGAGTTATGTTCGTTTGGACGGAGGAGTGTGAAGAGAATTTCAAGGAGTTAAAAAGAAGTTTATCTAGTGCACCTATACTCACACTGCCTTGTAGTGGAGAAAGGTTTGTGATCTATAGTGATGAATCCAAGAAGGGATTGGGGTGTGTTCTCACGCAAAATGATATGATGATAGCTTATGCCTCACGAAATATGAAAATCAATGAGAAAAATTACCCAAATCATGATTTAGAGTTAGTTGTGTTAATCTTTGCATTAAAGATTTTGAGGATTTATCTTTATGGTGAAAGGTGTGATATTTATACTGATCATAAAAGTTTAAAGTATATTTTCACACAAAAGTAGTTGAATATGTGCCAAAGAAGATGGTTGGAGCTGATTAAGGATTACGACTGCTCAATTCATTACCACCATGGGAAAGCAAACAAGGTGGCAGACGCATTAAGTCGATTAGACTGTGCTAGCTTATCGATGATGAGGATCACAAAATATCCAATATTTATGGATTTACAAAGGATGGATCTTGGAATTATAATGGGAATGGAAAAATCTTATCTTTATCAAATGAATTTTCAACCATCTATACATGTGAAGATTAAAGAGGCACAGAAAGAAGATGTAGAGTTACAAAAGAAGGTGAGAAATAATCCTGAATTACACATTGATTGCGATGAAATAATAAGGTTCAGGAATCGGGTTTTTGTTCCTCCCATCCCATAATTAAAGAAGGAAATATTGGATGAAGCTCATAGTTCTTCATTATCTATTCACCCTGGAAGCACGAAGATGTATAGGGACCTGATGGAGTACTTCTGGTGGGACGGAATGAAAAGAGATGTTGCCGAATATGTCTCTCGATGCTTGGTTTGTCAGCAAGTAAAAGCTGAGAGATATAATTCTAAGGGGATGTTATAACCATTACCCATATCATAATGTAAATGGGAAAACATCACTATGGTCTTTTCACTGGACTTCCTAAAACATCCAAAAGCAATAATGCTATCTGGGTTATATTTGATCGTCTTACGAAGTCAGCACACTTCATTGCTATTAGAGAGGATTTATCTCTTGATCATCTTTCCATGATATATGTAAATGAAGTGGTAAGATTTCATGGAGTACCACTTTCCATTATATATGATCAGGATCCGAGGTTTACCTCGAAGTTTTGGCAAAGTCTTCAGCATACTCTAAATAAAGAGTTGAGTTTCATCACTGCTTATCATCCTCAGAAAGACGGTCAGTCTGAGAGGGCAATTCAAACCTTGGAAGACATGTTGAGAGCTTGCTCTATGGATTTCAAAGGTGGTTGGGACCAACACCTACCTTTGGTGGAATTTTCTTATAATAATATCTTACACTCTGGTATTCAAATGTCTCCTTATGAATCACTATATGGAAATAAATTCAGAACTCCAACTTTTTGGTATTAAGTTGGGGACAGAAAGCTATTAGGACCTGATCTTGTTGATGAGATGGAAGAAAAGGTCATATCTATTCAATAACACATAAGAGCAGCTCAGAGTTGACAAAAAATTAATGCCAACAACTGAAGAAAAGACCTAGAGTTTGAAGTGGGTGATAAAGTGTTCTTACAAATATCTCCTTGGAAGAGAGTAATGAGATTTGGAAAGATGGGCAAGATGAGCCCTAGGTATATTGGTCCTTTTGAAATACTGGATCGTGTTGGGAAGGTAGCTTACCGATTGGTAATTCCACCGAATTTCTCTCAAGTTCATGATGTGTTCCATGTATCTCTCCTGAGAAAGTACATACCTGATACTTCACATGTACTAATCTCAGAAGTTGTACCACTGGAGCAAGATATTTCTTATGAAGAACAGCCAATAGGGATTCTTGATCATAGTGAAAAAGATCTATGGAACAATACCACTCGCTTGTTTAAAGTTTTATGGAGGAACCAACAATTAGAAGAAGCTACATGGGAACTTGAGGATATGATGAGGGAGAGGTATCCTCATCTGTTTGTTACGAAGTGACGAATTTCGAGGGTGAAATTATTTTTTAAGGGGGGTAGAATGTAACACCCTGATATTTTATGAGAAATAATTTTTTTATGTCTTATGTTATACGCTACACCAAGATAATCTTTCACTACCCACAACACTGGCTTGGCTTGCGATACATGCAAGAGCAACGTACCTCGATAGCTTGCGTTGTACGCAATACTGAGTTTCCTTAAACAATGATATTTTAGTATAATATTATGAACTAGCCATTATGATTAATATTAACTGAATTTTGAATTTTATAACATTATAATTCATCATACACATTTTCTAGAATGAAAACAAAATCAATTTTTGGATAAAAGAAGTATTTTCCAACAAATGCAGTTTTACCGCCTTTTGATGGTGCACCCATTTTAAATATAATATTTTACAAGTTTATAAGTTCAATTTTACAAAATAAACTTCTTATTTTGAATCATTATATAAAAATTTAAATTGGATAAAGTTTTGAGATTTTTCTGAAAACATTCTTATTTTGATGAATAGTAAAAACACGCTAAATTTTACATAAAAACAACTTTTTTCATCAAGATAATTTATATGGTTAAATTATAATAGTAAATTGTTTTAAAGTATAAATATAATTTATTTTTACCATTTAATATAATTCATATCATTACCATTATTTATACATTGAATTCATAGGTAAAAACATTTCAATCTTTGACAATGTTTTAACTTTTAAAACCAATTTTCTTAACCACTGGATTAATTTTAAATTAATTACTGAAAATTATGTATTTTGAATTTTATAAAATGGATTCCATATTTTGATTCATTGGGTCAAAATTATGTTAATAGGTTACTTTTATTTTTTTGACATTATGAATAGTAACTACGGTAATTTTTATTTACTAAAGTTAAATGTAAATCGGGTAATTAAGGGTAAAATTAAGATTATAAAATTACCATAACACCTGACAAAATTTTATTGGATGAATAAAAGTCAACCCATATCACCTAAGGGTAATAATAGATTGGTTTCATTTACTATTGACCATGAAAATGATATGATTATAATTAAAACAAAAGAATGTGACAACATGTCACTCTCTTATATCTTATAAGTGTAATAATTTTAATTTAGTGATAAACTTTATAAAACATTGATCATGAATAGTATCCAGAAATATAATAAAATTATCTACATCATGTGAATTTATTTATAATTTTTAGGGATTAAACAATTATCATTAATGATGACACAATAGTGATGTTAAAATTATTTTATTAATTGAAATATCAAATAAATGGTTTTAAAAATATTAAAATAAATATTATATGAACTATTTAATGTGATCCACGAATTTTATAGAGTAATATGACATTCTAGTAATCTATTAAATATTTTTGGTTTGAATATATCCTCTGTTTAGATTTTATTTAAATTCAAATAATTGAATAGTGTCAAAATTGACCCTATTGTTATTTTATAAAAATCACATATTATAAAATTGTTTAAAAATCACTAAAATATTTAAAAATTATAAATTTTGATTTATATGGTCTAAAATGTAATAAATTATTCAATTATGGTCAATTCACAACACATAAGTAATTATTTATAACAATTTGAAATTTAGAATATTATTACCACAAATAAATTTAAATAGATTAAATAAGGATAAATCAATTTGATAAGGTTTAAAATAAATTCACAACATGTCTAAATTTTATTGTTTGATGAGATTACAACCCTATCTCATCTCATCTTATAATTTAGTCATTTTTGGAGGTTTTTAAGTGGGTTTAGAATTTATTATAAATTAATATTTCGTATGTTTCCAAAGGTGCCCCTCTCCTCCCTTATAAAAGAGCACCTCCTACCACTCTTCCTCACACAATTTTGAGCTTTAAAACATGGCCAAACCCTGCCACGTTTCCTTCTCCACTTCCCTAGAAATATACTATAGGTACTTTTCTTCTCCAAAGACCAACTTTAGTGCCCTAAAAGGAGGTTTAGAAGAGGCGCGTCGAAGAAGAGGTAATATCCTTTACCGATCCTTTCAAATTTATTTTTTCTTACACTTACTATTATTTATTGGTTTCATTATAAATTAATAACATCATTATCACTAATATACTGATATGTTATTAAAAATATCAAACAAACCTATTTCAACTTCTATCCATCCTATGGAAAATGAAATCACCATGCATGTGTACATATGGAATACTGTCTCCATGCCGTGGCGTAATCTGTTTTCCACCACCACCTTACATGGATGGGTATAATGGTGTAAATAATAACTATATATTATTATTATAACATTATACTAATTCTGAGATATTTTATCATCCACTCCAATACCATTCAATAATTATGGGAACGATATCGTCGCTCGTGCATACGTACGGCTTACCGTCTCCACGATGCGATGTGATTCATTATACATGATCTTAACTAAACCATGATTATATAAACGAATGGAATGAATAAATATGATATATATTATACTACTAACATTTTTTTAATGATGTAGCTATAACCTAAAAATAGGAATAAGATTTTATTCGACAAAACACGCATAAGAACATAAAGCAATGAACACCCAAATAACAAGTAGCAATGAAATATTACTAATAAGAAGCTAAGAATATGACCATATATGATATAATAACAATTATTATGATTCTGGAATAATTCAATGAAATTTTTTAAATAATTATACAGGAGGTTAGGAAATATACAAAGCATATCGAACCTAAGGTAAGGGAAAATCTCACTATCTCATTTTTATCCGAGATTGTTTATACTTCAGAATTTACTAGGGCATATTTATCATCCATATCCATGTTTCCTCAATATGTAATATTATTTCTATCCTAATACAATTTTTTAAATCCAATTTTACCTATTGGTGAATTTTTAGTAAAATATATGAAAGGAATCTTTTGTCATTTTTAGTACGAGATACTTTTTGACTATTCCAGCCAAAGTACGAGAAGAATGTTTTTTTAACTTATACGGCATGAATGAATTTTTATGATTTAATAGAGAATTATTTCCATGAAGCTTCCTTTAAAAGTTTTCAAGCTTATTATTAATTAACTTCTTTTAGTTTAAAATTGTAAGACATTTTAAGAAAGGAAAAATGTTTTTGAAGTAGAAATGATATTTTCCTCAAGAATGGAGTTCAAGTGTTTTATCAAAATTATTTTCCATATAAGATAATATAGGGTTATATTTCTATCCCTATTTTTACATTGATTTAATTATTTTATTATGGAATTATTTTTATGAAGTCTATTTATCTTATATGGATTATGTTAGGATGGAATGAAGTTTAAGAATCCCATTTTTATTACATGGGTTATGCTATGATATATGATTTATGATTTTGTGGAACACATAAGAATTGTTTCATTATGAGATGGGTGGGACCTATATATTCTTCCAATGCATTGGGTAAATATTTATATCTCATGAGATAGACATGGCTAGAACGTTAAGTTAATCCAGTTCAGTGATACAGGATTGGAACGAGGAGTGAACTCAGTTCAAAAATGGACTTTGTCCACCACGATGGTCTTGGCAATGAGTCTTGACTAATATGAAATGATTTTATATGATTATGTGTGTATGCCACAATGTTTCATGTTTTATGATATGATTATTAGGATTACATTTCACTACTATGATTTATCCCATGTCATGATATTATGATATCTTTTGCAGGTTAAGATTTTCAAAATGTTATGTTTTTATGAATATGATATGATTGATATTTCCTTTGTCTACCCTTACTCAGAATTTGAGCTCACCCTTTTGTATGTTTTATTTTCCCTAGGTCAGTAAGAAGGGTATTAAGTAGGATATTCCAAAAGAGACTCTCGATATGATGAAATAAGCATGAGACAATGTATATGATTTATGAACTAGTTGTTTATGCTTCCCAGTTTCTAAAGACACTATACCTATACGGTCCTATCATGGGTTTGTTATATGTTGTAATAAGTATGCTTCAATTCTGAAGTAATAAAAATTTATGTTAAATATGGGTCGTTATAGGATTTGTTAAAATCATCTTAAGATGTATTATAAATGAAAAACTAATTAATAAACATGATATGAAATTTTGCTATCAATAAAAATTTATATTTTTTATTCAAATGTAATTTATAAACATTTATATGTTGTTAATATTATTACCAATAGAAAAATTTATCATTATAACCTATTGGAAAAGACATTCACCAACATATATATTATCTGTTGGTATTTTTATAATTGTAACAGAACTATTTTATCTGTCGCAAAAAGATTTCGTGACTGATTTTTTACTGACAGTTTAGTGGTAGGGACATATGTGTTGGTAAAAAGTTTTACCAACAAAAAATGTACTTTTACCAATATATATTCCCTAATTGAAAAAAGTGAAATATTTTTTAGTTCATTTTACACTTGTTTACTCTCACAGATAAGTGTGGAAGAGGTCCCTTTGTGACCTGCCAGTTTGTACCCATGAAGAACTTGAGAAGAGGTCGTGTGACCTTTACAGTCCTATGTACTGTTGTTTACCCCTATCCAGGGTGTGGATCAAGTTTATTAATATAAACTACTTCGTGGCAGGTGATCACCAAGTGAAGTGGATTAGGTCTCGGCTTGAGACTGAACCACTTGTTTTATATCCATTGTGTTGTTTAATTATGTTTTCCTTATTTTACTATCTAATTCAGATATCACTAATTTTACTTTGATTTTTAATCTTGGAAATAAGTTTAAAAAAAATTCCCTATTAGAATAACTTAAAACATAATGTTAATAACTGATATTAAGATTACTGAGAATTAATCGATCATTTGAGAATTTCTTTAAACATACAAACATTCATAACCGTATTACTTTGATTAACTAGGCTGTATTTATTTTTATTAGGGAACCTTTTAAGAATAATTTTCAAATATAAATTTTTGTAGATACTCAATTCACCCCCTCTTGAGTACTCTACTCCGACCAACATATATTTTTTTATGAGATTCGTTGAGGGGGTTATGGTAAATCATGGTGTGAATACTTAAAATTATTATAATTATTTGTCTATTTATATATGAATTTATGTTCATATCTTTACCCATGTATTATTATGATAGATATTATATCTTTTTTTATACACTGATTACTCTATTTTCCTAGAATTGTTGATAAACATCTCAAAAAACGTACACATAGGGTTTTACTTGATTCAACCAACACAGTCTAATATATGGGGTATAAAAATATCCCCAAAAATCTATATATTTATATTATACCTCACTAATATAGTATAGGTTTGGGGAGTTAAACCCTCTCCCAGGATAACTTCCTAACAAAACATGTTGATCAGTTACACTGTAAGGCACTCTCACTTATAATGTGTTGATCATACAAATATAAAGTAAGTATAATAGGACTTCACCCTCATACAGTGCTCCGTTATATCTTCTATTTGTTTACTTATTCGCTGGGTTTTATTCATTATTATACTCTATAATCATATTAATTCTATTATATGTGTTATTATCATATGCTTATTCTTCTCTTAGATACACATTAAGATCATCCGATTTCATAAGATATCTTCACCCTCCCTCCTTCTTCATAAAGGAATGTGGATATTATAATATGATTCAATAAAATATCAATGTTCTATAATATATTCAAAGTTTACCTGCTTCTTTCATAATGGGTTATAATCTTCATATATAAATATTATCATACTATAAACATATTCTCAATTATTATTCACTATATGATAAATCCATGTGGATCATCACATCATCAATTAACTTCACATCATCCATATGTAGTGGTGTATTGTATAATTTCTTCTATATCCAAGTCAACATTATATATTAGATTGATATTCCATGATAACTAAAAACTCGCTAAATTTTTATTTAAATAGAATGATGATCCTTAAAACCCTCTTTCTATGTATGCTCAAAACAGATCTCAATTTGTTTCATTATTTATCTTATTTTAGAAAAATATATTTGTATAAATATTCTTACAATACTTTTTTTATTTTCGATATTCATGTGATAATTGTGTCATTCATTCTTCATCAAAGGTATGATTTAATTCATACAATATTTTCTATTAATTAGTCCATGTGTAGTAGATTTATTGGCTCAAATCATTAATTAGAGTTTGAACTGGACCTTTTTATTTACTTTAATTCAATATATATTAGTATTTTCCCTCTTATTTGATCCGAACCATGGGATATACCTAAATCTAGTTACTTTCCTTTAATCATTATTCAAAATAATGTAGTATGTTATTCCCTTATTTATGTGACTACACTCCAATAAAGAGAAGAACTTTCTTATTCTAACTATCCAAAATATGAGCAATGAACATACCAACAGATAGTATTTATCCTATTACTACATGTTCCAAATTTTGTTTACATTACACATTTAAAATAGAGTAATGTGATGCTCTTTCATTACAACCTTATCTATATTCACAATATCAAGAATAAACAACATTATAATATGACTACTAACAATTCATCAACCTCCATAATTTGTTAAGATCACATCACTGTCTATACTAGTGTCACTGATAATGCTTCGTTGATCACACTATATATGGAAATTTCATGGGAAGAACTTTGCGCTTATTTATATACATGGTTTTCTAATTACTTCATGTTGTAGGAAGTGCCTCCTTATAAATCCTTCCAGGAATTATTCTAAAAACATGACATAGATAGTTTATCCTCCTAGAACATATTGTATTATGTTTCCAACTATAACCATGAGCTATAGTATTCATTAATCATAACCTATGCTTCACTCATTTATTCACCAAATGAACTTCTTATAGCCTTCTATCACTAGTTCTAATATATCCTTTTATTTATCGATGTGTAACTAATCATTCATATGTTTCAATCCAATTAATAGTATAATGTCACTCTTCATGTGCATCAATAGGCATCCACAAACAATCAGCCATCTTCCCCCGGTTTGTGTATATTCTTCACATATTCCACAATAACTTCATTATAGAGTATTTCTAACTAGTTAATTCAAACATAATTAATTAAATCCTTGAGTATTGCTCGATAATAAATCCAACCATGAAATCATATAAAAAGCCATTAGTCCAAACAATCACCCCTTTTGATTTGATTGTCAATAAGAACCATTGTTTCTCCCCTGTAAACCCCCAAATTCAAACTCATTGATTTATCATTTTTCATTCATTCTTCCAAAAAATGGTATCACATATTTGATAATAAAATAGTGTTTAAAAACTTATCAAGGAACCATTTAATAAATCCTATAAGCTTTTCTAAGGCATTGATCAGTGTTGGAATTAGAAAATTAACTAATAATCCCAACCTATAATTGACACTATTCAAACTCCTTTACCTCATATGCATCCTCGCACAATACTTCCATTTCACTCACATATCTACTAAACTAAATAACTCCCCCGAATTTATGTGATTTTTAATTTGATACTTACTATGCATCCAAAGGTTTCATTCTTCAATCTTACTCATTTATTTTTCTTTTGTAGTAATCATAACTAAAACATATTCATATGGGTGTTTTTTTTAATTTTATTTTTTCCAACACCATTTATAGATTAATAATTTTAAAAATTCATGAATACACATTCCTTACATATAGTGCATGGTGGATTCTTTCTCTTCATATATTTACTATTCAGATAATTTATTTCATGTTTTGACATATGATACTTATTGTATTTATAATTTAAATTATCATCATTAATTATATGATCAGATAAAGATGAAGAAATATAACCTTATTATCTTATTTTGGATATTTCTTGATACAAGTTCTCAAATATTTCTAACAAATGATAAATTTTTTTTAAAAAAATCTATTACAACTGATACTAACACCATATTAGATTTAGCATGAAATATGTGTGATATATGTTTCAATTCATCTATCTCAACTCCTTTTGTATTATTGATATATATTTCATTCAATAATAATATGTAATATTTCATTAGTAAATAAAAAATTTTATATAAATTTTTCTATCCAAATAACTAAAGAAGAAGCATCAAATAAAGGAATAATCGTGTTGAGAAAAAAAATTATAATCAAGTATAAAGAATGCTATTTTGAATTAAATTTTCAAATACAACCTTATAGAAAAAATAAAATTATTAGAAGATAAAAAATATTCAATACTAAACACCCATAAACAAACAGAAAAAAACCATAATTCTTATACCACTTATTAGGTGTCATGGATTAAGAAATAAACCAAAACATACTTCCTTTATTACTAATTTTTGGGGTAACAAATAACTAATTACTATAAGAAACCTTTGGAGGGGGTGATTTGGGATATGATTACTTAAAATTATTCTAATTATCTCTCCACTTATACCTATTACAATATGTTCATATCTTGAACCATGTTTTAATAGGTTCATCTATACTCTAATTTCACCTTTTAATTAGACTCATGCGTACACATCTCAACACACCCACGTATATTGATATATAAATGAGGCTCATATATGGTTTTACTTGTTTTAACCACTATGATCTAATACAAGTGGTGTGGTAAGCTCACAAAAACTCCACATCAATAATGCTAGACCTCACTAATCTAGTACAAGTTTTGGGTGGTCAATCCTCTCCTAAGATTACTATATTACAAGGTGTATGAATCACTTACACTATGGGGTACTCTTACATAAAATTTGAAACTAATATAGAAATATAGTATGTTTAATAAGATTTCTTCCTCATATGATTATCCATTGTAGCTCTTCATTGAATTCATCTTTCACCGGCTAAGTTTTATCATCCTCCTTTATTTTAATTTGGGTTCTATAATATAAAATATGAACCTATAATTCTGATCTAATCACATAAATACTGAAGTCATATAAATATATAAGATATAATAACTCTACCTCCTTCTTCATAGGGTTATTTTAATTTCATAGTTTATCTTACTCAACTCTCAATAACCTATTAAATATTCAATTTACGTCCTATTATTTTTTCCTAGGATAATAACTCTTTATAAAGCTTATAAAATTTTATATATATTCTTGATTCTTCTTAACTATATGATTCTTTCTCATAGATTATCACATCATAAAATATCTTACATGTCATCCTCATATAGTATATCCTTTTAGAATTACTTCTCTATCCAAATTGAAATTTTATATCATCTTAACATTCCCCTAACAAATTAATAGCCTCCAAATTCTTCTTTAAATATAATGATATTAATTTAAAATCTCTACCTTTTCATTCTTGACAACTACCACAATATAGTTCATTATTTTTTTTGTACAGAAAAAATATACAAAGATTCTTTCATACATTATTATTTTTATTTTAGCGTAAATGTGAGATACATATCCTATATTCTTCATCAATGTCTATATCTCATTAAAAACAATATTATTCTATTTAAGTGTCATGGATAATGATTGATCCATCCCTTCATCTGTACTGATTTCAATGGTAGTGCATAATACTTGTCACCACCCATAGTTATCCACTTATTTAATATTATGAGCAGGGTAACCTCATAATTCCTACCATCGTTTCATGTAAAGACATGATGTGGGATATTCTTCCTTATATTTCCTACCACATTATGTTACTAACTCCAATTTTGATCTATGATATTCATAATTTTATCCTATACTTCACTCCTTTCATCACAAAATTAGTTTATCATACACTCACATCATCGGTTATCATGTATCCTTTAGTTTTTCATTGTTATAAACTATCATTCATATGACTCATTCCATTACATAAAATTATATAAATCTATATGTGCATATATATTAATCCACATATACTCTCCCATCCTCCCTTGGTTTGTGTGAATTATCCACATATTCCAATATAACTTCATCATATATTACATATCACTAGTTACTTTAAACATCACCAATTAACACCTTTATTACTCATTGAAAACAAATTTAATCATAAAAATATAACCAAATCCATGGGATCAAACAAAATATTTATAATTTTAAGCATGAATTAACTTTTATTGTAAATAAAATAAGAATTTTTATAGTGTGGATTTAAGTTCCTTGATTTCATATCATGTTTCTTATTTAAGTGATTGTTAAAGAAATTATTGACCATAGCATATGTGGAAAGGATATTATAATGAGAATTCACCTAGAAATATGAATATATAAGTATTATTTATGGATATTTCTATGCTATATCTTCTTAAATATAATTTTTTTAATCCATTCAAAAAATGTAGGAAATATAAGATTTATTTTAAACAAAAATAAATAGGTTTTAACCTCTCAGATATGATAACTAGTTTACATGGGCTTTTTAACCTTATAGAGTTTAAAGTCCATGTGATAATAATTGTGCTCATATCATTGTTAATGAATATCCAAGATGCACCTAAGTTTAGTTTTTATCTCTTCAAACTGATTCTTATAGTTATATTTTTGAATTTGAAAAGTTCATAGAAAACCTTGGTAGTATTTCTATAAATACTCTGAGAAGTGATCAAATGTTTGAGACTTTATATCAAGGTGTTGATTATTTATTCTCGCATCATGGATAAAATTTTATCTTATCCAATACCTTACACCTCATAAAAATGGGTTTATTGAAAGGGGAAACATTACACTTTAAGAGATATCATAGACCATTATCAATGAGTATAAATTATGTATTTATTTCTTGTTTGAGTCAATTAATATAACTTTTATATTATCAGTGGGTTCTTATTAGACCGCTTTTAAAAAACTATGAATGAATTATCGGATTTTAGAAAACCAAATTTAAATTAGTTCATAGTTTTTGTTTCATGTTTTTTATTCTAAATTCCAAATAGAATTTATAAATATTTTCTTTAAAATTATATAAATTATTTTACTTGGTTATTCAACATATAGTAAACCACATAAAGTTTTCAATAAAATCATAAAGGTTATATAAGTTTTTTTCATACAATATTTATTGAGATATTTCCACATGAGTCTAAAATCTCTATTAAAGTACTTGAGGATGATATGTAAAATTTTAATCCAAATAATTCTTCTTAAGTAAATGACAATGATATTTATTTATATGAAAAATCACTTGAAAGTGACCTTTCTTACCAACTTAATCATGATGATTTCTTAAATAAACCAAGCACATCAACACCCCAAACCAATATGTTGCTACAAAATCATAAATTAGATGTATTTATATGTTATATTGATAAATGAACTCAAACAATATATTATTTGAAAAATAAATTGAATGTCAAATTTACTTGTCACGACATGAACTCGAGAACATTACTAAGGATATTAATGATGAAAATTGAGTGAGTTATTTATGATAATAATTAAGTCAGTTTTAAATAAATTATGACTGGGAATTAAGTAATATACATATTTATTACATGATTATTTAAACTAAATAATTTATTATAAGAAATTATAGCCTTTGGAGGATATTGAACAATCTATAAATAGGGATGTTAAATAACTCATAGAATTAGTTTTCAATACACATATGAAATTATCAATATATAACACGATATATAATGAGAAGTTCAATAAATTATAAGGAGGCTCCTTGAGAAATAAATATGAAGATAATATGAATATCATAGTTTAGTATGATCTTCCTAGGAATTGTATGTTCCTGATAGATTGTGAGGTAATACAATATTTATAAGGGAGCTAAAATTAAAAAAGTGATACAATTCCTTATCCAATTAGATAAATTAATTACTCTATAAATATAAATGGAATTTTTATGTTTCATAAATGTTTCTAAATGATATTTTCTTATTTTAAGGTTTTTTGGATAAATAATGTAAACTCCTAGAATGATTTCAAAATAAACTATATGAAAAATTCATGATATTGTTTATATGTGTGAGTAATTGAGTTTTGTAAAATACTTTTTAATATGAATGGAAGATCGGTAGTGCTTTATGATGTGTAAATATATTTTTATGATATAAAAATGAATTTTTATGATTCAAAAAGGATAAACTAAAGAAATACACAAATTATAAACTGGAAATTTGTTGGATCCTAATTTGATCAAGTAAGGAGTGTGGTGTAAGTAGTTTTTGGAGTGGTTTACTTTGTTGGAAATTGGTCTTGTTTTGTAAAATTTTATATAATGAATTTGTGAAAATAATTGTAGAATTTTTTATATACTTCAGGGTTAATTTTATGGAAAATTCAGAAACCACATCATAATACCTATGGTCATACCATTATTATTTATGGAAAATTTAGTTTGATAGTGTGAGAATTATTGTGTTGAGATGCATATATATTACATCATGATTTATGTCATATGAATTTTAAAGGTGAAGACTTTGTGAAGCATTTTATGTTATAGATGGATGTTTACACCATTACTTAAATCTAAAATGAGAAATTATTTTGGACTACTGATTATGGATTTAAAATGATGCCATGACTGGAGTCCATGATTTGTGTCAAAGAATATTTTTTGAGTAATTTTACAGGAATGTGGCTTATGGATTGGATATTATGTCACAATTGGAGGAAATTGTTTGTAAAATTATATTTTAATACATTATAATGATATTAATTTCATTGTAGTGAATGTATCTAGAGAATATTGTATACTTAATAGGTTGTGAATCCAGGGATATATATTACCTATCAGGCTATGATTTTCATATGGATATGGTAATTTCCATTCATTATGTTGTAATGGATATGGTCATTCCATGATTTTTTAGATAATAGTATATTCTACAAGTTTGAATGCTTTATAAATATAGGAAGATTTTATTTATTAATGGGAGATTTAAAATAACAGGTAGGGTTGGTTTTGAAGACTAACAAATTTAAACATGTGGCATAACATGATATAGATTTTTTTAGAGATATCAAGAGGTTTATTTTAAATATTAATAAAGATATGAGAGAATGGTTTTTTTGACATAAAATATAGAATGATAAATAAAAATATGTTAATTAGTAAATTTAATGATTTTTCTATGTAGAGGCTAAATAACATGAATGATATTAAATATTTGGATTTTCATGAAGATGGAGTTGAAGATAAATGACTTTGATGTTCTGGTGTGTTTATTATTTACTAGATCTTTAATTATAGTTCTATATGAATTATATTATTTATGTCCCTAGGTGATTGGAAGGATAAGATGAGCTAATGATCCTTTGATTCAATAGTGACTTGATCTTAAATATAGTAATCGCAATAGTGAGTGTGTGATTTTGTAATACATCAATGCATCATTGGGGAATTCTCTTTGGATGTACCCATTTTGGGTGAAAAATTAAAATCCTCATGTGCACATGTTTTAATTTCATTATATATATACCATGGAGATACCCTCTCGCATCTTCCCCTTTCCTACAAGGGTTATTTTGCGATACTTGTGGAGATTCACGTTGCTCACCCTTAGAGTTTCTTTACCCTTATTGGTTCACACACTTCTCATCACTTCCATAACTTTATAGATCAGGGTATTAGATAGGAACTCTCTTCCATGGGGGTTATGGTGTTGGTATTTATATATCATCTTCCATTCTCATCATGTTTTCTCATCTTCCATATTGCCTCATCTCCAACACGCTCTGCCTGTATTTCTAGTGCCTCCCCTGGTGTTGCATTAGAGTTGGCCTCATATTTTGGATTTGTTTTTCATAAATCTACTATATATAGTTTCTGGATGTAGTGGAATATAGATTCCAATTTTTAGATCTAATTCCAGCTAACAGTTCAAAACACGTTCATCCAGATCTGGTTATGCAGCTGGTGTACCTAGAGGGGATGAGGTCTCAATAGAGTAGATGGATTTTTGGGATCCATTAAAGGTAGATTCTGGTGATCTCTGCATATTTGAAGTAGGAATGTGTTCCTTGAATGCATGGGAGGGTACTTTGGGTTACTTCTTTATGTGGGATTTTGGGCTGTCTAAGAATGGGTCTTTGGCCCCTTGAGGATTTGTTGCATGGGGACATTAAGACATTTTTTTAAATGTTTTTTCCCACTAGTTTGTGTTTTAGTATATGTGCCAAAAGTATTTTGAGACCCCCACAATATTAAGATTTTTTCAGGTTCTCCGGGTCTTGTGTGTGTAAAGATTTGTTCATGTTTTGAGTTCCCTCTAAACCTGGTAGAAAGTGGTTTTATTTTCATTTTTATTAAAACAGATAAACCCAAACTTGTTTGAATGTTATTACTAATATAGAAATAAGGTCTATTGGATGGTAATTTGTCATAACAATGTCTTTAACATCGATAATGCATTCAATTCAAACGGAGTTCCACTCATTAAAGGTTTCAAATATCAAATTTAGAAGAGTCATATATGATCATATTTACACTAATTTAGCTTTGATGTTTTCTTTTATATTGTACATATAATATAAGTGAGAAATCTGAAATATATATCATTGGATTCAATGGATAGAAATATATTCAATGTAGATGAAAATGCAAAAAATTCCTTATCAGAAGCACACACAAATTAGGTCTACTTGAAAGTGATGAGATACACAATAGAAAAATCAATATTGGATAAGTTTTCTTAAATTTAAAAAGGATTAAATAAAGTAAAAAAAATTAATTCTTAAAGTCTTATACAAGTATTTTTTATGATTTGAAGATGTTCCCCTGCCAATGAGCTTGTACCCAAGTGGTAAAGGCTCCTGCTTGGCATCCAAAAGACCCAAGATCAAATCCGGGTAGGGACTAATTTCCAGGTACTGTATCAGGGTTCTATGGAGGTTGAGGCACTGTAGCAGGAACTGTAGTGGTGGCGGTACTGTAGCAGGTAATGTAGCATCCTGGGTACTGTAGCAGTACTATTCACTGAAGGGCTCTTTGGGCCAAAAAATGGGTTTTCAGGCCTTGTATTCAGACCACATGGACTTGGGCCTTCGGGCTATGTAATGGGTCCCCCTCTTCCCTGTTTGAAAGAGGTCGTTGATTTAAATAATAAATGAGGCTTTGGCCCCAACCTTTAAAGAAAAGATGTTCCCCAATGAGAATATTGATTGTTTCATGAACTTCATTGTTGAGATTATTGGATCCATTCATATATTTAGTGATGAAATCAAGGATGTTGAGATTATGAATTATATTTTGAGAATATTTTCTCCTTTTTACATTCCAATTACTTGATGAAATAAATTTTACAAAGCATTCTCTTGATGAATTGCAAATTAACTTGGTGTGTTGTAATATGTGCATAAAACTAGAAGGATTTTAAAGTTATTCATTAAAAGAGATAGAATTCAAGGTGTTGAAGAATCTTAATGTTAATAATGAATAATGTGATGAAGATACAATTAATTAATTTCTCCCACTTGTAGTAAGAAAGATGTGGGTCCCACATTAGGGAATGGTAGGGTCACAATGCACCTAATAATAAGGGTGTGTCTCTCTCCATATCTTGATAATTTTTCTTATGATAAGTGGTAGTGATGCCCTTCGGAGAAAACCTTGAGGGATGGAATGCCCTGAGCAAACAATATTGTGAAAGTAGGCGAGAGCTGCTGGATAGGTGCATGAGTTGTACCTTGTATCAAATATGGGGGTGGGTTAAAACACTCCTCTAGTAATGCCGAGGGTAATATTGTCAGACCCAGGTTTGTTCATTGATCCCATCAGTTGTTCATGACATGGACCTAACCAACCTCTTATAGGTATGCACCTATTAGCATGGCATGATTCCTACATTGGGGCATGAGAGGGTCACATGCACCTCAAAATCAGGGTGTGAACCTCTCCATAACATATTGTATTTTACCATGATGAGAGGGTTCCATTATGATAAAACCATGAGGAGTTGGATGCCTCAATGTAGACAGTATCATGGAAGCAAGTGATAGCTAGTTGATGGATGCACAACATGTACCTTAGTATCCAACTCCTCATTTGGTTATTTACTTATAATGTAACTACTATAGATAGGTATCTGACCTCTAACACTTTTCATTGGAATGAAAACTATCTCACCAATTATATGATGTTATGGAATTAACTTTATATTCAAATAGGTATTCAGGGGAAGAAATTTCATTACTCTCATTGCATTATCCACCACTTCACTTGTATTTTCCAATATAAGTCAATTGCTTCTTTGTATGTTTAATGGAATCTTCCAACATACATTGAATCTCACTAATTTAAAACAAATAAAACTTTATCTTCAAACATCCAAGGTTACTTTAGCCTTGAAGAAGTTGAAACTGAATTCAAATAAGATTTAAAATATTCCATGATAGTAATGATATAAAATTCACAACCTAAAACAAAGAAATAGATTTACTAGATGGAGTAATTTTTCTCAATGGTGAAATTTAAGGTGTGTTAGAGGATATGGATACTCAAAGGAAAAAATGAAATATTGGAAGACTATTAGTGTGATGCCCTGGGCCTGGATTCCACTTATAGGGTGCCACAATCCTGGTGGGCCACATGGCCTCCAGCACATCTTCCCAGATTCTAGAGACTGCCGACTAGTAGCGAGGGCCTAGGGTATGTCTATGGGGTGATTATTCCCTCATTACCATAGTTTACTATAGTAGATAAATATAAAATGAGGTAAATAGAGGAATAATTATAAGTAAATAGAAGGAACATTGGAAAATAGAGACAACAATAACAATAAATAAAATAAATGGAATAACATAAAAGAACATTTGATGATATGTCATGTATCTAGAAAACTGTAAAACATGGATATAAGATAGTAGAAATAATATGTTCAGAAAAATTATAACATAAATCAAAAGACTATCCCAAGAATCTAGATCTTTGTCTTGGTTATCTACTATCAAGCTCCATCCTAAACAGCAAGCTATCAAGTGTTCGATGTTTTATGCTTCCCTTTATCAACACATTCATTCTCTTAATCTACCATGGGTACCAAATGGAACTTGGAGAGGGTGTGAGATAAATTTTAGTGGTCCCCCACCAACAGTGTCTATAACACCTGGCTCATGTACTGGAAATGTAACAGTGTGCAGGCATGCATATATAAAGTAAAGTTGTACAATGTAACTAAATACCCAACTACCTACTTTAACCCTCAGCTAGTATCTGAACATAACCAGTCCATTAATTTAGTACAACCAGTTTATAAATAATTCATGTGTTAACAATAGTGAAGGATCCATGTTATGACAAGGAAACCTTCAATGACATTTAATAATGAAGTTATGAGGTAATAACCAAGGTAACATAGACCTAAATGGTTTCCAACTCAGTAATAAATTTAGATTGAATAAGGGTAAGAGTGTAATCCAAGGATCATATACCAAGGTATTCCTCAATATGATTACTATTGAATCCTATGTGATCATCCATGGTAAAATAGGGATAAGCAGCGACTGGGCCATATGGGCTTTAACCATAGAACCAACGTGTATGGATCCAAGGATTGTATCAAAGGAATCATGTAATATTATGTGATGGATCATTCAGTTTCATATTAGGAATCCAATAATAGACAAGGATCATGATTTAGGTGGGTATCAACCTAAGAAAGTTGTATCCTTGAATTAGAATGGGGTTCCCGAGTGCTCATGGAATTCCCCGATAAGGATCCAAGGAGAGCTCGAGTCAGGAAACTCCTATTTGGAAAGGAAGTCATATAATATATCATTTGGTTCAATCCTTGACTTTCAGTAGTTTGATAATTCCAAGTACCATGCAACTATTTAATCAATTCATAATTTATCAATAAGTTCATTTGGTTCAAGCCTTGCCTTTCCTTAGTGTGACAAGTCCAAGTATTATGAAACTATTCATTTTATACATTTAATCCTATTCAATAATAAATGTTCATTCCCCTACTTTCCATTAACATGGTAAGGGGTTCTACAGACATGCAACCTATTAATCTTTTACATTTAATCTGTTCAAGTCATATACTTAATGTACTTACCAATTTCCTATTCACATTTAATTATCAATTTGAAACACTTACCATAGGATGGTCAAGTGGAAGTGACATGGTAATTTACATTCCCCATTACATGATACAATAATCATTTATAATAAGGAGGTCTACCATTGGTGTGGCTAATCTCAAGCACATCTGAACAATGGCTCAAAAGTGTCAGAACACTAAAAACTCAACTTTGGAATATCATCTTAAATGGGATGTTGGGCACTGTGGTCGTAACCACCAAAAACGAATCATGTATATGGAAAGATCATAATAATATGGTTCTAATGATTATAATAATGACTTATAAATTCAATAAATGACACCCGATGAAATCTATGGGGCCCACACAACAATTCCAAAATCAATGAAATTGAGGGATGAGTTATAGACCCCCCCCCCCACATTAGGGTCTTTTGAATCTCCTCCTCCGATATTAGCCTCTGATTCCTCTTAGAAAAAATTAGATCTAAGAAAAATGGGAAAACACTCACACCTCGATAACTAGGTTGAGATCAAGAGAGGAGAATAACGGATAAATGGGACTCTAGTACTTACCGTTCTGCATCCAACGTGACAAATGAAAGCTCGATCAGATCCTGAATGAAGGATATCTTTAAATCACAACCTTAGTCCTTAAAAGATATCCAAAATGAGCGAAATATAGGTTAATCTTGTAGGGATTCAGATAAGGTGTGGAGGAGGATGCTTAATTAGATCATTACAAGAGAAATGCTCATTTTACCTAGAAATTAGCCTATGCATGGTTTTTCTGCATAGTTTGATAAACCAAGTTCAAACCATGAATGGGTACCTATGGAAGAGGGTAACTCACATGGTTAGGCTTCATGGTTAGGTAAACCATGTGACAAAATTTCGGTAAGGATCTATCTAAAAACATGCCACTCACACAGTTATCTTTAGTTGTGCGACCATCACACACAATTTTCTCTAAACCTGGTTCCATGCCTGTTTTCCCAAAAACCTGGGTTCTGGGCTTCAAACAAGCCCCAAAAACCCTTGGGACCTTCACTAACTCATTAGGAATTCAAAATTGTTCAAAAATAAATAATTAGAGCTAAATTTAAAGGATCTGTACATGAGTAAAAAATCAAGTTCTTACAGTCCCCCCCCCCCCTAAAGGAACTCGTCCCCAGGTTCACCTTCCAAGGGTGGTGAAACACTCTCTGAGAATAGCTCCGACCACTGTCCACTTACATCAGCTTCCCTCTCCCAAGTCTCATCCTACACATGGTCGTGATTCCATAGCACCCGTACCAGAGGGACAGACCGACCTCGAAGAGCCTTCATGCTCCTCTCAATAATGCATACTAGATACTCATAAAGGAATCATCAAAATTTAACTCAAATTTCTTAGGATCAACTGTATTCTATGGGATTTCATGATACTCGAATGATATTATCACTCGTGCGTACGTACGGATTACCGTCTCCATGACGTAATGATATTCATTCTCCATGTTAACCATTCCAGAATGATTATAAAGTATATATATAATAAATAATGATGAAATTTATAACATAATAATGATACTGGATTTATTTATATATATATATATATATGTCATCAACATACTTCCATTTAATTCATTAAGGAAATGAAAACAGCATTCTAGCGTACGTACGGTCTGTCGTCTCCATTAATGGTGTATTTCATTTCATTTATCTATCTATTATATACATATATATCCTCAATATATATGATATATAAATCATGTTTTAGATTCTAGAAGTAAGTAAATAATGATATAAATAATAATAAAATCAATGACAACAAGTCCAAACACGTACAATAAAGGAAACGATTTTACCCAAAACACTGCTTTAACATGGAATTGTCAAATGCACTGGTAATATAAAGTCATAAGTGAATAATATATTATATCATAAATATTATTATGGTTCAATTACAAGTTAATAATATGTTTAAACCCACTACACAGGAGTCTCAATAACATACGGAAGAAATTGGACATAAGGTAAGGGATAATTATTTCTATCTCGTTCTTATCCAAGATTGTTTATTCGTACGTATTTACTGGGGTTATGTTTATAATCCATGTCCATGTTTTCTAAAAATTATTTCATAAAATTTTTACTATTATTCCATGTATTTTTAAAGTCATTTTTACCCTATTTTTACTTTTACCACATTGTATGGAAAGAATATTTCCTTTGTTTACCATATAAGGTACTTTTTGACTTTTCTGGCAAAAGTACGAGAAGAATGTTTTTTTAACATATTCTGCATGAATGAATTTTTATGGTTTCACAACACCTTATTTCCATGAATCTTACTCTAAAATATTTCAGGATTATTTTCAAAAAAAATCCTTTATTTTAAAATCACAAAGCATTTTGAGAAAAGAAAGTGATTTTGAAGAATAAAGGAGATTTTCCTCAAGAATTCATTTCATGTGTTTATTCAAAACTATTTTCCCTCTAAGATTACATTATTTAATATGGATATGTTTCAAGTATAAAGTTCCTGTTATTTAAATTGTTTTAATTTGTTTATGATGAAATGATATCCATTGTTTTATATGGATTATGTTATGATGGGATGATGTTTATGAAACCCATTCTATTCTTTGGGTTATTATGAATGATTTATGACTATTTTTTGTGGCACACTTAATAATGATTTCATTATGAGATGGTTAGGACCTATATCTCCCTCCAATGCATTTGGTAATGATTTATATCTCATGAGATAGACATGGATGGAACAGAAAGTAAATCTGGTTCAGTAATACAGGGCTGGAATGGCAAGTAAACCCGATTCAGTAAGGGACTTTGTCCACTATGATGGTCTTGGAAGTAATGACTTGGCTACTATTGAAATCATATCATGTGATTAATGGTTTTCCACAATTATATGTTTTATTACCATGTTATTTTATCATAATTTATGTTTCATTAGGATCTATGCCTTACATACTGCCATGTTTTATGTCATTGCTCATGATTTTGATGTTTAAACATTAGGTTCATGTTTTTAAATTCAAATGTGTATAGTTTGTTTTATTTTCTCCATTCTTACCCTTACTGACCATTTGATCTCACCCTTTATTTGTTTTCTTTTCCCTAGGATTTAAATAAAGGTTTTAGGTAAGAAAAAAAATAGGTAATACCTTTATGGGAGATTTTGAAGATCTTTCACCATGACTAGAGGATGTTGTTCCAAGTTTCCAAAAACACTAAACTATTACGGTCATTGGGTGTCTGTTTTTATTATATATTAATTATTCTGCAAAAGTAATGTAATTTCTATGTACGTCAAGTTTGGGTCTCTATAGTTGGTATCATAGGAAAGGTTTAGTTAACCTTTGGAAACCAGGGTGTGAAAACTTTAGTCTGATCCATAGAGATATTTTTAAGGTATGTCTTGGGATGTCCATAAGGTTAAGTATAAAGTATAAGTTACAATCCTAGAATTATGATATTGATCATTAATAACCTAGGATTAAACCTAATATGTTAGATATTGAAAGTACTCCTCTTGGTTATGTTGTTTTCCTTGTATGATTTTTCCCTCTCACACTATTCTTTTTGAGTTTTAGATAATGGTTGGAACCCGAAAGAACTGTGTTAATGATCAATGCACTGGGAAATACAATGATTGTCCTCCTAGACAACCAAATGTTATTGGAAATGGAGTGAAAAATCTTATTATTGTACTTACACAAGCTATGAATCATTCTGGACTTGCAAATGAGAAGAAAAGGGAACAATATTCTGTTGAGTCCTTCATGAGGAAACGTCCACCTTCTTTCAATGGGTCTTCTGATCCACTTATTGCTGAACAATGGATCAGTACCATTGAAAAGATATTTTCTATACTTCACTATTCAGAACATGAAAAAGTCATTTTGGTTGTTTTCCATTTAGAAGGTGAAGCGGACCAGTGGTGGAATCTACTAAAGAACATAAGGCCCCAATATGAAATTGAATCCATAGAATGGGACGAGTTCAAGAACTTGTTTTTCGATAAGTATTTCCCTCATATTCTTCGAACAAAGATGAAAATGGAGTTCCTAGAGCTTAATCAAAAGGATGATGAATCTGTTGGTATATACGAAGAAAATTTTACAAGGCTTTCAAGGTTATCATTTGGATTTATCATCCAACCTGAAAGTAAAGTTGATCTATTCTTCAGTGGCTTAAAACCAAGTCTTCAAAGGTAATTACCAATAAGAGAATTCAGTAGCTATATCAAGGCAGAAATGTAAGTTGGTGTTACATATCCATCTCATGGTTTTGACAAGAAATGAAAAATGGAGTTTAAGGAAAAATCTCAAAACAATGGTGAAAAGAAGACGAATGTTTCATTGTGCTCAAAGTGTGGAATGAATAATGGTGGAGATTGTATTAAAGGGACTAGAAAATGATTTAAGTGTGCAAAATAAGGTTATCGAGCAGTTGAGTGTCAAAGTAATGGGAAAAAGGTAGCTAATGATGTGATTAGAGAAAAGACTATAGAGAATGAACCACCAACACTTCCATGCTACAAGTGTAAGGAAATGGGTTATTATGCTAACCAATGCCCAAATCCAAGGGTTAATTATGATCGAAATCAAAAACCACTTAAGGCAAAGGACAAAGGAAAGTCACATGCGATCACTATTGGTGATGTCAAGTATGAAAATGATGTGGTGGAATGATTGAGTGTTTATGTAATTGGATTCCAAATAATGTTGTGGAATATCATTTATAGTATTGTGGAATATTAGAATATCGATGTATTGGTTTTTTGTATTTTTCAATAATATTATGGTATTGGTAACCATGAAAAGTGATTGAAATATTTTTGGAAAGAAGATGATATGCACATAATGAAGGGATAAAGATAAAATAATATGTTTTATAGTATTAATGTGTTCATGAATGATTTAAGGACTAAGTGACATCATGGTTTTAATATATAGAAATTTTGGGTTTTGGAATGTGGAAAGAGTTAACTTTTGACAGCATTCATGTTTTCACTAAGGTTCAATGGGTATTCATTTTTCAAGAGAATACTTGATTAAATAATTAACATGATTGGAATGTGACCAAAAATTTATATCTTATGATATATGGGGGATACATGATGGTATTGACATGCTTGTTATATGAACTTTCTAGTAATTGTTTTCTTTATACTATGAGATTGGACAAAAGTATTTTGGATAAGACGAAAGATTGGAATGGATTAAGTTAGACATTTAATAGTATAGTTAAATTATATAACTTTTTGATATTATTTATAAAATTTTATAATAGTATAGTTTTCTAAAAAGGACAACCCATAGGATGGGCGACAACCCTTCGCATCAGACAAGGATGTGAGAATCGAACCCATAACCGAAGTGCGACTGGCCTTTATCGCCTACCATTGGGCGACAGAAAGTCCCTCGTTAGTAGAAATTAGTTTTATTTTTTTAACTGGTATGATAGATGAATAATAAGTCCATTTTTGGAACCATATACGATTAACCTCACCATAGATGGGCTTATGTATATTTAATGTCTTGTGATATCCTTTTTTGTGATAGAGACAGATAGAATGACCTATCATTATATTGCATGATCTGCTAATACTTCAAGAATGAAAAATTCAACTTCATTTCTTTAAATAAGATATGAAGTGGAAATTTTTCATGGAATTACCAACAATGATATTACACTAAAATCATGTAAGTATTTATCCTTATGACAAAATTCATCAACTTTAGGGAAATGATATTGAAAACCAAAAATGTTGTCATAGTACCCTCATATCCGATGAATTAGATGGTACCTTAGATCATCACAAATTTATGGCTTTGTGATTGTTGGATTTTTCATAGCCATGTTCTCTACCACTCTCAATCAGAACTTGATGGTTACATTTCTCCTCCATATCCATGTTTTCACCTATATTCTCTTATGTGGAAACCCAGTGATGAGTTAATTTGGGTAACCGTTACATTTCTTACTTTACTTTATAAAATTAAGTTTTAGTATTCCTTTTTACGATGTGGGTTTCTATGAAAGAAATTTCAAGTATTAAACCATTTATAACCCCAATGAATTTCGAAGGAGAAATTCATTTTAAGGGGGGTAGAATGTAACACCCCGAGATTTTATGAGAAATATTCTTTTTAATTTCTTTGATGTATTGTGTTGTATGATTTACCAAGATTAAATGGAACTATACGCAACACTGTATTAGCTTTTAGTATACGCAAACACTATTCTTGGCTTGTGTTGCACGCAAGAGCGAGCTTCCTCAATAGCGTGTGTTATACGCAATACTGAGTTTCACTAAACAAAGATATACTATGAAATAGAATTTATGAATAGTATTAACGACATTTTGAATTTTAACACAATATAATTCATCTTACAAATATTCTATAACATGGTATGAGAACAAAATAAATTTTTCGGGTAAAATGAGTATTTTTAAAAAAAATGCAGTTTTGTCGCCTTTTGATGGCGCACCCACTATAAATTTTTTTTGACATTTTTATAAGTTAAATTTGAAAAATTAAACTTATTACTTGGAATCCGGATATAAATATTTACATTTGATAAATTTTTGATATTTTTCTGATAAGTTTCATATTTGTATGAATAGTAAAAATACACTAAATTTTAATTAAAAACAACTTTTTTCATCAAGAAAATTTATATGGTTATATTATTATATTTAATAGTTTTAAAGTATAAATAGAATATATTTTTACAATTTAATATAATGTAAGTAATTATCATTAATTTTACAATGAATTCATAGGTAAAAACATTTCAATCTTTTGCAATGTTTTAACTTTTAAAACTTGTTTTCTCAACAGCAGGATTAATTTTAAATTAAATACTGCCAATTAATTGTATTGAATTTGTAAATATGGATTTCATATTTGGAATTAGTGGGTAAAAATTATGTTAATAGGCTACTTTTTATTTTTAGGCATTATGAATTGTAACTATGGTAAATTTTATTTACCATAGTTAAAGGAAAATTGGGTAATTAAGGGTAAATATAAAAAAATTACCATAACACTTGTCTTAATATAATTAGATGATTATATTTTTCCCTAAATAATACTTGGGTCTAAATGGAATCTATTTGAACCCACTTGGATGTGATTAAGACCTTTAATTTATTTTATTTAAAGAAAGTGAAATATGACTCACTCAAAATTTAATAATTAAAGTATTTTTAATATAAGGTTATACATAATATTAATTCGATTATAAATACTCATTTGAAATATAAAATATTTTTATTCATCATGGTAATTTATTTGTGATTTTTATGAAATATATAATTACCTTAATAGCTTATACATTAATGATGTAGAAATTATTTATTTAGGGAAAAATCAATAATATAGTTTTTATTACAATAATAATACCCATCAAAAGGATCAGAAACTTGACCAAACCTTATTTTTCGAGTATATATATACCCTAGCCATCCAAGGGTATAATTTTGGACCATTTGGACCCTTGTAAAACAGATTAGGACATTTATATTATTTTATTTTAAATGATGTCAAAGTTGTCACCTTCATACTTTAATAAAGATAAAATTTTAAAAGTTAGTTTTTTTAGAATATAAATTATACTAAAAGTATTCTAATGAAATATATTATATTTATATTCATCATAGTATTTAGTTTTTAATTTTTATGAAAAAAATAAGTATATTAAATAATTATACAAAAATGTTGTATTAATTATTTTAGTAAGAGAAATATCAAATAAATGATTTTAAAATAAACTTCTTACAAATTTTCTAGAATGAAAACAAATCAATATTTTTAAAATAGTATTAACTGAATTTTTAATTTTATAACATTATAATTCATCTTAAACATTTTCTATAATGAAAACAAAATCAATTTTTCAGATAAAAGAAGTATTTTTCAAAAAAAGAATTTTTACCACCTTTTGATGGAACAACCATTTTAAATATAATTTTTGACAAGTTTAAAAGTTAAATTTTAAAAAATAAACTTCTTATTTTGAATCAGGATATAAAAATTTACATTGGATAAAGTTTTGATATTTTCCTGACAACGTTCTTATTTTGATAAATAGTAAAAACATGCTAAATTTTATTTAAAACAACTTTTTTCCTCAAGATAATTTATATGGTTAAATTATAACAATAAATTGTTTTAAAGTATAAATAGAATATATTTTTACCATTTAATATAATTAATGTCATTACCATTATTTTTACATTGAATTCATAGGTAAAAACATTTCAATCTTTGACAATGTTTTAACTTTTAAAACCTGTTTTCTTAACAAAGAGATTAATTTTAAATTAATTACTAAAACTTATGTGTTTTGAATTTTGAAAAATGGATTCAATATTTGGATTTAGTGGGTCAAAATTATGTTAATAGGTGACTTTTATTTTTTTGACATTATGAATGGTGACTACGGTAATTTTTATTTACTACAGTTAAAGGTAAATCGGGTAATTAAGGGTAAAAATAAGATTATAAAATTACCCTAACACCTGCCAAAATTCTATTGGATGAATAAAAGTCGACCCATATCACATAAGGGTAATAATGGATTCATTTAATGGACTATTAACCATGAAAATGATATAATTATAATTAAAACCAAAGAAAGTGACAACATGTCGCTCTCTTATATCTTATAAGTGTAATAATTTTAATTTAGTGATAAACTTTATAAAACTTATATACTGAATAGTCTCAAGAAATATAATAAAATTATATGAATCATGTGAATTTATTTATGATTTTTAGGGATTAAACAATTATCATTAATGATGACACAATAGTGATGTTGGAATTATTTTATTAATTGAAATATCAAATAAATGGTTTTAAAAATATTAAAATAAATAATATATGAACTATCTAATGTGATTCGCGAATTTTATGGAGGAATATGACATGTTATGAATATATTAAATATTTTTTTTCAAATATATCCTCTGTGTAGATTTTATTTAAATTCAAATAAATGAATAGTGTCAAAACTGGCACTATTGTTATTTTATAAAAATAACATATTATAAAAATTTTTAAAATTCAAAAAAATATTTAAAAATTATAAATTTAAATTTATATGGTCTAAAATGTCATAAATTATCCAATTATGGACAATTCACAAAACATAATTAATTATTTATAACAATTTTAAATTTAGAATATTATAACCACAAATAAAATTAAATAGATTAAATAAGGATAAATCAATTTGATAAGGTTTAAAATAAATTAAAAACATGTCTAGATTTTATTTGTTGATGAGATTACAACCCTATATCATCTCATCTTCGAATGGAGTCATTTTTGGAGGTTTCTAAGTGGGATTGAAATTTATTATAAATTAATATTTCTTATGTTTCCAAAGGTGCCCCACTCCTCTTTTATAAAAGGGCACCTCCTCCCTATCCTCCTCACAACATTTTTAGCCTTCATGCTCGTCCAAACCCTGCAAATTTCCCTTCTCCACCTCCCAAGAAAAATAATAGAGGTCCTGGTCTTCTTCAAAGACCAACTTTAGTGCCCAAAAAGGAGGTTTAGAAGAGGCGCGTCGAAGAAGAGGTAATATCCTTTATCAATCCTTTCAAATTTATTTCTTCTTCTACTTCCTATTCTTTATTGGTTTCATTATAAAGTAATAACATAAGTATCAATAATATACTGATATGTTATTATAAATATTAAACAAACCTATTTCACCTTCTATCCATCCTATGAAAAAATGAAATCACCATGCGTGCGTACGTACGGAATACCCTCTCCATGTCGGGGTGTAATCTGTTTTCCACCACCACGTTACTTGGATGGGTATAATGGTGTAAAGAAAAACTATATATTATTATTATTATAACATGATAGTAATTCTGATATATTCTATCATCCACTCCAAGACCATTCAATAATTATGGGGACGATATCGCCGCTCGTGCGTACGTAGGGCTTACCATCTCCACGATGCGATGTGATTCGTTCTACATAATATTTACTAAAACATGAGTATATAAACGAATTGAATAAATAAATATGATATATCTTATACTAATACCATTATTTAAATGATGTATCTATAACCTGAAAATAGGAATAATAATTTATTCGATAAAACACGCATAAGAACATAAAGCAATGAACACCCGAATAACTAGTAGCACTGAAATATTACTAATAAGAAGCTAAGAAAATGACCATATATGATATAATAACAATGATTATGATTCTTTAATAATTCAATGACATTATTTAAATCATTATAAAATAGGTTCAGACATGTACAAAGCATATCGGACCTAAGGTAAGGGAAAATATCACAATCTCATTTTTATCTGAGATTGTTTATACTTCAGAATTTAATGGGGAATATTTATAATCCACATCCATGTTTCCTCAATATGTAATATTATTTATTTCCTCCTACAATTTTTTAAATCCAATTTTACCTATTGGTGAATTTTTATTAAAATATATGAAACGAATCTTTTGTCGTTTTCAGTACGAGATACTTTTTGACTTTTTCGGCCAAAGTACGAGAAGAATGTTTTTTTAACTTATACGGCATGAATGGATTTTTATGATTTCATAGAACATTATTTCCATGAATATTCCTCTACATGTTTTCAAGTTTATTTTTAATTAACTTCTTTTAGTTTAAAATTGCAAGACATTTTGAGAAAGGAAAAATGTTTTTGAAGTAGAAAGGATATTTTCCTCAAGAATGGAGTTCAAGTGTTTTATCAAAATTATTTTCCATATAAGATAATATAGGGTTATGTTTTATCCCTATTTTTACATTGATTTGATTATTTTATTATGGAATTATTTTTATGAAGTCATTTTATCCTATATGGATTATGTTATGATGGCATGAAGTTTAAGAATCCCATTTTTATTACATGGGTTATGCAATGATATATGATTTATGATTTTGTGGCACACATAAGAATGGTTTCATTATGAGATGGGTGGGACCTATATATACCTCCAATTCATTGGGTAAATATTTATATCTCATGAGATAGACATGGCTGGAATGGTAAGTTAATCTGGTTCAGTGATACAGGACTAGAACGAGGAGTGAACTCGGTTCAGAAATGGACTTTGTATACTATGATGGTCTTGGAACTGAGTCTTGGCTAATATGAACTTATTTTCTATGATAATTTGTGTATTCCAAAAAGTTTCATTTTTTATGATATGATTATTGGGATTGCATTTCACTACTATGATTTTTCCCATGTCATGATATTATGATCTCTTTTACAAGTTAAGATTTTCAAAATGGCATGTTCTTATGAATATGATATGATTGATATTTACTTTGTTTACCCTTACTGAGAATTTGAGCTCACCCTTTTGTATGTTTTCTTTTCCCCAGGTCATGAAGAAGGGTATTAAGTAGTATATTCCAAAAGGGACTCTAGATATGATGAAATAAGCGGGAGACAATGTAGATGATTTATGAACCAGTTATTTATGTTTCCCAGTTTCTAAAGACACTAAACCTATACGGTCCTATCATTGATTTGTTATATGTTGTAATATGTATGATTCATTTTTACTGTAATAACAATTTATGTTAAGTATGGGACGTTATAGTTGGTATCATAGGAAAGGTATAGTCAAACTTTATAAACTAGGATGTGAAAGCCTTAGTAAGAACCCTAAGGATATATTTAAGCATATAACACAATATCAGTGTTTTAGAAATGGCCATGAATAACCTATGATAAGACCTAAGGTGTGAAATTTTGTTCTTGATTATATGATTTTCCTATTATGATTAGTGTTTCTCACACTCAGCTTATTGGTTTTAGTTAATGGCTGGAACCCGATGGAACCTTGTTAATGATGAATGCGATGGGCAATGCAATGATTGTCCCCCTGAGCAACCAAATGTTATGGGAGCTAGAATGCAAAATATTGTAGTCATTCTCACACAACTTTCTCAAGCTATAAATCATGAAGGACTTCCAAACGAGTAAATTAAGGAGAAACATTATGTTGAATCCTTCATGAGGCAACGTCTACCTTCATTCAGTGGGTCTTCTAATCCATTAGTGGTTGAATAATGGATTAGTACCACTGAAAAGATATTTTCAGTTCTACAATGTTCTGATCATGATAAAGTCATTTTAGCAGTATAATGTTTGGAAGGTGAAGCTGATTAATGGTGGAATCTTATAAAGAATACGAGGCAAAGAGACGAAATTGAGTCCATGGAATGGGACGAGTTCAAGAACTTATTTTTCAATAAGTACTTCCCTTTTATTCTTTGAACATAGATAGAGAAGGAGTTTCTTGAACTGAAGCAAAAGCATGATGAATCTGTTGGTACCTACGAAGAAAATTTTACAAGGCTTGCAAGGTACACTTCTAGAATTATTATCCAACCTAAGAGTAGGATCGATCGATTCTTTATTGGCTTAAAACCAAGTCTCCAAAGGGCATTAGCCATAAGGGACTTCAATAGCTATGAGGAAATTGTTCGATGTGCTCTCAAGGTTGAGATGGAGATTGGAGTAACCCATCAGTCATATGGGTTTGATAAGAAGAGTAAAATGGAATTCAAAGGGAAATCTAAAGATCACACAGAAA
This sequence comes from Viscum album, assembly GCA_963277665.1. Classification (NCBI taxonomy): domain Eukaryota; kingdom Viridiplantae; phylum Streptophyta; class Magnoliopsida; order Santalales; family Viscaceae; genus Viscum; species Viscum album. The sequence goes on along the minus strand of OY728162.1, from coordinate 1,109,802,850 downwards.
AGAAGATGAATTTTCCCTTATGCTCTAAGTGTGGAAAGAAACATGGAGGGAATTATCTTAAAGGGACAAGTAAATGTTTCAAATGTGGAAAAAATGGTCATCGGGCATTTGAATTCGGCAGTGATGGGAAAAAGATGTCTAGTTATGCGAACAAAGAAAAGGCTACATAGAATGCACCTCCTACACTTCAATGTTACAAGTTCAAGGAAATGGGGCATTATGCTAATCAGTGCCCTAATCCAAGGGTTGTTGACGATGATCGACGTCAAAAAACTCTTAAGTAAAAAGACAAAGGAAAGTCACATGCAATTTCTATCGGCAATGTGGAGTATGATAACGAAGTGGTGAAAGGTACACTTACCATCCACTCTAAAGTAGCAACTGTTTTATTTGATTCTGGATCCACTCACTCTTTTATTTCTGAATAATCTTCTAAGAGTATCGCCATACTACCTCAACAATTTGCTGTTGAGTTAGCTGTGAAAAATCCTAATGGCACAATGGTTGCATCAAAAGTTTATAATTCTTCTCCAATTGATATTTGTAGGAAAGTACTTCCTAAAAATCTTGTGATCCTTCCTATAGTGTAATTTTATGTGATTCTTGGAATGGATTGGCTTTCCTTATATGGATCTCATATCGATTTCCAAAGAAGGGAAGTCACATTTTATACTCCAGATCAATCTATGATCATCTATCGATGAAAGGATGAATATAACCTTCTAGTGGAAATTTCTTCCATCTTATGGGTCTTGATCCCAATAAATGAAGGTTATTTATCTCAAATTGTTGGAGAGAAACTCACGATTATGAATGTTCCCATTGTACGGGAGTTTGATGATGTCTTTCTAGAGGAATTTCCAAGTCTTCCACCAAATCGTGAAGTTGAGTTTTTAGTAGAACTCATACTGGGTGCTATGCCCATTTCAAATAAACCTTAAAGAATGGCCCCAATTGAGTTACAGGAATTGAAGAAGAAACTCCAAGATAATCTTGATAAGGGATTCATACGCCCTAGTGCATCACCTTGGGGAGAACCTGTTCTGTTTGTTAAGAATGAAGATGAATCAATGAGACTCTGCATTGATTATCAAGAACTTAACAAGATCAATATAAAGAAAAAATATCATCACCCATGCATTGATGACTTATTTTACCAATTACGTGGAGCTCAATACTTTTCCAATATTGATCTTCATTCAGGGTATCATCAATTAAGGGTAAAAAGGGAGGATATACCAAAGGCAGATTTCCATACAAGGTATGGACACTATGAATTTATAGTGATTCCATTTGGTCTTACTAACGCCCATGCTATCTTCATGGATCTAATGAATAGAGTCTTTAGAGACTATCTTCATCAGTTTGTGGGAGTCTTTATAGATGATATTTATGTCTATTCAAAGACAAAGGAAGAACATGAATATCACTTGAGAATTGTATTAAAGACCCTAAGAAAGGAGAATCTTTATGCCAAATTTACCAAGTGTGAATTTTGGCTTCAAAAAGTTTCATTTTTGGGTCACATAATCTCAAAAGAAGGGATATATGTGGATCCATCAAAAATAGCGGTTATCAAAAGATGGTCAAGACCAACACCAGTAACTGAGATCCAGAGTTTTCTTGGTTTGGCTGGATATTATCGACATTTTGTGAAAGATTTTTCACGATTATCTAATCCACTGACTAAGTTGACTCAAAAAGGAGTTAAGTTTTTTTGGATGGAGGATTGTGAAGAGAATTTCAAGGAGTTAAAAATAAGGTTATCCAGTGCACCTATGCTCACATTGACTTGTAGTGGAGAAAGGTTTGTGATCTATAGTGATGCATCCAAGAAGGGATTGGGGTGTGTTCTTATGCAAAATTATATGGTGATAGCTTATGCCTCACGACAGTTGAAAATCAATGAGCAAAATTACCCAAACCATGATTTAGAGTTAGTTGTGGTAATCTTTCCATTAAAGATTTAGAGACATTATCTTTATGGTGAAAGGTGTGATATTTATACTGATCATAAAATTTTAAAGTACATTTTCACACAAAAGGAGCTGAATATGCGCCAAAGAATATGGTTGGAGCTAATTAAGGATTATGACTGCTCAATTCATTACCACCCTGGGAAAGTAAAAAAGATGGAAGACACATTAAGTCGACAAGACCATGCTATCTTATCCATGATGAGGATCAAAAAAGATCCAATATTTATGTATTTCCAAAGGATGGATCTTGGAATTATAATGGAAGGGGAAAAATCTTATCTTTATCAAATGAATGTTCAACCATCTATACATATGAGGATTAAAGAGGCACACAAAGAAGATGTAGAGTTATAAAAGATAGTGAGAAATGATCCTGAATTACACATTGATTACGATGAAATAATAAGGTTCAGGAGTCAGGTTTGTGTTCCTCCCATCCCAGAATTAAAGAAGGAAATATTGGATGAAGCTCATAGTTCTTCATTCTCTATTCACCCTGGAAGCACGAAGATGTATAGGGACCTGAATGAGTACTTATGGTGGGATGTCATGAAAAGAGATGTTGTTGAATATGTCTCTCAATGCTTGGTTTTTCAGCAAGTTAAAGCTGAGAGACAGAAGTCTAAGGGGATGTTACAACCATTACCCATACTAGAATGGAAATGGGAAAAACATCACTATAGACTTTGTCACTGGACTTGATAAAACATCCAAAGGCAATAATGCTATCTGGGTTATAGTTGATCTTCTTACGAAGTCGGCAAACTTCATTGCTATTAGAGAGAATTTCTCTCTTGATCAGCTTGCCAGGATATATGTAAAAGAAGTTGTAAGATTGCATGGAGTACCATTTTCTATTATATCTAATCGGGATCCGAGGTTTACCTCTAAGTTTTGGTGAAGTATTCAGCATACTCTAAATAAAGAGTTGAGTTTCAGTACTGCTTATCATCCTAAGACATATGATCAGTCTGAGAGGACAATTCAAACCTTGGAAGACATGTTGAGAGCTTTCTCAATGGATTTCAAAGGTGGTTGGGATCAACACCTACCTTTGGTGTAATTTTCTTATAATAATATCTTACACTCCAGTATTCAAATGGCTCCTTATGAATCTCTCTATGGAAAAAAATGCAGAACTCCAAATTGTTGGTATTAAGTTGAGGAAAGAAATCTATTAGGACCTGATCTTGTTGATGAGATGGAAGAAAAGGTCATATCTATTCAACAACACATAAGAGCATCTCAGAGTCGACAAAAAAGTTATGCCAACAACCGAAGAAAATACCTAGAGTTTGAAGTGTGTGATAAAGTGTTCTTATGAATATCTCCTTGGAAGAGAGTAATGAGATTTGGAAAGAAGGGAAAGCTGAGACCTAAGTATATTGGTCCTTTTGAAATACCGGATCATGTTGGGAAGGTAGCTTACCAATTGGTGATTCCACCAAATCTCTCTCAAGTTCATGATGTTTTCTATGTATCTCTCCTAAGAAAGTACATACCCGATCCTTCACATGTACTAAGCTCAGAAGTTGTATCACTGGAGCAAGATCTTTCTTATGAAGAACAGCCGATAGAGATTCTTGATCATAGCAAAAAAGTTCTATGCAACAATACCACTCGCTTGGTTAAAGTTTTATGGAGGAACCAACAATTATAAGAAGCTACATGGGAACTTAGGGATATGATGAGGGAGAGGTATCCTCATATGTTTGTTACGAAGTGATGAATTTTGAGGAAGAAATTATTTTTAAGGGAGGTATAATGTGACACCCTGATATTTTATGAGAAATAATTTTTTTTATGTCTTATGTTATACGCAACACCAAGAGAATCTTTCACTATACACAACACTGTCTTGGCTTGCGTTACACGCAAGAGCAACCTTCCTCGATAGCTTGCATTGTACGCAATACAGAGTTTCCTTAAACAATGATATATCATTATAATATTATGAACTAGACATTATGAATAGTATTAACTGAATTTGGAATTTTATAACATTATAATTCATCTTACACATTTTCTAGAATGAAAACAAAATCAGTTTTTCAGAAAAAAGAAGTATTTTTCAAAAAATGTAGTTTTACAACATTTTGATGGTGAACCCATTTTAAAAATAATTTTTTACAAGTTTATAAGTTAAATTTTACAAAATAAAATTCTTCTTTTGAATCATTATATATAAATTTACATTGGATAAAGTTTTGATAATTTTCTGAAAACGTTCTTATTTTGATGAATAGTAAAAACACGCTAAATTTTACTTAAAAACAACTTTTTTCATCGAGATAATTTATATGGATAAATTATAATAGTAAATATTTTTAAAGTATAAATAGAATTTATTTTTACCATTTAATATAATTCAAGTCATTGCCATTATTTATACATTGAATTCATAGATAAAAACATTTCAATCTTTGACAATGTTTTAACTTTTAAACCCCGTTTTCTTAACCACTAGATTAATTTTAAATTAATTACAGAAACTTATGTGTTTTTAATTTTGAAAAATTGATTCTATATTTTGATTCAGTGGGTCCAAATTATGTTAATAGGTTAATTTTATTTTTTTGGCATTATGAATAGTAAATACGGTAATTTTTATTTACTACAGTTAAAGGTAAATCGGGTGATTAAGGATACAATTAAGATTATAAAATTACTATAACACCTACCAAAATTATATTGGATGAATAAAAGTCAACCCATATCACCTAACGGTCAGAATATATTGGTTTCATAGACTATTGACCATGAAAATGATATGATTATAATTAAAACAAAAGAAAGTGACAACATGTCACTCTCGTATATCTTATAAGTGTAATAATTTTAATTTAGTGATAAACTTCATAAAACTTTGATCATGAATAGTCTAAAGAAATCTAATAAATTTATCTACATCATGTGAATTTATTTAGAATTTTTAGGGATTAAACAATTATCATTAATGATGACACAATAGTGATGTTGAAATTCTTTTATTAATTGAAATATCAAATAAGTGGTTTTAAAAATATTAAAATAAATAGTATATGAACTATTTAATGTGGTACACGAATATTATAGAGTAATATTAAATTCTAGGAATATATTAAATATTTTTGGTTCGAATATATCCTCTTTTTAGATTTTATTTAAATTCAAATAATTGAATAGTGTCAAAATTGACCCTATTGTTATTTTATAAAAATAACATATTATAAAATTGTTTAAAAATCACAAAATTATTTAAAAATTATAAATTCAGATTTATATGGTCTAAAATATCATAAATTATCCAATTATGGACAATTCACAACACATAAGTAATTTTTTATGACAATTTAAAATTTAGAATATTATTACCACAAATAAAATTAAATAGATTAAATAAGGATAAATCAATTTGATAAGGTTTAAAATAAATTCACAACATGTCTAAATTTTTTTGGTTGATGATATTACAAACCTATCTCATCTCATCTTCGAATTGAGTCATTTTTTGGGGTTTTTATGTGGGCTTGGAATTTATTATAAATTAATATTTCTTATGTTTCCAAAGGTGCCCCTCTCCTCCCTTATAAAAGGGCACCTCCTCCCTCTCCTCCTCACACAATTTTGAGCCTTCAAACTCGGTCAAAACCTACCAATTTCCCTTCTCCACTTCCCTAGAAACATACTAGAGGTACTGGTCTTCTTCAAAGACTATCTTTAGTGCCCTAAAAGGAGGTTTTGAAGAGGCGCGTCGAACAAGAGGAAATATCCTTTACCGATATTTCTAATTTTTTTCTTCTTATACTTCCTATTATTTATTGGTTTTATTATAAATTAATAACATCAGTATCACTAATATAATTATTTGTTATTATAAATATGAAACAAACCTATTTCAACTTTTATCCATCCTATGGAAAATGAAATCACCACACGTGCGTACATACGGAATACCGTCTCCACGCTGTGGTGTAATCTGTTTTCCACCACCACCTTACTTGGATGGGTATAATGGTATAAATAATAACTATATATGATTATTATAATATGATACTAATTCTGAGATATTTTATCATCCACTCCAACACCATTCAATAATTATGGGAATGATATCGTCGCTCGTGCATACGTACGACTTACCGTCTCCATGATGCGATGTGATTCGTTCTACATGATCTTCACTAAACCATGATTATATAAACGGATTGAATGAATAAATATTATATATATTATACTACTACCATTTTTTTAATGATGTATCTATAACCTAAAAATATGAATAAAATTTTATTTGACAAAACACGCATAAGAACATAAAGCAATGTACATCCAAATAACAAGTAGCAATGAAATGTTACTAATAAGAAGCTAAGAATATGACCATATATGATATCATAAAAATGATTATGATTCTGGAATAAGTCAATGGCATTATTTAAATCATTATACAGGAGGTTCGGAAATGTACAAAGCATATCGGACCTAAGGTAAGGGAAAATCTCAATATCTCATTTTTATCCGAGATTGTTTATACTTCAGAATTTACTGAGGCATATTTATCATCCACATCCATGTTTCCTAAATATGTAATATTATTTATATCCTACTACAATTTTTTAAATTTAATTTTACCTATTGGTGAATTTTTAGTAAAATATATGAAAGGAATCTTTTGTCGTTTTCAGTACGAGATACTTTTTGACTTTTCCAGCCAAAGTACGAGAAGAATGTTTTTTAACTTATACGGAATGAATGGATTTTTATGATTTCATAGAGCATTATTTCCATGAATCTTCCTTTACAAGTTTTCAAGCTTATTTTTAATTAACTTCTTTTATTTTAAAATTGTAAGACATGTTAAGAAAGGAAAAATATTTTTGAAGTAGAAATGATATTTTCCTCAAGAATAGAGTTCAAGTGTTTTATCAAAATTATTTTCCATATAAGATAATATATGGTTATATTTATATCCCTATTTTTACATTGATTTAATTATGTTATGATGGAATTATTTTTACTAAGTCCTTTTATTTTATATGGATTATGTTATGATGGCATGAAGTTTAAGAATCCCATTTTTATTACATGGGTTATGCTATGATATATGATTTATTTTTTTGTGGAACACATAAGAATGGTTTAATTATGAGATGGGTGGGACCTATATATCCCTCAAATTAATTTGGTAAAGATTTAAATCTCATGAGATAGACATGGTCGGAACGGTAAGTTAATCTGGTTCAGTGATACAGGACTGGAACGAGGAGTAAACTCGGTTCAGAAATGGACTTTGTCCGCTATGATGGTCTTGGAACTAAGTCTTGACTAATATGAAATAAGTTTCTATGATTATTTGTGTATGACACAAAGTTTCATGTTTTAAGATATGATTATTGGAATTACATCTCACTACTATGATTTATCCCATGTCATGATATTATGATCTCTTTTAAAGGTTAATATTGTCAAAATGTTATGTTCTTATGAATATGATATGATTGATATTTCCTTTGTTTACCCTTACTGAGAATTTAAGCTCACCATTTTGTAAGTTTTATTTTCCCTAGGTTAGGAAGAAGGGTATTAAGTAGGATATGCCAAAAGAGACTCTATATATAATGAAATAAGCGGGAGACAATGTAGATGATTTATGAACCATTTGTTTATATTTCACAGTTTCTTAAGACACTATACCTATACGATCCTATCATGGTTTTGTTATATGTTGTAATAATTATGCTTCAATTCTGAAGTGATAAAAATGTATGTTAAATATGGGTCATTATAGGATGTGTTAAAATCATCTTAAGATGTATTATAAATGATAATCTAATTAATAAATGTGATATGAAATTTTACTATCAATAAAAATTTATATTTCTTATTCAAATGTAATTTATAAAAATTTATATGTTGGTAATATTATTACCAATAGAAAAATTTTTCATTATAACCTATTTCAAAAGACATTCACCAACATATATATTATCTGTTGGTATTTTTATAATTGTAACTGAACTATTTTTTTTGTCACAAAAAGATTTAGCGAATGAGTTTTTACCGACAGTTTAGTGACAAGGAAATATGTGTTGGTAAAATGTTTTACTAACAAAAAATGTACTTTTACCAATAGATATGGCCTCATTGGAAAAAGTGAAATATTTTTTAGTTCATTTTACACTTGTTTACTCTCACAGATAAGTGTGGAAGAGGTCCCTTTGTGACCTGCTAGTTTGTACCCATGAAGAACTTTGGAAGAAGTCATGTGACCTATACAGTCCTGTGTATTATTGTTTACCCCTATCCAGGGTGTGGATCAAGTTTATTAATATAAACTACTTGGTGGCAGGTGATCACCAAGTGAAGTGGATTAGGTCTCAGCTTGAGATTGAACTAGTTGTTTTATATCTGTTGTGTTGTTTAATTTATTTTTCTCTATTTTAATATCTAATTCAGATATCACTAATTTTACATTGATAGTCAATCTTGGAAATAAGTTAAAATTGTTTTTCCCTATTAGAATAACTTAAAAAGTAATGTTAATAACTGATATTAAGATTACTGAGAATTAATCAATCTTCTGAGAATTTATTTAAACAGTAAAATGTTCATAACCGTATTACATTGATTAACTGGGTTGTATTTATTTTTATTTGGGGACCTTTTAAGAATAATTGTCAAATATAAATTTTTATAGATACTCAATTCACCCCCTCTTGATTAATCTACTCTGAACAACAGATATTTTTTATGAGATTCCTTGAGAGGGGTATGGTAAATCATGGTGTGAATACTTAAAATAATTATAATTATTTGTCTATTTATATATGAATTTATGTTCATATCTTTACCCATGTATTATTAGTACAACTATTATATTTTTTTTATACGTTGATTGCTCTATTTTCCTAGAATTGTGAATACACATCTCAAAAAACCTACACATAGGGTTTTACTTGATTCAACCAACACAGTCTAATATATGGGGTATAAAAAGCTCCCCAAAACTCTATATATTAATATTATACCTCACTAATATAGTATAGGTTTGAGTAGGTGAACCCTCTCCCAGGATCACTTCCTAAGAAAACATGTTGATCAGTTACACTATAAGGCACTCTCACTTATAATGTGTTGATTATACAAATATAAAGTAAGTATAAGAGTATTTCACCCTCATATAGTGCTCTATTATATCTTCTATTTGTTTACTTATTCACTGGGTTTTATTCATTATTATACTCTACTATCATATTAATTCTATGATATATGTTATTATCATATGCTTCTTCTTCTCTTAGATACACATTAAGATCATTCGATTTCATAAGATAGCATCACTCTCCCTCCTTCTTCATAAAGGAATATGGATATTAGAATATGATTCAATAAAATATCATTTTCTCTATAATATATTCAAATTTTACCTGCTACTTTCATAATGGGTTATAATATTCATATATAAATATTATCATACATTAAACATATTCTCAATTCTTATTCACTATAAGATAAATCCATGTGGATCATCACATCATAAATTAACTTCACACCATCCATATGTAGTGGTGTATTGTATAATTTCTTCTATATCCAAGTCAACATTATATATTAGATTGATATTCCATGATAACTAAAAACTCGCTAAATTTTTATTTAAATAGAATGATGATCCTTAAAACCCTCTTTCTATGTATGCTCAAAACAGATCTCAATTTGTTTCATTATTTATCTTATTTTAGAAATGTATATTTGTATAAATATTCTTACAATCCTTTTTTTTATTTTCAGTATTCATGTGATAATTGTGTCATGCATTCTTCATCAAAGGTTTGATTTAATTCATACAATATTCTCTATTAATTATTCCATGTGTAGTAGATTTATTAGCTCAAATCATTAATTGTAGTTTGAAATGTACCTTTTTATTTACTTTAATTCAATATATATTAGTCGTTTCCCTCTTATTTGATCCGAACCATGGGATATACCTAAATCTAGTTACTTTCCGTTAATCATTATTCAAAATAATGTAGTATATTATTCCCTTATTTATGTGCCTAAACTCCAATCAAGAGATGAACTTGCTTCTTCTACCTATCCAAAATATGAGTAAAGAACATACCAACAGATAATATTTATCCTATTACTACATGTTCCAAATTTGGTTTACATTACACATTTAAAATAGAGTAATGTGATGGTCTTTAATTACAACCATATCTCTATTCACAATATCAAAAATAAAAAAAATTATAATATGACTACTAACAATTCATCAACCTCCATAATTTTTTAAGATCACATCACTGTCTATACTAGTTTCACTGATAATTCTTCATTGATCTCACTATATATGGAAATGTCATGGGAATGACTTCGTGCTTATTTATATACATAGTTTTCTAATTACTTCATGTTGTAGGCAGTGTCTCCTTATAAATCCATCCAGGAATTATTCTAAAAACATGACATAGATAGTTTATCCTCATCGAACTTATTGTATTATATTTCCAACTACAACCATGAGCTATAGTATTGATTAATCATAACCTATGCTTCACTCATTTCTTCACCAAACGAACTTATTATACCCTTCTATCACTAGTTCTAACATATCCTTTTATTTATCGATGTGTAACTAATCATTCATATGTTTCAATCCAATTAATAGTATAATGTCACTCTTTATGTTCATCAATAGGAATCCACAAATAATCAGCCATCGTCCCCCAGTTTGTGTCTATTCTTCACATATTCCACTATAACTTCATCATAGATTATTTCTAACTACTTACTTAAAACATCATTAATTAAAACCTTGAGTATTGGTCGATAATAAATCCAATAATGAAATCATATAAAAATCCATTAGATCAAACAATCACCCCCTTTTGATTTGATTGTCAATAAGAACCATTGTTTTTCCCCTATAAACACCCAAATTAAAACTCATTGATTTATCATTTTTCATTCATTCTTCCAAAACAAATAGTATCACATATTTGATAATCAAATAGTGTTTAAAAACTTATCAAGGAACCATTTAATAAATCATATAAGCTTTTCTAAGGCATTGATCAGTGTTATAAATAAGAAAATTAACTAATAATCCCAATCTATCATTGACACTATTCAAACTCCTTTACCTCATATGCATCCTCGCACAGTACTTCCATTTCACTCACATATCTACTAAACTAAATAACTCCCCCTAGTTGATGTGATTTTTAATTTGATACTTACTATGCATCCAACAAACAAGAATTATAAAAACATAAAATATAGTGGGAGAATAATGTTTACCATATCTCTGGAGACTTCAAAAACACTCCCTTTGATATTCCACTATGTTTTCTTATTTCTATGTATATCCATAGTATTTATCTCTTCAGTTCTATCATATGTAATTTTTTTCTTTCAATAAAATAACAACATTATTAATTTCTTGAAAAACTATTATATAAATACACACACATTAACACACCTATTGTTTGATATAATCATATAATATTTTATGTTACAGTTACCATGATACACCTTAGAAAAAAAATTTAATCCACTATCACCCACATACTTATTTTATCAACAAAATCTCTTTGAAAAAATTTGGGTACTTTATTCTTTGTATAAGAAATATGGTTGGGATTCCATAACCAGCTTATCTTTCTCTTTTACTTTCTATTAATGAATATAATTATCTAAGTTTTAAATAATTTTTGTTCAACTCAAACATAATATTGCAAAATTTTTATATTGGTTTTCATACTCAATCATCTGAATCTCATAAACCATCTCCATAATTGTTGGCTAATTTAAAAAACCTCTCTTGAAAATCTCATTTCATCTTCTACAGGCTTTTTATAAAATAATTTTTTACTCAAATCCACTAATACACTCTTATTTTTTAATATTGAAACTAAAATGTATAAATTGTTCTTCTGTCGATAACTTTGAATAAATTTTCTTATTTATTTTCTAAATAACTTTAAAATGAGACATCTTCCCCCAATATTTTTTGTCACCTTTACTACTTCTTGTATATTCTTTAAATATATTAATGAGGATTCTTCCATTATTCTTATTCTTATAATATTTCTTACATTATCACCAAGATATGTTAATAATTTTATCTAAATTAAAATTTTTTCTCACACACTCCTAAGCCTTACATTCATATTTTAATAATCCAAAAATTCTATTTATCAATAATAAATGTTTTCCTTTATTCGATTTTTATACCTTTTAAAACAATTTTCATCAATAAAAACATGATTAATCTTTTTAACACTATTTTCATTGAACCCATACCACTTTTAGATTGTTTTTTAAGATAATATTATTACATTACTTTATTCCCATTATAAATTCTTTATAATTATTAACTACATGGCCATATTAACCTTGGAAGAACTATGCGTCATTAAATATTCCTTTTTTACAAGATTTTATTGACATAGGCTTTGAACTGGGTGAATTTTTTCTTCTTGATATATGTTTTTAATTCAAATCAACACAACACTTTTATAAAAATAAAATATATTCAAATAAAAATTATACCTTATGTACTATGTTTTTTAATAATTACTATATATATGTTTTTTATTATGAATAAACACTGAATATATTTCCTTTATTCAAAATAAAAAACTTAGTTTAAGTCCTAGAATTGTATAAAAGTAAAAAATATTTTCATGAAATTAAATTTGATTCACTATTTTAATTTTAATGGGTTTTTTACCTTTTATCATATTTCTATAGTGAAATTCTTCTATTATCATTCAGTGAAACAAAAAAATTCACATCTTCCTTTCTTAATTACTTTAAAAAAATTATGTTTGTTAACCTTTTGTGGAAGTTATACCATAACCAATACTAGATTTTCCAACACGACATGGCCTTTAGTGTAGAATTAATTAATCTGTTATTTTTAAATATTAAAAAAATTGAATTATTTTTTTTTTCTTCCCACTACACCTCCTTATGTATCTTTTAATTTTAGTTCAATATCCAAAAACAACATATTCAATGTCCATCCTCTTATTTATTCCTAGGATATAAAATCTATATAAAGATTATAAAATTTTATATATATTCTTGATCCTTATTAACTATATGATTCTTTCTCATAGATTATCACATCATAAAATATCTTACATGTCATCCTCATAGAGTAGATCATTTTAGAATTACTTCTCTATCCAAATTGAAATTATATATCATCTTAACATTCCCCTAACAACTTAATACCATCAAATTCTTCTTTAAATATAATGATATTCGTTTAAAATCTCTACCTTTTCATTCTTGACAACTACCACAATATATTTCATTATTTTTTTTGGACAGAAAAAATATACAAAGATTCTTTCATACCTTATTATTTTTATTTTAGCGTAAATGTGAGAGACATATCCTATATTCTTCATCAATGTCTATATCTCATTAAAAACAATATTATTTTATTTAAGTTTCATGGATAATGATTTATCCATCCCTCCATCTGTAGTGATTTCAATGGTAGTTCATAATACTTGTCACCGCCCATAGTTATCCACTTATTTAATATTATGAGCAAGGTATCCTCATAATTCCTACCATTGTTTCATGTAAACACATGATGTGGGATATTCTTCCTTATAGTTCCAACCAAACTATGTTACTAACTCCAATTTTGATCTATGATATTCATAATTGTATCCTATACTTCACTCCTTTCATCACAAAATTAGTTTATCATACACTCACATCATCGGTAATCATGTATCCTTTAGTTTTTCATTGTTGTAAAATATCTTTCATATGACTCATTCCAATGCATAACATTATATAACTCTATATGTGCATATATAGTAATCCACATATACTAATCCATCCTCCCTTACTTTGTGTGAATTATCCACATATTCCAATATAAATTCATCATATATTACATATCACTAGTTACTTTAAACATCACGAATTAACACCTTTATTACTCATTGAAAACAAATTTAATCATAAACATACAACCAAATCCATGGGTTCAAACAAAATATTTATAATTTTAAGCATGAATTATGTTTTGTTGTAAATAAAATAAGAATTTGTATAGTGTTGATTTAAGTTCCTTGATTTTATATCATGTTTCTTGTTTAAGTGATTGTTAAAGAAATTATTGACCATAGCATATGTGGAAAGGATATTATAATGAGAATTCACTTAGAAAGATGAATATATAAGGATTATTTATCGATATTTCTAAGTTATATTTTCTTAAATATAATTTGTGTAATCTATTCCAAAAATGTAAGAAATATAAGATTTATTTTAAACAAAGAAAATAGGTTTTAACCTCTCAAATTTGCTAACTAGTTTACAGGGGTTTTTTAACCTTATAGAGTTGAAAGTCCATGTGATAATAATTATGCTTATATCATTGTTAATGGATATCCATGATCCACCTAATTTTTTTTTATCTCTTAAAAAAGATTCTTATAGTTATATTTTTGAATTTGAAAATTCCATAGAAAACCTTGGTAGTGTTTCTATAAATACTTTGAGAAGTGATCAAATGTTTGAGACTTTATATCAAGGGTTTGATTATTTATTCTCACATCAGGGATAAAATTTTATCTTATCCAATCCCTTAAACCTCATAAAATTGTGGTTATTGCAAGGGGAAACATTACACTTTAAGAGATATCTTAGACCATTATCAATGAGTATAAATTACCTACTTATTTTTTGTTTGAGTCAATTAATATAACTTTTTATATTATCAGTATGTTCTTATTAGACCTCTTTTAAAAAACTATGTATGAATTATCAGATTTTAGAAAACCTAATGTAAATTAGTTCATAGTTTTCGTTTCGTATTTTTTATTCTAAATTCCAAATAGAATTCAGAAAAATTCTCTTTAAAATTATATGAATTATTTTACTTCGTTATTCCACATATAGTAAACCACATAAAGTTTTCAATAAAATCATAAAGGTTATATAAGTTTTTTTCATACAATATTTCTTGATATATTTCCACATGAGTCTGAAATCTATATTAAAGTACTTGAGGATGATATGTAAAATTTTAATCCCAATAATTCTTCTTAAGTAAATGATAATGATATTTATTTATATGAAAAATCACTTGAAAGTGACCCTTCATACCAACTAAATCATGATGATTTTTTAAATAGACCAATCACATCAACACCCAAAAACCAATATATTGCTACAAAATCATAAATTAGATATATTTATATGTTATATTGATAAATGAACTCAAACAATAAATTATTTGAAAAATAAATTGAATATCAATTTTACTTGTCATGATATGAACTCAAGAACATTACTAAGGCTATTATTCATGAAAATTGAGTGAGTTATTTATGATAAGAATTAAGTCAGTTTTAAATAAATTATGACGGGGAATTAAGTAATATACATATTGATTACATGATTATTTAAACTAAATAATTTATTATAAGAAATTATACACTTTGGAGGATATTGAAAAATATATAAATAGGGAGATTAAATAACACATAGATTTCGTTTTCAATACACATATGAAATTATCAATATATAACACGATATATAATGAGAAGTTCAATAAATTATAAGGAGGCTCCTTGAGAAATAAATATGAAGATAATATGAATATCATAGTTAAGTATGAACTTCATAGGAATTGTATGTTCCGGATAGATTGTGAGGAATTACAAGATTTATAAGGAAGGTAAAATTAAAAAAGTCATACAATTCCTTTTACAATTAGATAAATTAATTACTCTCTAAATATAAATGGAAATTTTAAGTTTCATAAATGTTTCTAAATGATATTTTCTTATTTTAAGGTTTTTTGGATAAATAATGTAAGCTCCCATAATGATTTGAAAATAAACTACATGAAAAATTCATGATATTGTTTATATGTGTGAGTAATTGAGTTTTGTAAAATACTTTTTAATATGAATGGATGATCAGTAGTGTTTTATGATGTGTAAATATATTTTTATGATATAAAAATTAATTTTTATGATTCAAAAAGGAGAAACTGAAGAAATACACAACTTATAAAGTGGAGATTTATTAGATCCTAATTTGATCAAGTAAGGAGTGTGGTGGAAGTAGTTTTTAGAGTGGTTTACTTTGTTGGAAATTGGTCTTGTTTGATGAAATTTTTATATAGTGAATTTGTGAAAATAATTATATAATTTTTTATATACTTCAGGGTTAATTTTATGGAAAATTCAAAAACCACGTCGTAATACCTATGGTCATGCCATAATTATTTATGGAAAATTTAGTTTGATAGTGTGAGAATTATTGTGTTGTGATGCATATATATTACATCATGATTTATGTCATATGAATTTTAAAGGTGAAGACTTTGTGAAGCATTGTATGTTATAGATGGATGTTTACACCATTACTTAAATCTAAAATGACAAATTATTTTGGACTACTGATTATGGATTGAAAATGATGCCATGAATGGAGTCCATGATTTGTGTCAAAGAATATTTTTTTAGTAATTTTATAGGGATGTGGATTATGAATTGGATATTATGTCACAATCAGAGGACATTATTTGGTAGAGTATAAGTTATTACATTATAATGATATTCATTTCATTGTAGTGAATATATCTAGAGAACATTGTATACTTAATAGGTTGTGAATCCAGGGATATAGATTACCTATAAGTCTATGATTTTCATATGGATATGGTAATTTCCATTCATTATGTTGTAATGGATATGGTTATTCCATGATTGTTTAGATAATAGTATATTCTAAAAGTTTGAATGATTTATAAATATAGGAATATTTTCTTTATTAATGGGAGATTTAAAATAACAAGTAGGGTTGGTTTTGAAGACTAATAAATTGAAACATGTGGCATAACATGATATAGATTTTTTAGAGATATCAAGAGGTTTATTTTAAATATTAATAAAGATACGAGAGAATGGTTTTTTTGACATAGAATATAGAATGATAAATAAAAATATGTTAATTAGTAAATTTAAATATTTTTCTATGTAGATGCTAAATAACATGAATGATATTAAATATTTGGATATTTTCATTAAGATAGAGTTGAAGATAAACGCCTTTGATGTTTTGGTGTGTTTATTATTTACTAGATCTTTAATTATAGTTCTATATGAATTATATTATTTACATCCCTAGGTGAGTGGAAGGATAAGATGAGGTAATGATCCATTGACTCAATAGTGAGGTTGATCTTAAATATAGTAATTGAAATAGTGAGTGTGTGATTTTGTAATACATCAATGCATCATTGGTCAATTCTCTTTGGATGTACCCCTTTTGGGTGAAAAATTAAAATCCTCAT
The DNA here is from genome assembly GCA_963277665.1 of Viscum album. NCBI lineage: Eukaryota > Viridiplantae > Streptophyta > Magnoliopsida > Santalales > Viscaceae > Viscum > Viscum album. The sequence goes on along the minus strand of OY728162.1, from coordinate 1,109,785,540 downwards.
GTTCACATGTTTTAATTTCATTATATATATACCATGGAGATACCCTCTCGCATCTTCCCCTTTCCCGCAAGGGTTCTTTTGCGATACTTATGGAGATTCACGTTGCTCATCCTCCTAGTTTATTTACCCTTCTTGGTTCACACACTTCTCATTCACTTCCATAACTTTATAGATCAAGGTATTAGACATACACTCTCTTCCATGGGGGTTATGGTTTTGGTATTTATATATCAGCTTCCATTCTCATCGTGTTTTCTCATCTTCCATATTGCCTCATCTCCAACATGCTCTGCCTGTATTTCTAGTGCCTCCCCTGGGGTTGCATTAGAGTTGGACTCATCTTTTGGATTTTTTTTCATAAAGCTACAAGATCTAGTTTTTGGATGTAGTGGAATATAGATTCCAATTTGTAGACCTAATTCCTGTTAACAGTTCAAAACACGTTCATCCAGATCTAGTTATCCAGATGGTGTACCTAGAGGGGATGGGGTCTCAATAGAGGATATGGATTTTCAGGATCCATTAAAGGGAGATTCTAGTGATCTCTGCATATTTGAAGTAGTCATGTGTTCCTTGAATGCATGGGTGGGTACTTTGGGTTACTTCTTTATGTGGGATTTTAGGCTATCTAAGAATGGGTCTTTTTCCCCTTAAGGCTTTGTTTCATGGGGACATTAAGACATTTTGTTTATGTTTTTTCCCACTAGTTTGTGTTTTAGTATATGTGCCAAAGGGATTTTGATACCCCCGCAATATTAAGTTTTTTTCAAGTTCTCTAGGTCTTGTGTGTGTAAAGATTTTTTCATGTTTTGAGTTCCCTCTAAACCTGGTAGAAAGTGGTTTTATTTTCATTTTTATTAAATCAGATAAACCCAAACTTGTCGAATGTTATTACTAATACATAAATAAGGTCTACTGGATGGTAATTTGTCATAACAATGTCTTTATCATTGATAATGCATTCAATTCAAAGGGAGTTCCACTCTTTAAATGTTGCAAATATCAAATTTGGAAGAGTCATATATAATCATATTTACAATAATTTAGCTTTGATGTTTTATTTTCTATTTTAAATATAATATAAGTGATAAATACTAAAGATATATCATTGGATTCAATGGATAGAAATATATTCAATGTAGATGAAAATGCACAAAATTTCTTATCCAGGGCACTCACAAATTAGGTCTACTTGAAAGTGATCAGATACACATTAGAAAAATTTATTAGCCACTAAATGAGGCTAATATTCATTTTTAATTTATATAATATTCATGTTCTTTATTATTCATAAACACCATTTTAGTGCATTTTACACTTTGAACAACATTTCACATTATGATTGTAATACCTTCTTAAAATGCACTATTATGTGGTACATTTTTGAAAATCATTTGAAGTACCCAATGATTCATATGATTATATATATTTTAATTTGATATTTTTGGAAATTTATCTACACTTCAATATGAACATTTTTTATTCAGGGATCAATAGATAATTCATGGATGAAGATGGGGATATTTTGTGATGAAAGGAAACAATTCTGGAGAAGTCAGATTGGACACCATCACACTCATTCAAATATGGGGCCCAACATACAGGCCCAAGGTATAAGGCCCCAGCCTTAAACCTTACTTAATCTTGAGTTATTACAAGATTACACATTGAGGATCTTTTCGGGTTTAGAGTTTTAGAGAATTAGATCATAAAACTTGCATTACATTCCACATATAAAAAAAGTGGTTACATAAAGATAGTATTCTTCATTCCCATCAATGGAAACACATTTAAAATAAAACATGGATTATTTCTTGACACTTCCTTGACACTATCATCATATCATGTACCTTTCCCTTGACCTGTGAAAAACATTTCAAAAAACTTGGGATGAGCATAAAAATCTCAGTAAGGGATATAAAAATATGGAAAGGAAACATGGGTACATATATACATAAGAATGAAATCATACTTTACCCATAAAACATATGCACTTTAACATACCTCATCAAATCATGAATAATCATAGAAATCATAAGACATAAAGGTAACTTGAGGCATTCATAACATCCTTACGTAGGGAGTAACCCTCTTGGTTACGTTTGGAATACCAATCACAGTATATTCCCCAAATCTCTTTGGAGAAACCTTAACATTTCACTCCTTTGCATTACCCAATGCATTGGAGAGCTATATCGGGCTCACCCTCCCTTTATCACGGAACCACCCGTCTTCATAATAAGGCCCAAGAACCTCAACATAATCGTATCACATAAAACATGCATAAAGAAAACATAAAATTTCCACCTTTCAATCACAAGATATCAATACAACACATTGATATAAAAACATTATGAAAACCATTTTCAATACCAAAATAAAAGAAAATTAAAACATGGTATTTATTTTTCTTTTAAAAAGAAGGTATGGCTTGTAGAGGAAGCCGAAACTCAAATAACGGTCACGGCGGCGGAGAAGTCATTGTCGCCACATACGTACGACAAAAACATTCCCTTCTGTCATTTAGTAAAACACTCCATATAAAAAATATTCCTTTTGAATAAACGTAAAAGTAAAAGGGGTTTATACACCGTATAAAAGAAGGTTGTGTATAAAACAAAATATGCCTCAATGAAAGGAGATTGAGACGAAGTCCAATACCTCGGGTCCGACTTGACTTGGTCGTTCTTTAATCTCCAGAATAATAAACTTGAGTTAATTTATACTTTTTTAAGAACCTTTTTCAAGTTCATTATTCCTTTTATATCACTTATTTCCATGTCATGAACACTATGTAATTATTTATGTTAATAACGGTCGTTTTAACGATCATTGGTACTTGAGTCAAAAATAAGCCCTTTATAATTACAAGTTGTTCATGTATCCATTATATCCTGAATTATAATCATGATGTATATATCATATATATCCAGTATATACATGCATTTATAATATTACATAATCATTTAGAGGTAAGAAATTAAATGCACCATTCATGGAGACGGTAAGTCGTACGTACGCATGAACGCTACTTTCATTTCAATTTCGTATTTTATAGAATGGAATCATAATGATATAAAGGTATATTATAATTCCAGTATAATATCATATATAATATCATAAATCCATCCTTTATACATCCCACATATGGTATTTAACGAATCAAATCACTTTGAGGGGGTGGTAGTCCGCACTTCCTTAAATGAAGATATCGTGTTTACCCATAATGGAAACCATAAAGGTATGACCAAAATGAAAAATACAGAAGCTTAATGAAAACATAAACATATTATATATCATATATAAATATAGTTACATCTTAATGTCCACCTTTTAAGGTGTTAAAAGAATGTTGAACAATCATCATTTCGGGAGGCATAAATTCACCATCCACGGAAACAGTATGTTCGTTAACCATTAGATGTAGGTGTGTGTAAGTGTAGCTCGAATCCATATTATAACAACATCCTAGTATATTGAGGATACTGTAGTTGTTACAAAATAAATTAATAAAAAGAGTTTAGGGGGTTGGAGAAGCAAAATAAAACAAAAGGACTCAAAAGAAGACATTACCTTAAAATCGGGTAACTCCCTTTGGTTTGAGCTAAAAGGCTTCCTTGGGAAGACTTCTGCCCAAAGTGAGGCTTCAAGGAGTAAGAGAGGGAAGTTGAGAGACAAAATGGGCAGGGTTTGGCTGAGCCCAAGGCTTTGGGAGTGTGGGTAAGGAGGTAGAGGTGGGGGCCTTTTATAAGAGGAGAGGAGGGGCACTCTTGGAAAGTAAAGATAAGTTACTTTATTTTAAAATGAGTTTCGGATTAAAAAGGTCCCACATTGATATAATTCGAGTATAAGGTGATAAGGGTTCGAAATCCACTCATCCAATTGGTTTTGGCCATTTTTAGGGTTTAGAGTTTACATTATCTTTCCATTTTATTTAAATCGTTAAATAATGAGGTCATCGCTGCATCATCGTGATGTCATAAATAATTTAATTTATTTAATTTCTAAAAATTATAAACAAACTATTATGATGTTGGAAATATTTTTAGATTTATAATGAATATTTATAGTCAAAAATCAGACTTGTATAACCCCATATAAAAATTGTTTTAGTAACATAACTCATGTTTGTGTCATTTTTACTTTAACATTAAATAAAAAGTTATTAATGTCATTTCCCAACCAAAGTGGATCCATGGGGTCCCCAAGTTGACCCATGGCTTGTCTTGATCGGCCATGACACATTCAATGAGGGTAGGACATGTTTCAATCTCATCTCATACTATTAAAACATTATTTTTACCTTAAACTACACTAATTACCACTAATCGCGATTAAGAACTTAATAAGTTACTATTCACCAAAAAAATTATTTTAATCCCATTGAACCACATTTTACATCTTAATGACAACCATATATGTCGGATTTTTGAAATTCAAAACACAATGATGGCAAAATTTCATTTAAACGGAGAAATCAGTTTTTATATGTACCACTTAGTGGTTTCACTATTCATCAAAAATTGAAGTTTTTCAGAAAATTACCAAAAATTCACCCTAAGCTATATTTGATATTATGAATTCAAAAATGAAGTCTATTTTACAAAATTCGAAACATATAAGTCACATTAATTAATTTAATAATTAATTCCCGTTGTCATGACAAATAGCGTGTTTTTATGAAACAATAAGTATCAAAAGATTGACACCAGTTTAAGTCCAATTTCAAAGTGAAATTGATTCCAATGACCACCATTGGATTAAATGGTAAAATTATATTCAAATTACACTTTAAGACCAATTAAAAATATAATCTAACCATATAATTAAATTAAATTAAAAAGCAGTTTTGATGTAAAATGCAGTATTTTTCACTATTCATTAAAAAATGAACATTGTCAGAAAAATACCAAAAATTTATCCAATGTAAAATTCAATGTCCCAAGCATAATGAATATGTTTATTTGGAAAAATATAGATTATAAAATTGTCAAAAGATTGGTTTAAAAATGGTTTGCCATCAAAAGGAAGTAAAACAATCTTTTAAGAATATTAGTGTATTCCATGCTTAAGATTGGATTTATTTTCATTTTAAGCCTCTAAAACACTATATAATTCATTAATAGACATAGATAAAAATATCTATTATTCATTACTTACTTGGGATGTTACATCCTTCCCCCCTTTAGAAAATTGTGTCCCCGCAATTTATTTACTTATCAAATAAATGGGGGTACTTATCCCTCATTGCATTTTCAGATTCCCATGTTGCCTATTCCATCATGTGGTTTTTTCACAAAACCTTTACCTGCTTAATCACCTTATTCTGTAACACTTGCTCCCTGTGGTCAAGAATCTGGACCGGTTGTTCCTCATAAGATAGGTTCTCTTCCAGCTGAACTACCTCTGGACTCAAAACATGAGATGGATCTGGAATATACTTTCTCAACATTGAAACGTGAAAAACATTGTGTAACTGAGATAAACTCGGAGGTAAAGCCACCCGGTATGAAACTGATCCAACTCTCTCTAGAATTTCATATGGCTCAATAAACCTTGGACTCAGCTTTCCTTTCTTACCAAATCTCATCAAACTTTTCCAAGGAGAAACCTTGAGAAAAATATGATCACCTACCTCGAAAGATAGATCCTTCCTCCGGTTATCCGCATAACTCTTCTGCCTGCTCTGAGCTGTTCTCATGTGCTTCTGAATCAGCTAAATGTTTTCTGCCATCTCTTCTACCAATTCTAGTCCCATCAACTTCCTTTCACCCACTTCATCCCAGAAAGCTGGAGTTCAATATCGCTTCCCATATAATGCCTGAAATGGTGCCATCTGTATACTGGAATGAAAACTGTTATTATATGAAAATTAAACCAAAGAAAGATGTTGGTCCCAACTTCCCTGATAATCCATAGAGCAAGAACGTAGCATATCCTCCAATGTCTGAATTGTTCATTCTGACTGCCCATCTGATTGAGGATGAAAAGCTGTACTAAAATTTAATTCAGTACCCAACGACTTCTGAAGGCCTTTCTAAAAGTTAGAAGTGAACCTGGGATCACGATCAGATACAATGGATAGCGTAACTCCATGTAACCTGACTATCTCTTTATGATACAAATGGGAAAGTTGATCTAGGGAAAAAGTATCTCGTATAGCAAGGAAATGAGCAGATTTGGTCAAGCGATCAACAATAACCCAGATTGCATTATTACCTCGAGGTGTCTTCGGTAATCCCACAACAAAGTCCATGGATATATTCTCCCATTTACACTCTGGCACTGGTAAAGGCTGAAGCATCCCTTTCGGTAACTACCGCTCTTCTTTAACCTACTGACAAGTCAAACACTTCACAGTAAACTCAGCAATATCTATTTTCATTCCATCCCACCAGTAATACTCCCACAGATCTCTATACATCTTAGTACTGCCAGGATGAACTGAAAACGGAGAACTATGAGCTTCACATAACAACTCTCTCTTCAACTGTGAATCACAAGTCACACACAATCACTTCCCAATTCTCAAAACGCAATCATTATCAATGTTGAATTCAGGCAACTTACCTTTCTGAACCAGCTCTACCTTTTTCTGCAACTCACTGTCTTGCTTCTGTGCATGCTTGATTCTATCTAATAGAGATGATCTCACTAATACCTAAAACAAAATAGAAGGACTTCCTGCACCCACAACTTCTATGCCAAAGTTCATCAAATCCTTAACCAAAGGATCACGTTCCAAACGCAACATTGCTAATGAAGCATTACTTTTTCGACTTAAAGCATCAGCCACTTTATTTGCTTTTCCCGGATGGTAATGAATTATACAATCATAATCCTTGATTAATTCTACACATCTCCTTTGTCTCATGTTCAATTATTTCTGAGTGAATATATACTTTAAACTTTTGTGATCGGTATATATTTCACACTTTACTCCATACAAATGATGCCTCCAAATTTTAAAAGCAAAAAACAACAGCTGGTAATTCCAAATCATGTGTAGGGTAATTTACCTCATGAGTTTTCTACTGTCGTGAAGCATAAGCAATTAACTGATCATTCTGCATTAGGATGCAACCAAGTCCTTTCAATTAAGCATCAATGTATATAACAAACTCACCATTCCTGGAAGGTAGTGCCAAAACTGAAGCATTCACCAATATTCTTTTTAATTCCTGAAAACAATCATCACATTCTTTTGTCCAGATAAACTTAACACCCTTCTGAGTTAGCTTAGTCATTGGACTAGATAACCATGAAAAATTTCTAACAAACCTTCGGTAATAGCCTGCCAAACCAAGGAAGCTACGAATCTCAGTTACATTTGTGGGTCTTGGCCAGTCTTCCACAACTTTTGTTTTTGCAGGATCAACAGTTATCCCATCTTTAGAAACAATGTGACCAAGGAAAGAAATTTGTTGCAACCAAAACTCACACTTGATGAATTTCCCATAAAAAATTTTTTCTTTTAAGGTTTGCAAGATAACCCTTAAATGTCTTTCATGCTCTTCTTTACTTTTAGAAAAACCAAAATATCATCAATAAAAACCACCACAAACTTATCCAAGAACTCATGGAAAATTCTATTCATTAAGTCCATGAATACAGAAGGTGCATTGGTTAGCCCAAAAGGCATTACTACAAATTCATAATGGCCATATCTTGTACAGAACGCGGTCTTCAGAACATCTTCTTCCTTTACCTTCAACTGATGGTACCCCGATCTCAAGTAAATCTTTGAAAAATACTGAGCTCCCTAGAGCTGATCAAACAAATCTTCGATATGAGGCAAAGGATATTTGTTCTTAATAGTGATGTTATTCAAGGCTCTATAATCAATGCAATGTCTCATTGAACCATCTTTCTTTTTAACAAACAAGATAGGAGAACCCCATGGTGATGTGCTAGGTCGAATGAAACCTTTCTCTAATAAATCTTGCAATTGCTCCTTCAACTCTAAAAGTTCAATTTGAGACATTCGATAAGGGGGTTTTGAAATTGGCTTAGCATCAGGAACTAAGTCAACAGTAAATTCAACTTCCCGATCTGGTATTATTCCAGGCAACTCATCAGGAAAAACATCAGGATACTCATTTACCACTGGCACATCATTAATCTGAACAGTTCCTTTATTTTTGAACTATGTGTATAAGGTAACATTCATTTCCATCTTTCAAAAGTTTCTCGGCCTCTTGATAAGTTATCAAAAGTAAGGGTTAATTCTTGTAAACAAACTGAAAGTCTTTCTAAAGAGAAACTTCTTTAGCTCTACAGTCAATCTTAGCATGGTAAATAGAGAGCCAATCCATACCCAGGATAACATCAAACTCTACTAGAGGTAGAACAATAAGGTTTTCAAGTAGGTTCTTTCCACAGATAAGGATAGAAAGATTCTTATAAATTATTTTTGCCTCAGCATTCCCCACAGGTGTTTTTACCAAAAGTTCAGGAGTCATTTCTTGAGATGGTATTCCCATTTTACTAGAAAAGGTTTTAGAGATGAAAGAATGTGTAGACCCCGAATCAAACAACACACTGGCATAATCTGAAAAAACAAACAAAGTACCTGATACAACTTCATTTGATGGCCCTACATCTGCTGAAGTAGTTGCAAAGGATTTCACCACCCCTTTCTGCTTGTAGTCTAACTGCTTCCCATCACTCAAGCTCTTTGTCGGACACTCATTTTCATAGTGACCCATCTCATTACACTTATAACATTTCACTAACTGTAAATCAAATTTGGTCTTACCTTCACCTTGATCCTTTTTAGTGCAATCACGAGCCTTATGTCCCATCTTACCACATCGGTAGCACTTTCCAGAATTTAGAATACATTCCCCAGCATGCCTTTTGCCACATTTATCACAAACTGGAAAGTTAGTTTTCTTACCATAAGACTTTTTTGAAGAATTATTACCTTTCTCTTGCCACCTCGGTCTCTTCTTCTGTTGGTTATTATAGAACACTTGATCATCAGCAAACTCCATTTCCACCTTCTCAGCACATCGAAAAAGCTTTTCATAACTTTTAAACTCACGAGAAGCTAATTCCCTTCAAAATTTTGGCTTTAATACTGAGTAAAAATGATTGTTTTTACTATCAAGGTCTCGGATAAAATTTGGAGCATACCTTTCCAATCGAGTGAACCTTTCATCATAGGCAACCACTGAGTCTTCCTCTTGCCTCAATTCCAAGAATTGCTTTTCCATCCTAAGTCGAACAACCTTAGGAAAATACTTCTCGAGAAACATACCTTTGAATTCATCCCAGTCAAGAGCATCAATCTCATCGGCGTCCCTGATATTTTTAACCATCGACCACCACTGATCTGCTTCACCCTCCAAATGGTAAATAGCAAGACTAACATTTTGATTGTATGAACACCCCATGACATCAAAAATCTTCACTAGTGCTTTAATCTACCCTTCAGCTAGCACAGAGTCAGATGATCCTCCGAATGATGGGGGGTGTTGCCTCATGAAATGTTCCACCACTGACATGTTCCTCTGTGGTTGATCTGGCTGATCTCGTGTATGGATACCACCGCCATTTATCGCTTGAGTCAACTGCGCCATTACTGCAACAAACAGTTCAGTTCCAATTCCGACCATCTCAGGATGCTGATTCGGAAGGTTATTTCCTTCTGTATGCCTTCCTAGCACTGCTTCCCTGTTTCCTCTGCGGAAAACCATTCTGAACAAACATGTCTTGGATGAAGCAACATTTTAATCTTCAAATGCTATATCATTTCAAAAAAAATATTTTTTGGATAATCATTTAATATAATTATAACTCCTAAAGTTATCTAAACCGACCTCTGATACCAACTATAAGGCCCCAGCCTTAAACCTTACTTAATCTTGAGTTATTACAAGATTACACATTGAGTATCTTTTCGGGTTTAGAGTTTTAGAGAATTAGATCATAAAACATGCATTACATTCCACATATAAACAAAGTGGTTACATAAAGATAGTATTCTTCATTCCCATCAATAGAAACACATTTAAAATAAAACATGGATTATTTATTGACACTTCCTTGACACTATCATTATATCATGTACCTTTTCCTTGACGTGTGAAAAACATTTCAAAAAACTTGGGATGAGCATAAAAAGCTCAGTAAGGGATATAAAAATATGGAAAGGAAACATGGGTACATATATACATAAGAATGAAATCATACTTTACCCATAAAACATATGCACTTTAACATACCTCATCAAATCATGAATAAATCATAGAAATCATAAGACGTAAAGGTAACTTGAGGCATTCATAACATCCTTACGTAGGGAGTAACCCTCTTGGTTACGTTTGGAATACCCATCACAGTATATTCCCCAAATATCTTCGGAGAAACCTTAACATTTCACTCCTTCGCGTTACCCAATGCATTGGAGAGCTATATCGGGCTCACCCGCCCTTAGTTTATCCCGGAACCACCCGTCTTCATAATAAGGCCCAAGAACCTCAACATAATCATATCACATAAAACATGCATAAAGAAAACATAACATTTCCACCTTTCAATCACAAGATATCAATACAACACATTGATATAAAAACATTATGAAAACCATTTTCAATACCAAAATAATAGAAAATTAAAACATGGTATTTATTTTTCTTTTAAAAAGAAGGTATGGCTTGTAGAGGAAGTCGAAACTCAAATAACGGTCATGGCGGCGGAGAAGTCGTTGTCGCCGCATACGTACGACAAAAACATCCCCTTTTGTCATTTAGTAAAATGCTTCGTATAAAAAATATTCATTTTTAATAAACGTAAAAGTCAAAGGGTTTTATACATCGTATAAAATAAGGTTGTGTATAAAACAAAATATGCCTCAATGAAAGGAGATTGAGACGAAGTCCAATACCTCAGGTCCGACTTGACTCGGTCGTTCTTTAATCTCCTGAATAATAAACTTGAGTTAATTTATACTTTTTTAAGAACCTTTTTCAAGTTCATTATTCCTTTTATATCACTTATTTCCATGTCATGAACACTATTTAATTATTTAAGTTAATAATGGTTGTTTTAACGATCATTGGTACCTGAGTCAAAAATAAGCCCTTTATAATTACAAGTTGTTCATGTATCCATTATATCCAGAATTATAATCATGATGTATATATCATATATATCCAGTATATACATGCATTTATAATATTACATAATCATTTAGAGGTACGAAATGAAATGCACCGTTCATGGAGACGGTAAGCTGTACGTACGCATGAACGCTACTTTCATTTCAATTTTGTATTTTATAGAATAGAATCATAATGATATAAAGGTATATTATAATTCCAGTATAATATCATATATAATATCATAAATCCATCCTTTATACGTCCCACATATGGTATTTAACGAATCAAATCACTTTGAGGGGGTGGTAGTTCGTACTTCCTTAAATGAAGATATCGCGTTTACCCATAATGGAAACCATAAAGGTATGCCCAAAATGAAAAATACAGAAGCTTAAGGAAAACATAAACCTATTATATATCATATATAAATATAGTGACATCTTAATGTCCACCTTTGAAGGTGTTAAAAGAATGTTGAACAATCATCGTTTCGGGAGGCATAAATTCACCATCCACGGAAACAGAATGTTCGTTAACCATTAGATGTAGGTGTGTGTAAGTGTAGCTCGAATCCATATTATAAAAACATCCTAGTATATTGAGGATACTGTAGTTGTTACAAAAGAAAATAATAAAAAGAGTTTAGGGGGTTGGAGAAGCAAAATAAAACAAAAGGACTCAAAAGAAGACATTACCTTAAAATCGGGTAACTCCCTTTGGTTTGAGTTAAAAGGCTTCCTTGGGAAGACTTCTTCCCAAAGTGAGGCTTCAAGGAGTAAGAGAGGGAAGTGGAGAGACAAAATGGGTAGGGGTTGGCCGAGCCAAAGGCTTTGGGAGTGTGGGTAAGGAGGTAGAGTTGGGGCCTTTTATAAGAGGAGAGGAGGGGCACTCTTGGAATATAAAGATAAGTTACTTTATTTTAAAATGAGTTTCGGATTAAAAAGGTCTCACATTGATATAATTCAAGGCTAAGGTGATAACGGTTCGAAATCCACTCATTCAATTGGTTTTGGCCACGTTTAGGTTTTAGATTTTACATTATCATTCCATTTTATATAAATCGTTAAATAATGAGGTCATCGCTGCATCATCGTGATGTCATAAATAAATTAATTTATTTAATGTCTAAAAATTATAAAAAAAACTATGATGTTGTAAATCTTTTTAGATTTCTAATGAATATTTATAGTCAAAAATATGACTTGTATGACCCCATATAAAAATTGTTTTAGTAACATAACTCATGTTTGTGTCAATTTTACTTTAACATTAAATAAAAAGTTATTTATGTCATTTCCCAACCAAAGTGGCTCCATGGGGTCCCCAAGTTGACCCATGGCTTGTCTTGATCGGCAATGACACATCCAATGAGGGTAGTACTGTTGGAACCACTTTGTGTATAGGTTTGTATTTGTTGTCAATAGTTATCAATGGAATATCAAAATGAAAGAGATCAAGAAGTACTCCAAAAAAATGGAGGAATGGAAGCTCACAATGAAGGAGATCATGAAGTACTCTGATGAAGTAGATGAGTAGTGATGTAGACAATTTTTGTGATGATCGTAAGTTCAAAGAACATGTGTCAAAGGTGATACATTGCTTACAACAATGAAGAATGTGAGGAGTAATCCATCCAAGGATGATTAAAGCAGGATGGTGTTTTTGGATGAAGACCATGAAATTCCTCCTTATTGCATAAGAACCATGGGCTTTGATGAAGACCATTCAATTCCTCATTATTTCATGAGAACAATGGGTTTTGATGAAAACCATGCAATTACTCATGATTGCGAGAGAACCATGCTAGAGACTTCTTGACGGATTGAATCACATGGTTTGCATGAAGTTGATCATGACGGTTGATGAAGGAGGCAATGTTCCAATGAGTTGACTTATGAAATGGCCATGCACATCACATTTTCATAGAAGATGATGGTACTAAAGCTATTCCTTCAAAGAATACATATCACAATAGTGGAGTTTGTGATAAAAGCAAAAGAGTTGCTAAAGGATACAGATCACCAAGAAGAAGTGTTGTTGAGGTGATCGTGCTTGTCGATAAAGAAAACAAACGACATACAAATTTGTTGACAAAGGAGATTCCATGGTGACATGTCGAGTTCAAGAGTTGTGGTCAACGATCTATGTTTGATTCAAGAACATCGACAGAGGAATGGATGATCTGGAGGCGGTACAAAAAGAGCAGATACAAGGTGGCGCCGTTTTCCAGTGTTTGCCAAATTTCAGGGCCTCAAAATCAACAAATGAAGAAGAGTGATTTTGGAAAAGGGTCTTGCGTTCCATACTCTTGGAGGATAGGAAAATTGTGCACCATATGTTTTTGAAGATCAGAGCATCAAAATATGGAAAAGGGATAAGGGTCGCACAAGATTTGGTGAGGTCGCACAGGTGAATTATGTGTTGGGAAGAGACTTGCGTGCCGACGCCTTGAATGCATTATAAATTTTGCACCTATGGTTTTTCGAGATTAGAAGATCCGAATTTGGCAAAGGCAAGATGTTCGCGCAAGTTTGGATGTTGATCGCGCAAGTGCCTAGTAGGGGTCGAGACTTGCGCGCCGATGGATGACTTGCGCGCCGCCGCGCAGGGGGTCCAGTTTGCCTATAAATACTGGACCACCCCTCCTCATTTCTCACGGAGCTCAAAACTTTGAGATTGTTCGAGCTCTCGTCGCGCAGGGGGTTGAACCGCGCAAGTGGTAGTTGGGTCGCGTAAGTAGAGGTTGCGCACCGACTGATGGTTGAGCGCCCCTGGTGATTTGGGCAAGGGAGGAAGTGAGTCGTGCAGGTTTGAAGTTCAAGAAGGCAGAGTCGTGCAGGTGCTTTGGAGACACTTGCGCGCCAGGTTATACTTGCGCGCCTAAGACTTGCGCACCAGATGGAGACTTGCGCGCCGGGCTTGAAAAGGAGATCCAAATATTGTTGAAGCACGCCCGCCTTTCTGGAGCTGCACAAGAGCTAAATATTGCCTGATACTTTTGGTGCAAAGCGAGATTGAAGAAGAAATCTAAATGATACATGCATGATCTCATGCATACATGGTGAATTGATTCTGACGAATTCTGAGTAAGCTGAACATCATTTATTGAGCAATCACATAAGTGATTGTGATTCAGGAAAACGAAGACAAGGGGATCTAGTGCATTCAGTCATTGCACTAAAGAAGAAAGATTGAACTATAAAGAGCATCAACTCTGAACCCTGATGCAAGCAAAGTCTCATGCTGAACAGGAGACGAAGAACTTCAATGCACACCTATTGAAGAGACCTTCACGTCTATAAACTGAGTGAGACTTCACCAACGGAAGTGAGCTAGGGGGAGTCAATGGGAGTGACCCAAGGGACGTAGTGAGCTATCCCTGAACAATTGTAAAGGCAGTGAGCCTGGGACAGAGTGTCTGTACCCAAACATTTGTAATCCGCAGCTAGTGAAGCATAGTGGATTTAGGTACGACCAACAACCTGTCGGCGTATTCTTCTTGGACATAGCCCTTAGTGGTGAACCAAGTAAAAATAGTTGTGTCATCTCTCTGCATGTGAATGTTTAATTGCTGTTCATATCCATCATACAGGTTTAAGTAGTTCCTACCAACGTGGGAACAAGATCCACAACTAAAAGAAGAAAAAGTTGCCACCCTGATTCACCCCTCCCCTCTCAGGGTGTCCCGGGGTCCTACAAGGACATGTGTCAAGCTCATCTCATACTATTAAAACATTATTTTTACCTTAAACTACACTAATTACCACTAATCGCGATTAAGAACTTAATAAGTTACTATTCACCAAAAAATTATTTTAATCCCATTGAACCACATTTTACTTCTAAATGAAAACCATGTATGTAGGATTTTTGAAATTCAAAACACAATGATGGAAAATTTTTATTTAAACAGAAAAATCAATTTTTATAAGTACCACTTAGTGGTTTCACTATTCATCAAAAATTGATGTTTTTCAGAAAATTACCAAAAATTCACCCTAAGCTATATTTGATATTCCGAATTCAAAAATGAATTCTAATTTAAAAAATTCAAAACATATAAGTCACATTAATTAATTTAATAATTAATTCCCGCTGTCATGATAAATGGTGTGTTTTTATGAAACAATAAGTATCAAAAGATTGACACCAGTTTAAGTCCAATTTCAAAGTGAAATTGATTCCAATGACCACCATTGGATTAAATGGTAAAATTATATTCAAATTACACTTTAAGACCAATTAAAAATATAATCTAACCATATAATTAAATTAAATGAAAAAGCAGTTTTGATGTAAAATGCAGTATTTTTCACTATTCATTAAAAAATGAACATTGTCAGAAAAATACCAAAAATTTATCCAATGTAAAATTCAATGCCCCAATCATAATGAATATGTTTATTTTGAAAAATATAGATTATAAAATTATCAAAATATTGGTTTAAAAGGGGTTTTCCATCAAAAGGAAGTAAAACAATCTTTTAAGAATATTAGTGTATTCCATGCTTAAGATTGGATTTATTTTCATTTTAAGCCTCTAAAACACTATATAATTCATTAATAGACATAGATAAAAATATCTATTATTCATTACTTACTTGGGATGTTACACAAGGAATACAATATTTAGTGGGATGATATAATACATGTAGAGGAACAAATCACTCTTCAGGATCCAATGCTAATTCGTCCTCCATGGTGTCCATTTAGGCGGCCCAAGTTAGAGATAAAATTCTGGGCCAGATTCTGCAGCCCAGAAAAATAGCCCACCAATTAAACCATATCTCTAAACCATAACTCCTTTTGGTCTGTGATTTTATAGGCTGTTAGGAGACATCCAGAGATTAATTTAAGTCTTCTATGTACTACCCAAATTCGGCCATCTAGAAGGTGTTTCATGCGCCTCTATTTGGTGGATGCAAGTTGGATGCCTTTTCGGGTAAAGGGTGGAAAGTCTTCTTTCCACAAACTTTCCACCACCCTAGGCCTACCATAATCAAGTGGGATGCTTTGTACTGTTATAGGCTATAACCAAGGCTTCCAAAATTCCTATTTAAGGTAGTGGTGGTGGAGGTGTTGATGATCTTTGGTGCTTTGTTCAATTGTAATGTTATGCTACAATTTTGTTGTCTCAAATGTGTCTTTCACATGTAAGTTGTTCAATTCACTTTAGTTTATTAAGAAAAGTTCTTCTTCTACTCTTATTCTATTGTTATTTATATCACTTTGATACTGTTGGATCAAGGTGTGAATTTATTCACACCAAACCTTGTGAAATTATCCACACAACGGTGGAGTGATCATTTTATTTTTATTGTTTTCTTTACTTCTCCATTTCCTCCCTCATGAGTCTACTTTCCGCTTCCATTGAAACCATGGGATCAATGGAGGGCTAACACACTTATGGGTTGATCCAAGGGGGTAGAAAGGGGCTGGATTGGATGTTATTTATCACCCCATTAATGTATAATCACTTTTTTAATTGAGATTTTTATTTGATGATTTTTAAACTCCATCGTCCTTATTGAATTTAAGGCCACACACTTCATGTGCTAATACGAACATTTACCTTGAAGTTCTCAAAACATTGATGTTTCAAGTGTATAGGAGATTAGTATTAAATGGTTTAGGTATTAAACTAGTAATTGATGATGTTGTTTTATCTTTTTAAATGAATCCATCTCAAATATAAAAAATTGAAATCATTGAAAAGGAAATACGTCCAATCCACCCCAAGTGATAACCTAGGATCAAATCACTCTTTTAAATTGAATTCACTTAAATCTATTAGTGATCCTTTAAAACCATCTTAAATCAACCCATGTTGGCCACTTCATATCCAAAAACAGTCTTTATAATGTGTGTGTCTATAGGTTACTTCTTAGGCCTCTGTGGATTCGACAACCCAAGCTAGACTATAAGGACCGTCTTACCTTCTTCTCTTGGGTAAATTTGAGCGAGAATCAAATTTTGGTGCCCTTTCCGGGGACCTAAGTAAGTTATATTATACACTATCATCTTTCTTTTCATCCCACTTCTCTTATCTCATCCCCAATTTCATTCCTATGGAAATCAATTTTGAACAAGTCCAAACATGGAGAACCTCTCCCTACATTGATCACCCTACACCAAGTATGATGTACAATGATCATCCTAGTTTCTACTGGTGGGATAACCAACAACAGAATGAGACACAATGTTTTAACTCCTATTCTCCACAAAACATTCCAACCTATTATGAGTTCCAATCCCAACAAAGCCAATTTTAACACCCTCCTATGCAATTCCAACAACTTAATTATCCACATAGAATAGACCATATGTCTCAACCCCTTATCCATCCTAATCCACATCCATTACTTAAAAAATTGTGTCAACAAATGGAGATAATGAATTTTTAGGTTTCATCATTGAGGTTAGAACTACAAAGCATTAAAAATTGTGAGGAACTCATCCCTACAGAAACTATTCCTTCCATAACCTTATGTGAAGTGTCTAGTTTCCCACAAACCTCTCAGGAATTTATTTAAGAACCGACCTTTGGATTTGGGATAGATGAATAAGATCAAGGAATTGTTTAAGGGTCTTTAAATCAAGAGGAAATTTACTTTTTGGATTCAAAAGTGGAGAATTGGCATCATGGATTGAGTCTCCTAAGTATAACTCCATTGATAAATTTTCAAAAACACAAATCACTGAACCATTAAGAGAAATCATAAACTTTGAGTCCATACCCATTCCTAAAACCGATCTTTATAATTTTTTGGTTGAATCATCTATCCAAAAGGAACTATTTTTTTTGGGAAATTTTGAAAATGATACTGAGTTGGATTCAAAATATCAACTTGTGTCTAAATATCCTATCCAACCTGAGCTCAAAATTATTGTCCTTCCCTCACCTCTAAAGAATCCCTTCATAAGTTATAATCATGGAATTTCAATTGGAATTCATAATTCTCTTGAAACCAAAAAAATTGGAATGATCATTGATGTCTTAGGAAATACTATAGAGGAAACTAGATCAATAATTTGTGATATTCCTTGGATTTTACCACTCTTTTTAGAACATAGGTTTGTGCATGAAACAAATTATAAAAATAGAATAAATCTCAACCTAGTAGAATTGGTGAAACATGTGGTCCTTAAAATGTTGAAAATTGGTATTGGGTATGTTGTGGGGTTTAAGTTGAGCTAATGATGTTAAACAAAGCGATGCAAGGGAGGCAACCCATGGTTTTCAAGTTCCCTATCATTTTGTTGTTTTAATAATATTTATATTTTAATTAGTCATTTAAAAAAAATAGACTGTTGACATGTTCTTCTGTTATGAGTATGGATGGGTATGAAAGAGGAGCACCATATTCATCTGTTTCACGTGGTGTGATCCTTGAGTAATGCCTTACCCAGAAATTTAAAAATAAGACAATGTATCATCAGTTTATTTTTATATATACTTTTATTTTTCTTATATATATATATATATATATACTGTTTTGTTTTGATTGTTTGTTTTCCTTTTTCCACTAGGGAACTCTGTAAGCGACATGGATATCAAAGGACTAAATTGGAGCAACAAGGACTTCAAACTTCAACCACCAGGTGACTTCATTCCATGATCCTAATAATTCAATTTCCTTATTGAACTCCCCTTTTATTCATCTACCCCCTTCTAAATTTTCTTTTCTTTAAACACTAGGGAAATTGTTATTTTAATTTGGGGGGGAGATAAAATAAAAAATGATTTCGTGTCAAAAAAACAAATGATTTGAAAAAAAAATTGTGTAAATGGAAGGAAAAATTCCCTTAACATTGAACGTGGTAATACACATTGAACACTTTGAAACTAAATATAAAATAATTTAGCATTCCTTGATTCTGATTTTAATCCTTGTATAATTTCATGAGCATAGATTTTGGAAAGTTTGGCTGTCCAATGTGATATTTCATCGTTTATATTTTCATCCAAATAAAAAAAATCACAATGCATGTACCTTGGATTGTGGGGTATTAGTTTAAGTTCATGGGGTCCCCTAAATAAATATAATAGGTTTGGTGATCATTTTAGTTTAATATGAGTATTCAAAAAAAATTAAAATTAAAAAAAATTGTGCGTAGAGCAATATAATGACCTAATGCGTGGATTTCGGCACTCGGGGATCGTGACTCCATAGTTGTCTAGCTCAGAGTTAGTAATTTTATCTCTATTTTTGGTAATTTGAATTTGTTTTTGACTGAGTTGACTCGATATGATGCCTGAGTATGTGGGATTCACATGGTGCCCTAAGGTCTTTGAGCATGGGAGTCATCGACAAAGTCTCGCTACAGGGGTTGACTCTTTTGAGTGCAACTTCAATTACCATGGAAAAATTGCAAAAACAAAAACAAAAACAAAATAAATAACAATATAAAAAAGTAATACTCATCTTAATATTGAAATGTGATTCCACCTAGAACTTCCATCATTACCCCTTTGAATAAAGATGAACCCCCATTTCTATTGTGATGCACAACACATCCTCATACTTAATTGATATTGGATGAAATATGGAAATAAATTTGAACAAAATAATGGGATTGGGATTGAGATCTGCTTATGAAACTATCTTGTATTAAAATATTTTTATGGGTTTCATGATTGTTTGGTATAAGGGTTTATGGTGATCATTGTGTATTAAAATGTTTTTTGGAAAAAGGGAATTCGAATTTCCTATTGTTGAGATATATTTTTCTCGGGACTAGCAAAACTCAATTTGGGGGTGTGATTAGCCACTAAATGAGGCTAATATTCATTTTTAATTTATATAATATTCATGTGCTTTATTATTCATAAACACCATTTTATTGCATTTTACACTTTGAACAACATTTCACATTATGATTGTAATACCTTCTTAAAATGCACTATTATGTGGTACATTTTTGAACATCGTTTCAAGTACCAAATGATTCATATTATTATACATATTTTAATTTTATATTTTTTTAAATTTATCTACACTTCAGTATGAACATTTTTTATTCAGGGATCAATGGATAATTCATGGAAGAAGATGGGGATATTTTGTGATGAAAGGAAACAATTCTGGAGAAGTCAGATTGGGCACCATCCCACTGATTCGAATGTGGGGCCTGACATACAGGCCCAATGAATCCCATATTTTGTGGGATGATATAATACATGTCGAGGAACAAATAACTATTCAGGATCCAATTCTAATTATGCCTCCATGGTGTATATTTAGGCTACCCAATATATAGATAAAATTCTGGGCCAGATTGCATGGCCCAGAAAAACATCCCACCAATTAAACCATATCTCGAAAACCATAACTCCTTTTGGTCTGAGATTTTATAGACTGTTAGGGGACATCCGGATAGTAATATAAGTCTTCTATGTACCACCAACAATTTTCCATATAGAAGGTGTTTCATGCGCCTCTGTTTGTTGGATGCAAGGTGGATGCCTTTTCGGGTCAAGGGTGGAAAGTCTTCTTTCCACAAACTTTCAACCACCATAGGCCTACCATAATCAAGTGGGATGCTTTGTAATGTTGTAGTATATACCCAAGGCTTCCAAAATACATATTTAAGGTAGTGGTGGTGGAGGATTTTATGATCTTTGGTGCTTTGTTCAATTGTAATGTTATGCTGCAATTTTGTTGTCTCAAATTTGTCTTTCACATGTAAGTTGTTCAATTCACTTTAGTTTCTTAATAAAAGTTCTTCTTATACTCTTATTATATTTTTCTTTATATAACTTTGATACCGTTGGATCAAGGTGTGAATTTATTCACACCAAACCTTGTGAAATTATTCACACAACGGTGGAGTGATCATTTTATTTTTATTGTTTTCTTTACTTCTCCATTTCCTCCCTCATTAGTCTACTTTCTGCTTCCATTGAATCCAAGGGATCAATGGAGGGCTAACCCACTTATGGGTTGATCCAAGGGAGTAGCAAGGGTCTGGATTGGATTTTATTTATCACCCCATTACTGTATAATCACTTCTTTAATTGAGATTTTTATTTGATGATTTTTAAACTCCATCGTCCTTGTTGAATTTAAGGTCACACACCTCATGTGCTAATACGAACCTTTACCTTGAAGTGCTCAAAACTTTGATCTTTCAAGTGTATAGGTGATTAGTATTAAATGGTGTAGGTATTAAACTAGTAAGTGACGATTTTGTTTTATCTTCTTAAATGAATCCATCTCAAATATAAGAAATTGAAATCATTGAAAAGGAAATACGTCCAATCCACCCCAAGTGATAACCTAGGATCAAATCACTCTTTTAAATTGAATTAACTTAAATCTGTTAGTGATCCTTTAAAAAAATCTTAAATCAACCCAAGTTGGCCACTTCATAGCCAAAAACAGTCTTTATAATGTGTGTGTCTATAGGTTACTTCTTAGGCCTCTGTGGATTCGACAACCCATGCTAGACTATAAGGACTGTCTTACCTTTTTCTCTTGGGTAAATTTGAGCGAGAATAAAAATTTTGTGCCCTTGTTGGGGACCTAAGTAAGTTATCTTAGACACTATCATCTTTTTTTTTCATCCCACTTCTCTTATCTCATCCCTAATTTCATTCCTATGGAAATCAATTTTGAACAAGTCCAAACATGGGGAACCTCTCCTTACATTTATCACCCCACACCAAGTATGATGTACAATGATCATCCTAGTTTCTACTGGTAGGATAACCAAAAATAGAATGAGACACAATGTTTTAACTCATATTCTCCACAAAACATTCCAACCTATTATGAGTTCCAATCCAATCAAAGCCAATTTTAACACCCTCTTGTGCAATTCCAAAAAACTTAATTATCCACCTAGAATAGACCATCTGTCTCAACCCCTTATCCATACTAATCCACATACATTACTTGAAAAATTGTGTTAACAAATAGAGATAATGAATTTTGAGGTTTCGTAATTGAGGTTAGAACTACAAAGCATTAAAAATTGTGAGGAACTCATCTCTATACAAACTGTCCCTTCCATAACCTTATGTGAAGTGTCTAGTTTCCCAAAAACCTCTCATCAATTTGTTGAAGAACCAACCTTTGGATTTGGGATAGATGAAGAAGATCAAGGAATTTTTTAAGGGTCTTTAAATCAGGATTAAATTGACTTTTTGGATTCAAAAGTGGATAATTTGACATCATGGATTGAGTCTCTTAAGTATAACTCCATTGATAAATTTTAAAAAACGAAAATCACTAAACCATTAGGAGAAATCATAAATTTGAGTCCATACCCATTCCTAAAATTGATCTTTATAATTTTTTGGTTGAATCTTCTATTCAAAAAGAACCAATTTTGTTGAGAAATTTGGAAAATGAAACTGAGTTGGATTCAAAATATCAACTTGTGTCTAAATGTCCTATCCAACCTGAGCTCAAAATTATTGTCCTTCCCTCACCTCTAAAGAATACCTTCGTAATTTATAATCATGACCTTTCAATTGGAATTCATACTTCTCTTGAAACCAAAAAAGTTGGAATGATCACTGATGTCTTAGGAAATACTATAGAGGAAACTGGATCAACCATTTGTGATATTCCTTCGATTTTACCACTCTTTTTAAAACATAGGTTTGTGCATGAAACAAATTATAAAAATAAAATAAATCTCAAACTAGTAGAATTGGTGAAACATGTGGTTCTTAAAATGTTGAAAATTGGTATTGGGTAAGTTGTGGGGTTCAAGTTGAGCTAATGACGTTAAACAAAGCGATGCATGGGAGGCAACCCATGGTTTTCAAGTTCCCTATCATTTTGTTGTTTAGATAAAATTTATATTTTAATTAATCGTTTTAAAAAAAATAGACTGTTGACCTGTTATTCTATTATGAATATGGATGGGTATGAAAGGGGAGCACCATATTCATCTGTGTCACGTGGTGTGATCCTTGAGTAATGCCTTACCCAGAAATTTAAAAAGAAAAAAATGTATCGTCAGTTTATTTTTATATATACTTATATTTTACTTATATATATATATATATACTGTTTTGTTTTGTTTGATTGTTTTCCTTTTTCCACTAGGGAACTCTGCAAGCGACATGGATATCAAAGGACTAAATTGGAGCAGCAAGAACTTCAAACTTCAACCACCAGGTGACTTCATTCCATGATCCTAATATTTCAATTTCCTTATTGAACTCCCATTTTATTCATCTACCCCCTTCTAAATTTTATTTTCTTTAAACACTAGGGACAGTTTTATTTTAAGTTGGGGGGGAGATAAAATAAAAAATGATTTCGTGTCAAAAAAAATGAATGATTTGAAAAAAAAATTGTGTAAATGGAAGGAAAAATTCCTTTAACTTTGAACATGGTAATACACATTGCACACTTTGAAACTAAATATCAAATAATTTAGCATGCCCTGATTCTGATTTTAATCCTTTTATAATTTCATGAACATAGATTTTGGAAAGTTTGGCTGTCCAATGTGATATTTCATCGTTTATATTTTCATCCAAATAAAAAAAAGATCACAATGCACGTCCCTTGGATAGTGGGGTATTATTTTAAGTTCATGGGGTCCCCTAAATAAATAGCATAGGTTTGGTGATCATTTTAGTTCAACATTAGTGTTCAAAAAAATTAAAATTAAAAAAAAAAATTGCGCGTAGAGAAATGAAATGACCTAATGTGTGGCTTTCGGCACTTGGGGATCATGACTCCATAGTTTTCTGGCCCAGAGTTAGTAATTTTATCTCTATTTTTGGTAATTTGAATTTGTTTTTGACTGAGTTAACTCGAGATGATGCCTGATTATGTGGGATTCACTTGGTGCCCTAATTTCTTTGAGCCTAGGAGTCATCGGCAAAGTCTCGCTACCGAGGTTGACTCTTTTGAGTGCAACTTCAATTACCATGGAAAAATTGAAAATAAAACAAAAAAAAATAATACAATAAAAAAAATTAATACTCATCTTAATATTGAAATGTGATTCCACCTAGCTCTTCCATCATTCCCCCCTTGAATAAAGATGAACCCCCATCTCTATTGTGATGCACAACACATCCTCATACTTAATTGATATTGGATGAAATATGGAAATGAATTTAACAAAGGAATGGGATTGGGATTGGGATATGCTTATGAAACTATCTTGTATTAAAATATTTTGATGGGTTTCATGATTTTTTGGTATAAGGTTTTATGGTTATCATTGTGTTTTAAAATGTTTTTTGGAAAAAGGGAATTCGAATTTCATATTGTTGAGATATATTTTGCTCGGGACTAGCAAAGCTCAAGTTGGGGTGTGATTATCCACTAAATGAGGCTAATATTCATTGTTAATTTATATAATATTCATGTGATTCATTATTCATAAACACCATTTTAGCGCATTTTACACTTTGAACAACATTTCACATTATGATTGTAATACCTTCTTAAAATGCACTATTATGTGGCACATTTATTAACATCATTTGAAATACCCAATGATTCATATGATTATACATATTTTAATTTTATATTTTTTTAAATTTATCAACACTTCAATATGAACATTTTTGATTCAGAGATCAATGGATAATTCATGGAAGAATATGGGGATATTTTGTGATGAAAGGAAACAATTATGGAGAAGTCATATTGGACACCATCCAGCCGATTCAAATGTGGGGCCCTACATACAGGCCCAATGAATCCTATATTTTCTGGGGTGATAGAATACATGTCTAGTAACAAATCACTCTTCAGGATCCAATGCTAATTAGGCGTACATGGTGTCCATTTAGGCATCCCAAGTTAGAGATAAAATTCTGGTCCAGATTCTGCAGCCCAGAAAAACAGCCCACCAATTAAACCATATCTCTAAAACCATAACTCCTCTTTATCTAAGCTTTACAGTATGTTAGGGGAAATTGGGAGATTAATTTAATTCTTCTATTGGTCACCCCAATTCGGCCATCTATAAGCTGTTTCATGCGCCTATTTTTGGTAGATGCAAGCTGGATGCCTTTTCGTTTCAAGGGTGGAAAGTCTTCTTTCCACAAACATTCCACCACCCTAGGCCTACCATAATCAAGTGGGATGCTTTGTACTATTGTATTATAGACCCAAGGCTTAAAAAATTTATATTTAAGGCAGTGGTGGTGGAGGAGTTGATGATCTTTGGTGCATTGTTCAATTGTAATGTTATGCTGCAATTTTGTTGTCTCAAATTTGTCTTTCACATGTAAGTTTTTCAATTCACTTTAGTTTCTTAATAAAAGTTATTATTCTACTCTTATTATATTGTTCTTTATATCACTTTGATACCTTTGGATCAAGGTGTGAATTTATTCACACCAAACCTTGTGAAATTATTCACACAACGGTGGAGTGATCATTTTATTTTTATTGTTTTCTTTACTTCTCCATTTCCTCCCTCATGAGTCTACTTTCCGCTTCCATTGAAACAATGGGATCAATGGATCGCTAACCCACTTATGGGTTGATCCAATGGAGTAGTAAGGGGATTTATTGGATGTTATTTATCACCCCATTAATGTATAATCACTTCTTTAATTGAGATTTTTATTTGATGATTTTTAAACTCCATCGTCCTTGTTGAATTTCAGGCCACACACTTCATGTGCTAATACGAACATTTACCTTGAAGTGCTCAAAACTTTGATCCTTAAAGTGTATAGGTGATTAGTATTAAAGGGTGTAGGTATTAAACTAGTAAGTGATGATGTTGTTTTATCTTCTTAAATGAATCCATCTCAAATATAAGAAATTGAAATCATTGAAAAGGAAATACGTCCAATCCACCCCAAGTGATAACCTAGGATCAACTCACTCTTTTAAATTGAATTCACTTAAATCTGTTAGTGATCCTTTAAAACCATCTTAAATCAACCCAATTTGGCCACTTCATATCCAAAAACGGTCTTTATAATGTGTGTATCTATAGGTTACTTCTTAGGCCTCTTTGGATTTGACAACCCAAGCTAGACTACAAGGACCGTCTTGCCTTCTTCTCTTGGGTAAATTTGAGCGAGAATCAAATTTTGGCAGCGTTTCTGGGGACCTAAGTAAGTTATCTTAGACACTATCATATTTTTTTTCATCCCACTGCTCTTATATCATCCCCAATTTCATTCCTATGGAAATCAATTTTGAACAAGTCCAAACATGGGGAACCTCTCCCTACATAGATCACCCCACACCAAGTATGATGTACAATGATCATCCTAGTTCCTACTGGTGGGATAACCAACAACAGAATGAGACACAATGTTTGAAATCCTATTCTCCACAAAACATTCCAACCTATTATGAGTTCCAATCCCAACAAAGCCAATTTGAACACCCTCCTGTGCAATTCCAACAACTTAATTGTCCACCTAGAATAGACCATCTGTCTCAACCCCTTATCCATCCTAATCCAAATCCATTACTTAAAAAATTGTGTCAACAAATGGAGATAATTAATTTTGAGTCATAATTAAGGTTATAACTACAAAGAATTAAAAATTTTGAGGAACTCATCCCTACACAAACTGTCCCTTCGATTACCTTATGTGAAGTGTCTTGTTTCCCACAAACCTCTCATGAATTTATTGAAGAACCAAACATTGGATTTGGGATAGATGAAGAAGATCAAGGAATTGTTTAAGGGTCTTTAAATCAAGAGTAAATTTACTTTTTGGATTCAAAAGTGGAGAATTTGACATCATGGATTGAGTCTCCTAAGTATAACTCCATTGATAAATTTTCAAAAACACAAATCACTGAACCATTAAGAGAAATCATAAACTCTGAGTCCATACCCATTCCTAAAAATGATCTTTCTAATTTGTTGGTTGAATCTTCTATTCAAAAGGAACCAATTTTTCTGAGAAATTTGGAAAATGAAACTGAGTTGGATTCAAAATATTAACTTGTGTCTAAATGTCCTATCCAACCTGAGCTCAAAATTATTGTCCTTCCCTCACCTCTAAAGAATCCCTTCATAAGTTATAATCATGACCTTTCAATTGGAATTAATACTTCTCTTGAAAAGAAAAAATTTGGAATGATCATTGATGTCTTAGGAAATAATATAGAGGAAACTAGATCAACCATTTGTGATATTCCTTGGATTTTACCACTCTTTTTAGAACATAGGTTTGTGCATGAAACAAATTATAAAAATAGAATAAATCTCAACCTAGTAGAATTGGTGAAACATGTGGCCCTTAAAATGTTGAAAATTGGTATTGGGTAAGTTGTGGGGTTCAAGTTGAGCTAATGACGTTAAACAAAGCGATGCATGGGAGGCAACCCATGGTTTTCAAGTTCCCTATCATTTTGTTGTTTTAAAAAAATTTATATTTTAATTAAGCATTTTTAAAAAAATAGACTGTTGACTTGTTCTTCTATTATGATTATGTATGGGTATGAAAGGGGAGCACCATATTCATCCGTGTCACGTGGTGTGATCCTTGAGTAATGCCTTACCCAAAAATTTAAAAATAATACAATGTATCATCAGTTTATTTTTATATATACTTATATTTTACTTATATATATATATATACTGGTTTTTTTCTTTTTCCACTAGGGAACTCTACAAGCGACATGGATATCAAAGAACTAAATTGGAGCAACAAGAACTTCAAACTTCAACAACCAGGTGACTTCATTCCATGATCCTAATATTTCAATTTCCTTATTGAAATCTCCTTTTATTCATCTACCACCTTCCAATTTTTCTTTTCTTTAAATACTAGGGACAGTGTTGATTTAAGTTGGGGGGGAGATAAAATAAAAAATGATTTCGTGTCAAAAAAAATGAATGATTTGAAAAAACAATTGTGTAAATGGAAGGAAAAATTCCTTTAACTTTGAACATGGTAATACACATTGCAAACTTTGAAACTAAATATCAAATAATTTAGCATTCCCCGATTCTGATTTTAATCCTTGTATAATTTCATGAGCATATATTTTGGAAAGTTTGGCTGTCCAATGTGATATTTCATCATTTATATTTTCATCCAAATAAAAAAAAGATAACAATGCACATCCCTTGGATAGTGGGGTATTAGTTTAAGTTCATGGGGTCCCCTAAATAAATATCATAGGTTTGGTGATAATTTTATTTTAATATGAGTATTCAAAAAAAATTCAAATTTAAAAAAACAATTGCGTGTAAAGTAATGAAATGACCTAATGAGTGGCTTTCAGCACTCTGGGATCGTGACTCCATAGTTTTCTGGCCCAGAGTAAGTAATTTTATCTCTATTTTTGGTAATTTGAATTTTTTTTTGATTGAGTTAACTCGAGATGATGCCCGAGTATGTGGGATTCACTTGGCGCCCTAAGGTCTTTGAGCCTGGGAGTCATTTGCAAAGTCTCGATAAAGGGGTTGACTCTTTTGAGTGCAACTTCAATTACCATGGAAAAATTGCAAAAAAAAAACAAAAAACAATACAAAAAAAATAATACAATAAAAAAATGAATACTCATCTTAATATTGAAATGTGATTCCACCTATCGCTTCCATCATTCCCCCCTTAAATAAATATGAACCCCCATGTCTATTGTGATTCACAACACATCCTCATACTTATTTGATATTGGATAAAATATGGCAATTAATTTGAACAAAGGAATGGGCTTGGGATTGGGATATTCTTATGAAACTATCTTGTATTAAAATATTTTGATGGGTTTCATGATTGTTTGGTATAAGGGTTTGTGGTGATCATTGTGTATTAAAATGTTTTTCAGAAAAAGGGAATTCGAATTTCATATTGTTGTGATATATTTTTCTCGGGACTAGAAAAACTCAAGTTGGGGGTGTGATTATCCACTAAATGAGGATAATATTCATTGTTAATTTATATAATATTCATGTGCTTTATTATTCATAAACACCATTTTAGTGCATTTTACACTTTGAACAACAGTTCACATTATGATTGTAATACCTTCTTAAAATGCACTATTATGTGGTACATTTTTTAACATCATTTGAAGTACCCAATGATTCATATTATTATACATATTTTAATTTGATATTTTTTTACATTTATCTACCCTTCAATATGAACATTTTTGATTCAGGGATCAATGGATAATTCATGGAAGAAGATGGGGATATTTTGTGATGAAAGGAAACAATTCTGGAGAAGTCATATTGGACACTAGCCCACTGATTCGAATTTGGGGCCCGACATACAGGCCCGATGAATCCCATATTTTTGGGATGATAGAATAAATTTCTAGGAACAAATAACGCTTCAGGATCTAATGCAAATTCAGCCTCAATGGTGTCCATTTAGACGGCCCAATTTAGAGATAAAATTCTGTGCCAGATTCTGCAGCCCAGAAAAACATCCCACCAATTAACCCATATCTCAAAACCCATAACTCTTTTGGTATGATATTTTAAAGTATGTTAGGGAACATTCGGAGGTTAATTTAAGTCTTCTATTGACCACCCAAATTCTTCCATCTAGAAGGTGTTTCATGCGCCTCTGTTTGGTGGATGCAAGCTGGATGCCTTTTCGGGTCAAGGGTGGAAAGTCTTCTTTCCACAAACTTTCCACCACCCAAGGCCTGCCATGATCAAGTAGGATGCTTTGTACTGTTTTAGGATATACCCAAGGCTTACAAAATGCCTATTTATGATAGTGGTGGTGTAGTAGTTGATGATATTTGGTGCTTTGTTCAATTGTAATGTTATGATGCAATTTTGTTGTCTCAAATTTGTCTTTCACATGTAAGTTGTTCTATTCACTTTAGTTTCTTAATAAAAGTTCTTCTTCTACTCTTATTATATTGTTCTTTATATAACTTTGATACCTTTGGAACAAGGTGTGAATTTATTCACACCAAACCTTGTGAAATTATTCACACAACGGTGGCGTGATCATTTTATTTTTATTGTTTTCTTTACTTCTCCATTTCCTCCCTCATGAGTCTACTTTCTGCTTCCATTGAAACCATGGGATCAATGGAGTGCTAACCCACTTATGGGTTGATCCAAGGGAGTTGCAAGGGGCTGGATTGAATGTTATTTATCACCCCATTAATGTATAATCACTTCTTTAATTGATATTTTTATTTGATTATTTTTAAACTCCATCGTCGTTGTTGAATTTAAGGCCACACACTTCATGTGCTAATACGAACCTTTACCTTGAAGTGCTCAAAACTTTGATCCTTAAAGTGTATAGGTGATTAGTATTAAAGGGTGTAGGTATTAAACCAGTAAGTGATGATGTTGATTTATCTTCTTAAATGAATCCATCTCAAATATAAGAAATTGAAATCATTGAAAAGGAAAAATGTCCAATCCACCCCAAGTGATAACCTAGGATCAACTCACTCTTTTAAATTGAATTCACTTAAATCTGTTAGTGATCCTTTAAAACCATCTTAAATAAACCCAAGTTGGCGACTTCATAGCCAAAAAATGTTTTTATAATGTGTGTGTCTATAGGTTACTTCTTAGGCCTCTGTGGATTCGACAACCCAAGCTAGACTACAAGGACCATCTTACCCTCTTCTCTTGGGTAAATTTGAGCGAGAATCAAATTTTCGCGTCGTTGCCTGGGACCTAATTAAGTTATCTTAGAAACTATAATCTTTTTTTTTCATCCCACTTCTCTTATCTCATCCCCAATTTCATTCCTATGGAAATCAATTTTGAACAAGTCCAAACATGGGGAACCTCTCCCTACATTGATCACCCCACACCAAGAATGATGTACAATGATCATCCTATTTTCTACTGGTGGGATAACTAACAACATAATGAGACACAATGGTTTAACTTCTATTATCCACAAAACATTCCAACCTATTATGAGTTCCAATCCCACCAAATCCAATTTGAACACCCTCCTGTGCAATTCCAACAACTTAATTATCCACCTAGAATAGACCATATGTCTCAACCCATTATCCATCCTAATCCAAATACGTTACTTGAAAAATTGTGTCAACGAATGGAGATAATGAATTTTGAGGTTTCATCATTGATGTTAGAACTACAAATCATTAAAAATTGTGAGGAACTCATCCCTACACAAACTGCCCCTTCCATAAACTTATGTGAAGTGTCTAGTTTCCCACAAACCTCTCATGAATTTATTGAAGAACCATCCTTTGGATTTGGGATATATGAAGAAGATCAAGTAATTGTTTAAGGGTCTTTAAATTAGGAGTAAATTGACTTTTTGGATTCAAAAGTGGAGAATTTGATATCATGGATTGAGTCTCCTAAGTATAACTCCATTGATAAATTTTCAAAAAACACAAATCACTAAACCATTAAGAGAAATCATAAACTTTGAGTCCATACCCATTCCTAAAACATATCTTCCTAATTTTGTGGTTGAATCTTCTATTCAAAAGCAACCAATTTTGTTGATAAATTTGGAAAATGAAACTGAGTTTGATTCAAAATATCAACTTGTGTCTAAATGTCCTATCCAACCTGAGCTCAAAATTATTTTCCTTCCCTGACCTCTAAATAATCCCTTCATAAGTTATAATCATGACCTTTCAATTGGAATTCATACTTCTCTTGAAACCAAAAAAATTTTAATGATCATTGATGTCTTAGGAAATACTATAGAGGAAACTAGTTCAGCCATTTGTGATATTCCTTGAATTTTACCACTCTTTTTAGAACATAGGTTTGTGCATGAAACAAATTATAAAAATAGAATAAATCTCAACCTAGTATAATTGGTGAAACATGTGGTCCTTAAAATGTTGAAAATTGGTATTGGGTAAGTTCTGGGGTTCAAGTTGAGCTAATGATGTTAAACAAAGCGATGCATGGGAGGCAACCCATGGTTTTCAAGTTCCCTATCATCTTGTTGTTTTAATAAAATTTATATTTTAATTAATCATTTTTTAAAAAAAATGGAATGTTGACCAGTTCTTCTATTATGAGTATGGATGGGTATGAAAGGGGAGCACCATATTCATCTGTGTCACGTCGTGTGATCCTTGAATAATGCCTTACCCAGAAATTTAAAAAGAAGACAATGTATCATCAGTTTATTTTTATATATACTTATATTTTACTTATATATATATATATATATATACTATTTTTTTTTGTTTTTTTGTTTTCCTTTTTCCACTAGGGAACTCTGCAAGTGACATGGATATCAAAGGACTAAATTGGAGCAGCAAGAACTTCAAACTTCAACCACCGGGTGACTTCATTCCATGATCCTAATATTTCAATTTCCTTATTGAACTCCCCTTTTATTCATCTACCCCCTTCTAAATTTTCTTTTCTTTAAACACTAGGGATAGTGTTATTTTAATTTGGGAGGGGAGATAAAATAAAAAATGATTTCGTGTCAAAAAAAATTAATGATTTGAAAAAAAAATTAATGATTTGAAAAAAAAATTGTGTAAATGGAAGGAAAAATTCCTTTAACTTTGAACATGGTAATACACATTGCACACTTTGAAACTAAATATCAAATAATTTAGCATGCCCTGTTTCTGATTTTAATCCTTTTATAATTTCATGAGCATATATTTTGGAAAGTTTGGTTGTCCAATGTGATATTTCATCATTTATATTTTCATCCAAAAAAAAAGATCACAATGCACATCCCTTGGATAGTGGGGTATTAGTTTAAGTTCATGGGGTCCCCTAAATAAATATCATAGGTTTGGTGATCATTTTAGTTTAATATGAGTATTCAAAAAATTTAAAATTAAAAAGAAAATTGCGCGTAAAGAAATGAAATGACCTAATGCGTGGCTTCCGGTACTTGGGGATCGTGACTCCATAGTTTTCTGGCCCAGAGTTAGTAATTTTATCTCCATTTTTTGTAATTTGAATTTTTTTTTTGACTGATTTAACTCAAGATGATGCCCGAGTATGTGGGATTCACTTGGTGCCCTGAGGTCTTTGAGCCTGGGAGTCATCGAAAAAGTCTCGTACAGGGGTTGAATCTTTTGAGTGCAACTTCAATTACCATGGAAAAATTGCAAAAAAAAACAAAAAAAATAATACAATAAAAAAAATTAATACTCATCTTAATATTGAAATGTGATTCCACCAAGCGGTTTCATTATTCCCCCCTTGAATAAAGATGAACCCCCATGTCTATTGTGATGCACAACACATCCTCATACTTAATTGATATTGGATGAAATATGGAAATGAATTTGAACAAAGGAATGGGCTTGGGATTGGGATCTGCTTATGAAACTATCTTGTATTAAAATATTTTGATGGGTTTCATGATTGTTTGGTATAAGGGTTTATGGTGATCATTGTGTATTAAAATGTTTTTTGGAAAAAGGGAATTCGAATTTCATTTTGTTGAGATATATTTTCCTCGGGACTAGAAAAACTCAAGTTGGGGTTCTGATTAGCCACTAAATGAGGATAATATTCACTGTTAATTTATATAATATTCATGTGATTTATTATTCATAAACACCAGTTTAGTGCATTTTACACTTTGAACAACATTTCACATTATGATTGTAATACCTTCTTAAAATGCACTATTATGTGGTACATTTTTTAACATCATTTGAAGTACCCAATGATTCATATGATTATACATATTTTAATTTTATATTTTTTTAAATTGATCTAAACTTCAATATTAACATTTTTGATTCAGTGATCAATGGATAATTCATGGAAGAAGATGGGGATATTTTGTGATGAAAGCAGATGATTCTGGAGAAGTCGGATTGGACACCAGCCCACCGATTCGAATGTGGGGCCCGACATACAAGCCCAATGAATCCCATATTTTTTGGGATGATATAATAAATGTCTAGAAACAAATAACTATGAAAGATCCAATTATAATTCGGCCTCCATGGTGTCCATTTATGCGGCCCAAGTTAGAGATAAAATTATGGGCCAGATTCTGCGGCCTAGAAAAACATCCCACAAATTAAACTATATCTCGAAAACCATAACTCTTTCTGATCTAAGATTTTTCAGACTGTTAGGGGAAATCCGGATCTTAATTTAGGTCTTCTATGGACCACCAAAATTCCGCCATCTAGAAGGTGTTTCATACGCCTCTGTTTGGTGGATGCAAGATGGATGCCCTTTCAGGTCAAGGGTGGAAAGTTTTCTTTCCACAAACTTTCCACCACCCTAAGCCTACCATAATCAAGTGGGATTCTTTTTACTGTTGTAGGATAGACCCAAGGCTTCCAAAATGCCTATTTAAGGTAGTGGTGGTGGAAGAGTTTGTGATCTTTTGTGCTTTGTTCAATTGTAATGTTATGCTGCAATTTTGTTGTCTCAAATTTGTCTTTCACATGTAAGTTGTTCAATTCACTTTAGTTTCTTAATAATAGTTCTTCTTATACTCTTATTATATTGTTCTTTATATCACTTTGATACCGTTTGATTAAGGTGTGAATTTATTCACACCAAACCTTGTGAAATTATTCACTCAACGGCGGAGTGATCATTTTATTTTTATTGTTTTCTTTACTTCTCCATTTCCTCCCTCATTAGTCTACTTTCCGCTTCTATTGAAACCATGGGATCAATGGAGCACTAACCCACTTATGGGTTGATCCAAGGGAGTATAAAGGGGCTAGATTGGATGTTATTTATCACCCCATTAATGTATAATCACTTCTTTAATTGAGATTTTTATTTGATGATTTTTAAACTCCATCATCCTTGTTGAATTTAAGGCCACACACTTCATGTGTTAATACGAACATTTACCTTGAAGTTCTCAAAACGTTGATCCTTAAAGTGTATAGGTGATTAGTATTAAAGGGTGTAGGTATTAAACTAGTAAGGGGTGATGTTGTTTTATCTTCTTAAATGAATCCATCTCAAATATAAGAAATTCAAATCATTGAAAAGGAAATACGTCCAATCCACCCCAAGTGATAACCTAAGATCAACTCACTCTTTTAAATTGAATTCACTTAAATCTTTTAGTGATCCTTTAAAACCATCTTAAATCAACCCAATTTGGCCACTTAATTTCCAAAAATAGTCTTTATAATGTGTGTGTCTATAGGTTACTTCTTAGGCCTCTGTGGATTCGACAACCCAAGCTAGACTACAAGGACCATCTTACCTTCTTCTCTTGGGTAAATTTGTGCGATAATCAAATTTTGGCATCATTTCCGGTGACCTAAGTAAGTTGTATTAGATACTATCATATTTTTTTTCATCCCACTTCTCTTATCTCATCCCCAATTTCATTCCTATGGAAATCAATTTTGAACAAGTCCAAACATGGGGAACCTCTCCCTACATTGATCACCCCACACCAAGTATGATGTACAATGATCATCCTAGTTTCTACTGGTGAAATAACCAACAACAGAATGAGACACGATGTTTTAACTCCTATACTCCACAAAACATTCCAACCTATTATGAGTTCAAATCCCAACAAAGCCAATTTGAACACCCTCCTGTGCAATTCCAACAACTTAATTATCCACCTAGAATAGACCATCTGTCTCAACCCCTTATCCATCCTAATCCACATCCATTACGTGAAAAATTGTGTCAACAAATGGAGATAATGAATTTTGAGGATTCATCATTTAGGTTAGAACTACAAAGTATTAAAAATTGTGAGGAACTCATCCCTACACAAACTGTCCCTTCCATAACCTTTTATGAAGTGTCTAGTTTCCCACAAACCTCTGATGAATTTATTGAAGAACCAACCATTGGATTTGGGATAGATGAAGAAGATCAAGGAATTGCTGAATGGTCATTAAATCAGGAGGAAATTGACTTTTTGGATTCAAAAGTGGAGAATTTGACATCATGGATTCAGTCTCCTAAGTATAACTCCATTGATAAATTTTCAAAAACACAAATAACTGAACCATTAAGAGAAATCATAAACTTTGAGTCCATACCCATTCCTAAAATTGATCTTTCTAATTTTGTGGTTTAATCTTCTATTCAAAAGGAACCAATTTTGCTGAGAAATTTGTAAAATGAAACTGAGTTGGATTCAAAATATCAACTTGTGTCAAAATGTCCTATCCAACCTGAGCTCAAAATTATTGTCCTTCCCTCACCTCTAAAGAATCCCTTCATAAGTTATAATCATGACCTTTCAATTGGAATTCATACCTCTCTTGAAACCAAAAAAGTTGGAATGATCATTGATATCTTAGAAAATAATATAGAGGAAACTAGATCAACCATTTGTGATATTCCTTGGATTTTACCACTCTTTTTAGAACATAGGTTTGTGCATGAAACAAATTATGAAAATAAAATACATCTCAACCAAGTATAATTGGTGAAACATGTGGTCTTTAAAATATTGAAAATTGGTATTGGGTAAGTTGTGGGGTTCAAGTTGAGCTAATGACGTTAAACAAAGCGATGCATGGGAGGCAACCCATGGTTTTAAAGTTCCCTATCATTTTGTTGTTTTAATAAAATTTATATTTTAATTAATAATTATTAAAAAAAATAGACTGTTGACATGTTCTTATATTATAAGTATGGATGGGTATGAAAGAGGAGCACCATATTCATCTGTGTCACGTGGTGTGATCCTTGAGTAATGCCTTACCTAGAAATTTAAAAATAAGACAATGTATCATCAGTTTATTTTTATATATACTTATATTTTACTTATATATATATATATATATATATATATATATATATACTGTTTTGTTTTTTTTTGTTTTCCTGTTTCCACTAGGGAACTCTACAAGCGACATGGATATCAAAGGAATAAATTGGAGAAGCAAGAACTTCAAACTTCAACCACCAGGTGACTTCATTCCATGATCCTAATATTTAAATTTCCTTATTGAACTCCCCTTTTATTCATCTACCCTGTTATAAATTTTCTTTTCTTTAAACACTATGTACAATGTTATTTTAAGTTGGGGGGGAGATAAAATAAAAAATGAGTTCGTGTCAAAAAAAATGAATGATTTGAAAAAAAAATGTGTAAATGGAAGGAAAATTTCCTTTAACTTTGAACATGGTAATACACATTGTACACTTTGAAAATAAATATCAAATTATTTAGCATGCCCTGATTTTGATTTTAATCCTTGTATAATTTCATGAGCATAGAGTTTGGAATGTTTGGCTGTCCAATGTGATATTTCATCGTTTATATTTTCATCCAAATAAAAAAAAGATCACAATGCACGTCCCTTGGATAGTGGGGTATTAGTTTAAGTTCATGGGGTCCCCTAAATAAATATCATAGGTTTGGGATTCATTTTTGTTTAATATGAGTATTCAAAAAAATTAAATTTTAAAAAAAAAATTGCGCGTAGAGCAATGAAATGACCTAATGCGTGGATTTCGCCACTTGGGGATCGTGACTCCATAGTTGTCTGGCCCAGAGTTAGAAAATTTATCTCTATTTTTGTTAATTTGAATTTTTTTTAATGAGTTAACTTGAGATGATGCCCGATTATGTGAGATTCACTTGGTTTCCTAAGGTCTTTGAGTCTGGGAGTCATCGGCAAAGTCTCGCTACAGGGGTTGACTCTTTTGAGTGCAACTTCAATTATAATGGAAAAATTGCAAAAAAAACAAAAAAAAATACAATAAAAAAATGAATACTCATCTTAATATTGAAATGTGATTCCACCTAGCACTTTCATCATTCCCCCCTTGAATAAAGATGAACCCCCATGTCTATTGTGATGCACAACACATCCTCATACTTAATTGATATTGGATGAAATATGGAAATGAATTTGAACAAAGGAATGGGCTTGGTAATGGGATATACTTATGAAACTATATTGTATTAAAATATTTTGATGGGTTTCATGATTTTTTGGTATAAGGGTTTATGGTGATCATTGTGTATTAAAATGTTTTTTGGAAAAAGGGAATTCGAATTTCATATTGTTGAGATATATTTTGCTCGGGGCTAGAAAAACTCAAGTTGGGGAGTGTGATTAGCCAATAAATGAGGATAATATTCATTGTTAATTTATATAATATTCATGTTCTTTATTATTCATAAACACCATTTTAGTGCATTTTACACTTTAAACAACATTTCACATTATGATTGTAATACCTTCTTAAAATGCACTATTATGTGGTACATTTTTTAACATCATTTGAAGTACCCAATGATTCATATGATTATACATATTTTAATTTGATATTTTTGTAAATTTATCTAGAATTCATTATGATAATTTTTGATTCAGGGATCAATGGATAATTCATGGAAGAAGATGGGGATATTTTGTGATGAAAGGAAACAATTCTGGAGTAGTCATATTGGACACCAGCCCACCGATTCGAATGTGGGGCCCGACATACATACCCAATGAATCCCATATTTTGTGGTATGATATAATACAGGTCTAGGAACAAATCACGCTTCAAGATACAATTCTAATTAGGCCTCCATGGTGTCCATTTAGGCGGCCCAAGTTAGAGATAAAATTATGGGCCAGATTCTGCGTCCCAGAAAAACAGCCCACCAATTAAACCATATCTCAAAAAACATAACTCCTTTTGATCTGAGATTTTAAAGACCTTTAGGGTACATCCTGAGATTAATTTAATCTTTCTATGGATTACCCAAATTCGGCCATCTAAAAGGTGTTTCATGCACCTCTGTTTGGTGGATGCAAGCTGGATGCCTTTTCGGGTCAAGGGTGGAAAGTCTTCTTTCCACAAACTTTCCACCACGCTAGGCCTAACATAATCAAGTGGGATGCTTTGTAATATTTTAGGATAGACCCAAGGCTTCCAAAATTCCTATTTAAGGTAGTTTTGGTGGAGGAGTTTATGATCTTTGGTTCTTTGTTCAATTGTAATGTTATGCTACAACGTTTTTGTCTCAAATTTGTCTTTCACTTGTAAGTTGTTCAATTCACTTTAGTTTCTTAATAAAAGTTCTTCTTATACTCTTATTATATTGTTCTTTATATCACTTTGATACCTTTGTATCATGGTGTGAATTTATTCACACCAAACCTTGTGAAATTATTCACACAACGGTGGAGTGATCATTTTATTTTTATTGTTTTCTTTACGTCTCCATTTCCTCCCTCATGAGTCTACTTTCCGCTTCCATTGAAACCATGGGATCAATGGAGCACTAACACACTTATGGGTTGATCCAAGGGAGTATAAAGGGTCTGGATTGGATGTTATTTATCACCCCATTAATGTACAATCACTTCTTTAATTGATATTTTTATTTGATGATTTTTAAACTCCATCATCCTTGTTGAATTTAAGGCCACACACTTCATGTGCTAATACGAACCTTTACCTTGAAGTGATTAAAACTTTGATCCTTCAAGTGTCTAGGTGATTAGTATTAAAGGTTGTATGTATTAAACCAGTAAGTGATTATGTTGTTTTATCTTCTTAAATGAATCCATCTCAAATATAAGAAATTGAAATCATTGAAAAGGAAATACGTCCAATCCACCCCAAGTGATAACCTACGATCAACTTACTCTTTTAAATTGAATTCACTTAAATATGTTATTGATCCTTTAAAACCATCTTAAATCAACCCATGTTGGCCACTTCGTAGCCAAAAACAATCTTTATAATGTGTGTGTCTATAGGTTACTTCTTAGGCCTCTGTGGATTCGACAACCCAAGCTAGACTACAATGACCGTCTTACCTTCTTCTCTTGGATAAATTTGAGAAAGAATCAAATTTTGGCATCATTGAAGGGGACCTAAGTAAGTTATCTTAGACACTATCATCTTTTTTTTCATCCCACTTCTCTTATCTCATCCCCAATTTCATTCCTATGGAAATCAATTTTGAACAAGTCCAAACATGGGTAACCTCTCCCTACATTGATCACCCCACACCAACTATGATGTACAATGATCATCCTAGTTTCTAATGGTGTGATAACCAACAATAGAATGAGATACAATGTTTTAACTCCTATTATCCACAAAATATTCCAACCTATTATGAGTTCTAATCCCAACAAATCCAATTTGAACACCCTCTTGTGCAATTCCAACAACATAATTATCCACCTAGAATAGACCATCTGTCTCAACCCTTTATCCATCCTAATCCACATCCATTACTTGAAAAAAAATTCAAAAAATGAATATAATGAATTTTGAGGTTTCATCATTGAGGTTAGAACTACAAAGCATTAAAAATTGTGAAAAACTCATCCCTACACAAACTGTCCCTTCTATAAACTTATGTGAAGGGTCTAGTTTCCCACAAACCTCTCATGAATTTATTGAAGAACCAACCTTTGGATTTGGGATTGATGAAGAAGATAAAGTAATTGTTCAAGGGTCTTTAAATCAGGAAGAAATTGACTTTTTGGAATCAAAAGTTTAGAATTTGACATCATGGATTGAGTCACCTAAGTAAAACTCCATTGATAAATTTTCAAAAACACAAATCACTGAACCATTAAGAGAAATCATAAACTTTGAGTCCATACCCATTCCTAAAACTGATCTTTCTAGTTTTGTGGTTGAATCTTCTATTCAAAAGGAACCAATTTTGTTGGGAAATTTGGAAAATGAAACTGAGTTGGATTCAAAAATATCAACTTGTGTCTAAATGTCCTATCCAACCTGAGCTCAAAATTATTGTCCTTCCCTCAACTCTAAATAATCCCTTCATAAGTTATAATCATGACCTTTCAATTGGAATTCATACTTCTCTTGAAACCAAAAACGTTGGAATGATCATTGATGTCTTATGAAATACTATAGAAGAAACTAGATCAACCATTTGTGATATTCCTTGGATTTTACCACTCTTTTTAGAACACAGGTTTGTGAATGAAACAAATTATAAAAATAGAAAAAATCTCAACCCAGTAGAATTTGTGAAACATGTGGTCCTTAAAATGTTGAAAATTGGTATTGGGTAAGTTGTGGGGTTCAAGTTGAGCTAATGACGTTAAACAAAGCGACGCATGGGAGGCAACCCATGGTTTTCAAGTTCCCTATCATTTTGTTGTTTTAATAATATTTATATTTTAATTAATAATTTAAAAAAATATATAT
The DNA here is from genome assembly GCA_963277665.1 of Viscum album. NCBI lineage: Eukaryota > Viridiplantae > Streptophyta > Magnoliopsida > Santalales > Viscaceae > Viscum > Viscum album. The sequence continues at coordinate 1,109,744,444 of OY728162.1, read as the reverse complement.
ATTTTTGACCTATTCTTCTATTATGAGTATGTATGGGTATGAAAGAGGAGCACCATATTCATCTGTTTCATGTGGTGTGATCCTTAAGTAATGACTTACCCAGAAATTTAAAAAGAATACAATGTATCATCAGTTTATTTTTATATATACTTATATTTTACTTATATATATATATATATACTGTTTTTTTTGTTTGTTTGTTTTCCTTTTTCCACTAGGGAACTCTGCAAGTGACATGGATATCAAAGGACTAAATTGGAGCAGCAAGAACTTCAAACTTCAAACACCAGGTGACTTCATTCCATGATCCTAATATTTCAATTTCCTTATTGAACTCCCCTTTTATTCATCTACCCCTTCTAAATTTTCTTTTCTTTAAACACTAGGGACAGTGTTATTTTAACTTGTGGGGGAGATAAAATAAAAAAATGATTTCGTGTCAAAAAAATGAATGATTTGAAAAAAAAATGTGTAAATGGAAGGAAAAATTCCTTTAACTTTGAACATGGTAATACACATTTCACACTTTGAAACTAAATATCAAATAATTTAGCATGCCCTGATTCTGATTTTAATCCTTGTATAATTTCATGAGCATAGATTTTGGAAAGTTTGGCTGTCTAATGTGATATTTCATCGTTTATATTTTCATCCAAATAAAAAAAAAGATCACAAGGAACATCCCTTGGATAGTAGGGTGTAACGCCCCGACCCTAGTTGCCTAGAGTCGGTGCATTATTACATAACATTGGAATGATCACAAGAAAGATCAAATCTCGAAAGACCGATTGGTTTAGTAGCCTTGGAAACACTAGATATATTCATAAGTTTTACATTACATCATAAAATCAAAAACTACTACAACAACATAATGTTTCCACAGTCCACACTACAATCCCCTCATAATATCCCTGCAGGTCATTCATAACTTACATCTTCACTTCCTGGGAAAAATAAAACATAGAAAAGGGGTGAGCTCAAATGCCCAGTAAGGATAACAATATAGCGGAAACTTTCATCAATAAGAATAAACATTTAAGGCAATGTATAACTAAAACAAAAGCCTTTTAAACATGAACTTTCAACATGGTATGGCATAAATAAAATGAAATAATTCCATTTACTTATTCACATGGATATTCCACTAATCGAATAATCACATGCAAAAATAAATAACCACTTTCATAATGTTGGAATGCATAATGCCAGACTATCATAACCACATAGCCAAGGCCTCGTGCCAAGACTACAAATAAGATTTTGTCAAGGCCTTGTTCCAAGACACTAGTTTGTCTCATGAGACCTACCAATGCATCGAGGAGCTATAGCGGGCTCCACCCGTCACTTATTAAGTCCAATGCATTCCCATATGAAAAGGTTTAAACATAACATAAACATTCGTATTAAAACTAGCATACGAAATGTCAATACTTTCACAATAAACTATGAATGGTATAAAAATAGCACATCCACAGTCAAACATATCACAAAACCTTCAATACAATATAGAAGTTTTGTATCATAATAAATCAACTTCAAATAATCTTAAAATCCATCAAAGGATGTTGACATAGATGAAATCAAAATTCTTTTTAAAGAAATATCTCCTTTTATTTTGAAATCATTTAAGATCCATATAAAATAAAACATTTTCTTTGAAAATATTCTTATAAGCTTGTAAGGAAAGCTTTTAAGATTTTATAACGGCGTAAAATAACCGCACCCGCCGTATAAGTTAAAAAAAACATTCTTACCTCAATTCTGTCGAAAAGGTTAAAAAGGACCTTGTTTTGAAAACGACGGAAAGATTCCTTTATAAACCTCTTATAAAAAGTCAAAAAAAGGTATAAATGACTTTAACCCATATTCTTGTAAATAGTAAAAATGTTTTGAAATACATTTTTAAGAAACATGGATGTGGATGATAAAGAGATCCCAGTAGATTATTACATATAAACAACCTCGGATAATGAAGAGATTGTAAAATAACCCTTACCTTGTACTTTTCCTTGGTTGGGGTAGGTTAACCTCCTGTATAATGGTGAAATAGTTGTTATTAAATTATACAAGAATCATATATATTAATATGATATCATATATGATCTTTTAACATTGATTTGTTAATAATATCTTAGAATTATCGTCGTTTGGGGAGTTAACTTACTCATTTTCTTTTATATGTTTTGTTACATAATCCATGGTTGTTGTATCTTATTCATATCCATAATGATATACAGTCCTTAAACATCATTTTTAAATCATCAAATGATAATTATACTTGAATGGATACGATGGAGAATGAATCTCATCGCGTTCGTGGAGACGGTAGTCCGTACGTACGCACGAGCGACAATATCATTCTTTTGATATTAAAATAATATATAAATGGATGGTATATCATATATACAGAATCATTAACATGTTATATTTATTATTTACATTAGTTACACATCATTATTATACCCATCCAAATAATATTATATTGAATAACAATTACACCACGACGTGGAGACGGTAAGCCGTACGTACGCACGTATGGTGACATGTTATTCAAAGGGTGGATAGAATACTGAATATGATTGTACCATATTTATAATAACATCACAGTATATGTGAGATACTGGAGTTATTATTTCAGAATGGTAAGAACAAAGGAAGAAGAAGTGGAAGAAGAAATGAACTTAGAAAAGGGTGGTGAAATCATTACCTCTTCTTCGGGTTCTTCCTTTTGATTTGATCAAAAGGGCTCCTTAGGTTGGCTTTCTGATCAAACTAAGGCCTCTAGGTTGTATTGAGGGATGTTGGGAGAGTATTTGGGCAGAGTTTGGCCGAACCAAAAGGCTTTGAAGGTGTGAAGAAATGAGAAGGAGGAGTGCCCTTTTATAAGAGGGGTGAGGGGCACCTTTGGAAAAGTTAGAAATATTAATTTATAATAAATTCATATTCGGTTTCTAATGGCTCCAAAGCTTATTATTCAAAGGTTAAGGTGGGGATAAGTCGAAAACCACTCAACCAATAGAATTTAGACAGGTTTGGGTACTTATATTAACCTTATCTTTAAGTATTAACTCTAAGTTAATTAGTTTCACTTTTACAATGTCTCTTTGTATTTTTATATAATATGGTTAATAAACTTACTATATACATCCAAGCGACCCCCAAGTGGTCCATTAATGATTAACCTATCATAATATAAGTGTCTTGGCCGAACATTAGATTTTTAGGAATTTAATATCAATTAATAATATAATATTTGTTTTAAGAACTCTTTTATGTCAATTTTGACACTATTCAATAGTTGATTTTTGTGAAACTCATAACAGATTGATTACTTCGAAAAAAGTCCATTAAATCAATCCTAATATATCATATTAGCCTAGAAAATTAGTTTAATTCATTAAAAGTTTCATATTATATTTATTTGGGTATTTATAATATCAATTATTTTAATTTTTCACTATTATATTAATTACTGCATCGTCATTGTGTCATAAATAAAATAACTTATTTAATGTCTAAAAATTATAAATAAAATATCATTATGTAGGAAATCTTTTTATCTTTCTAATGAATATTTATAATCGAAAATCCAACATGTATAACCCTATGTAAAAATTGTTGTTCTAAAAGATATATGCTTGTGTCATTTTTGTATTCATTTTGACTTAATTAAAATAAAGTGTCATTATCACTTACAAGTGGATCCATGGGGTCCCAAAATAGACCCAAAGATGCCCATGGTCGACCATGTATCAACCAATAGGGTTAAGACACGTTTTAGGGTAATTTAGTATTATTATAATATTATTTTTTTTAACCCTTATTTACCGGATTTACCCTTTAACCATGGTAAATAAAATATTTACCGCAGTAATTATTCAAAATGTGTAAAAATAAAAGTTACCTATTTACACAATTTGAACATCCTGATTCCAAATATGGAATCCATTTTCCTAAATTCAAAACACAGAAGTGGCAGAAATTAATTTAAAATTAATTCCCGCTGTCAAAACAAAAAGCGTGTTTTTAAGAGATAATAACTATCAAAAGATTGACACTTGTTTATGTTCGGTTTAATTGTAAAATTATGTCCAATGATAAACATTAAATTGAATGGTAAAAATATATTCTAAATATACTTTAAAACCACTCAAATTCATAATTTATCACTATTAATTATTTTGATTAAAAAAGTTGTTTTTAATTAAAATTTGGAAATTTTCACTATTCATCAAAATATGAAAGTTATCCGAAATGTACCAAAATTTCACCCTAGGCTAATTTTGATATTCCGAATCCAAAAATGAAGTCCATTTTGAAATATAGAATATATATGATTTCAAAAAGTAGGTATTACTATTCACAACGGCTAGTTTAATTAGTTGTGGTGTGTGTTAGAACTCGAGGTTGCGTACAACACACGCTATCGCATTATTCGAAGGGAAACGTACCGTAGAAGCTTGGGGTGTTACATTCTCCCCTCCTTCAAATAATTGCGTCCTCGCAATTTCTATGGTATTACTGCATAAAAAGACTCGGGTGGTTCTTCATCATAAGTTCCTCGGGTTCCCACGTTGCCTCTTCCATCTTATGATTTCTCCACAAAACTTTTACCAGACGCGTCGTCCGGTTTCTCAGTACTTGTTCTCTTGTATCAAGAATCCTGACGGGCTCTTCGCAATAAGACAGATCGGGTTCCAGTTCTAATTCCTCATAGGTGAGTACATGCGTTGGGTCAGGCATGTATTTTCTCAACAGAGATACGTGGAACACATCGTGAACTTTGGAGAGACTTGGCGGCATTGCCAATCGGTAAGCTACAGCCCCAATTCGTTCTAGAATTTCGAAAGGTCCGATGTACCTGGGACTCAATTTACCTTTCTTACCAAAACGTATGACTCCCTTCCACGGAGATACCTTTAGGAAAACATGATCACCGACTTGAAATTCCAAATCCTTCCTTCGATTATCGGCATAGCTCTTCTGCCTACTTTGAGCTGCTTTGATGTGATTTTGGATTACCTTTACCTTTTCCATCGTTTCCTCCACCAGTTCTAGACCTACAAGTTTTCTTTCACCGACGTCATCCCAACAGGTTGGTGTACGACATCTCTTTCCGTATAACGCTTCATATGGTGCCATCGGAATACTCGAATGGAAGATATTGTTATAGGAAAATTCTACCATAGGTAAATATTGATCCCACATACCCTGAAAGTCAAGTGAGCAAGATCTCAACATGTCTTCTAAGGTTTGAATAGTCCGTTCTGATTGTCCGTCTGTCTGAGGGTGGTAAGCAGTGCTCAAATGAAGTTCAGTATCCAGGGATTTCTGAAGACTTTTCCAAAACCTTGAAGTAAAACGGGGATCACGATCCGAAACAATTGATAGGGGTACTCCATGAAGTCTCACAACTTCATTAATGTATAGTCTTGCTAGACGTTCCAGGGGTAGATCTTCTCTTATAGCAAGAAAATGTGCTGACTTGGTAAGACGATCAACAATAACCCATATTGCATCGTTCCTTCTAGGAGTCTTTGGTAGCCCCATGACAAAGTCCATTATAATATTGTCCCATTTCCACTCTGGTATGGGAAGCGGTTGCATGACTCCTCCAGGCTGTTGCCTTCTAGCTTTCACTTGTTGACAAACCATACATCTTGACACAAAATCAGCAATCTCCCTCTTCATGTTGTCCCACCAAAAATGTTCCTTCAAATCTCTATACATTTTGGTGCTCCCAGGGTGTATAGAGAAATTGGAACTATGAGCATCATCCAGCAATTCCCTTTTTAGATCAGGTATATTGGGAACACAAAGTCTCTTCCCGAATTTCAAAATTCCATCTTCATACATAAAGTCTCTCAATCTCCCATCATTCACAGCTTTAATCTTCTTTTGGAATTCGTCATCATCGGTCTGAGAACTCTTAATCCTTTCTAGTAAAGATGGTTTGGCAACCATTTGAAAAAGCATTGATGTTTCACCTTCCCTGGTTATTCCCATGTCCATTTTCACTAGATCCATGAAAATTGGATCCCTTTCAATTCTCATATTGTTCAAAACTCCATGGTCTTTTCTACTCAAAGCATCTGCCACCTTGTTTGCCTTCCCCGGGTGGTAGTGTATCGTACAATCATAATCCTTGAGTAATTCAAGCCATCTCCTTTGCCTCATGTTGAGTTCTTTTTGTGAGAAAATATACTTCAAACTCTTGTGATCAGTATAAATCTCACATTTTTCACCATAGAGGTAGTGCCTCCATATCTTCAAAGCAAAGATCACAGCTGCTAACTCAAGATCATGAGTAGGATAGTTTTGTTCATGAATTTTCAACTGTCGTGATGCATAGGCAATAACTCTATCATTCTGCATAAGGACACAACCAAGTCCTTTCTTTGATGCATCACTATAAATAACGAACCCATCATTCCCCGATGGTAGAGTCAATATAGGAGCATTGACTAATCTTCTCTTCAGTTCTTCGAAACATTCTTCACACTCTTTTGTCCAAAAAAATTTAACCCCTTTACGTGTGAGCTTCGTTAATGGGTTAGCCAATCGGGCAAAATTCTGGACGAAACGTCGATAATAACCTGCCAAACCAATAAAACTACGTACCTCAGTTATACTCGTAGGTGCTGGCCATTCTTGGATTGCCTTGGTCTTAGAAGGATCAACAAAGATTCCATCTTTAGAGACAATATGGCCAAGAAAAGAAATCTCCTGAAGCCAGAATTCACACTTGCTAAACTTCCCATATAATTCATGCCTCCTCAGAGTCTTCAAGATAATGCGCAAGTGATTTTCATGATCTTTGTAGGTTTTGGAGTATACCAAGATATCATCAATAAATACCACCACAAATTCATCGAGATACTCCTTGAAAACTCTATTCATCAGATCCATGAATACAGAGGGTGCATTAGTCAATCCAAACGGCATTACAGTAAACTCGTAATGCCCGTACCTGGTTCGAAATGTTGTTTTCAGAATGTCTTCCTTCTTTACACACAACTGATGGTATCCAGATCGAAGGTCAATATTTGAAAAGTATTGAGCTCCATGCAGTTGGTCAAATAAATCATCAATACGAGGTAGGGGATACTTGTTCTTTATCGTTATAGCATTGATCTCCCTGTAGTCGATACATAACCTCATAGATCCATCTTTCTTTTTAACAAAAAGAACAGGGGCTCCCCATGGAGAAACACTAGGGCGAATAAATCCCTTATTACTCAATTCCTCTAGTTGTTTCTTTAGTTCGACTAACTCTACAGTGGCCATTCTATAAGGGGTCTTCGATATAGGCCTTGATCCAGGAATCAAATCAATGGAAAACTCAACTTCTCGTTCTGGAGGATGTCCAGGTAAATCTTCCGGAAATACATCTACAAATTCTTTCACAACAGGTACACCCTCTATTTGAACATTCCTTTCCTCACCGATAGTTACTTCATTCTCTTCCTCCCCAATAATTGAATTAAGTTGAGCTACTGGGGGTGGGTCTAAATAAGAATTAGGTGGTGACGATTCTGCTCTAAAAATAAGGTGTTCCTTATCATTATCATCAAGAATCGTAACCTCTTTCTTCTTACAATAAATCTTCACATCATAGTCCAAAAGCCAGTCCATACCGAGGATTATATCAAACTCAATCATAGGTATGACGATGAAATCAGCAGATAAAGAAAATTTATGTGCTCTAATGGGGACTGATTCACAAAACTTTGTTGCAACGATACTTCCCTTAGGAGTTTTAACTGACAACTCCCTTATTAAATCAAATTGGAAATATCTAATTTTCTTAGCAAACTGGGAAGATATGAAACAATGCGATGATCCAGAATCAAATAATGCATTTTCTAAACTTGAGGAAACCATTAAATTACCTGCCACCACGTCTTTCGGAGTTTCTACCTCAGCAGTAGTGATAGCATAAGCCTGGCCTTGATCCCTTGGCCTTTTCTGAGGTAAGTTCTCCTGATGCTTAGGACATGCATTTGCATAATGCCCCATCTCCCTGCAATTGTAGCACTGAACGTTGGTAGCTTCCTTCTTCCCCTTGCAATCATGAGCTTGGTGGTTTTTTTCACCACACTTGTAACAGACTCCCATTCCCTTCAGGCAAGCACCGGGGTGTTTCTTCCCGCACTTACCACAAGATGGATATTCAACCTTTCCCTTCTTCCCCTTATTTCCATTCCCAGATTGATCAGCAGGTCTCTTCTTCTCTTGCTTTGCTTTAAAGTCATAAGACTTAGAGAATTCCTTTTCGGTCTTGATAGCACATGAGACAATGTCTTCGTACGATGAAAAGTATTGTGAGACTAATGCTCTACGGAGAAATGGTTTTAACCCATCAAAGAAACGATCAATCTTACTTCTTGGGTTGCGAATATAATCTCCAGCATACCTCGCTAACCTTGTAAAGTTAGCCTCATACTTTGTGACATTCTCATCCTCCTTTTGTCTCAGACTCAGAAATTGCCTTTCCATATCTGCTCGATGGTCGCGAGGAAATTATTTTTCTAAAAACAGATCTTTGAACTCCCTCCATTCCATGTTTGATACTTCATCATCTTCCTTCATGTTTTGAATCAATGACCACCATTGATCAGCATCTCCAGTGAGGCGGTAAACTGTCATGGTAACTTTTTCCCTTTCACTACTCCCCAAAGCCTGAAATATTTTCTCTAGGGAAAATATCCATTGCTCAGCTACTAAGGGATTTGTACTTCCATTGAACGTTGGTGGTTGTTGTCTCATGAATCGATCTAACATTGATCCTCCACGCTGCGGATCAGGGTGCTCCATACGGGTAAGGTTATTATTCATAACCTGAGTAAGTTGTCCCAGTACGGTGATTAGCTGATCAGCACCAGTTGCATCACCAGCCCCACTATAATTATCTTGAGCAGGAGGGAAATCCCTACATGGAGTGCGTGCATTGATACGGTTTCCATTTCTTCCACTAGGCGCCATTTCTAAACAATGGCATAAACTAGATCAGTTTATGAATCAAAATACATAATCCCATACTTATAAAACACTTAACATAAATTGAACTATCTATGGATATAATCCATAATCATAAATATGTTTTATTTGAGGAAGTATATACTCATAAACCCTTCATAATGATTTGTAAAGAAAGTGAGAGTTATCCTAAGCATATCCCCCGGGAGTGTCGTAACCAAGAGTGCAGCAAGGCCCGTTGTCGTGCACCAGTTCCCGTTCGAGTCTAGCTCAAAGCGGTGTTTTCGGGTTTTACCCCTAGGTACATCTGTGCCAGAGCCGCCTCTACCTGCTCGTATCCAGACAGGGATGTATTGCTCGGAAAACTCACAAAGTCTCTACAATACCAAAATTCTAGGAAGTTCTTCTATACTAATCCTCAAAGTTCATCTTAGGTCTATGTGCTCTAATCAGAGTTTATCTAAATCTAGCTTCCAAGGTTTGTACTAAACTTCCTCTGATACCAACTGTAACGCCCCGACCCTAGTTGCCTAGAGTCGGTGCATTATTACATAACATTGGCATGATCACAAGAAAGATCAAATCTCGAAAGACCGATTGGTTTAGTAGCCTTGGAAACACTAGATATATTCATAAGTTTTACATTACATCATAAAATCAAAAACTACTACAACAACATAATGTTTCCACGGTCCACACTATAATCCCCTCATAATATCCCTGCAGGTCATTCATAACTTACATCTTCACTTCCTGGGAAAAATAAAACATAGAAAAGGGGTGAGCTCAAATGCCCAGTAAGGATAACAATATAGCGGAAACTTTCATCAATAAGAATAAACATTTAAGGCAATGTATAACTAAAACAAAAGCCTTTTAAACATGAACTTTCAACATGGTATGGCATAAATAAAATGAAATAATTCCATTTACTTATTCACATGGATATTCCACTAATCGAATAATCACATGCAAAAATAAATAACCACTTTCATAATGTTGGAATGCATAATGCCAGACTATCATAACCACATAGCCAAGGCCTCGTGCCAAGACTACAAATAAGATTTTGTCAAGGCCTTGTGCCAAGACACTAGTTTGTCTCATGAGACCTACCGATGCATCGAGGAGCTATAGCGGGCTCCACCCGTCACTTATTAAGTCCAATGCATTCCCATATGAAATGGTTTAAACATAACATAAACATTCGTATTAAAACTAGCATACGAAATGTCAATACTTTCACAATAAACTATGAATGGTATAAAAATAGCACATCCACAGTCAAACATATCACAAAACCTTCAATACAATATAGAAGTTTTGTATCATAATAAATCAACTTCAAATAATCTTAAAATCCATCAAAGGATGTTGACATAGATGAAATCAAAATTCTTTTTAAAGAAATATCTCCTTTTATTTTGAAATCATTTAAGATCCATATAAAATAAAACATTTTCTTTGAAAATATTCTTATAAGCTTGTAAGGAAAGCTTTGAAGATTTTATAACGGCGTAAAATAACCGCACCCGCCGTATAAGTTAAAAAAAACATTCTTACCTCAATTCTGTCGAAAAGGTTAAAAAGGACCTTGTTTTGAAAACGACGGAAAGATTCCTTTATAAACCTCTTATAAAAAGTCAAAAAAAGGTATAAATGACTTTAACCCATATTCTTGTAAATAGTAAAAATGTTTTGAAATACATTTTTAAGAAACATGGATGTGGATGATAAAGAGATCCCAGTAGATTATTACATATAAACAACCTCGGATAATGAAGAGATTGTGAAATAACCCTTACCTTGTACTTTTCCTTGGTTGGGGTAGGTTAACCTCCTGTATAATGGTGAAATAGTTGTTATTAAATTATACAAGAATCATATATATTAATATGATATCATATATGATCTTTTAACATTGATTTGTTAATAATATCTTAGAATTATCGTCGTTTGGGGAGTTAACTTACTCATTTTCTTTTATATGTTTTGTTACATAAGCCATGGTTGTTGTATCTTATTCATATCCAGAATGATATACAGTCCTTAAACATCATTTTTAAATCATCAAATGATAATTATACTTGAATGGATACGATGGAGAATGAATCTCATCGCGTTCGTGGAGACGGTAGTCCGTACGTACGCACGAGCGACAATATCATTCTTTTGATATTAAAATAATATATAAATGGATGGTATATCATATATACAGAATCATTAACATGTTATATTTATTATTTACATGAGTTACACATCATTATTATACCCATCCAAATAATATTATATTGAATAACAATTACACCACGACGTGGAGACGGTAAGCCGTACGTACGCACGTATGGTGACATGTTATTCAAAGGGTGGATAGAATACTGAATATGATTGTACCATATTTATAATAACATCACAGTATATGTGAGATACTGGAGTTATTATTTCAGAATGGTAAGAACAAAGGAAGAAGAAGTGGAAGAAGAAATGAACTTAGAAAAGGGTGGTGAAATCATTACCTCTTCTTCGGGTTCTTCCTTTTGATTTGATCAAAAGGGATCCTTAGGTTGGCTTTCTGATCAAACTAATGCCTCTAGGTTGTATTGAGGGATGTTGGGAGAGTATTTGGGCAGAGTTTGGCCGAACCAAAAGGCTTTGAAGGTGTGAAGAAATGAGAAGGAGGAGTGCCCTTTTATAAGAGGGGTGAGGGGCACCTTTGGAAAAGTTAGAAATATTAATTTATAATAAATTCATATTCGGTTTCTAATGGCTCCAAAGCTTATTATTCAAAGGTTAAGGTGGGGATAAGTCGAAAACCACTCAACCAATATAATTTAGACAGGTTTGGGTACTTATATTAACCTTATCTTTAAGTATTAACTCTAAGTTAATTAGTTTCACTTTTACAATGTCTCTTTGTATTTTTATATAATATGGTTAATAAACTTACTATATACATCCAAGCGACCCCCAAGTGGTCCATTAATGATTAACCTATCATAATATAAGTCTCTTGGCCGAACCTTAGATTTTTAGGAATTTAATATCAATTAATAATATAATATTTGTTTTAAGAACTCTTTTATGTCAATTTTGACACTATTCAATAGTTGATTTTTGTGAAACTCATAACAGATTGATTACTTCGAACAAAGTCCATTAAATCAATCCTAATATATCATATTATCCTAGAAAATTAGTTTAATTCATTAAAAGTTTCATATTATATTTATTTGGGTATTTATAATATCAATTATTTTAATTTTTCACTATTATATTAATTACTGCATCGTCATTGTGTCATAAATAAAATAACTTATTTAATGTCTAAAAATTATAAATAAAATATCATTATGTAGGAAATCTTTTTATATTTCTAATGAATATTTATAATCGAAAATCCAACATGTATAACCCTATGTAAAAATTGTTGTTCTAAAAGATATATGCTTGTGTCATTTTTGTATTCATTTTGACTTAATTAAAATAAAGTGTCATTATCACTTACAAGTGGATCCATGGGGTCCCAAAATAGACCCAAAGATGCCCATGGTCGACCATGTATCAACCAATAGGGTTAAGACACGTTTTAGGGTAATTTAGTATTATTATAATATTATTTTTTTTAACCCTTATTTACCGGATTTACCCTTTAACCATGGTAAATAAAATATTTACCGCAGTAATTATTCAAAATGTGTAAAAATAAAAGTTACCTATTTACACAATTTGAACATCCTGATTCCAAATATGGAATCCATTTTCCTAAATTCAAAACACATAAGTGGCAGAAATTAATTTAAAATTAATTCCCGCTGTCAAAACAAAAAGCGTGTTTTTAAGAGATAATAACTATCAAAAGATTGACACTTGTTTATGTTCGGTTTAATTGTAAAATTATGTCCAATGATAAACATTAAATTGAATGGTAAAAATATATTCTAAATATACTTTAAAACCACTCAAATTCATAATTTATCACTATTAATTATTTTGATTAAAAAAGTTGTTTTTAATTAAAATTTAGAAATTTTCACTATTCATCAAAATATGAAAGTTATCCGAAATGTACCAAAATTTCACCCTAGGCTAATTTTGATATTCCGAATCCAAAAATGAAGTCCATTTTGAAATATAGAATATATATGATTTCAAAAAGTAGGTATTACTATTCATAACGGCTAGTTTAATTAGTTGTGGTGTGTGTTAGAACTCGAGGTTGCGTACAACACACGCTATCGCATTATTCGAAGGGAAACGTACCGTAGAAGCTTGGGGTGTTACAAGGGTATTAGTTTAAGTTCATGGGGTCCTCTAAATAAATAGAATAGGTTTGTTGATCATTTTAGTTTAATATGAGTATTCAAAAAAATTAAAAAAAAATTGCGCGTAGAGAAATGAAATGACCTAATGTGTGGCTTTCATCACTTGGGGATCATGACTCCATAGTTGTCTGGCCCAGAGTTAGTAATTTTATCTCTATTTTTGGTAATTTCAATTTGTTTTTGATTGAGTTAACTTGAGATGATGCCCGAGTATGTGGGATTCACCTGGTGCCCTAAGGTCTTTGAGCCTGGGAGTCATCGGCAAAGTCTCGCTTCAGGGGTTGACTCTTTTGAGTGCAACTTCAATTACCATGGAAAAATTGCAAAAAAACAAAAAAAAACAAAAAAAATAATACAATAAAAAAATGAATAATCATCTTAATATTGAAATGTGATTCCACCTAGTGCTTCCATCATTCCCCCCTTGAATAAAGATTAAACCCCATGTCTATAGTGATGCACAACACATCCTCATACTTAATTGATATTGGATGAAATATGGCAATGAATTTGAACAAAGGAATGTGTTTGGGATTGGGATCTTCTTATGAAACTATCTTGTATTAAAATATTTTGATGGGTTTCATGATTGTTTGGTGTAAGGTTTTATGGTGATCATTGTGTATTAAAATATTTTTTGGAAAAAGGGAATTCAAATTTCATATTGTTGAGATATATTTTGCTCAGGACTAGCAATACTCAAGTTGGCGGGGTGTTATTAGCCACTAAATGAGGCTAATATTCATTGTTAATTTATTTAATATTCATGTTCTTTATTATTCATAAACACCATTTTAGTGCATTTTACACTTTGAACAACATTTCACATTATGATTGTAATACCTTCTTAAAATGAACTATTATGTGGTACATTTTTTAACATCATTTGAAGTACCCAATGATTCATATGATTATACATATTTTAATTTTATATTTTTGGAAATTGATATATACTTAAATATGAACATTTTTTATTTAGGGATCAATGGATAATTCATGGAAGAAGATGGGGATATTTTGTGATGAAAGGAAACAATTCTGGAGAAGTGGGATTGGACACCAACCCACCGATTCGAATGTGGGGCCCGACATACAGGCCCAATGAATCTCAAATTTTGTGGGATGATATAATACATGTCGAGGAACAAATCACTCTTTAGGATCCAATGCTAATTATGTTGGAGTTTGTGGTCTATAACCAACAAATTTGTACTTTATTCATTAAATAAAAGCCTTATCACATCTTGATTGTTCTTCTGCATGACATGTCATGTGATAATGTCCTAAGGACAGCTATTGCATTAAAGGGTCGTAGAGGATCCCAGCTATGATGAGAACCCGGAAGTGACATAACAATGTTCTTGAATGTATGTTCTATGGTCGGATGATATTATTTGAGGGACACAAATAATACAGGTCATTAGGGGTGAGGACTCATAAAACTTTGAGGCACCTTCTCATGGTGTGCGCCCTTTGTAATATCCAGGAAGATATTATGAGAATGAGACCTGCCAGTAGGAAATCCACATTTAATAGTGTCATTGGATGTTCCTATCTGCAGACGTGTGTATTGGTCCTTAGACTTTATGATTATTATTAATGGGTGTTACAACTCGCGCACTTAGATGTATTGACGAAAACTGTGACGACACACTGTTCACAGCGAGGTAGGATACGTTGGGTGTATCATGAGTAATATCGCATTAATAGATAATGTGATAAAGGATTTGTCCCTTCCGTTCCATAACGGAAGTAGATATCTCAGACCCTTTGATGGAATTGATACAGCCTAAATAAATCCATGGCCATGGTAAGGTATGGGAAAGTTCAATTCTAGGAATTCAAAGAAAGAATAATCAAGAACTTGGGTTGATGGAACTAGCATGCAACCCGCTTGATTGGAGATATCGAGACAAAGGGATTATATTACACGGTAAGCATTCGTAGGAGGTGACACGTCATTGCGGCGTTAACTTCTTTCTCTATGGGTGCCTTGGCGTGTTGCTAGACGCTAACCTTGGACTTTAGGCAGGCTCAGCCTAATGCCACTGAGAAAGAGGCCTAGTGGGTCACAAACTAAGTGTGTCCATGTATCTCAGTTAAATATTAATTTAACAAGTTAAATAAATATTATTCCCTACTGTGGTTTAATAATTATTTAAGGATGTCTGATCGCATTTATTTTGACACTAGTTATTCGAGAGAATATATTGTGGACGAAATAATATATTTATTAGCGAGTAATGCAGTTACATTTATTTAAGAAATAAATAGTCATTACTCAAGGTCTAATAAATTTGGTGGAGAAAAATGGAAAATAAAAGTACACGCCATGTATATTAAATATACATACTGTGTAGTTTTATGGAAAACAAGTACACGCCATGTATTAATTATTACAGGCCATGTAGTTCTTCCAGTTGGGATTTTGAGGATTTAATATTGTTTTATTAAATGATATTTATTATAATCAGCATGGGAACATGTCAAGGAATTAATAATTTGACGTGGGGGTTTTGAATAAGATTTAATGAAATAAATAAAATGCGTAACGCGTTTATTTATTGTCATAACTCTATTAACCTCAAACTCGATTATAAATATCCTCGCAACCCCAACATTTTGGAGATCCATGGTTGTGCACAATGGATTTGGAAATACTCTCAATCCAAGAGAGAATTACCTTTCCACCAAGAATGCCCTCAAGTTACGAGAGAAAGATCCTCCACCGGATCAAGGCGGTCGAAGGCGGACATCGCAAGCGAAGGTTCTTCCACGCTAGCACATGGAGATCCCTTCGGCGAAGTCCGGAGATACGTGACACACTTGTGGATCACTGATAGAGGAATCCCACACTTGGATTCTATGACACAACGACGGTTCACCGAATCGTGACCGGACACATCAATGAAGAAAGAATTCCAACGAGGTAATTCTTATGCATTAATTAAATTAATTATAATCAACATATGATGATCCTCCTCAAGGGTTCCAGGACTCTTCTTTTCTTTTCATTCTTAGTTCTATTCCGAAGATTCGGCGTTTTATATCATGACGGATCTCGGATTGAACGTTGTTTAACGTTAAAATTAAATTTGGGAAAACTCATCAATGCGCTTCCACTACGCCCGGAAACTACACGGCATGTGTCCCACTGTACACGCCGTGTACTCCGAAAATTTCCGAAGTACATTAACATGCCCTGTCCCCGGGCGTGTTCTTCGGATGGACGGTGAAGAAAAGTACACGCCGTTTAGTCGGAACTACACACTGTGTACTCACCCAAATTACGCAGATTTATTAAAATTTATTATTATATTATACAAACCCTTGAGATGTGTACCATGGTGCAGGCGTAAAGCTGAGGCACAACACGTGATATGTGTTTTATATATATGTGTTTAATTTAACATCTGCGTAATAAATGGGAATTCACATGGTTGACTCCAAGGTACAAGTTACGTACAAGGATAATTTTAAATGAATTTATTTGTTTAAAATTATGATGGATGATAATCTCAAGGAAATTCAGAAAAGGGATTTAAGATAAAAGGATTGATTAATTAAAGATAATTAATTGATTCGAGCATGATTTATCTTAAACAAGAACGATTAAAGAATTGAATGCTAGTTTTATTTATGCATAAATATCATGGAATGTATGGATGATCATGAGATAGACCGAGACCTTTGTATGTGAATGGTTTCTTTTAATTTACTTATTTAAATTAAATTTGTTGGTCTGCGAGCCATCTCCTCATTAATATGTAAGGCTTGCGCGCCCAAGGATTCTTTTATGTAAAAACCTGCTTTTACCCCTCACCTGCATGTGAGATAAATGCATATGTAATGGATGGAGCTCCCAAGCTAGTGGAGGCGGCTCAAGTCAGGATCCAAGGTGAAACCAATCCAAGGAGATACAAAGGTGGACAAGTGGAAAGCTGTAAACACGAACCTGAAATGTTCAAGGTGTTTCTCCCCTAGGTATTGGGTTAGTTTATCAACCACTAAATAAACTAACTAATAGAAAATATCATGATCATACCATTTATTTTATTTCTGTCAGCTGCATGGTTTATTTATTGTGGGTGTGTTGTCACGGCCACACAATTAATGAATTAAACGATCATGAAAGATGGAACTAAAATACAACCAGCTTATACGTAAATATTATCTTAGACATCGTTAACCACTTAAGTATATCCCACTTAATATTAACAAGCATGTAATCAAAGATAATAAAATATAAATTTACGTATAAGGATAAAATCCCTCAAAATAAATATTAAGTCGGCATAGCCTTCCATAATCTTGGTTAGAATCGAACCATAGTTCAAAGTGCTTGAACAACCCTAGTTGGGGTGATATCAATTATCGGGGAATTCCAATTCAAGGTTTTGGGTTGAATTGACTTGGTTCACATCAAGGGTTGACTGCCACAACAGGACTTGGTGTGACCAAGAGGCAAAGGTTGAGGAAATCCAAAAAGGATTTCAGGATTGGGGAGTCCACTCAGCGGATCAAGGAGCTGCGAGTTAATGTAGTTGGCATTTGGAATGCCTACCTAAAAACCTTCAAGTTGCTTTACTAACCCTATTTGGGGTAATGCGAAGGGAAATATGGATCCTTGCCACTAGAATATTCACACAACATAATATTCTAGAGTCAATGGTGATGGCTATTGGATTTCGATAAAATAGTGGGAGACTAATAAGTATTAATTTATTTATTTTTCTCAAATTTTGTAATAAAGTACTAAACCTTTTCTCATCTTAATTTGTAGAAACGACAAGAAAATGACTTCAAACATATCATTGTGCACCATACTCGAAAAAGAAAACCTTCTCACCAACACCAATTTCCAAGAGTGGCAAAGGTGTTTACGCATTTTCCTTTGCCACGAAAGGAAATTATATGTGCTGGAAGAGCCTATTCCAGTTTCTCCTGGGAAAGAGGCTAGTGATGAGGAATTATCTCTCTACATGAAACACATGGATGATGCCACAGATGTCCAGTGTTTCATGCTATCGGCCATGTCTAATGAGCTCTTGAAGCAACATGAAAACATGGACGCGTATAGCATGATGTCTCACCTTAAAGCACTCTACCAAGAGAAGGCGAGACAGGAGAGGTATGAGATCTCCAATGCTTTGTTTAACATGAAGCTTGGAGAGTTTGCGCTAGCTGGGCCTCATGTAGTCAAGCTTATTGGCAACATTGAACGCTTGGACATCTTAGGGTTTAAATTCCCGGATGAGTTGCGTACAGATCTCATCCTATCATCACTGCCCAAGACCTTCTCTAGCTTCATTGTAAACTATAACATGAGAGGCAATGAGAAGAGTCTATCGGAGCTTCTGACCTTGATTCGCCAGGTAGATAAGGACATGGGTTGTAACAAACCCGCGGTCCTTATGGTGAACAAGAAAAGAAATTACAAGGCAAAGGGGCCAAAGACTTATAAACGGTCTGAAGCCCCCGAGCACCGTCCCTCCAAGAAGGGGAAGATCTAGAGGCAGGGAAAGGAATGGGAGGTAGTGTGTTTTTCATGTGGCAAGCAGGGCCACTAGAAGAGAAATTGCACCCAGAAGCGTGGGGACGCTAAAGGGGCGTTTGTTATCGAGTGCAATATTTCTATTTCTACACATTGGGTATTAGATATAGCTTGTGGGGCTCACATTTGTATTCAAATTCAGGAACCAAGTAGATTTAGAAAGATCGCCAGAGGAGAGGTGGATCTTCGAGCTGCCAATGGCGTAAGGTTGGTTGTGTTGGATTTTGGCGACTACCACCTCTCATTGCCGACTGGGATGATTTTGGTTTTACATAACTGTTATTATGTGCCTAGTGTTACCAAGAACATTATTTCTGTATCTTGTTTGGATATGGATAGATTTGTTTTCAAATTTGGAAATAAGGGTTGTCTCTTTTATAAGAACAATGTATGTTATGGTATGGAACATTTAAATAATGGTTTGTATTTATTGAATTACTAAAACCAAGTGTTGGCAATCGATAACGAAACAAACTCACATGGATCATACATCACCCAGTTATGGCATCACCACCTTGGTCATGTGAACGAGAAGTGTTTGAAAAAGCTCTGACAAGATGGATATTTAGACTCTACTGAGATAAAACCACTTGATATATGTCACGCTTTTTTACAAGGAAAAATGACCAAGCCGCCTTTTGGTGGACAAGGTGAAAGGGCCACAGAGCTTCTAGGATTGGTACACACAGATGTGTGTGGACCATTTCCAGTAGAAGCTAGAGGTGGATATTCTTACTTCATTACTTTTACTAATGATTTTAGTAGATATGGCTATGTCTACTTAATGAGGTATAATTCAGAGTCCTTAGAGAAATTTAAGGAATTCAAGAATGAAGTAGAGAATCATCTTGGTAAGAAGATAAAGAAGCTTTGATCAGATCGAGGTGTATAATATCTGAACAAAGAGTTCATCGATCTTCTACGGGAATCTGGGATTCTATCTCAGCTCACTCCTCCTTATACACCACAGTGGAATGGTGTTAGTGAAAGGAGGAACCACACCTTGTTGGACATGGTGAGGTTGATGATGAGTCATGCGTATCTTCCATTATCCTTTTGGGGATATGCATTACAAACTGCAGCATACAAATTAAACCGTGTACCAACTAAGGCGGAAAATGGAATTCCATCCGAGTTATGGGATGAAAGGAAACCCACTTTTTCGCACACACGTGTATGGGGATGAGAGGCATTTGTTAAAACCTTCTCAAGCAACAAACTAGCACCCCGGGGAATGAAGTGTATCTTTATAGGATATCCCAAGGAAACGAAAGGATATTACCTATATAACCCTCAAGACAAGAAAGTGATTGTCGCCAGACAAGCCATCTTTCTTAAGAGGGAGCACATCCTCAAGAAGGATAGTGGGAGCGAGATTGACTTCAATGAAGTTGATGCTCAAGATACACAAGAGTTGGTATAGGAACAAGTTCCACAGGTCCCCGTGGAAGAGGTTCCAGAAACACAAGTACTGCGTAGGAGCTCAAGAGAGGTAAGGGAACCAGAGAGATTTGGTTTCCTAGTCACCGAGGATGGTGAATCATTATTGTTGGACAATGATGAACCTCTCTCCTACAAAGAAGTAGTAGAAAGCTCAGAATATGAAAGATGGCTAGAAGCTATGAATTCTAAGATGGATTCCATGTATCAGAACTAAGTTTCGGTTCTGGTCGATAAGTCAGTTGATGTAAAGCCTATTGGATGAAAATGGGTATTCAAAAGAAAGATGGACATGGAAGGTCAAGTTAGCACCTATAAAGCAAGGCTAGTGGCTAAAGAATTCAGACAACGTCAAGGAATTGACTATGATGAAACCTTCTCTCCAGTTTCCATGTTTAAATCCATAAGAATCATACTTGCCATAACAGCTTACCCTGACTACGAGATTTGGAAGATGGATTTCAAAACAGCATTCCTTAATAGGAACCATCAGGAAGATGTCTATATGACACAACCAGAAGGGTTTGTGACACCAGGTGAAGCCAAACGGGTTTGCAAGTTGCAGAAATCCATTTATGGATTGAAGCAAGCATCCAGGTCATGGAACATTCGATTTGATGAAGCCATAAAGGAATTTGGTTTCATTAAGAACGAATGTGATCCATGTGTTTATAAGAGGTCTAATGGGAATGCGGTCTTCATCCTAGTGGTATATGTTGATGACATATTGCTTATTGGAAACGGCGTACCAGCCTTATAGTCAGTTAAGGACTGGTTGAACAAGTGTTTCTCCATGAAGGACTTAGGAGAAGCTACCTACATTCTAGGGATCAAGATCATTTGTGACCGATCCAAGAGGCTGCTTGGACTAAGTCAGGGTACATACATTGAGCAGATACTAAAGAGATTTAGTATGGAAAAATCCAAGAGGGGATTGGTTCTAGTGTCACATGGCTTACATCTTTCTAAGAAAATGTGTCCCCAGACACAACAGGAGAAATATAGGATGAGCAAGATCCCATACGCTTTGGCTATAGGATCCATCATGTATGCCATGTTATGTACCAGGCTTGATGTTTCCTATGCACTGAGCATGGTAGGAATATATCAAGAAGATCCAGGAGAACAGCATTGTACTATTGTTAAGACTATCCTTAATTATCTGAGAAGAACTAAGGATATGTTCCTGGTGTATGGAGGAGATAAGGATCTTGTCATCAGAGGGTATGCTGATGCTGGTTTTCAAACATATCAGAATGATATGAAGTCGCAATCTGGATATGTTTTCTGTCTCAATGGAGGAGCTGTGAGCTGGAAGAGTTCAAAGAATCCAATTGTCGCTGATTCTACAGTGGAGCCTGAGTATATAGCGGATTCTGATGTAGCCAAGGAAGCCTTCTGGATTTGGGACTTTGTACAGGAGCTTGATGTGCTGCCTAGCAGTAAATATCCCATTACATTGTATTGTGATAATATTGCAGCGGTGGCTCTTGAAAAAGAACCAAGGTCACATCAACGGACAAAGCACATACTCCGAAAGTATCACCTCTTGAGGGATTTCTATCAAAGGGGTGAAGTTGCAGTGAGCAGAGTGTCCACGGAAGATAATGTGGTGGACCCCATGACTAAAGTCTTATCTCAGCAGAAGCATGAATATCATGTGAGAGCTAGCAGGTTAAAGGTTGTTAGTAGTTGGCTCTAGTCCAAGTGGGAGTCTATTGGAGTTGGTTGTCTAGAACCAACTACTTTGTACTTTATTCATTAAATAAAAGCCTTATCACATCTTGATTGTTCTTCTTCGTGACATGTCATGTGATAATGTCCTAAGGACATCTGTTGCATTAAAGGGTCGTAGTGGATCCCTTCTATAATGAGAACCCGGAAGTGCCATAACATGTTCTTGAATGTATGTTCTATGGCCGGATGATATTATTTGAGGGACACAAATAATACAGGTCATTAGGGGTGAGTACTCATAAATCTTTGAGGCACCTTCTCATGGTGTGCGCCCTTGGTAATATCCAGGAGGATATTATGAGAACGAGACCCGCCAGTAGGAAATCCACATTTCATAGTGTCATTAGATGTTCCTATCTGCAGACATGTGTATTGGTCCTTAGACTTTAATATTATTATTAATGGGTATTACAAATCGCGCACTTAGATGTATTGATGAAAACTGTGATGACATACTGTTCGTAGTGAGGTAGGATACGTTGGGTGTGTCACGAGTAATATCGCATTAATAGATAATGCAAGAAAGGATTTGTCCCTTCCGTTCCATAATGGAAGTAGATATCTCAGGCCCTTTGATGGAATTGATACAGCCTAAATAAATCCATGGCCATGGTAAGGTATGGTCAAGTTCAATTCCAGGAAGTCAAAGAAAGAATAATCAAGCACATGGGTTGATGGCACTAGTATGCAACCTGCTTGATTGGAGATATCGAGACAAAGGTATTATATTACACGGTAAACCTTCGTAGGAGGTGACACGTCATTGCGGCATTAACTTCTTTCTCTATGGGTGCCTTGGCATGTGGCTAGATTCTAACCTTGGACTTTAGGCAGGCTCAGCCTAATGCCACTAAGAAAGAGGCCTAGAGGGTCACACACTAAGTGTGTCCATGTATCTCAGTTAAATATTAATTTATCAAGTTAAATAAATATTATTCCCAACTGTGGTTTAATAATTATTTAAGGATGTCTGATCACATTTATTTTCACACTAGTTATTCGAGAGAATATATTGTGGACGAAATAATATATTTATTAGCAAGTAATGCAGTTACATTTATTTAAGAAATAAATTGTCATTACTCAAGGTCTAATAAATGTGGTGGAGAAAAATGGAAAATAAAAGTACACGCTGTGTATATTAAATATACACGTCGTGTAGTTTTATGGAAAACAAGTACACGCCGTGTAGTTATTCCAGTTGGGATTTTGAGGATTTAATATTGTTTTATTAAATGATATTTATTATAATCAGTGTGGGCGCATGTCAAGGAATTAATAATTTGACATGGGGTTTTCTATAAGAGTTAATGAAATAAATAAAATGCGTAACGCGTTTATTTATTGTCATAACTCTATTAACCTCAAACCCGATTATAAATATCCTCACAACCCCAACATTTTGGAGAGCCATGGTTGTGCACAACGGATTTGGAAATACTCTCAAGCCAAGAGAGAATTCCCTTTCCACCAAGGATGCCCTCAAGTTACGAGAGCAATATCCTCCACCAGATCAAGGCGGTCAAAGGCAGACATCGCAAGCTAAGATTCTTCCACGCTAGCACCTGTAGATCCCTTCGGTGATGTCCGGAGATACGTGACACATGTGTGGATCACCGCTAGAGGAATCCCACACTTGGATTCTACGACGCAACGACGGTTCACCGAATTGTGACCGGACACATCAACGAAGAAAGAATTCCAACGAGGTAATTCTTATGCATTAATTAAATTAATTATAATCAACATATGATGATCCTCCTAAAGGGTTCCAGGACTCTTCTTTTCTTTTCGTTCTTCATTCTATTCCAAAGATTTGGCATTTTATATCGTGACGGATCACGGATTGAACGTTGTTTAACGTTAAAATTAAAGTTGGGAAAACCCATCAACGTGCTTCTGTTGTGCCTGGAACCTACAAATTAGGCCTCCATGGTGTCCATTTAGGCGACCCAAGTTAGAGATAAAATTCTGGGCTAGATTCTGCGGCCCAGACAAAACATCCCACCAATTAAACCATATCGCAAAAACCATAACTCATTTTGGGCTTAGATTTCATAGGCTATTAGGGTACATCCGGATCTTAATTTAAGTCTTCTATGGACCACCCAAATGCAGCCATCTAGAAGGTGTTTCATGCACCTCTATTTGGTGGATGCAAGCTGGATGCCTTTTCGGTTCAAGGGTGGAAATTCTTCTTTCCACAAACTTTCCACCACCCTAGGCCTGCCATAATAAAGTGGGATGCTTTGTACTGTTGGAGGCTCGACCCAAGGCTTCCAAAATTCCTATGTAAGGAATTGGTGGTGGAGGATTTGATGATCTTTGGTCCTTTGTTCAATTGTAATGTTATGCTGCAATTTTGTTGTCTCAAATTTGTCTTTCACATGTAAGTTGTTCAATTCACTTTAGTTTCTTAATAAAAGTTCTTATTCTACTCTTATTATATTGTTCTTTATATCACTTTTATACCGTTGGATCAAGGTGTGAATTTATTCACACCAAACCTTGTGAAATTATTCACACAATGGTGGAGTGATCATTTTATTTTTATTTTTTTCTTTACTTCTCCATTTCTTCCCTCATGAGTCTACTTTCCACTTTCATTGAAACCATGAGATCAATGGAGGGCTAACTCACTTATGGGTTGATCCAAGGGAGTAGAAAGGTCTGGATTGGATGTTATTTATCACCCCATTAATGTATAATCACTTCTTTAATTAATATTTTTATTTTATGATTTTTAAACTCCATCCTCCTTGTTGAATTTAAGGTCACACACTTCATGTTCTAATACGAACCTTTACCTTGATGTTCTCAAAACATTGATCCTTCAAGTGTATAGGTGATTAGTATTAAAGGGTGTAGGTATTAAACCAGTAAGTGATGATGTTGTTTTATCTTCTTAAATGAATCCATCTCAAATATAAGAAATTGAAATAATTGAAAAGGAAATAATTCCAATACACCCCATGTGTTAACCTAGGATCAACTGTCACGACCCGTCCTCGGGGCCCGTGCCGTGACTACCCCAAGCCCACCTTCCATAGGCCAGGGGCTGGCGACTAGCACCAAGGCATAAATCCCTGTAAAAGGGGAAGTCATTGCCTTTGTAAAGTAAACAAGCACTACAGAGTAAGCAAGCGGAAAAGTGAACACTAAGTAAAAGCTGGTACAACAGTAAGTGCAGAAAAGTAAAGGGGGCCGGAAATACAAGCTCAACTGTAAAGTACAACTGAAAGGGGAAAAACAGCAACTGAAAAGTAAAGCCGCAACGTCGAGCCGTCCACTGGAAGTCCCACCTGAAGGGTGGGTACAGATAGCCTCCACTGCTCCTCAGGTCCAGTCGACCGCTCCGAGTACGTCCCGCCTAGTGGTCCACCTCCAGGTACCGTCCTGCTCCGCAAGCCTCCACCACGATCAGCGTTGTCCGCCGTCTGCAACCAATACAACGTAGTGCGGGCATAACCCGTGCAGGGGTGAGTATAAGATACTCAGTAGGGACCCCGAGACCCCCTAAGGTCTCCCAGAATCCACAAAGGATAAACCACAATGGAAGGATACAATCACGAAGTAACATCTGAAACGGCTTAGGTATATTCCCATACATATACCTAAGTCATCAATTCTCGCTCGGCTCCAACATCCGAGCACAAGTACAACCCAGTCCACACAGGAAAGCAAAACGTAAATACACACAGGATAGCACAACACAATCCACATAGGAAAGTAAAACAGGATTCAGCTCACACAGGATATACTTCTTCGTAAGACGATAGAGATGATCAGATGTAGCCACTGATTCATCTAAGTCGTCGTACCCACAAAGGATCGGTAGGTACTAACCCCCGCAATGACCCACATAGGATCGATCATGAAGTTGAACCCAAAGCTATTGGGAAACTCCTTCTCCATCAAGTACAGTGGTTATGCCACTACAACCAAGCGCTTCCTCTAACCTTGGACTGCTGTAGTACTCCACCTATCGAGTAATGTGGACCTGCTGCTACAACCAAGCGCTTCCCACCATGGGTCTGCTGCTACAACCAAGTGCTCCCCCTCATAACCTCTATAGGTACTCTTTCTATTGAGTACCACGGGTTAGCCGCTACAACCAAGCGCTCCTCCGTCGTGGGTCTGCCGCTACAACCAAACGCTCCCCCATGCTGCTACAACCAAGCGCTCCTCCGTCGTGGGTCTGCCGCTACAACCAAGTGCTCCCCCTCATAGCCTCTAGAGGTACTCCTTCTGTTGAGTACCGCAGGTCTGCCGCTACAACCAAGCGCTCCTCCGCCGTGGGTCTACTGCTACAACCAAGCGCTTCCCACTGGGCTATCCGTAACACACCGAGTCGTTCGATCAGCGGTCGTCAAGTCTCAACCAGCTCTAGGGTTTCCTCACACAGCATGCTCGTTCTGGGAGGGTCCACTCGACGAGCCAAGAGTTCGATGCATCAAATGACATGTAGTCCGGAGTTGATTTATCCCAAGATGTACCATAGAGGTCACTGCCGAAAACACGGAGGATTCACGTACTATTTTCATCATCCTCGCAGTCGAATCCACTGAGGACCTCTGTACAGTCATCGTCGTCACATTAGCAGTCGTAGCCAACCCTAGGGTCCCCGCACACAGCAAGCTCGTTCAGGAGGGTCCTCTCCACGAGCCGAGAGGCTGATACATCAACTGACACATAGTCCAGAGTTGATGTATCAAAAAGTTCTGTATCGTCAACAGAAACTCAACTCCGCAGACGGCGCGTCAATCGGGCGCCCGGTCTGAGAGTTATTGGCTTTTTCGTCCCTGGGGCCCGATTGGTTTTTAAGGCAAAACCAACCTGACCATACTCCACCTACGCCCAAACCTCGGGCGGAGTATGCCAAAAGATCCGTCTCACTTAGAGGAACTCAACAAAGTCGAGGACACGTCAATCGGACGTCTGAAGCTCAAGATATCTGTGTTTCTGCTCCGAGGGCCCGGTTGGTTTCGTGTACGAACCAACCTGGCCAAACCCAAAGTATTCTGAAACCTTGAGTGTGATATACCGAAACGACCGTCTCGATCCAAGGATCGCATCTCCACTGACAGTGCGTCGTTCGGAGGCTTGTAGCTCATGTTACGAGCAACAGACCGAAAATGGTCCGAAGACGGGGGGTCTAGGCCCGGACCGACCCGGCCCAACCCCCCTAGGTCGACCCGACCCGGGTCCGACCCGGTTCGGCGCGGCCCGGCCCAGCCAGGGCGCGACCCGGCCGGTCGGGTCGGCCCAGCTCGGCTCAGCGGAGCGGCCGAGCGAGGGAGCCGCGGGGCACTGCCCCCGCGAGATGAAGGTGTTATGGCCCCACGTGGTGCCGCGCTGGATCAACAGACGCGGAAAAGCTACGTCCCATGTGTTCCGGACCTGCGCGGTTGCGGGTCCGCTGGCCGCCGCCGCCGCACCGGCGACCCGCGCTGCCGGTGGGTTCTGCGGGCCACCGGAGTTACTCCGGTGGTCCGATTTCGTTTCCGTCTGCGTCGTAGCTCCTCCCAGGTCCCGTACTTCACTGCAGAAACAACGAATCACCTCTGTGGTATGTTTTGTCATCGCCCGACAATCTACACATTAACGAAGAACTGCGGAGGGTTGTCGGGCCATGTTTGTTTGGCCCGCACCCTCCGCGTTAGGGGATAACAATCTGGAATAAAAATATTCAACACATGAATAACAAGCAAGGCACAATTTTAATTGAATTAAAATTGAACTTGATCCGGGTTCTTTGTTTTCAAAGAAACAATCACGGGAATATAAATTATTTCACAAACAAACCCCTACCTCGTCAAGTTGTCGCACGCGCATTCTTCGCGGAATTGATCACCGCGGAAGGAGGCGATCGTCGCATCGCGGAAGGGCGTCGCGTCTTCGCGGAAGGGCGTCGCGTCGACGAACTCCGATGTTCAAGAACATGTAGATTTAAATATATTAATTAAATCCATGATGTTTTTATAACCCACAAAGAGATTTAAAAGAAGAAACCCGAAATATCCTACCTCAAGCAGTTGGTGATCGGAGATCGTTGCGGGGAAGAACGTCTCGGAAGGAGCGTCGTCAATCTCTGAGGGTGACGGCGGTTTTTTCACGTTCTTCGCATTCTTCGCGTTCTTCGCGAAGGAGGATGAAGGCACAAGATTTCTGTCAAAAGCCTCTCAACGAGAAATTCTTAAGAAGTCGTGCGTTGGTCTTATTTTATTATTACGCCAACGGATTGTAAACAGGTTAAAAAACGATTAAATTAATTCATAGAATTAATTCAACGAATAAAACCGCCCAATTAATTGGTGTGTTAAGAAATTAAGAAAACACGTTAGTTGACTTTCATAATGACGGCTTTTCGCGGGGGCGTTACTTAGCGGAAAAGAAACGGTGGGGCTCGTGCGGGCCCCACCTCATAAATATCCTACCAAGAGGGTAGGATATTTTTGGATAGCACCCTATCCGCATCAACTCAGCTTAACCAGCTTTAAGTGGCTTTCAAGTGGCTTTAAGTGAAATAAAATAAAGTTTGTCATACTAATTATTTTATTTCTTAACTTTAAGCCCAAAAATTAAAAACCACACCCGAGCAAACGCAACTCCGGAAGAGGCGGTTCAAAGAAAATATTGGCGCTGTGATTCCATCGGTGCCCTCAGAATTTGATTCCGAGCATTGGTTCAAAAGTTAGAAAAACCCACTCGTTCGTTCACTGAACGTACCCGAGCCAAACTTTGGAAAATGATTCCGAGCACACCGGGCCTCGGAATTAAGTTCCGTCAGAGACTGCGTTCTTGTAAGAATCCAAAGAAAATTAAGAAAAAAATTTCCTTGAATTTTTCGGGTCTTTACATCACTCCCACCTCAGGGATTTACGTCCCCGTAAAGATACATCATAAACTAGAGAAACAAAAGTGGGTACTAAGCACGCATTTGAGCCTCCCGATCCCAAGTGCTCTCCTGGAGGTTCCCGTGCTGCCATCTGATGCGCACGAGAGCAATCGATCGTCCACGTAGGACCCACTCCTGTCGATCCTCGATCTTCACCGGGACCTCCGCAAAAGTCTCCCCATCATCAACGTCCAGCTCCCCATGGTAAATGATGTGTGTTGGGTCGTGCACGTATCTCCTCAGCTGAGATACATGGAAGACATCGTGCACCCGGTGCAACTGAGGTGGTAGGTCCAGGCGATAATCCACCTCGCCAAATCTCCGTAATCCACGTCGAGGTGAGACACGCCAGAAGACGTGGTCGTCATCCTCGAACTCTAGTGGCCTCTGCCTTCTATCAGCACAAGACTTTTTCCGGCTCTGAGCTATCCTCATCCGATCATGGATGACTTGGACCTTTCTGGTCCTACAAGAGCTGCTGATATTTCTTCTTTTCTGATAAGAGAAATTCTGTCTCATCCCCTAGATGAACCATGTTCTTCGCCTAATACAGTCAATCCCGACATGGATGATACTAATCCATACCAAGGATGACGTCGTAAGGCTTCGACGCTACTACCAAGAGAACCAACTGTTACTCTCGCCTCAAGGGTTGAGTCACACTTTCGGCATCAGTATGTGGTAACTGGGTCTCCTCCAGTAGATGTCTCACAAGTGATGGTCAAGTCAACAGTCTAAACTAGAACCTCTTTGTAAAAACACAATAGAGGATAGGAATGAAAACATCACAAAGGTATGCGTCTTTTTTTTTATTGCAGCTCATAATAAAAAGACACTACACAATAGCAACAAGGAACTAGAAGTACAAAAGACGTATCCACTAGTTCCGCTCCTGTCCATCTGCTCCCATAGATCCATGATCGAAGGCCTCAGCTACTTGAAGCTGAGCTCTCCCATGTCCACCAACTCCCTGTGGTCGGGGTGGACCTCCTGGTGGTGGTGGTGGCAACACCTCGAAGCGTCTTCCACCTCCCGCTGCATGGTCAGCTCCCCTGCCACGGTCTCCTGCTCCATGTGATCCGCCTCGATCAAACCTCTGCCTCTGCCTGGGAGGTCCTTCGTTCATCTGCTGGTCATCTGTATGGCGGGTCGGAAAGTCACGAGCCATGTGACCAACCCCGCCGCAGGAGTAACACTGTCTGCTCATGGTAAGTCATTGTCTACCCCGGGTGCCTCGCACAATCGATCCTGTGTCAGGCAGTCGACCACCGGTAGGTCTAGTCCTCTTGGACCCCTATGTCATCTGTCTACTTCCCGCTGCAGAAGACTCTGCCGCATGCCAGCTAGTGGTGTGTCCTGCTGCTGGTGACTGCTCAGTAAGGAAACTCTCCACTAAGAGGGATCGCTCCAACACTACTGTCTGTGTCGGAATGCTGTGAGAAACAACTGAAGCTCTGATCTCTCGCCTCAGCCCTTGCTTGAAGGTTCGGGCCCTGAAGAATGGGTCGCGTACCATGTCCATGGAATAGCGCGAGAGATCGGTAAACCTCGCCGCGTACTGGGCTACTGTCATGCTGCCCTACCGCAGCTGTAGTAGCTCCTCGATGCGCACCGCTCGGAGGGTGGTTGGGACGAACTCTGAGCGAAAAAGGCTCTCAAAGTCCGTCCAAAGGAGTGATGCCTCGTCGTGCACCTGGAGCATCAAGATCCACCATCTGCCTACTACCGCATGCAGGATTCTCGCTGCAAGGACCACCATAAGGTCTATTGGTGTCCTCACTAACCGGAAAACTCATACAACCACCTCCAGCTAGTCCTCGGCTGCCTGGGGGTCCGTCTCCCCGCGTAACCTGGGCGGTCACTGGTGCTGGAACTCATGCAGTGCACTAAGGTGACGTGCATCGTCAGTGGCTGGGGCTAGAAGCATTGGTGTCTCGGCGGGTAGAGGTACCGCTGGTGCCTCTGCTGTCAAAGGGCCCTGTATCGAGGCCTCGTCGCTCGGCGGGCTGTCGTCACGTACAACTCTCGGAACCCTAGCTGGCTTCCATCGTGGGGCCATCCTGAAAAGAAACAGGTGCGCCACGGTCAGAATAGTATATCTGGTGAGCTGATACAAGTAATGACAAAGAAAACTTGAAACACAAATGCAATCAATGTTTTCATGCATTAAGTCGGAAATCAGAAGTCAGGGTCCTGGTGTACGGATACGTCGGCCGCCGCACCAACACTGGACTCCCTGGACTGATAACCACACCCAATACGCTAAACACTATTGCTTCACATAGAAGAAAGATCAGATTCTGCGGTAGAACCGACCACCTCTGATACCAATATGTCACGACCCATCCTCGGGGCCCGTGCCATGACTACCCCAAGCCCTCCTTCCATAGGACAGGGGCTGGCGACTAGCACCAAGGTATAAATCCCGGTAAAAGGGGAAGGTATTACCTTTGTAAAGTAAACAAGCACTATAGAGTAAGCAAGCAGAAAAGTGAACACTAAGTAAAAGCAGGTACAACAGTAAGTGTAGAAAAGTAAAGGGGGCCGGAAATACAAGACCAACTGTAAAGTACAACTGAAAGGGGAAAAACAGCACCTGAAAAGTAAATCCGCAACGTCGAGCCATCCACTGGAAGTCCCACATGAAGGGTGGGTACAGATAGCCTCCACTGCTCCTCGGGTCCAGCCGACCGCTCTGAGTACGTCCCGCCCAGTGGTCCACCTCTAGGTATCGTCCTGCTCCGCAAGCCTCCACCATGATCAGCGCTGTCTGTCGTCTGCAACCAACACAACGTAGTGCGGGCATAGCCCGTGCAGGGGTGAATATAAGCTACTCAGTAGGGACCCCGAGACCCCCGAAGGTCTCCCAGAATTCACAAAGGATAAACCACAATGGAAGGATACAATCACAAAGTAACATTCGACACGGCTTAGGTATATGACCATACATATACCTAAGTCATCAATTCTCGCTCGGCTCCAACATCCGAGATCAAGTACAACCCAGTCCACACAGGAAAGAAAAACGTAAATCCACACAGGATAGCACAACACAATCCACATAGGAATGAAAAACAGGATTCAGCTCACATAGGATATACTTCTTCGTAAGACGATAGAGATGATCAGATGTAGCCACTAATTCATCTAAGTCGTCGGACCCACAAAGGATCGGTAGGTACTAACCCCCGCAATGACCCACATAGGATCGATCATGAAGATAAACCCAAAGCTATTGGGAAACGCCTTCTCCATCAAGTACAGTGATTATGCCGCTACAACCAAGCGCTTCCTCTAACCTTGGACTGTTGTAGTACTTCACCTATCGAGTACTGTGGGCCTGCTGCTACAACCAAGCGCTTCCCACTATGGGTCTTCTGCTACAACCAAGCGCTCCCCCTCATAACCTCTAGAGGTACTCCTTCTGTTGAGTACCATGGGTTAGCCGCTACAACCAAGCGCTCCTCCGTCGTGGGTCTGCCGCTACAACCAAGCGCTCCCCCATTCTGCTACAACCAAGTGCTCCTCCGTCGTGGGTCTGCCGCTACAACCAAGCGCTCCCCCTCATAGCCTCTATAGGTACTCCTTCTGTTGAGTACCTCGGGTCTGCTGCTACAACCAAGCGCTCCTCCGCCGTGGGTCTGCTGCTACAACCAATCGCTTCCCACTGGGTTATCCGTAACACACCGAGTCGTTCGATCAGCAGTCGTCAAGTCTCAACCGGCTCTAGGGTTTCCGCACACAGCATGCTCGTTCCGGGAGGGTCAACTCCACGAGCCAAGAGGTCGATTCATCAACTAACATGTAGTCCAGAGTTGATGTATCCCAAGATGTACCATAGAGGTCACTTCCAAAAACACGGAGGATTCTCGTACTGTTTTCATCATCGTCGCAGTCGAATCCACTGAGGATCTCTGTACAGTCGTCGTCGTCACAGTAGCAGTCGCAGCCAGCTCTAAGGTCCCCGCACACAGCAAGCTCGTTCGGGAGGGTCCGCTCCACGAGCCGAGAGGTTGATACATCAACTGACACATAGTCCAGAGTTGATGTATCAAAAAGTTCTGTATCGTCAACTGGAACTCAACGCCACAGACGGCATGTCAATCAGGCGCCCGGTCTGAGAGTTATTGGCTTTTTCGTCCTAGGGGCCCGGTTGGTTTTTAAGGCAAAACCAACCCGACCATACTCCACCTGCGTCCAAACCTCGGGAGGAGTATGCAAAAAGATCCGTCTCACTTAGAGGAACTCAACAAAGTCGACGACACGCCAATCGGACGTCCGAAGCTCAAGATATGAGTGTTTCTGCTCCGAGGGCCCGGTTGGTTTCGTGTACGAACCAACCCGGCCGAACACAAAGTATTCCTAAACCTTCAGTGTGATATACTGAAATGACCGTATCGATCCAAGGATCGCATCGCCGCTGACGGCGTGTTTTTCGGAGGCCTGTAGCTCAGGTTATGGGAAAAATACCGAAAATGGTCCGAAGACGGGGGGTCTGGGCCCGGACCGACCCGGCCCAACCCCCCCCCCCCCCCCCCCCGGGTCGGCCCGAACCGGGTACGGGTCCGACCCGGTTCAGTGCGACCCAGCCGGCCGGGTTGTCCCAGCTCGGCTCGGCCGAGCGGCCGAGCGAGGGAGCCGCGGGGCGCTGCCCCCGCGGGATGAAGGTGTTGCGGCCCCGCGTGGGGCCGCGCTGGATCAACGGACACGGAAAAGTCGCGTCCCGTGTGTGCCGGACCCACGCGGCCGCAGGTCCGCTGGCCGCCGCCGCGGCGGCCTTGTCTGGCGGCGCGTCGGGGCACCGCTGCCTACGGCCACCGGAGTTGCTCCAGTGGTCCGATTTCGTTTCCGTCTGCGCCGTAGCTCCCCCCGGGTCCCGTACTTCACTGCGGAAACAAAGAATCACCTCTGCGGCATGTTTTGTCATCGCCCTCCAATCCGCACATCAACTAAGAACTGCGGAGGGTTGTAGGGCCATGTTTGTTTGGCCTGCACCCTCCACGTTCGGTGATAACAATCGGGAATAAAAATATTCAACACATGAATAACAAGCAAGGCACAATTTTAATTGAATTATAATTGAACTTGATCTGGGTTCTTTGTTTTCAAAGAAACAATCACGGGAATATAAATTATTTAACAAACAAACCCCTACCTCGTCAAGTCGTCGCACGCGCGTTCTTCGCGGAATTGATCGTCGCGGAAGGAGGCGATCGTCGCGTCGCGGAAGGGAATCACGTCATCGCGGAAGGGCGTCGCGTCGACGAACTCCGAGGTTCAAGAACATGAAGATTTAATTATATTAATTAAATCCATTATGTTGTTATAACCCACAAAGAGATTTAAAATAAGAAACCTAAAATCTCCTACCTCAAGCAGTTGGTGATCGGAGATCGTTGCGGGGAAGAAAGTCTCGGAAGGAGCGTCGTCAATCTCCGAGGGTGACGGCGTTCTTCGCGTTCTTCGCATTCTTCGCGGAGGAGGATGAAGGCACAAGATTTCTGTCAAAAGACTCTCAACGAGCAATCCTCAAGAAGTCGTGTGTTGGTCTTATTTTATTATTACGCCAACGGATTGTAAACAGGTTAAGAAACGATTAAATTAATTCATAGAATTAATTAAATGAATAAAACCACCCAATTAATTGGTGCGTTAATAAAATAAGAAAACGTGTCAGTTGACTTTCATAATGATGGGTTTTTGCGGGGGCGTTACTTAGCAGAAAAGAAACGGTGGGGCTCGTGCGGGCCCCACCTCACAAATATCCTACCAAGAGGGTAGGATATTTTTGGATAGCACCCTATCCTCATCAACTCAGCTTAAGCAGCTTTAAGTGGCTTTCAAGTAGCTTTAAGTGAAATAAAATAAATTTTGTCGTACTAATTATTTTATTTCTTAACTTTAAGCCCAAAAATTAAAAACCACACCCAATCAAACGCAACTCCGGAAGAGGCGTTTCTAAGAAAATACCGGCGTTGCGATTCCATCGGTGCCCTCAGAATTTGATTCCGAGCACCGGTTCAAAAGTTAGAAAAACCCGCTCGTTCGTTCACTGAACGTACCCGAGCCAAACTTTGGAAAATGATTCTGGGCACACTGGGCCTCATAATCAGGTGTCGTCAGAGACTGCGTTCTTGTAAGAATCCAAAGAAAATTAAGAAAAAAATTTCCTTGAATTTTTCGGGTCTTTACATCAACTCACTCTTTTAAATTGAATTCACTTAAATCTATTAGTGATCCTTTAAAACCATCTAAAATCAACCCAAGTTGGCCACTTCATAGCCAAAAATAGTCTTTAGAATGTGTGTGTCTATAGGTTACTTCTTAGGTCTCTGTGGATTCGACAACCCAAGCTAGACTACAAGGACCGTCTTACCTTCTTCTCTTGGGTAAATTTGAGCGAGAATCAAAAATAAATATAGGATAAGTTTTATTAAATTTAAAAAGGATAAATTAAAGTAAAAAAAGAAAATCTTAAAGTCTTACAAAAGTTTTTTTTATGATTTGAAGATGTTCCCCTGTCAATGAGCCTATACCGAAGTGGTAAAGGCTCCTGCTTGGCATCTAAAAGACCCAAGATCAAATCCGGGGCAGGGACTAATTTCTGGTACTGTAGCAAGGTACTATAGCGGTTGAGGAACTGTAGCAGGAACTGTAGTGGTGGCGGTACTATAGAAGGTACTGTAGCATCCTAGGTACTGTAGTAGTAATATTCACCGAAGAGCTCTTTGGGCCAAAAAATGGGTTTTCAGGCCTTGTATTCAGACCACTTGGCCTTGGGCCTTCAGGCTATGTAATGGGTCCCCCTCTACCCTGTTTGAAATAGGTCTTTGATTTAAATAATAAATGAGGCTTTGTCCCCAACATTTAAAAAAAAGATTTTCCCCATTGAGAATATTGATTGTTTCATGAACTTCATTGTTGAGATTATTGGATCCATTCATATATTTAGTGATGAAATCAAGGTTGTGGAGACTATGAAGAATATATTGAGAATATTTTATTTTTTTTACATTCCAAGTAATTGATGAAATAAATTTTACAAAGATTTCTCTTGATGAATTGAAAATTAACTTGGTGTGTTGTAATATGTGCATAAAACTAGAAGGATTTTAAAGTTATTCATTAAAAGAGATAGAATTAAAGGTGATGAATAATCTTAATGTTAATAATGAATAAGGTGATGAAGATACAATTGATGAATTTCTCCCACTTGTGGTAAGAAAGATGTGGGTCCCACATTTGGGAATGGTAGGGTCACATTGCACCTAATAATAAGGGTGTTTCTCTCTCCATATCTTGATAATTTTTCCTATTATAAGTGGTAGTGATTCCCTTGGGAGAAAACCTTGAGGGGTGGAATGCCCCGAGCGGACAATATTGTGAAAGTAGGTGAGAGCTGCTGGATAGGTGCATGAGTTGTACCTTCTACCAAACATGGGGGTGGGTTAAAACACTCCTCTAGTAATATTGAGGGTAATATTGTCAGACCCAGGTTTGTTCAGTGATCCCATCAGTTGTTCATGACATGGACCTAACCAACCTCTTATAGGTGTGCACCTATTAGCATGGAATGATTCCTACATTGGGGCATGAGAGGGTCACATGCACCTCAAAATCAAGGTGTGACCCTCTCCATAACATATTGTATTTTACCATGATGAGAGGGTTCCCTTATGATAAAACCATGAGGAGTTGGATGCCTCAAAGTAGACAGTATCATGGAAGCAAGTGATTACTAGTGGATGGATGCACAACATGTACCTTAGTATCCAACTCCTCCTTTGGTTATTCACTTATAATGTAACTACTATAGATAAGTATCTGACCTCTAACACTTTTCATTGGAATGAAAACTATCTCACCCATTGTATGATGTTATGGAATTACCTTTCTATTCAAATAGGTATTCAAGGGAAGAAATTTTATTACTCACATTGCATTATCCACCACATCACTTGTATTTTCCAATATAAGTCAATTGCTCCTTTGTATGTTTAATGGAATCTTCCAACATACATTGAATCTCACTAATTGAAAACAAATAAAACTTTATCTTCAAACATCCAAGGTTACTTTAGCCTTGAAGAAGTTGAAACTAAATTCAAACAAGATTTAAAATATTCCATTATAGTAATGATATAAAATTCACAACCTAAAACAATGAAATAGATTGACTAGATGGAGTAATTTATCTCAATGGTGAAATTTAAGGTGTGTTAGAGGATATGGATACTCAAAGGAAGAAATGAAATATTGGAAGACTATTAGTGTGATGCCCTGGTCCTGGATTCCACTTATAGGGTGCCCCAATCCTGGTGGGCCACATGGCCTCCAGCACATCTTCCCAAATTATAGAGACTGCCGACTAGTAGCGAAGGCCTAGGGTATGTATGTGGGGAGATTATTCCCTCATTACCATAGTGTACTATAGTAGATAAATATAAAATTATGTAAATAGAGGAAGAATTATAAGTAAACAGAAGGCATATTGGAAAATAGAGACAATAATAACAATAAATAAAATAACTGGAATAACATAAAACAACATTTGATGATATGTCATGTATCTAGAAAATTGTAAAACAGGGATATAATATAGTAGACATAATATTTTCAGAAAAGTTATAACATAAATAAAAGACTATCCCAAGAATCTAGATCTTTTTCTTGGTCATATACTATCAAGCTCCATCCTAAACAGCAAGCAATCAAGTGTTCGATGTTTTATGCATCCCTTTATAAACACCTTCATTCATGTAATCTACCATGGGTACCAAATGGAACTTGGAGAGGGTGTGAGATAAATCTTAGTGGTCCCCCACCAACAATGTCTATAACACCTGGCTCATGTACTGGAAATGTAACAGTGTGCAGGCATGCATATATAAAGTAAATTTGTACAATGTAACTAAATACCCAACTACCTACTTCAACCCTCATCTAGTATCTGAACATAACCAGTCCATTAATTTATTATAACCAGTTTATAAATAATTCATGTGTTAACAATAGTGAAGGTTCTAAGTTATGACAAGGAAACCTTCAATGACATTTAATAATAAAGTTATGAGGTAATAACCAAGGTAACGTAGACCTCAATGGTTTCCATCTTAGTAATAAATTTAGATTGAATAAGGGTAAGAGTGTAATCCAAGGATCATATACCAAGGTATTCCTCAATATGATACTATTTAATCCTATGTGATCATCCATGGTAAAATAGGGATAAGCAGCGACTGGTCCATATGGGCTTTAACTATAGAACCAACGTGTCAATAATGGATCCAAGGATTTTATCAAAGGTATAATGTAATATTATGTGATGGATCATGAAGTTTCAAATTAGGAATCCAATAATAGACAAGGATCATGATTTAGGTGGGTATCAACCTAAGAAAGTTATATCCTTGAATTAGAATGGGGTTCCCAAGTGCTCATGGAATTCCCCGATAAGGATCCAAGGAGAGCTTGAGTCAAGAAACTCCTATTTGGAAAGGAAGTCATATAATATATCATTTGGTTCAATCCTTGACTTTCATTAGTTTGATAATTCCAAGTAGCATGCAACTGTTTAATCAATTCATAATTTATCAATAAGTTCATTTGGTTCAAGCCTTGCCTTTCATTAGTGTGACAAGGCCAAGTATTATGAAACTATTAATTTAATACATTTAATCCTATTCAATAATAAATGTTCATTCCTCTACTTTCCATTAACATGGTAAGGGGTTCTACAGACATGCAACCTATTAATAATTTACATTTAATCTGTTCAATTCATACACTTAATGTACTTACCAATTTCACATTCACATTTAATTATAAATTTGAAACACTTACCATAGGATGGTCAAGTGGAAGTGACATGGTAATTTCCATTCCCCATTACATGATACAATAAGAATTTATAATAAGGAGGTCTGCCATTGGTGTGGTTAATCTCGAGTACATCTGTACAATGGATCAAAAGTGACAGAACACTAAAAAATCAACTTTGGAATATCATCCTAAATGGGATGTTGGGAATTGTGGTCGTAACCACCAAAAATGAATCACGTATATGGAAAGATCATAGTCATATGGTTCTAATGATTATAATAATGACTTATAAATTCAATAAATGACACCTGATGAAATCTATGGGGCCCACACAACAATTCTAAAATCAAGGAAATTGAGGGATGAGTTATAGACCCCCCCCCCCCCCACATTAGGGTCTTTTGAATCTCCTCCTCCGATATTAGCCTCTGATTCCTCTTAGAAAAAATTAGATCTAAGAAAAATGGGAAAACACTCACACCTCGATAACTAAGTTAAGATCAAGAGAGGAGAATAATTTATAAAAGGGACTCGAGTACTTACCGTTCCTCATCCAACGTGATGAATGAAAGCTCGATCAGATACTGAATGAAGGATATCTTTAAATCCCAACCTTAGGACTTCAAAGATATCCAAAATGGGAGAAATATAGGTTAATCCTGTAGGGATTCAGATAAGGGATGGAGGAGGACTCTTAATTAGATCATTACAAGAGAAATGTTCATTTTACCTAGAAATTAGCATGTGCATGGTTTTTCTGTATAGTTTGACAAACCAAGTTCAAATCATGAATGGGTACCTATGGAAGAGGGTAACTCACATGGTTAGGCTTCACGGTTAGGTAAACCATGTGACAAAATTTTGGTAAGGATATATCTAAAAACATGCCACTCACACAGTTTTCTCTAACTGTGCGACCATCACACACGATTTTCTCTAAACTGTGTTCCATTCCTGTTTTCCCAAAAACCTAGGTTTTGGGCTTCAAACAAGCCCCAAACACCCTTGGGACCTTCACTAACTCATTATGAATCCAAAATTGTTCAAAAATAAATAATTAGATCTAAATTTAAAGGATCCGTACATGAGTGAAAAATCGAGTTCTTACAGTCCCCCCCTAAAGGAACTCGTCCCCAAGTTCACCTTACAAGGGTGGTGAAACACTGTCTGAGAATACCTCTGACCACTATGCACTTACATCAGCTTCCCTCTCCCAAGTCTCATCCTACACATGGTCGTGATTCCATAGCACCCATACTAGAGGGACAGACCAACCTCAAAGAGCCTTCATGCTCCTCTCAACAATGCGTATTGGATACTCCTCAAAGGAATCATCGACATTTTAACTCAAATTTCTTAGGATTAAATGTATGATATGGGATTTCATGATACTGGAATGATATTATCGCTCGTGCGTACATACGGATTACCGTCTCCACAACGCGATGAGATTCATTCTCCATGTTAACCATTCTAGAATGATTATAAAGTATATATATAATAAATAATGATGAAATTTATAACATAATAATGATACTGGATTTATATATATATATATATTTCATATACATACTTCCATTTAATTCAATAAGGAAATGAAAACAGTGTTCTAGTGTATGTACGGTCTACCATCTCCATTAATGGTGTATTTCATTTCATTTATCTATCTATTATATACATATATATCCTCAATATATATGATATATAAATCATGTTTTAGATTCTGGAAGTAAGTAAATCATTTTATAAATAATAATAAAATCAAGAACAACAAGTCCAAACACATACGATAAATGAAACGATTTTACCCAAAACACTACTTTAACATGGAATTGTCAAATGCTCAGGTAATATAAAGTCGTAAGTGAATCATATATGATATAATAAATTTTACTATGGTTCTGTTACAAGTTAATAATATGTTTGAACCCACTATACAGGAGCCTCAAAAACATACAGAAGAAATTGGACATAAGGTAATGGATAATTATTCCAATCTCGTTCTTATCCAAGATTGTTCATTTGTACGTATTTATTGGGGTTATGTTTATCATCCATGTCCATGTTTTCTAAAAATTATTTCATAAAATTTTTACTATTATTCCATGTATGGTTAAAGTCATTTTTACCCTTTTTTGACTTTTACCACATTGGATGGAAGGAATATTTCCTTTGTTTACCATATAAGGTACTTTTTGGCTTTTCTGGCAAAAGTACGAGAAGAATGTTTTTTTAACTTATACGGAATGAATGGATTTTTATTGTTTCATAACACATTATTTCCATGAATATTCCTCTACAAGATTTCATGATTATTTTCAACAAAATTGTTTTATTTTAAAATCGCACGACATTTTTAGAAAAGAAAGTGATTTTGAAGAAGAATGGATATTTTCCTCAAGAATTCATTTCACGTGTTTATTCAAAACTATTTTACCTCTAAGATTAAATTATTTAATATGGTTATGTTTCAAGTATAATGTTCCTATTATTTACATTTTTTTACTTTGTTTATGATGAAATTATATCCATTGTTTTATATGGATTATGTTATGATGGGATGATGTTTATGAAACCCATTCTATTATTTGGGTTATTATGAATGATTTATGATTATTTTTTGTGGAACACTTAATAATGATTTCATTATGAGATGGGTGGGACCTATATCTATCTAAAATACATTGGGTAATGATTTATATCTCATTATATAGACATGGTTGGAATGGCAAGTAAATATGGTTCAGTAATACAGGGCTGGAATGGCAAGTAAACCTGGTTCAATAAGGGACTTTATCCACTATGATGGTCATGGCAGCAATGTCTTAGATACTATTGAAATCATATCATGTGCTTAATGGTTTTCCACAATTATATGTTTTATTACCATGTTAGTTTATCATAATTTATGTTCCATTAGGATCTATGCCTTACATACTGCCATGTTTTATGTCATTGCTCAAGATTTTGATGTTTAAACATTATGTTCATGTTTTTAAATTCAAATGTATATGGTTTGTTTTATTTTCTCCATAATTACCCTTACTGATCATTTGAGCTCACCCTTTATTTGTTTTCTTTTCCCCAGGATTTAAATAAAGTTTTTGGGTAAGAAAAAAAATAGGGAAGACCTTTATGGGAGATTTTGAAGATCTTTCACCATGACTGGAAGATGTTGTTCCAAGTTTCCAAAGACACTAAACTATTACGGTCCTTGGGTTTCTGTTTTTGTTATATATTAATTATTCTGCAAAAGTAATGTAATTTCTATGTACGTCAAGTTTGGGTCTCTATAGTTGGTATCATAGGAAAGGTTTAGTTAACCTATGGAAACTATGGTGTGAAAACTTTAGTCTCATCCCTAGAGATATTTTTAAGGTATGTCTAGGGATGTCCATAAGGTTAAGTATGAAGTATCAGTTACAGTCCTAGAATTATGATAATGATCATTAATAATCTAGTATTAGACCTAATATGTTAGATATTTAAAGTAATCTCCTTGATTATGTTGTTTTCCTTGTATGATTTTTCCCTCTCACACTATTATTTTTGAGTTTTAGATAATGGCTGGAACCTGAAAGAACCATGTTAATGATCAATGCACTGGGAAATTCAATGATTGTCCTCCTGAACACCCAAATGTTATGGGAAATGGAGTGCAAAATCTTATTTTTGTACTTACACAAGCTATGAATCATTCTGGACTTCCAAATGAGAAGAGAAGGGAACAATAATCTATTGAGTCCTTCATGAGGCAACGTCCACCTTCTTTCAATGGGTCTTCTGATCCACTTATTGCTGAACAATGGATCAGTACCATTGAAAAGATATTTTCCATACTTCACTGTTCAAAACATGAAAAATTCATTTTGGTTGTTTACCGTTTAGAAGGTGAAGCGGACCAGTGGTGGACTCTACTTAAGAACACAAGGCCCCAAGATGAAATTGAATCCATAGAATGGGACGAGTTCAAGAACTTGTTTTTCAATAATTAATTCCCTCATATTCTTTGAATAAAGATGGAAAAGGAGTTCTTTGAGCCTAAGCAAAAGGATGATGAATCTGTTGGTATATATGAAGAAAATTTTACAAGGCTTCCAAGGTTTGCATTTGGATTTATCATCCAACCAGAAAGTAAAGTTGATCTACTCTTTAGGGGTTTAAAACCAAGTCTTCGAAGGGCATTAGCAATAAGAGACTTCAGTAACTATGAATAAATTGTGCGTTTTACTATCAAGGGAGAAATAGAAGTTAGTGTTATATATCCATCTCATGTTTTTGACAAGAAACGAAAGATGGAGTTTAAGGAAAAATCTCAAAACAATGGTGAAAAAAAACGAATGTTTCATTGTGCTCAATGTGTGGAATGAATAATGGTGGAGATTGTCTTAAAGGGACTAGAAAATGTTTTAAGTGTGCAAAATAAGGTCATCGAGTAGCTGAGTGTCGAAGTAATGGAAAAAAGGTAGCTAATGATGTGAATAGATAAAAGACTACAGAGAACGCACCACCAACACTTCAATGCTACAAGTGCAAGGAAATGGGGAATTATGCTAACTAATGCCCAAATCCAAGGGTTAATTAAGATCGACATCAAAAACCACTTAAGGAAAAGGACAAAGGAATGTCACATGCGATCACTATTGGCGATGTCGAGTATGAAAATTATGTGGTGGAATGATTAAGTGTTTATGTAATTGGATTCCAAAATAATGTTGTGGAATCTCATTTATAGTATCGTGAAATATTGGAATATTGATGTATTGGTTTATTGTGGTTTTCAATAATATTATGGTACTGGTAACCATGAAAAGTGATTGAATTATTTTTGGAAAGAAGATGATATGCGCATAATGAAGGGATAAAGAGAAAATAATATGTTTTATAGTATTAATGTGTTCATGAATGATTTAAGGACTAAGTGACATCATGGTTTGAATATATAGAAATTTTGGGTTTTGGTATGTGGAAAGAGTTAACTTTTGACAGCATTCATGTTCTCACTATGATTCAATGGGTATTCATTTTTCAAGAGAATACATGATTTAAGAATTAACATGTTTGGAATGTGACCAAAAATTTATATCTTATGATATATGGGGGATACATGATGGTATTTACATGCTTGTTATATGAACTTTCTAGTAATTGTTTTCTTTATACTATGAGATTGGAAAAAAGTATTTTGGATAAGACGAAAGATTGGAATGGATTAAGTTAGTAATTAGATAGTATTGTTTAAGGATATAACTTTTTGATATTATTTCTAAAATGTTATAATGGTATAGTTTTATAAAAAGGACAACCCATAGGACGGGAGACAACCCGTCGCGTCAGACAAGGATGTGAGAATCGAACCCACAACCGAAGTGCGACCAGCCTTTATTGCTTACCATTGGCCTACAGGAAGTCCCTGGTTAGTAGAAATTAGTTTTATTTTTTTAATTGGTATGATATATGAAGAATAAGTCCATTTTTGGAACCATATACGATTAACCTCACCATAGATGGACTTATGTATATTTAATATCTTGCATTATCCTTTTTTGTGATAGAGATAGATGGAATGACCTATCAATCTATCGCATGATCTGCTAATACTTCAAGAATGAAAAATTCAACTTCATTTCTTTAAA
The DNA here is from genome assembly GCA_963277665.1 of Viscum album. Taxonomy (NCBI): domain Eukaryota; kingdom Viridiplantae; phylum Streptophyta; class Magnoliopsida; order Santalales; family Viscaceae; genus Viscum; species Viscum album. The sequence goes on along the minus strand of OY728162.1, from coordinate 1,109,700,056 downwards.
TAAGATATGAAGTGGAAATTTTTCATGGAATTACCAATGATGATATTATACTAAAATCATGTAAGTATTTATCCTTATGAAAAAATTCATCAACTTTAGGTAAATGATCTTGAAAACCAAAAATGTTATCATAGTACCAACATATATGATGAATTAGATGGTACGTTAGATCATAAAAAATTTATGTCTTTGTGATTGTTGGCTTTTTCATAGCCATGTTCTCTACCACTCTCAATCAGAACTTGATGGTTACATTTCTCCTCTATATCCATGTTTTCACCTATATTATCCTATGTGGAAACCCAGTGATGAGTTAATTTGTGTAACCATTACATTTATTAATTTACTTTATAAAATTAATTTTTAGTATTCTTTTTTACGATGTGGGTTTCTATGAAAGAAATTTCAAGTAGTAAACCATTTATAGCCCCGATGAATTTCAAGGGAGAAATTCATTTTAAGGGGGGTACAATGTAACACCCCGAGACTTTATGAGAAATATTATTTTTAATTTATTTGATGTATTGTGTTGTATGCTTCACCAATATTAGATTGCACTATACAAAACACTGTAATAGCTTGTAGTATACACAAACACTATTCTTGGCTTGTGTTGCACGCAAGAGCGAGCTTCCTCAATAGCGTGTGTTGTACGCAATACTGAGTTTCACTAAACAACGATATATTATGAACTAGCCGTTATGAATAGTATTAACCTCATTTTTAATTTTATAACAATATAATTCATCTTACACATATTCTAGAACATGGTATGCGAACAAAATAAATTTTTCGGGAAAAATGAGTATTTTTTAAAAAATACAGTTTTGTCGCCTTTTGATGGCGCACGAATTTTAAATCTAGTTTTTGACATGTTTATAAGTTCAATTTGACAAATTAAACTTCTTCCTTGGAATCAGGATATAAAAATCTACATTTGATAAATTTTTGATATTTTTCTGATAAGTTTCATATTTGTATGAATAGTAAAAATATGCTAAATTTTAATTAAAAACAACTTTTTTCATCAAGAAAATTTATATGGTTAAATTATTATATTGAATGGTTTTAAAGAATAAATAGAATATATTTTTACAATTTAATATAATGTAATTAATTATCACTAATTTTACAATGAATTCATAGGCAAAAACATTTCAATCTTTTGCAATGTTTTAACTTTTAAAACCTGTTTTCTCAACAGCGGGATTAATTTTAAATTAAATACTGCCACTTATGTGTATTGAATTTGTGAAAATGGATTTCATATTTTGAATAATTAGGTAAAAATTATGTTTATAGGCTGCTTTTTATTTTTAGGCATTATGAATATTAACTACGGTAAAGTTTATTTACCATAGTTAAAGGTAAATTGGGTAATTAAGGGTAAATATAATAAAATTACCATAACACTTGTCTTAATATAATTATATGATTATATTTTTTCCTAAATCATACTTTTGTCGAAATGGAATCTATTGGAATCCACTTGGATGTGATTAAGACCTTTAATTTATTTTATTTAAAGAAAGTGAAATATGCCTCACTCAAAATTTAATAATTAAAGTATTTTTAATATAATGTTATACATAATATAAATTCGATTATAAATACTCATTTGAAATATAAAATTTTTTTCTTCATCATGGTAATTTATTTGTGATTTTTAAGAAATATATAATTACCTTAATATATTATACATTAATGATTTAGAAATTATTTATTTAGGGGAAAATCAATAATATAGTTTTTATGACAATAATAATACCCATCAAAAGGACCAGAAACTTGAACAAACCTTATTGGTCGAGTATATATAGACCCTAACCATCCAAGGGTATAATTGTGGACCATTGTGAGCCTTATAAAACATATTAGGACATTTATATTATTCTATTTTAAATGATGTCAAAGTTGTCACCTTCATACTTTAATAAAGATAAAATTTTAAAGTTCGTTGTTTTAGAAGATAAATTCGACTAAAAGTATTATAATGAAATATATTATATTTATATTCATCATAGTATTTTGTTTTTAATTTTTATACAACAAATAAGTATATTAAATAATTATACAAAAATGTTGTATTAATTATTTTAGTAAGAGAAATATCAAATAAATGATTTTAAAAGTATTAAAATAAATATTATATGAACTAATTAATGTGCTCCAGGAATTTGATAGATTAATATAACTTGTTAGGAATCTATTAAATATTTATTTTTGAAAAGATATTCTATGTGTATTTTATTTAAATTCAAATAAATGAATTGTGTCAAAATTGACGCTATTGATATTTTATATTATTAAATTGTTTAAAAATCACAAAAATATTTAAAAATTACAAATTAAAATTTATGTAATAAAAAATTTCATAAAGTATCAAATTATATATAATTAACAACACATAAGTAAGTATTTATAACCATATAAAATGTATAACATTGTTACCGCAAATAAAATTAAATAGATTAAATAAGGATAAATCAAAATGATAAGGTTTAAAATAAAATTAAAACTTGTCTAAATTTAATTGGGTGATGATATTACAACCCTATATTATATAATATCCAAATTTGAGTCACTTTGGAATTTTTTAAGTGGGGTATTGGGTTTATTATAAATTAATATTTTAGAGGTTTCCAAAAGTGCCCCTCTCCTCCATTATAAAAGGGCACCTCCTCCCTCTCCTCCTCACACCACTTTGAGCCTTAAGGATCATCCAACCCCTAGAAATTTCTCTTCTAAACTTCTATATAAACATACTATAGGTCTGGGTATTCATTAAATACCAACTTTAGTGCCCTAAGAAGAGGTTTAGAAGAGGCGCGTCGAAGAAGATGTAATCTCTTCTACCGATTCTTTCAAAGTTTCTTTATTCTTCTACTTTCTCTTATTTAGTTATTTCATTATAAAGTAATAAAATCAGTATAACTAATATAATTATATGTTATTATAAATATTAAACAACCCTATTTCACCTTCTACCCATCCTACGAAAAATGAAATCACTGCGCGTGCGTACGTACGGAATACCGTCTCCACGCCATGGTGTAATCTCTTTTTCCACAACCACCTTACTTGGATGGGTATAATGGTGGAAATAATAAATATATATTCTTATTATAACATGATTTTAATTATGAGATATTATATCATCCACCCCAATACCATTCAATAATTATGGGAATGATATCATCGCTCGTGCGTACGTACGGATTACCGTCTCCACGACGCGATGAGATTCATTCTCCATGTTAACCGTTCCAGAATCATTATAAAGTATATATATAATAAATAATGATGAAATTTATTAAATAATAATTTTATTGAATTTATATATATATATATATATATATATATCATCTACTTCCATTTAATTCATTAAGGAAAATAAAATAGCATTCATGCATACGTATGGTCTACATCTCCATGAACGGTGTATTTCATTTAATTTATCTATCTATTATATACATATATATATCCTGAATATATATGATATATAAATCATGTTTTACATTCTGTAAGTAATTAAATCATGATATAAGTAATAATAAAATCAAGAACAACAAGTCCAAACACGTACGATAAATGAAACGATTTTACCCAAAATACTGCTTTAACATGGAATTGTCAAATGCACGGGTAATATAAAGTTGTAAGTGAATCATATATGATATCATAAATATTATTATGGTTCTTTTACAAGTTAATAATATGTTTAAACCCACTATACAGGAGTCTTGGAAACATACGGAAGAAATTGGGCATAAGGTCGTTCTTATCTGAGATTGTTTATTCGTAAGTATTTACTAGGGTTATGTTTATTATCCATGTCCATGTTTTCAAAAAATGTTTTAATAAAAAGTTTAATATTCTTCCATGTATGTTTAAAGTCATTTTTACCCTTTTTGACTTTTACCACATTGCATGGAAGGAATCTTTCCTTTTTTTACCATATATGGTACTTTTTGACTTTTCCGGAAAAAGTACGAGAAGAATGTTTTTTTAACTTATACGGTGTGAATGGATTTTTACAGTTTCATAACACCTTATTTCTATGAATCTTCCACTACAAGATTTCATGATTATTTTCAAAAAAAATTCCTTTCTTTTAAAATCGCACGACATTTTGAGAAAAGAAAATGATTTTGAAGAAGAAAGGATATTTTCCTCAAGAATTCATTTCAAGTGTTTATTCAAAAATATTTTCCCTCTAAGATTAAATTATTTAATATGGTTATGTTTCAAGTATAATTTTCCTATTATTTACATGGTTTGATTTTTTTATGATGAAATGATATCCATTGTTTTATATGGATTATGTTATGATGGGATTATTTTTATGAAACCCATTCTATTCTTTAGGTTATTATGAATGATTTATGATTATTTTGTTGTACACTTAAGAATGATTTCATTATGAGATGGGTGGGACCTATATCTCCCTCCAATGAATTGGGTAATGATTTATATCTCATGAGATCGACATGGCTGGAACGATAAGTAAATCTGGTTCAGTAATATAAGGTCGGAACGGCAAGTTAACCCAGTTCAGTAAGGGACTTTGTCCACTATGATGGTCTTGGCAGCATGGCCTTGGATACTATAGAAATCATATCATGTGATTAATAGTTTTCCACAATTACATGTTTTTTCCCATGTTATTTTATCATGATTGATGTTCCATTATGATCTATGCCTTACGTACTTCCATGTTTTATGTCATTTCTCAAGATTTTGATGTTTAAACATTATGTTCATGTTTTTAAATTGAAATGTATATGGTTTGTTTTATTTTCTTCATGCTTACCCTTACTGATCATTTGAGCTCACCCTTTATATGTTTTTGTTTCCCCGGGATATCAAGAAAGGTATTAGGTAAGAAAAAATAGGGAAGACCTTTATGGGAGATGTTGAAGATCTTTCACCATGACCAAAAGATGTTGTTCCGAGTTTCCAAAGACACTAAACTATTACGGTCCTTGTGTGTCTGTTTTTGTTATATATTAAGTATTCTGCAAAATTAATGTAATGTCTATGTACGTCAAGCTTGGGTCTCTACCCCAGCCATCCCAAAGAAGCTCTGTATATCAAACACTTTTCTTGGGATCCATCCAGGAGACTATAACACTAAACTTTATAGGGTCAATAGATACTCATAATTCTGATATAATATGACCTAATAAGTCCACTTTCATAATCCAAAAGTGGCACTTACCAAGCTTGTCATAAATTTGATGCTCTCTCAGTGTACTCAGAATGATGTCAAGGCGATTGGCATGGTCTCTAAAAGTGTTAGAATACACCAAGATGTCATTCACAAAGACTAAGACAAAAGAATCCAAATAGGGGTGGAACACCCTATTCATTAGATCCATGAGAATAATGGGTGAATTCATAATACCGAATGGTATAACAAGGTACTCATACAAAACATACCTACTACAAAAAGTTTTATACGGTATGTATGATGGCCTAACTCATACCTGATGATTACCCAATCTCAGGTCAATCTTTGAGAAGACCCTAGATCCTCATATCTAGTTAAAGAGACCATATATTCATGGTAGTGGATACCAGTTCTTGATCATAATCTGGTTCAACCATCTATAATTCATGCATAGGAATAAGGTTTCATCCGCTTTCTTGGAGAAAAGCATGGGAGAATCCCAAGAGGATGTATTAGGCCCTATAAAGACTTTGTCCTTTAAATCCTTTAACTACCGTTTTAGATATTGAATCTCTATAGGTTCCAATCTATATGGAGTAATGGACACTAGAGTTGCTCCTAGAACATGATAAATCATAAACTCTACCTCTCTCTCAGGAGGTAACCCATAAAAATTATCAGAAAATACATCCCTAAAATGATCCACTATTAGAGGTAAATTGTCTTTTCATAAACCCTGATCCTCCATGAAGAGATTTGAAATCTGGGTATTCAATCCACCTATCCTATGATGCTCTTGTCCAGCTCTACCAGCCTGGACATCCCACTCACCTTTATGTAGATAATTTCTTCCCTCTGGTGATGTAAACAATACCCTATAGCGATAGAAGTCTAAAAAAGCATGATACTAAACCAACCAATCCATCCTGAGAATGAAATAAAATCCCATCATCATGAGAACAAATAGGTTCCATAATAAATTGTAACTTCCTACCTCAAGGGGATAGTCCCTACATGGGCGTACACCCTCTGTCCGTACCCCTAATGGTGTATCTAGATTCATTAAACCATATTAATATTGTATCTCCATTCTAAGACTTTCCACAATAGATACAAATATAAAAGAGTTCGAATCCATTGTATAAAATAAAGCAGATACTTTAGTAGATTCCACAACAATAGTTCCTCATACTGTAGATGGTCTTGCAGCCTGATCATCATGTATCGACTGTAGTGTATGAAATTGACTTGATTTACAGTCATGTGCAACAGATAGACTACCACAATCATAAATTATCTTTTGGTGCTATTGGTGATCAGGGTTCTGGCTTCCACGGCCACAACCACCTCCTCAGCCAGTATAGTTATTGCTATTCCAACTCCCCGCCTAACATGCCACAAAAGAACCCACTCCAAAAGTTGGAGCTAGTGTAGATCCTTTTCTAATTGAAGCTGGTGGAAAGATTCTTTATAAATGCTAAAGATTCCCCATACAACTACAAGAATGACACTCCATCGGGTATCTATCACGATGAGGCTTTAGGTTCCCCCATCATCCACACTAATGACAAACTTTGGAGCTATCAAAATAGGCACTCTGGTTTTCATTGTCCTGAAGATAAACCTTGAGGAAACGCTTCCTACCACTATAAGGAATATTTACTTGTCGGGGCACTGGTCCTCTATGGCCAATACCATTTCCATACCTTAGGTTATGCTCAGTGATAATATCTTGATTTACTATTATAGAAAAGGTAGGTTGGTGAAAGACATTCACATGCATACAGATGGCATACTAGAGCCCATCCTTGAAATTTATAGCACGTGAAATCTCATCACCATCTAGAAGTGGTGAAAAGTTCTGAAACTCCATAAAACATTTTGAATATTCCATAACTGAAATAGAACCCTATTAAATATGCATAAACTGTCTGGATTTGTTAGCAATCAGCATCTGAGGAAAGAACATATCATAGAAGGTGGTCTAGGAATCAACCCATAACATGCCATGATGATGACCAGCCTGGGTAATCACATCCCAACAATGCTTGGCAGAATCCAAAATCATGTATATATCAATCTTGTCACTCCACTCTGGAGGAATCTCCATATGCTCAAATATAGATAAGGTGGCCTCTAGCCAAGACTTAGCAGCCAGTGGACCTCCATCCCCTAAGAAAGTATGAGTATGCTGTTGTTGGAACTCACGAGCCATACCAGCCATTGTAGGTAAAAATTTTGGAGCACCAAGAATGCACTATATCAGACGTAGAAAACTATCATGAACTTGGGGAACAGTTCCAATATCAGTTAAAGTAGAAGGTTCCTTGAGTGGCACTCCTAGAGGTAAGACTGGCGGCTTAGGGCCCACCAAATCAGTAGCATGGTCATCTCCACCCTCCTGGCATATGATACGAAAACTTTGTGGCTGAATTGGTCTACAAATTCCATGATCATGCCTAATAATAAGATTAAGTAGAGAAATATCATCACTAGTGGAAGCTGAATGTAAGAAAACTCACTACCCAAGGCATACTACTCCAACTACCAGCTTAGATGGAAAGGTATCAGTAAGTTTTCAAGTATAAGTTTCATTCCATTTTACATTTAATTACTAGGTTCACTCCTTTACAATTCATAAACATGATAAGGCAGGATAATTACATGCAACCATTTCATTTTAGATTTCATGTTTCACAATATAATGGATACCCATTCTTGGTGAACTAGTGCCCATACACCTTATCATTGGAAAAACATCCATTTATTTATAGCATATTGGCTCAACTTAGTAAATTACTCATCCCATCCCATGAGTTTTCATACACCTCGTGAATTGAGACAGGAAATCACTCAATCGAACCCAATATTAATACATGTACAAGCTAACTATCAAAGAATCACTCAACAATCACAGGTATATCAACCAATGAAAGACAATGAAATGAACCTATATGGCATAGAAATATGCATGACATGCAAATCCTAGGTTCCTAATATGTTGTATGTAACAATGCTCATTTCCCTCATATCAACGGGCCACGGATGAAAGAAACCCTCAATCAAAATAATAATCAACAACTCCACATAGCATGTGTGTCACCCGATGGTGAAATATTATAAACTATAATAGAAAAAATAGGGCGGACGGGTAGCAGGACTCTCCCCCACGGTGCGATGAAGATGGAAAACCCTAGGGTTGGTGACGATGGCGATCTCGCACTTCCTCGGATTCACGAGGCTCCCTTATCCCGGAGAAAACGCATCGGCAGATTAGTCCCTGTCGCACGACGCTGACCCTCGCACCTTCGTAGATGTGAGGAAGACGATGAAGCAGGTCTTGCGAACAAGCTTGGCTTCTAGATCTACCATCGAACATGAAAGGCCAGACTCGAGAACGGCCTTGGAACCTAGTTCTACTGCGGAACACGAAAATCTGGACTCGCGAATGGCCTTGGAATCTGGTTCTACTGTGGAGCACGAAAATCCGGACTCGCGAACGGCCTTGGATTCTGGTTCGACTACCGATGATGAAAAGGTGAGACCTACGGCCTCTAATCTTGTGTTGGCCTTTTGTTTTGTTGCTGGATCTATAAAATCGGGACCTCCGACATCGCATCTGGTTACGGGTTCTTACGTAGTGGCCGGATCTGATGCACAATTATCTGGGGTCCATAGACCTATCATTGAGGAAACTCTCCACAGCCGGAAGGAAACAAAAGGGTTCAAATTGAATCCCTTGAAGGCGGCGATGAGAAACACACCGGAGGAACGTATGCGGATGCCACTAAAAGTTGTGCAGATTTAAAATCTAGTGGAGCTAGAGATTTTAATCTTATTAAGGATTCGTCTTCGGGAGAATACTTCACAAGGGTTCGTCAGCCCATGTTGAAACTAATCTTGCAGTGTTCATCGAAAGAATGAAAATTGGAAACCATTCACTCTATAATAGAAAAAATAGAACAAAAATTATATTTTGGGTAACTTGGATTTTACCCCGAACAAGGGTTCTCGATGCCCAAGATTGGATTATGACCAAGTCCCAAGTTTTCCAAATCTCTAATCTATTAGATCCATATAGTAAAGAAAGAAAAAAACCTAATATGATACCACTTTGTAACATCCCAGACCCAGATTCCACTTAAAGGGTTCCCTGAACCCGATGGGCCACATGGCCTCAACCACATCTCCCCAAACGTCAGAGGCTTACAGCTAGCAATGGGGGCCTAAGGTGTGTTTGTGGTGAGACTATTTTATCATTACAAAATTTTAGAACATCTAATAAATAGAAACTGAGGTAAATATAGGAATAATTACAATTAAATATAAGGCACATCATAAAATAGATACAGTAGTAACAGTACTTAAAATAACTAGAATGACATACAATAACTGGTGATGAAATGTCATGTATCTTGAAAACTGGAAAACATAGATATAAGAAAACATAAATAACATGTTTATAAAAAGTATAAAGGAAATGAAAAGACTATCCCAAGAATCCTGAGATATGGATCGGTCATCTTCTATCAAGATCCATCCTAAATAGTAATCAATCAAGTGATCGAAGTCATATACTTCCATTTATCAACACCTGCATTCATGTAATATTCCCTGGATACCAAACGGTGCTCTGATATAGTGTGAGATAAATCTCAGTAGGCCACCACCAATGGTGTCTACAACATCTGGCTTGTGTAATGAAAATGTAACCATTTGCAAGAATGCATATATAAAGTAAAGGTAGTAGAATATAACTAAATACCCAAGTACCTGATTCAACCCTCAGCTAGCGTCTGAACATAACCAGTCCATTAATTGATTGTTACCAGTTTATAAATAAGTCACATGTTAACAATAGTGATTGTTCCAAGTTATGACAAGGAAACCTGCAATGAAATTTAATAATGAAGTTCAAAGGTAATAACCAAGGTAAAGTATACCTCAAGGGTCGCCAACTCAATAATAATTGTATCTTGGATAATGGTAAGAGTGTAATACAAGGAGTGTATTACAAGTCATTCCACAATAATATGCCTACTGAATCCATGGTGATCATCCAAGGTAAAATTGGGCTAAGTAGTGAATGTGCCCTATGGGCTTTAACCATGGAACCTACTTGTTAATGCTAGATCCAAGGAGTATATCTGAGGAATCCTATAATTCTATGTGAGGGATCCTATGGTGACATATCTGGAATCCAAGAATAGACAAGGATCAAGATCTAGGTGGTTCTCAACCTAATCAATCCATATTCTTGAATCGAAATAGTTTTCTCAAGTGCTCATGGAATTCCTTCATAATAATATAAGGCGAGCTCAAGTCAGGCCACTCCTACTTGATAGGGAAGTCATATAATATATCATTTGGTTCAAGACTTTCCTTTCATTTGTGTGATAAGGCCAAGTATCATTGAACTATTTAATCAATTCATAATTTATCAATAATTCTACTTGGATCAATTATTTCCTTTCATTAGTGTGATAAGGCCATGTGGTATTAAGCCCTCCATTTAATCCATTTAATCATATTCAACAATCTAGGTTCATTCTGCTACCTTCCATTAACATAGTAAGTGGTTCTATAGACATGAAACCTTTTAATCGTTTACATTTAATCTGGTCAAGTCATATACTTAGTATACTTTTTAATTTCCCATTCACATTTAATTATAAATTTTAAGCACTTACCTTAGGAGGGTCAAGTGGAAGTGGCATGGTAACTTCCATTCACCATTACATGATATGATAATAATTTATGATAAGGATGCCAACCATTAGTGTGGTCAATCTCGAGCACATTCGAACGATGGCTCAGAGGTGTCAAAACACTAAAAACTCAACTATGGAATATCATCCTACATGAGATGTTGGGAGTTGTGGGTTTAACAATGAAAAACTAATTACATATATGGAAATAGAGTAATTATATGGTTCTAATGATTATAATCAGGACATATAAATTCAATAAACGACACCTGATGAAATCAGTGGTCCCCACACAACAATTCCAAAATCAATGAACTTGAGGGATGCGTTATAGACCACCCACCTTAGGGTCATACAACTCTCTTCCTCTGACATCGGCCTCTGATTCATCATAGAACAAATTATATTTGAGAAAAAGATAAAAACAATTACACCTCGATAACTAGGTCGAGAGAAAGAGCGGAGAAGAATAGCTAAAAAGGACTTGAGTACTTACCGTTGCACATCCAACGTGATGAACATAAGCTTGATCAGATCCAAAATGAAGGAGATCTTTAAATCCCTACCATAGGCCTTCAAAGAGCTCCAAACACTACAAAATATTTCACTTTTTCCAACAGGATCATATCTGTCGATAAAAGTGCATTTTCTGTTGGTAAAACGTTTTACCAACATATATGTCCATGTCACTAAACTGTTGGTAAAAACTCTATCGCTAAATGCTTTTGCGACAGATAAAATCATTCTGTTTCAGTTATAATAATACCAACAGATAATATATATGTTGGTTATAATGTTTAGCAATAGGTTATAATGGCAAATTTTTCTGTTGGTAATAATATTACCAACATGTAATATATATATTGGTTAAAGTGTTTAACAGGTTTTGATGACAAATTTATCTGTTGGTAATAATATTACTAGCATAGAATATATATTTAATTATAAATTACATTTGAATAAAATTTATAAAATTTTATTGCTCGCAAAATTAAATATAATATTTATTATTTTTATCATATATAATACATCGATTTTATTTAATAAACCGAATACCATTTTAACACATGATCAAACAAGTTTTATATTATAAATATTAATTAATTTATCATATATAATAAATCTACATTAATTATTAAAACAAAGAAGATTTTAACAAATGTTCAATATTAAAAAAAATTAATTATATTAGTAATGAAATTTAATACAAAAAGATCCATCACACCCCACCCACACAACGTCGAGACCACCCCGACCCATCCATGCCTCCACGGGAGCATCCCATCTATGTGAGCAAACATCCATGCCAGTGAACCAACTCCCGCACCAGACACTAGTGAGTACCACCAACAAACCATCCATGGCATGCAAGCAAGCAATCCATGCCAACGAATCATATCCAGCACCAATCAATCCATATCTCCAGAACCATGACCCCTTCATGCACAATGCCCAACATCCAAAGTCAATTACTCACAATCCATCACCATAATCACCTACTCAGAAAATAAACACAACACAAATAATAAAATTAGAATGAAAATGTATAATGTAGTATGAAGCAAGTCACCTTCATATTATAAACTCAAATCTACATATGTCCATCAAAATACCCCCATTTCATTGTACCTTTCTGTATTCAAAGGTATAAGACCATCTTGATCACTAAATGAAAATTGATCTGAATTGTTCAACCAGCAGCAAGAATCCATGACAACTGATGTCGGTGCCAAATTCAAGATAAAGGGCCAGAATACAAAACTAATAGTTGTAGCTCCATGGTAAATCCCGAACTCAAAGAAACAATGTGACCAATCTTGAATAAAAAATAATTATATTGAATCCTAAAATGCAATCATTTTCTCGATTACTATTCAAAAAAAATAATGTCCTTCATTATACAATAATAGTTCAATTCAAGCATGAAAATATTAGTCTATGAAGCAGAAATTCATTCTTTATTCACAAGCAGCAACAAGAGAGTGACAGTCCTTATGGAGAACAATTAATGAGAATGGATAATATTAGAGTTTCATATACATTTTATGCTTTAAATAAAAATTATAATTCACCTTTCTATAAAAACATAAGCAAAAAAATGAATAAAAAAGGGAAATATCAACTAAGTTTGAATATATGTTACACTAGAAAACCCTAGAATGGGCAGAGAGCAACTGTCATGTGATGTATACTTTCTTGTTCCTTCCTATACATGAAAAAATTAAAAAAATAGAACGGGCCACCACACACAAAACCTTTAGCTTGATACAATACCTGTACAACCATCCCCGACACAACTCGGTAGCTTGAAGAAGCTTCCGTTTGATTCTCTAACAGCAACAACCTAGGTCGTCTTCTCCTATTTTAACTGTAAACCCATGATCGGCGGCTGCCAATTATTACTCAAGGTGGATTCCATGCACTCAAGTTTTCGGTGTGGCATGTTGGGATTGGAAAAGTGTTGGATGCTAATGTATCTTTTTTTCCATGTGAACCCCTTCATCATGTCACCTGGGAAACCTGAACAAGCAATCCTGTATAGGAAAAAACAACAACGTACCAAGATCAGGTATTTGGATAAAAGATACACAATCCATCTTCAAGTCACCTTGACCCCAAGTCACAACCAGCAGTACGCCCACTAACACTAACCTCCATTTCTTCTTATGTGAGGAGTAGCTTCGTAACCATACCCAACGAACCCGGAATCAGCTTCCAAATCTGGACATTCGACACAAGATTTAATTGATGACATGCACCAAACCTTCTCTATCATTGTGGCATGACCCAGATTTTCAGTGGCCAAACACAAGTTCAATGATGATCATCCCAATCCATCATGATCAACAAGGAACTTTGAACTATCCATGACCAGACAACTTTTTGCAGTAAACAACCACTCCAGTTTGCGTTAAACATGGTACCGACATGCTTGCAAGGGATAATTGAAAACATGATGAGAGACTCAGGTTTCCTATAGAAAGAGTTAACCAACATTACAGGATGAATAAAAGGCCTAATAGTATAATAAAAAATCAAGGAAAAGATAATGCTGACATATTGGTTGTAAATGACAATGTTGCTGGTAAATAGATGCAAGAACATTCATTTAGAGTGGATAGTGGTTGGGATATGAGACTTAGGTTTCCTAAACATAGTTTGCACATATAGAGGTAGATTTCTCACCCATATAACACAACGAGATTACAAACTGAGTTTTCAAACACAGATCACACATTGAGTTTACAAAAATAGATTACACACTGAGTTTTCACACACATATTGCACACACAGACAAATATTGCAGACATAGATTACACTGATCTTACATACAGTTTGCGCAGACAGACACAGATTTCACACACTGATTAGACACTGATTTTACACATAGTTTGTAAACACAGACACAGATTGCACACACAGATTACACATTGAGGTTAAACATTGAGTTTACACTGAAGTTTACGCATAGTTTGCACACACAGACACATATTGCACACACATTACACACTGAGATTACACAGAGTTTACACACCGAGTTTACAGACACAGATTACACACCGAGTTTACAGACACAGATTACACATTGAGTTTACAGGCACAGATTGCACACATAGATTAAACACAGATTGTACACATGAATTTTTCACACAGATTGGACACACGGATTTTTACATAGATTTCACATAGAGATTTTTACACAGATTAAACACTGAGTTTACAGACAAGAAATTTTATTACACATATAGATATTCCAGATTTCACAAGGTAGAGTATAATAAAAATTATGACAGGTCATTGATAATCAATATTCTTACAGACAGTTTATTATTAAAAGTCACATATTATCAAAGTAATTCTAGGTTATAAAATACCAAGTATAACGTTAGTGAATTGAAACATATTTGTAGGACCAAAGTTAATAGCACAAGTTCATATGTTCATAAATATAATATCTATCAGAGAGGGTGATAATATTTAATAAAATTTTGAGTAATATTCAAAAAATTTGTGCAAAACAATACATATTTAATGAAAGTGAAATGTCTAAAATGAGGTCATGTGATACATATACAACTCTTGATTCTCCCAAATTGTGTTAAATGTAAAATAAAAGGAATTCATACTCTAAAATAAAACCTTTTCTCAATCCACGATAAACACCGCCAACTATTATGACTGGAACATTTCAAACTAATGCTTTGCTTTGAAAATATCTTGCATGCAGTGCATAGCTTGTATCATCAGACACATCAATGTATGTTACCTATAAAATCAAAAATAGAACCATTAAAATTAAAGAAAAACACTCCATGGGGGGTAAAGACATTAAACAAGTTAGGAAGGGTGCAACACATTAAAAAACAATAATTGTTTCTTAGACTTATAGTGCACTACAAAAAAATTAACCTCAAGTCGCTATTATGCCACACCCTTCAGCTCCAAGATCTACACCACACAACCAAAGAGAATACCCATCATAAAATGGGGTGAATAATATAATAAATATAAAAATATAAAAAAGTTAACATATTTTGTAACAGAGCAAAATCATCTGAGTAGAAAAATACACCCCTGCCATAAAACCACCAAAAGGAAGAACACTCATCACCTGTTCATCGTGCAGTTGGACACATTAGTATTTTTGGTGGAATCCATCTCAGATACTCCATTGTCGTTTTTCCCTATATTCCCATTTGAATTTATCCCCTTGTAATCTTTGCGTAGATTCTGGAAAAGATACTCAACCTCTCTATGCCCATTAACAAAGACAAGTATGCCACCAGGTGGAAGCTGCTTGTGAATTGAAAGTACCTTCTTATAAGCTTGTCCAATATAACCAACAATCTATGTTCTCTTTGAGATGTGTACGGTTACTGGATACTATCTGGTTGGAACTTTTATAACACGTGGTGGACATTCAAGTATACTCCTTCCAAAAACACAGTTTTCAACACCTAGTGTGGTGCTCATCTGCAAATCTTTGAGAGGAAAACTATACTTTCATGCTGTATTCTTTGTCCTAAAATATTCCTCTACTGTTGTTCCTTGAATAATTTCTTCCATTGAGCACAAGAAGAGTTGAAATCAGAAATATCATAGGATTTAATTTATAAATAAAACAAAAAATATATGAATGGACATAAATTCAACTCGCAGAACTGAATAACACGAGAAATAATTCTTATAAGTATGTCTGTATTCAAGCTCCTCTCGTGAACCTCATCAATAATTATTATAGAGAGATTATTTAATAATATATCAGTTTGCATCATGTAATCTTCATGAAATAAGCAATGTGAAGACAAAGAATTTTGATAAGCACAATAAATTTAACACGCTAAATATTTTATTAAAAAATCTCTATAAAAATTGATAACAAAGAACAATATTACAGTAAATAGGACTTTATTAAAAGGAACGGTTCAAAGGATGATATTACATTAAACATAAAAAACAAATATTAAAACAAGTATCAATCCATTGGTATTAATTTCATACAAGATAAATTTCACTCCAAAAGAGTAATTATTGAACTTGAATGTTTAAATCCATGCATCACCCTAACTTGAATAAAAACAAGGCATGCTGAACAGTCAAGAATAAGTAAAATAATAAAGTAAAATCACTTTTAATCTTGAAATAAACACAAAATCTTCATCAATGATGAAAATTAACAACAATGATAAAACAGATAACTTAGATAAGAAACATAGGAAACATCCAAGGATAAACATAATAAATTATAATGGGTAATGTTACAAGATTGAAAATAGGTTGTAATAATCACCCGTTATAAAAATTCTTACCTACAATTGTACAAATCATACATCGGAATCTTAAAAAAACTATTATAGAAATTTAAGGATTAAAATTACATGATTTTGGGATAAAGGTGAGTTGTTGTGTTGGTATTAAAATGATAGTCACACATACCACACAAGGGTAATTACATGTGCGGGTATATATAAAAAACACTGGAAAAATTAATATCTATTCAAATTTATCAATTTTATCAGTAAATATATTATCTATCACAAAATTTAAATTGGTAAGAATTACTTTTTTATAATGATTGTCTAATTAATTGAAAGTATGAACAGTAACTATTGAAATATTCAACCACTAATAAAAGCCATATATCATTTTACCTTTCCATATATTTAAAATCATAAGAAGATAGCTACCTCATCAACTGCATTGTGAAGAAGTTGTTAAGAAACATTCCTACAGATACAAGAAAGAAAATTAGAAGAAAAAAACCATAATAATATTGACTTATTAATAAACATTGTACCCATGGCCATGAAAAAAATGACCTAAAGTCATAAGATACATACTACCATAGACCCACTTATGTGAAGTGACACTTGAATGGTGGGACTTCAAATGAATGTGCAAGTATCTTTTATACTTGCTAACAAAAAAAGAGAAACATTAACCATATAATTGAAAATCATATGCCACCAAAATAGGAAAACATTAATCAACTGTAAAGACCAGAAATCACAATGACGCAACCATATGGTTCTAATGTAGATTTTTTTCAAACAATATTGAAACTTGTTAATTATTGTCTATTCCCCATTAAAAAATGTTGGGATCTAGTTTTATATTTCTAGTATGTGATTATGTTTTCCCTGATAGAAGAATCTGTGAGATTTTCCCAAATTATATCTCAATTGGTTTAATCACCTCCAAGTCACTGTGTGACTGAATTGTGATTCAAATATTGAAAGTAAGAACTAGTTAATGGACACAACAAACCCTTCATAAATCATGTAACTTTTAACATAAGAAGCTTAGAAGAGTAATAAAAAATCACCTGCCATCGATGATGAATTTTGAGTGGATTGTAGATGATGGGGTAAGAAGAAGAGTACATGCAAGGCTAGGAAGAATAGAATATGTAGAAATAATGATACTAACAAAATAAAGGGGAGTTCAATGAAACAAAACCTAGGATAAGATAGCATTTAAATGGTGGATATAAACTTGTAGTGACAAATAGTATGTCGATGAAAAGAATCCTAAGCGATGATTATGGAAAATGTGTGTAAACTTAGTATAGTAGATGACAGTAAAAAACAACACTAAAAATCACCTGAAATTATAGATAGGCTCCCACATCAGCTATCTCTAAATATGAAATCTTTCGCAATGCTTCCAAATCCTCATCGACATTACAGATATATACGGAGGTGTGACTACCAGACAGAGTTACCCCTTCCATGTTGTTGATATAATCCTATTTTGAATATGAACCAGTGAGAAAAAAATCACATGCATCTTCTGATCAGGCCCAAATGGATATCTCCCAGGAGATTCCTGATATGGAGATTGTCTGATCTTCATGAAAGATGACCATGTTCCCTTTAATCCTTTGGATGATGGGAATAAGCCCGATACTAGCTTTACCACTCTCTGTGTAATTTCATCATTTGTCAAGGACATATAAGGATCCCCTGGTGTTAGAACTCATTGGAGGAAAGTGCCTTGTCTTTCAATGTAGTAGTCCTCCAAAGATGTTAGAGCTAGATCGACAAAGCAATAGAAATTCTCATTTGGTGTATACAGAAGATTATCCAGCCCTATAGCTTTTCCCAATCACCTTGACCAAACTAGATCCTGCAACTCTGTCACCCACCCATCGTATCTAAGTTACACAATAATGACCAACACCCCCAACTAGTTTATAGATGATATCGAAGTATTCAAGATCTCTCCACTATGGTGGAGGTAATCTTTTATTTCCAGGAACATCACAAGATACAATATAAGCATCGACTTTGACAGTTTTTTTATTGGAAGCATTTGACAATGCAATTCCAGTTACAAATATTTCACCACTGTTAGATCTATCACATAGTATCTTTCTACACCCCCACCTAACATGGAACTTTCCTCCCCTGTCAATGATATATTTTCTTTTGGGGACACTCAAGTAAGCATTTGGAGAACACTTTTTCATGCGTAGCAGTGAAGCCTCTGTCTTGGTGGAAAACAATGAGAATATGGTAAGGATTCAATGAGCACTTATATTATCGCAATCAATGAATCCAAGAGCATAAGAAACAGGGTCCCACAATCTGTTAATACTCATGTGTGTTCCATCTTTGGAAAAGAACTGGTCAGAGAAACTTTTACTATCTAAATTGAGTACATCCCTCATTTCTCTATCTGGGTCGGTGAGATATTTCACTACCAGACTTTGGGAATGAGCTACAAAATTTCTTGCCTTATCATAAGTCTTAAGCTGATGTGTAGACAAAAAAAATTCCATTTAATGGTGCTCCCACCGGGAATCGAAAATCTTGTTCACTAATTTCTCCCCCTTCATTAACAACTGTATGAGTAAGATCCTTCACGAGTAGATTTTTATCTACACCAACCTTTTTCATTAATCATAACAGATTATTATTGAACCCAAAGACAACATGCAGTCTCATTTCAATGTGATTTCCATGTTTTTCAACAAATTAACCCACTTTACCACCAATGAATGATCTTGACTCATATATATTCACATCATGGCCTTAATCCAAAAGATCTACTATAGTTGAAATACCAGCAAGCCCATCACCAATAATTACGACTTTTAGATTTGGTCCTCTATAAAGAGTAGGTTCTGGTGGAAATAGTCCATTCGGTGCATTAGCACTCATATCGGAAATGCTTGTATCCAACGAACACTGGGCAGTGATTTTTCTGGGTATTTGGCTATGGAATCAGGCACAAACACTAGAAGAGGATTTTGGTAGTGTCACGACCAAAGCTACTTGAACTTTCAGCAGCCGGAAAACTGATTGGCAAGGCCATAAATGCGTATTTTCAAAAATTGTAATAAAATAGGGGAGGGTAATTTCAGCTGAAAAATATTGGTTTCTGCATCAAAGATAGAGGTAAAATATAACACATAAGAATATAGGTTGGGAGGGAATTTGGAAGGCATACCATCCCCAACTACCAATAAGCGACTATGGAATGGCATAAAAAAACTTCTACAAACTGAGGATGAAGAATGGTGAGAATACAGACCAGAGATCCATTTCAGTTTCTTAGTTTAAGGTTTTTGGGGTATCGGATCGGGGAAGGATTTTGCATAGTAGATAAAATTGGGGGTGCGAGATGAGGATTCGGCCGCGGGATATCTCAGGAGACAGTGATGAGCGACGATGTCAGGTTGAAATTGGTGGTGCAAGAGATTGCAGGAGCGGTAGTCCTTGGCGACGTTGATGGTTGGGACCGAAGGCGACGATAGACGAAGGCGTCAACGATACCAACGAGAGGGATCACACAGAGGTGGTATTGTCTTAGCGGATGAGGCATGTTAAGTCAGTGGACCTACGGGTTACTAATTTCATGGTATCAAATAATTTATATCCACCAATATATCCATTAGTAAAAATAATTATCACTACTTGAAAACAATATCAATAAAATATAATATCGGTTGGAGTTATTAATTTTCATTAACATATTAACAATTTAGCATTAAATTCAACAAGACAATTATTTATATATTTTTGAATGATCTATTTCAAAAAAAATCAATTATGTTTATTAATTTTTATATTGATTATAATGTTTTAATTTATTAGGTTTATTAAATTCAAATTTTTCAATGTTTTAAATTTTTTATAAAAAGTATTTAAATGTTTATAAAATGAAAAACATTAGAAAATATAAGTATTTTTGATACTTAGAGAAAATTGAAAATTAAAATAAATTAATTAGATATTTTCAATAAAACCTCAAAAAGTAAATATAGACTTTGTTCATAAAAATAATAATTTGTATAAAAAATGGTTTCTCTTAATTATCTATTATCATCTTATGATTTATTGTAACAAATGTTATAGATAAAAAAAGATTTGTTGGTAATGGTTATTATTATTAATAGATTCAAGTGTTGGTAAAAAAAATTTGGTATTAGTATGATAAAGAAACATATTTAACTGTTGGTAAAAGATTTTTTGGTGTTAAAGGATCAACACTAATAGATATATCTGATGGTAAAAATAAGTGTTGGTACTCAAAATTAATACCAATAAAACTTAATATCTGTTGGAATTTCTCATTTTTACCAACAAGTATATTATCTGTCAATAATTTTCTGTTGGTATAAGTCATTTTTTTGTAGTGAAAATGAGAGAAAAATAGGTTAATCCTGCAGGTATTTAGATAAGGAAAGGAGGTGGAGGCTTAATTAGATCATTAATGGAAAAATGGTTATTTTACACAAAAATTATCTTGTGCACAGTTTGTCTGCACGGTTTGATAAATCATGTGCAAACCATGCATGGGTAGCTGTGGAATAGGGGAACTTGAATGATTAGGTAAACTATGTTCCAATAGTGCGGTAAGGAACTTACCAAAAACATGCCACCCGTACAGTTTTCTCTAACTGTGAGGCCTTCCCGTACAGTTTACTATAAACCATTCCCCAGACCTTTTTTTTCCAAAAAATTGGGTTCTGGGCTCCGAACAATCCATGGACACCTTCAGGACCTTCACTAACTCGTTAATCATCCAAAATAGATCCAAAATAAAGAATTATACAAAAATTTAAAGGATCCATACCTAAGTAAAAAAACTAGGTTCTCGAAATTAAAGGAATCTGTGGCACACACCTTGTCACTGTGATGTTTATTTTGTGTTATTTTATAAGCTTTATAGTCATTTTAAGTTTCCCTAGATTTTCATCCTGAAACATGGAAAATTTTGAAATTTTACTTTTTTTCATGGTTAATATTCATTGTTTGAAGGAAAATGTATGGATACCCTTACATGGATCTATGATACCATTAAATATAGCTCATTTCGAACACACAAAGTTTGGGTTACATGGGCGGAACACGGGTTTCCTTCAGATCGTGTGAGTCCTAGAAGAATAGTGTCGGACTTTTGGTGAGTCTGAAGTTTAGCATACAACTTATGCATGGTTAGGTAAATCATGAAACAAGCATGAGAGTTGTCTTTACTTTTTGACAATGTCATTTGGTGTAGTTGGGGAATAGTTTTTCCAACCATGTGTTGTCCAAGGGTATACCGTGCGAGTGGTTTAGCCTAGGTAGGGAGCAGCACATGGTTAGTACACAGTTTTTGAAATAGTATAGGTTTCCCATATGTTTAAATTCTGCGAATTTCTCAAAATTTCCTATTTTAATTAAAGGTTTTTCACCTCTATTCTGCCACATTTTCATCAACTGACCCCTTTAGATCCAATAAGGAGATCAAAACTCTTCTACCATCAATTATTATACTTCCTTTGGTGTTGTTCAAGAAATTATAAGGTATTTATTCTTAAATTTCTAATTTATTCCCTTACTCTCTCTTTACTCTTGGATTCGGACTCCCCCATTAACACTAGAACACTTTTGGTTGATTTTTGGGTTCTGTGTTGATCTAATATTGGGATTTTTGGTGTTTTATCTCTATCATCATTTGTGTTCTCACCTTTGAAGGTGAAAAGTTTCAACTTGGTTTATACAAATTCCAAGTAGTTTTTTTATATAATTGTTTCATTTTGGAATTCAAATTATTCTTTTTATTAATAAATTCATTTTTTATGGAAATATGAATATATTTGATATATTTTTGATGATTTAAAACCATTTAATTATGTTTTGAGCTTAGAATAAAGGTTTTCTATTATAAATTCCTTAATTTCATGTTTGAAATGGAATGTTTTCATTTGTAAATATTTTTTGAAATTCCTATGAGGCAATTTGAAATGGTTTTAATGATGGTTATTTTATTTTAATCTGGTTTTGGTTTTCAATGAGTAAAAAATATGTTTTAAACATAGATTTGTTTTAAGTGACGTGTTGACCCCAAAATTATTTATAAATGGTTTCATTTAATGAATTTTAAATGTTGATTTGAAATGTGTATGGGATTTACCCCATTTGAAAATTCCTTAATGGATCCTTTAAATTTTTTTGAAGGAAATCAATGGCCCTTAGACTTGTTTTGGATTTCAAAGAAGAAGACCCATGTTTTAAGGGTAGATTTGAAATGTTTAAATGTTGTGAGTAAATTCATTGAACCCTTTAAAATGTTTAAACTACTATTTTATGGAATTTTAAATGGATTGGAATTCTAACCCATGGTTTGGTGTTAAAGGCCTGGTTATAAGTTTGGATTTAAATGGATGAGGTGAAAGTCACAGCTTGATTTCCCACACAACTTGGATAACACTTGTGTTAGTTGTTTATCACTATGTGATTCTTGTTGCTCCCCTTGTGTGGGAAATTTATTTTTTATTCCATGAGTTCATGGGATATATAGGGCTATTCATTTTTTGGTTGTCGAGGGGAGGGTTAACCATTGATTATGCCATGTATGTTAGTCTTATCTTGTATCTTCCTTCATCTCACTCCTTTATTGGTCATGAGAACCCAGGTACTAAGTGGGAGATCGAATTATTTTGCACCAGTTGGTTCACATTCCATTAGCGGACCTCTAGTTTTATTAGGTGATGAGTCTATGAGGGGGTATCATCATGATGATGCTTTTTTGGGATGGTTGGATGACTTTTCATTTGGATTTCAACATAAGCCGATAGCTATCCCATGAGTGAGAAAAATCTTAAAATATTAGATATATCTTGCATTAGGGATCTAGGGTAGATCCCATGACACATTTGATTTCTTGATTAGTTGTTGATAAAGTGGATTTTTATCTATTTATTTATAGTATCACTTCCCCATTATTTATATTGTTATAGAATCTATATCCTTCTTAAGTTATATTCCTTGTGATATATGATGCCTCCTTGTTATGCTTGACCCCTGTGCATTGCATTTCTTCCTTTGGAAATAATTTTTTAAAGATGTTTGGAAATCCTATTTTGAATTTAAATACTCTTTTGTGGGTTTTTAATGTGGATTTAAAAATTGGTGTTTTCATTTAAATAAGGATTCAGCTATTTAAATGTTTATAAAGTGATCATTTCCATTCAAATAAAACAAATGAGCTATTTATAAGAAGTGTTGATGGTAATGTGGTTTTTAAATGGAATAATCTAGTGGAAATGTTTTCAATGAGTGTGTTTTTAATTTAAGAAAACCAAGTGAACATTTTGAAAATTGATTAGGCAATTTTTTTCTTTTTTATAAGTTATATTTTAAAATATTACTTTCTAAAATATTTTCAAACTATTATTTATGAAGTTACTTATAAAATTAACTTCATAGTCTTGATAGGTTGTGGTCACCTACTGGTATTTTTTTCTCATGCCTATATCTTTCAGGTTCCAGGTTTTTAATTGGATTTGGTTTCATTCTTGGTGATGATGTGGGTTTAGTTGGGTGGTAGTGAGTAACTAGAGGTTTCAAGGAGATGGTTTCGTTATCAGGTCAAGTTACTTTATATTTGTTTTATTTTTTTGGTTAGTGTTGTATCTTCTTTTCCATGATGTGTTTTTTTATTAATCGTGATTATGTTCATGAAAATGGGTTAGATCGATGTTATTGGTTATGTCATGTTTGGAATGTTTATTTATTTTGGTTTCCTATATTTTAATGTTCTATTGTATTTTTACCTCTAAATTGGGAGAAATAATTTCCAAAGGGATTCTTGTGATTCTAAGATAGTAGTTTTTAGCTCATAGATATTTAGAATACCCTTTAGGCCTTATAGAAATCTGATTCAGGTGTCAATTGGATGGAAGCTTGGGTTGGTTTTCTACATAATGGTATTAGAGGAGTAGGTTTACTTTTTTAAGAGCCTAAAATTCTTGAGTATCCCTTGAAATTAAGGTATGTTATGATAAAAAGGAGATTAGGTTTTTTTGTTTTGATAGGTAAGGTATAGGAGATTCTAGCTAACTCTTTCACATCCCAAACCTCAAGCTTCCAGGGGAAGTTGGGTTTCAAATTGTTAATTTTAGTTTTTTTTAATTTATTTTAATGTATTTTGATGTGTATTGATGTTGTTTTGATCCCATTTGAGTATTAAAGTGATATTGGGGGTCATTCATTGTTTTCAGGGTGAAAATGGAGGAGGACATGAACTAAGAGGTTAACCCACATTTCTTGGGAAATCATGTGGTACTCATATGGTTGATTCTACCTTCTTCAGAGAGTTTTTTTATGGTTGGTGCATGATTTCTTAACCCATGTAGAAAAACCATGAGTAACACTATTTCTTCCTAAGTTGATATTTTTTTAATTCTCTCAATTTTAGATTTTTTTTAAAGTGATTCTCACTTATCGGAGGCACTTTGGAGAGTGCTTTGATGTTAATTAGATGTGTTCCTTGTATTCCTTGATTGAAAATTTGGGTGGTACTTTGAGGTTTATTGATTTTAAAACCTTGTTTTGGAAAATAAATGGATATTTTGAAATTTTTATTATCAAAATCTGGTTTTAAAATTTATGGGAATAGTATATTTCCTTGTTTTTTATATTTTTTTTATAAATTAGTTGTTTTTCTTATGAAACTTAGAAAATGGGATGATTTACATTTTCTTTTTTAGATTTTCCCAAAAGAAATTGATTTCAAAAATGTTTTTTGATAGTGTTTTGGGATAAAAATGGGTATTTTGATTTGAAACATACTTGGAAAGTGTTTTGAAAAGGGAAAATATTTTGATGATAATTATTTAGATGATTTAGTTTAATGAAAATGGAATGAAATTTTGAAAGGAATTTTTTTGTGATATGCCTTTTTTGGGTGATGTGTGTTCCACCAAGGTTGTTTGGTTTTTAAAGAGTGGATTTACTTGGTTTTCAATCATACACCTATGTGTTGGGTGGTTTTAAAATTCCTTAGAAAAATTTTTCAATTTCAAAAATAAAAGTTTTTTTAGTGTGAATTTTGTGTACCCAATTTTATGGATTGTTGTTGGGATTGATTCCTTCTTATAGGTGAATCATTTAGTTTATGTTTTCAATTATAAATTTAGGTTTTTCATGCCTTATGTTTTCTATTTAATTCCACCAAAAATGTTCAAAAGGTTTTCTTTATTTCTAGAGTCTACCCATACTCTAAGTGGAGTGGTGTACATGGAACCTTCCCCAAGATTGAACACTATCTTGGATTTCTTGAATTACCATCCACCTTCATTCAGCAGTGATCAAGGGTAGGTGGAAGCATTGAGGTGGATAAAATAAATTTAGGTGATCCTCAATTCTCTTGGGACACCTGAAACTTCTTGGGTTAGAGCTAGTGAGATCTTTCTTGCGAGTTCTAGATGAGTTTGTGGGAATATATGGTGACATATAATCTGTGTAAAGGTATGTATTGGGAATTATTTAGGATGCTGCAATTTATCGAATGGTTTTTTATAAGCTTGTGAAATCAAAGAGAGTAATTGAACTTGTGAACCTTAATTAGGGTGCAATAGTAGTGAGGGAATACACTAATAACTTTTTAGAGTTGTTCATATTTTCCCTGAGGTTCGTCATCAATGATACTATTAAAGTTAATTTCTTTGGAGGTGGTGTTAACCCAGATTTTGGTCTACTTATTCTTGTGTCTATCCGGATGCCTTTTTAGAAGATTTTCAATGAGTACATTCAAGTGTAAGATGTCCATTACATGAAAATAATGGTGGGTGGGGCCTTCTTTACATTCTATGGTCATAAGGATAACCCAGTGAGTGATGAGAAGAAGAAAGATAATCCATATCTTGAAGTAAATTGTCTTTCATATTGGAAGAAAATATCTATTGTGTGCTTTTAGTGTGGGGGATCTGGGTAATTTTAATCCCAAATGTCTTAAGTCTTCTAGTGATTTCCTCTATTTTGGTTTTTGGGGTTATGTTTATAAGTTTTTTAAGTTTTTTTAAAAATAGGTCTTATATTTAATCCTTTTGTGGATGCTTTATTTGGGACTTTTTTTCCTAGTTGTAATTTGGGTTGAGATTTTAGATCTCAGTTTAGTATGTTTGGAATTTTTTGGATGGTTCCTTTTTTAGATGTTTCTTATGGATGGATGTTAATGTCATTTTGTGGTAGACCTTGTTTATTTTGTGTAATAACCATTTTGGATGTATTTTAAGGTTATTGTTCTAGTTTTCTTTACTCATTTTTTGTTATATATGAGTGTCATTTGTTGAGCCTAATTATAAGGGAAAACCTTTCTTAATAGTTTTTTTGCGCCTGTTGTTGTCCTCAGCTTTTGAGGTTATCATTATTTGGATATGATAAAGGCCTTGGGTGCAGAATTAGGTAACTATGGTGTGTGATCTACCAGTTTAGTTGGTGTACTAACTGGTGTTTGTATTAGACCATTTAGGATGCAACATGTGATGGTGATCTGGGTTTTTACCCTAGGTTATCCATGCATGTCATGATCCAAGATGAGATCCCATGTAATTATTTTGAGAATGATTTTGGTTGTCCATCCTTCATTAGGTTTAGAAGTACTTCTATATTGAGAATTATTTTCACTCGTGGTTTCTCGGTTGTTTGAGATTGAGTCTCTTGGTAATGTTATATAGTGACACCTTGTTAGAGGAATTATAAATATAGAGGAGACCATGTTAGGATTCTCTTTCTTATTAGTACTTGTTTTAGGATTATATTCTGCCTATTCTTATAGATGTTTGGTAACCTTGTGGTTGATCAGTTCGATTTTTTTTAAGTATATTAGTTATTGGATTTAAGTTTTAATCATTTTGAGCGGTTCTTTTGGTTAGGTCTTCTTTGGATCTTTCATTTTCTCTCACCTTTGGTTTTTGACCATAGAATTTATAGGGTATAAAGTTTCATGGTGGGGATAATTATGACACCCACCATTCACTATGATGTTGATTTTGTGTTATTTTATATTCTTAGGGGTATTTTCAAGTTTCCCTAGAGTTTCTATCCAAAATATAGAAAATTTTGATGTTTTCCTTCTATGCACAATTAAGATTCATAATTTGTAGTAAATCATGTAGATACTCTTACATGGCCCCAGGATACCCTTTTGTGTAGTTAATTATGAATGTGTATGGTTTGGGTAGCACAAACGGTGCGCAGGTTGCCTCCAAACCATTCAAGTCCTAGAATAAACCATGTGTACCTTTTTTTGAGTCTAGGGTGTAGCACACTACTTGGATGTGGTTAGGTAAACCACATGAAAAGCATGAGGGGTTAGCTATTCTTTTTGAAAGTTTCATTTATCATGGTTGGGGAATGGTTTTTCAAATCCTTTAGAATCTAAGGGTATACCATGTGAGTTGTTTTGGACTAGGCAGTGTCCAGTTCATGGTTGGCGCATGGTTTAGCAAACCATTCAACCAAGCCATGTGCCTTTCTTAGGTGTTAAAATTTTGGAAATTTCTTAAAATTACAATTTCATTTTAAAATAGTTTTCACCCCTATTCTCCCGCATTTTCATCATCCAACCCCTTGGGAGTGAATAAGGAGCTCTAACCTCCTCTTACTTTGATTATTGTCCTTCATTTGGTGTTTTTCAAGAAATTCCAAGGCATTTCTTCCTCTCTTTCCCACTTCTTCCCTTCTTTCTCCCTTTCCTCTTGGATTTGGATTCTCATATGAAACTTAGAACCCTTGTAGATGATTTTATTGTTTTTGGTGGATCTAATGATGGGGTTTTGGGGTTTATAGTAATTATAAACTATATATATCACTTTTTTTGTGCTCGCTGTTAAATTTGACACATTTCAAGTTGGTTTCCACTTCTTCCAAGTAGGTGTTTCTATACAATTGTTTCATTTTAGAATTAAAATTATTATTGTTCTTTATAAATTTCTTTTTTATGAATGTATGAATATATGTGATATCCTTATGATGATTGAAAACCATTTAATTATGTTTTGAGCTTGAAATAAATGGGTTCTCCTATAAATTACATGTTTTCTTGTATTAAATAGAATGTTTTCATGTTTAATTATTTTTTTTAATCCAATGAGGCCTTCTAAAATGGTTCTTATGAGGGGTTTTGGGTTTTAATCTAGTTTTGGTTTTTAATGATTGAAAACTATGTTTTAAATAGAGCTTTGTTTTAAAGTGAGGTGTTTACCACAAAATGATTTATAAAGTGGTTCTTTTAATAAATTTAAAATGTTGATTTGAAATGTGTGTGAGATTTAACCCTTGTAAAAATGCCTAAATGGATACTTTAAAGTTTTTTAAAGAAAAGATTTGTACCTTGGCCTTGTTTTTTATTTCAAAAAAATAATACCCATGTTTTAAGGGTAGATTTGAAATGTTTAAATGTTTTGATTGAATTCATTAAACCTTAAAAAATGTTTAAATTGGTGTTTGATGAAATGTTAAAAGTATTGAAATTATGATCCATGTTTTGGTGTTAAAGGACCAGTTGGAACTTTGGTTTTAAATGGTTGATTTGAAATACACCCCTTTATTTCCCCTAACTTGGTTAACCCTTGTATTGGTTGTTTATCACTATATTATTCTTATTTCTACCCTTGTGTGGGAATGTTTTTGTCTATTCCATGGGTTTATGGTATATATGGGTTTATTCATTTTTTAGGTGTTAGGGATGAGGTTTATCCATTGCTTATTCCTTGTGTGTTTATTACTCTATGATTGAATGTTCTTTTTACTCACTAATTTATTAGTCATGGAAACTTTGGTACTTAGTGGGAGATCTGAATATTTGATACTAGTTGGTTCACACACTGGTAGTGGCCCTCCAGTCATGGTATACACTAGGGAAAGGAGTGGGTTTCATTGAAATGATTCTTGTGTGGGCTAGTTGGATGACTTTTGGTTTGGATTTCAACAAAGGTAGGTTGTCGGTTAGTGAGTAAGAAAACTTTTAAAATATTATATGGATCCAATTTTAGGGATACCAAGGTTGAACCCATGAAATATTCTTTTTCTTGATCAGTAAATGATATAGGGTATTTTTATTTAGTTCTTTATTGTATCACTTCCCCTTTCTTTATTTAGTTCTTTATTGTATCACTTCCCCCTTTAATGGTTGTGTGATTTTGAAATGGATTAAGTTGGTGGAAATATTTTCAAATCTTGTATTTTCATTTTATAAAAACCAAGTGACCATTTTGAAAAGTGATTATGTAATTTTTTTATTTTTAATAAGTTATATTTGAAATTTCTACTTTCTATATTATTTTCAAACTAGAATTTATTAATTTCCTTATGAAACAAATTATATAGTATCGATGGGTTGTGGTGATTGAATGGTATGTTTAACTTGTTCCTGTATCTTTTGGGTTCTATGTTTTTAGCTGGATTTATTTTTATTATTGGGGCCAATGTGGGATGAGTTGGGTGGTGGTGAGAAACAAGTTGTTACATAGAGATGGTTTTGGTCTTGTCTTGAGTTGGTTTGTTGATGTTTTATTTTTGGTTAGTGTTGTATTTTATATTCCTTGATGTATTTTTATGTTTATGTATGATGTTTATTTTTGTGAAAATGGGTTGGATCTATGTTATTGTTTATGACCTATTTGTCATGCTTATTTATTTTGGTTTCTTATATGTTAATGTTCTACATTTTTTTTATCTCTAGTTTGGCCGATATCATTCCCAAAAGGATTCATCTAATGCCCAGGCACTAATTTCTAGCCTATTGGGATTGGGGATTCCCTTTAGACCTTTTGTAAAACTAATTCAAGTGTCAAATGGATGGAAGCCTGGATTGGTTCGCTAAATAATCTTTAGAGTGTGTTGATCAACTTGATGAAAAAATTACACTATTGGAGAATGAGTTAGAAGATCAAGTGTAACAACAATGACTCTAGAAACCTAGATTTGATGGTTATTTTATTAAAATAATGTAGAATACATAGATCACAATGCATAGGTTTCAATAGTTTAGTAGTCTTATGAGACTATATATATATATATATATGATCAGTACCTTACAATGTAAATTAAAAGTATAATATAATAATATATCTAACTTTATTAATTCTCCTCACTTATCCTTCAGTCATATATAGTAATCCTAATGGTTCCCAATGGAAATAGAGAAGGAAGGTAAAGGGGTGAGCTCATTTTCTTAGTAAGGGGTATCGTACAGTGGAATATATCATGAAATAAATATGGTACAAACACTATAGAAGGAATAAATAATAAAATAATTCCATATAAGTGATAAAATTATCATAATATATCTATATATGACATAAAAATGCATATATATAATCACATGGAAAATAATAAATAATCCCTTGGTGATGAAATGTGTATTCCAAATATCATAACCATACTTTCAAGGCCTCATCTAGGACATCATGCATAAATGGGTAGGAAACAACTAAATTCCCAAGCTAGTTTGTCTCATGAGACTTACTAATGCATCAAAGAGTTATATAATTTATGGCCCCACTCATTACATAATAATTTCAATACATCAATCATATGAAAAGAACTACTAACAATACATTACATAATATTTCATATGGAACCTCATAAAAATCATGTAATAGTAATAAATATTTATCCATATAGAATTAATGGATATACGAATCATCAATATTTCCTTGGTAAATGGAATAATATGGTTAATAATGTGAATATACATCAATCAAGTAAGAACATATAAGATATTTAAAATACAAATGAAAGTAACCATATCAAATGGATGATAATGGATCAGTGAGGTAAGATAATTTCATAAAATAATAATATAATTAATGATTAACCAATGATTATAATTGTTTGTAATATTACGATATTATATAAATAATAGAAAAAACCACTCTAAGAATTAGGAGCATATGTCACTCGTATTTGATACACATTAGTGATATAAAATTTACTTAAAGAGAATCATATAGGTATGTATGCTTTGATGGAAAAGGTAAACTTGTGAAAAATAAAGTGTAATCAACTTGGGGACTGACATAGGTTCCACTATCTAAATATCCTTCATCCTTATAAAAATCTCACCTCTTATAAATAATTCATCCATAATACCATGGATACATGGAATATATAGATATTTAGATAATTTAGATTTAGTCTATAGAAATAATTAGAATTATAAAGACATACAAAGGTGTTATAATGAGAGGGAATAGTAATATATCATTAACATTGTAGTAAGGGGTGTATAATAATACGTCATAATAACATTTTATAAGGAAATTTAAATAATTTAAAAGGATTGAAAGGGGGAATTGAAAAGAGGATATTAAGAACACCTACCTTTCAAAGCATCTTCTAAAAACTAATAAAGAACTCTTCATAACCTTTATAACACCTTATAATGACTATTGAGAGGGAATTTGAGAGTAAAACCATGCTCACTAATTTTATAGTGAAGAGGAATGGGAGGATGAATGGGTATTAATAATAAATCAAGTATAATTGTTTATTAATTTTTAGACTTTGGCTTTGGAAATTTTGGTTATAGAAAATAAAATACCATGGGTTTACCAATTATTTTAAACCATGTTTTTTGAAATTTATAACATTTTTTCAAAATTTATTCCGTTGAGAACTAAAATCTATTTTTAATATTACTTTTTTATGGAAAATATTTTTATTCTCAAAATTTTGTTTTTGAAACCTTATTTTCTAGTTTAGACTTTGGAAATCCCATTATAGGTTAGGAAATTGATTCTAATACATTATCTTAAGAAACTAATTTTTTTTCTATTATTCACTTATATTATTTATTACATCATTTTTACATCTTAATTAAGTAATAATACTTATATTATATCCATAAAATATTTTAATATTTACTTTAAAATTCATCTATGTTTGAAAATTATGAGAAAATAATCATTTAATAATTTTGACATGATAATTATAAATTTTAATTCCTTTATGAAAATAATTTTTTTTATAAGGGAAATTTAATTACAAAATAATTATTTTGGTATATTTTTAAAATCATCCATTTTGTGTGAAAATTTTAAAAATATTTTTTAATCAATTTTATTTTTATTGTAATATATATATATAATTATATTCATATTCATTGATCAAAATAAATTATTTTTAATTATTGATTATATTATTACCAAATTATGGTATGTATTTATTTGAAACTTTTATGTTACACATAATTGTATCATTTCTATGACAACGATTATCTTATAATTCCAATGGCATAATTCCCAATGGCTAGATTCCAATGGTCATATTTCTATTACTATAAATTCACTTAACTCTTACCTATAAAATAATTCACCACATTCTCTTAGGTTATAAAATGGATATTCCTTGGAAATAATGTGTCACTTCTAAGTTCAAGGTCTTATTTACTGTGATCATAGTCACATGGATGTTGCATCAATTTGTGACATTGAATATTCAAGTTATTGTTTATTCTAATATTCTTATAATATCATTATACGTACTATCCTTGTGATATATTATTCATATTAGACCCCATTTCACTCAAATTATAATTCGTTTATAATCCATTATAATGAAAAAAATCTAAGAGACATAAAACTCTATATTATCAACCACTATTGGTCAAATGGCCTTCCAACTATACGTTTATCGATGAAGCCCAAACAATTGATTATGTAACCCTGATTATTTACCTACTATATGAAAAGGTATGATTGATTTTATCACATGAGAATTTAGTGATGGAAATAGCCAAAAAATAAGCTTCAGTACTTGAATGATGACCTATAAAAGGCAAGGGGTTCGATAAACATGTGGACCATAACTGAAAGTGAATGTGAATCACATCACATGGTGTTGGAAACTCTCTTGTTGTTGGAATGGAATTGGGGGTTTGGATGATGGATTTATTGAATCCCTTGATACTTGAATGTCATTTGTAGAGTCTATATACTAGATACCTGAACGAGGTTGTGTAAAATCAATACTCAAATTGAATTCCCTCCATCATATAGTTCAGTGGACACTAAAGAGATAGTTCATAAGGATTAGACATGGTACTGATAGTGAAAACATCATGATGATGATGGGTCTAGAAATTGGAATCGTTGTTTCCCTTATATCCAAGTCATTCCCATTCTATACAATGTCTTAAATGGTTCAAAACTAATTCCATAAATGGGTATATCAGATTTTGTATTCCATGTATTTGTGATTTTATGGGCGTATTATTTATAATAGGGTATATTTTTATAATTAATGATGATGGAGATGTCGTTGGTGGAGATTTTATAAAGTCCATAGTGGACTAAACTATATTTTTTCACAAGTTCATTGTTTTTATTAAATCATACTGACCTGGAAATTTCAATTGAAGGAAATTTTATATCCTTAATATATATATATATCAATTGTGTGATTATATACTCATAATTTTTAGAGGGGATTTATATATAATTTATTTGATCGCCTACTATTGATAATACATGTATTTAATTATCTAAACACATTGATCATATTAATATTAATAATTACCCAAAAACTGCAATAAAATTTTATTCACTTGATAAGGGAACTTATTTTAACATTATTGAATCATTCTTATGTTCTGTGTAATGCTTGTATTGTATATATTGTCAATGAAGTATCTAGAATTCAATGTATTCTTTGAAACTTGGGTTATAGATTGAGTATCCACCCATTACATGGATATTGAAGTTGATTCTCATATAGTTTGGGTAAATAAGAAACATTGGTGATTCCATTGGAAATAAAAATATATTCTCACATGTTTTAAAAGGAGTTTAGAAAAGATGGATGTCTTGGAACATCTATATGGATAGGTTCTAAAGGTATTACCTAAGAATCATATAATTGTTTGAGTCTAGACTTAGGTTAAATATATGTTCTATAATGTTTTAAAGTATTATTTATAATATTTTTCATAAGTGGATATGCTAAATGCATCGAATAACCTCAAAAAGATTTTATTTTCATAGTTTAAATAAATATTAACTGGAGAAATGTATTGGATAAAACATTAAAGTGTGATGTAGTTATGTACCACTAAAATTAGTGTTATACATCACTTAGATGATGGTTTTATAAGGTCTTGAGTTTTTTTAAAATCCTTGGAGCCTCTTGAAGAAGTTTAGAGTTCACCTGGGAGAATTCATAATTTTGGAGTTCATTGAAATATAGAAATGTTCCTGAACATATGTATTTGGCATGATCATATGACTTCAGGATAATCATATAAATCCAACATATCATAATTCTTTATAGGATGATCATATGACTTTAAAATGAGAAAATAAAATGGAAAAGGAATGAGAATATGTCTTCTGGGATAAGAATAAGTATTTTAACCGAATCCTTGGGTAAGAGTAAGCCTTTTACAAGTTGAGGATAAGCCATTGATTTTCCAGCATAAGCCTTTATCCATGAGAATAATCCTTTTCAAGTGTAATCCTTTGAATACATATGAAATGATTCACCATATGTAGTGTAAGGATTCTAAACTTAGTGAATTTTCAGAAAGATGGTAGATGAAAATTGATATTTCCATATTCAATATCTAAAGGATATGCTTAAATGAGATAATGAAATAACTATTCTTCATGGATTTAAACATGAAAAACACTTGTAATAGTGTGTGATTCAATCTAAAAATTTAAGAGAAACATTTCCTTGTTCTTGTTTAAAAGGATCGAAAAAATAGAAAATTTTTGGAATATTTAAATGTTGATTTAGTCATGAAATTTCAGAATGTAATGGAAGGAATTTTATAATATTATTAAACTATTCTGTCAGGATAAAACATCATATATCTTTGAGTATCCATGATCCTTACTTGGATTAAGATTAAATAATGAGATGAATTTGAGATTAAAGATCATTGTTCTATGAATATATTTTTTTTAAATGAGAATATTTTAAAATCATAAAATTTTATAAAATTGAATGATCAATTATGAATATGATCATGTTGTGCTGAAATGTTCTAAATAATCATTGACATCCATTTATAAAATGGTTCAATCTAAATGGACTTGAATTTTATTTGGATCTAATTTGTTATCTAAAAGTGAAGATCATCTTGAAGACTATCTTGAGATTCACTAAAGCTCTCAAGGTACTGAAGAAAAAATTTATCTACAACTGAAATGTTGTATAATTACTATATAGTTGTGGTGATTAAAGTTTATTTTAGTTTTTTAGATCTGTACCATGGAGTTATTCATCATGTTTCAATATTTTTCTCACATGAAAAATTAGAGACCCCATTCCAAAAATAAATTTTTTGTGATACAAGCAAAAATGTTGTGTGGTTTCTAATATAGACATGAAGAATGTTATGTGGATTTCAATTGAGTTATTTTTTAGAAGAATATGAGTAAGCAGATCTCAGAGACTGGTGAAAGAGTCTAAAATATATGTATTTGGTATATAAAATGATAAAATATATGAGAAAGTAAAAAAAATAAATGGTACTCTAAGAATTCCATAAGTGACAACCATTGACGAGGAAAAAGGAATATGAGATCCTAGGGAAAACCATATACAAAAAATAAATGAGGATTAGGGGAACCAAATTATTTTAATTATATTATATATTTTAAATATAGAAGATAATATTTTCGATATTGACATATAAAAATAAAAATAATGTGAGAGAATAAAAATTTTGTGAGTTTATCTGAGATCAAGGAGAATAGAGAAAACATTGTTGCACTTGAAGAAGAAGAATTTGGATAATCTGATCCTAAATTGAATTTAAAGATATATTGGGTATTGAAGGTGATTAAGAATAATATTTTATACATCATACTAATATCATATTATTGATCTACAATAGTAAGAAGAATTAGAAAGATCTTATGAGATATTGACCTATCATGCATGATTCTTGTCAGTTTGTGTTGAGCCCTTTAGTGAGTAAGAAGTGAGAAGATCTGGAAAAGATTATTTGAAATGTTTTCTTGAGAAGTGAGTTGAGAAAGCCAGTAATTATATTACTATATAAGAATATTGGATCCATAATAGATCATATATCGAGTTACATGTATTGTGTTTGAAGAAATAAAGATAGTTTAAGTTACTATGAGTTAAGGAAAGAGATAAATTGTGGGTACAGAGGCATCCCTATACAGTATTATTGATTAACTTTGATAGTGTAATAATTATTTGAATAGAAACTAGTGGGATACCAATATAAATAAGTGTGGTTGGATGTTTTATACATAACTTGTGTAATATAGTGATTGTAAACCTTTTTAATATAGTTTTATTAGTTTTAGAATGAAACATAGAAAACTCCATTTATATTGATGAAAATATTTTAGGTAAAAATTGATACCTTGGACTTCTAAGTATAGTAAGGAATAAAGTTTAATAGAGAGTCTGAACCTTGTAAAAATATATGTATTGATTTACTTTTTATAATTCATTACATATATGTGTATTATAGGTTAAACAATGCAAGATCTGAAGATAATATAGTCTTAAATAGAATCATAGGTTCAAGTATAAGGGGTGATAAATTTTTTAAATAACAAATTGGAATTTTTTTAAATTGGAAAACACCTGATTCACCCCCCCCCCCAAGTGTGTCTGTATGGTTAACTGGGAATATCAATTGGTATAAAAGCCTATGTTCCCTATGAGTTGGATCTAGAGTTATATTAAAATTGTAATCAAATTATTTGGTTCCATCTAATCAGTGCTAAAAAAATTACCCAATTGTATTCACAAGTATATATGAAGTGTATATTTTAAATGGTTAAATAGCCTTAGATAGAGAATCTAGTTTCCATACCTATCAATACTGACTTGGAGGCCTAGACAAGAACCTAAGAAATAGGAATAATAAAAAGGAAATGAATCTTATAAAAATATAAAATATGGAATAATAGATTCTATTAGATGAATTTAATCATAATAGTGAGCATTTATTAGTCACATTTATTGAATTTTTTCCTCTATTAAAGAAATTTCATTATATGAGAATGGTTTCACTAATTATTACAAAGACCACTATTATGAGGTTAAGGACAATCTAAAGAATGTTCTTATTAATTTTGTGAAATATATATTCAAATTCATTCAGTTACTTCATGATGAAAATTAAAATATTTAAGTAGAAGTTGATGTAATGGAAGAATCACTGGATAAGAGTATTATCTTTTACAACACTCTCACAAAGATTGTGAAAGTCCAAGAGGAAGAAACCACACTTTTCATTGAAAACATTTAAATGATTTATGAAGTCTTGAAAAAAGATAAATTTGAGAAATAAATTTTTATAAATGTTGTGAAGTAGGTGTTCCATGAATTAGAGAAATTACATAATTTTTCTATATATTTCAAAAGTGCACAACTGTAATTCAATCCAAAGAGGATAAAGGGGCTAGATAGTTCTTTAAAAGAGAAAAATAAGATACATGAGGATAAAATTATATATTTGAAGAGTGAT
This sequence comes from Viscum album, assembly GCA_963277665.1. Taxonomy (NCBI): domain Eukaryota; kingdom Viridiplantae; phylum Streptophyta; class Magnoliopsida; order Santalales; family Viscaceae; genus Viscum; species Viscum album. The sequence goes on along the minus strand of OY728162.1, from coordinate 1,109,661,935 downwards.
TATAAATATAATTTGAGATTATTGGGAGATGAAAATAACATTCTTAACCTAAAATGTATGGAGCTGAAAATCCAATTAAAGAATATAAAAGAAGAAAAATATAAAACATTCCAACAAGATGAGAAGGGAGCTTCCCCAATTTTTTATGAAACAAATATCACATAAAATTATACTAATGATAGTATTAAATAGATCTTGAGATCAATTGGATATTCTTACACTTCAATATCATAGAATAAGGTATCCCAAAAACTAGAAAATTTTGTGTGTACTAAATTTGTTTCTACTAAATATATAGAATTAGATTCAAATTCTATGAAAATGTGGAGGAGAAAAATACTAGAAAACCCACCAATAATTCAAGGGTGTAGTTTAAAATGTTCAATAAAGTAATCCTCTCAAATAAATCCCAAAAAACTAGGGTTTTAACCCACAATCAATAAGGTTCAAATTCTATAAAATCTGAACAACTTGCACCTAAATGAAAAGAACAAGATTTGTGGGCTATTGTTGGGGTTTCTAGAGGTTGAGGAATATGTAAATTGATTGATGGAATAATTTTTTAGTGTGTACAGGTTTAATAAGGACTAAATAATAGGAAATAAAATCTAAAAATCAAAGGAAATATATTGAAATAAAATATCTTCCATAGAAAAGGAATAATCTATCCATAAAGAACATATTTAAGTATCATGAATATTTCTATGAGATGTGAAATATATATGGTCATTATTTGGATAAATAATGGTGCAATTCTTCTAAGTATCACCCATATACTGATTGAAAATTAATAGTATTTTATTAAAATTAAATAATACCAAATAATCATTTTAAGGTGGCCTAAAATAATGAAGAACTTGGAATCACCCATAATGACATCCATACATTTCTATTGAAGAGATCCAATGCTAGAAAAAATTTAAAGAGAAATAGCTAGATCACCTTTAGTTATAAGACTATATACTACCATATTTCCTTCACACCAAGTGTGTGCACCCTTGACATTATACCCAATAATTTTCCAAGAAGCTCTGATGTGATAAGGTGTGGACCAATGAGTAGGTAGTTGACCTAAAAAGGAATTCGCAATCAAGGATGAATCAATTTCAATAATGGAAAGGTCCATATTTTATATAATACTCAAAGTTAACCCACTATGAAGAGCCTTTAATTCCACCTAGAGATAATTATCATGACTATAAAAAATTTAAAGGTTAATACCATTAAACCATCAAAATACAGAATTTTACCACCTCATATGATATTACCCTGAATGCATGATCTATCCACATTAAATTTAGATATAGAATTATGAGATTTCCATCTAACCCATTTTCTTTAGGATATTAAAAATTAAACTTATGATATTAAGATACGGTGAGGAAGAAACCTTCTGGGAGAAGGAGGTATGTCATCACCTTTGAGTTAGTAGGCTAGGTCCATAACTAATTCTATAACCTTTACCTAAAAACCTATAAAAGAGTTAATACCTCCATCATGCCTGGAATAATTCCTAGTATCCCAAATGATCCATCATCTTATATAGAATATAATTATATGATCTTGAGTTTCTCCAACCACCAATCTGAGTCACAAAAACTAGGAAATCAAAAAAAATTCAAGGGAATCATATTATCTCTCATAAACTGAAGAGGATAAAGATCCACTAAAGTATAAAAATAAGGTGAATCAAGAAAGTGTTCCTACATTGGGTTATAAATTTGTGAAGAAGATTTCACCTAAGAAGAAAGTAAATAAAGGCAACAAATATGTTCAACCTACTAGAAAAAATGATTCGACTATGGAAAGAGAGTTCACATCATGGACCATTAAAATATGTCCATGAATATTAAAGCTGAATAGAGAAATATGAAAAAAAATGGAATCAATTCAATAAAGAGATAGTTAGATTGGTATAGTATTTGATAATCCAAGTAAATAGGTTAAAAATATTCTTAAGAAATGAAAGTTGAAAGATGATGGAATTATGTGTGGAAGGTGTAAGGAGGCTAGTCATAGTGTGTTAATTGTATGACATAGATACCTCAAAAAGAAAAATTTATGAAATATAAAGGGATAGTAACTCTGAGATCGTGTTCTCATAATGTTTCATCTAGAAATACATCCATGCACCAAAAAAAGGAAGTGTATGAACCTATATTGATCATATGGCCTAAACAGTTAAAAGAGGCTAGGAGGTTGGAGAAAGATACAATGAATCAAACTACACTAGTTTCTCAAGTAAAGAATTATAAGGACCTGGCCTTAAACCTTACTTAATATTGAATTAAATGAATAATTCATAATGAGGATCTTTTCAGGTTTAGAGTTTTACAAAATTAGGACATAAATATTACATCTCAAAACATTTACAAGGTATACACTTCTACACAATTTCCATTTTTTTAAACAACATTAACTCTTGAAAAAAAGAGTCATGTCCATTTCCATATTTAAGACAGCATGAGTTTTCCTTGATCACATCCATGACCCTATTCCACATTATGTCCTGTGAAAAACATTTCAAAAACATGGGATAAGCATAAAAATATCATTAAGGGATACACAAAGAAGGAAAACTGTTAGTTTTTCATAACAATAAGTAAACCATGAATACTTTAGCATAAATAATACTTTTCACCTTGAAGTAGTAAATACTCTTTACTAAATAAAAGATCATTACTTACCCTTTTGTAACCAAAATATTACCATAAAACCCATATAAAGAATAGATAACATATAAAGGTAACTTGGGACATAAACATACATAAATGGAATAACCATACGGTCGACTTCCACACATATCACTAAATGTAATAGTCATACGGACGACTTCCATACCCAATGCATTAGAGGTTATAATGTAACCACACGTCCTGGTATTCACGCCACCACCCGTCATATGGTTTATCATGTAACCACCTGTCAAATGTCCAAGTACCATCATAAAACATAAAATATTTAAAATGTAAACATTTCTCTAATAATACTTCTTTTTCAATAAAAAGAAGTAATTTCAAGATATTGAAATAATCAATCCATTTTCATAAACCAATTAAGAAGAGATTTTTGAATCAAAGTGTTCCATACCACTTTGAAGCTTTTAAATGAATTATCATTTGAAAATATTAATTTCCATATAAATAAATCCTAAAACCCATTTTTAAAACATGGACATTAATGTGAAACATTTAGAAGAATAAATCTTTAAAACATTTAAAATGATATTCTAGATAAAGAGTTTTTTAACAAAAAGAGAGACGCTTGAATACAAATAATTGAGGAATAACTTTTAATCAGAACTTTATAATATCATGAGAATAAAGGGATTCATGATATAATATTTTAAATGACTATATATACACCAAATAAGAGTGAGTTCGTGTATAACAATAATGAATTCTCAGTGGAAATGTAAATTGAGATGAAATCCATTATAAAGATGGTATCCTTAAATTAAGGATAAATCAATCACATAATTATGTGTGACAAATATAAATACACCCAATACAAGTATATATTAATTTTAAAACAATAATAGGTCATTCACACATACTCATAGGATGACATATTCAAGAAGTACAAGTTGAAACCAAAGAATTGAAATTAGGTTAAGAATCTCACTTGCAAAAATTCGACAACCTAACGGTGTCACATTACAATTCAGAAACTGAGTTGATGAGAGAGAAAAGGGTATCCCATCACTTGGACATAAAATTTACAACAATAAGGATATAGAAGAACATATCCCAACATAAGAATATGTGAATTAAAAGACCTAACAAAAATAATCCTTTTAAAATAGAGGAGGGTGAAAGGTTCCCTTATCGATTTGGTAACTTACGAAACATACACCACATGAAAGAAGGATCATACAATGAATATGTAAATACCCAAAAATTAAAGTATCTTACACAAATAATACAATCATGGTCAGTACATACTCCACACAAAAGGAATTAGTGGAAAATAAATCATGGATCTCACGGGGATAAAAAGTGAGATGAAAACCCCTTAAAACGTTGTAATCAATCGAGTCGCATGACCCAATGTTAATAACCACCAAACGAATCACAAAATACCATGAATATAATGATAGTCAGGATAATATATATCAAAAGTCAGTACACAATACACCACATGCAATATATAAGTGGCAAACAATGGAAATCTCGCCGAATTAAATGTGAGATAAGAAATCCCTTACAAAAATTCGGCAGCCTAATGGTGCCACTTAAAAATTCTTAAAATTAATTTATGAGAGTAAGAGGGGGTATCTCATCATATTAAAATACAAATTACAGTATGGTGAATATAAAAGAACATCCTCCAACATAAGAACATGGAGCATAAATGAAATGACATAAAATAATGTACTTGAAAAGAAAGAGAGAGGTCAGATCCCTTACCTCGTGTCTGACTTGACTCGATCATTCTTTAATATCCTGAATAATAAACTAAAGTTAATTTATAATTGCTTAAGAATCTTTTTCAATTTTATTATTCCTTTTATATCACTTATTATCATGTTATAAACATTATGTAATCATTTAAGTTAATAAAGTCTATTTTGTCGATGTTTGGTACTTGAGTCAAAAATAGACTTCTTATAATCACATGTTGTTCATGTGGTCAATGTTTTATTATATCCATAATGATATTTATGATTTTGATATATTATATAACATATATATCCAGTATATACATGCATATATAATAGTACATAACATTTAGAGGTAAGAAATGAAATGCACTGTTCACAGAGACGGTAAGTCGTACGTACGCATGAACGCTACTTTCATTTCTATTTCTTATTTTAATGGAAATAAAACATAATGATAGAAAGGTATATTATAATTCCAGTATAATATCATTAACTTAATCCTTTATACATCCCACATAAGTCATTAACAAATCAAATCACTTGGAGGGGGCGGTAGTCCGCACTTCCTCAAATGAGATTATCGTATTTACCCACTATGGAAACCATAAAGGTGTTATATAAATAGAAAATACAGAAGCATAAAGAAAAAAGAAACATAATATATATCATATATAAATAAATTTCCATCATAATGGCTACCATGATATGCGGTTGGAGATATTTGAACAATCATCATTTCGTGAGGCATTAGTTTTCCATCCACAGAAACATTATGTTCTTCATCCATTAGATAGAGGTGTGTGTAAGTGTAGCTCGAAAACATCTCATAAAAACATCCTAGTATATTTAGGATACTGATTTTATTACAAAATAAAGGAATAAAAAGAGTTTAGGGGTTGTAGAAGTAAAATAAAATAAAACAATTTAAGAGAAACTATTACCTTTAATTTGGGTAACTCCCTTTGGTTTGATCCAAAGGACATCTTGAAGTGCCTTATGCCTAAGGTAAGGCTTCTAGGTATAGAAGAGGGATGTAGGTAGATTAATTGGGCAGGGTTTTAATTATTCAAATGGCTTGAGAGGTGTGAGGAATTGGTTATAAGTGGTCTCCTTTTATAAGGGAGAGGAGGGGATCTTTAGGAAAGTGTGATAATATTATTTTATTATATAGTGATATTCGGTTTCAAAAGGTCCAAAAATCATTAGAGTCAAAGATAATATTAATAATGGTCCAAAAAAATCGTCCAATAATAATTGTACAGGTTTTGGATGTTATTTCAATATATATAATCTTATTTATTTAAATGATTTATTAATGATGTAAATATTGCATCATTATTGTGTCATAAATAATTTAATTTATTTGATGTCTAAAAATTATAAACAAAATACCATGATGTAGGAATTTTTTTTATCTTTAAAATGAATATTTATAGTCAAAAATATAATTTATATAACCTCTTATAAAAATTAATTTTATAAAGGATATTTTCTTTTGTCATTTTTGCCTTTACTTTAAGTTAATTAATCTAAACTGTCATTTTCACTCCCAAGTGGCTCAATGGGGTCCCAAAATAGACCCAAATATGCCCATGGTCGTTAATGACTCAACCAATATAGTTTGGAAAAGTGTTAAGGTAATTTTGAATTATTATAATATTCTTTTTACCTTGAATTAACCTATTTACCTTTAACCGTGGTAAATAAAAGTCAAAAGTAACTATTCACCCAAAATTATTTTCATCTTATTAAACCACATTTTACTTCTTGATAACAACCATGTATACCGGATTTTTGAAATTCAATTCACATAAGTGGTAAAATTTCATTTAAATGAAAAAGTCGATTTTTTTAACTACCACTAAGTGGTTTCACTATTCATCAAAAATTGAATTTTATCAGAAAAATACAAAAAAATCAGCCTAAAATTTATTTGATATTCCGAATTAAAAATGATATCTATTTTACCAAATTCAAAACATAGAAGTGGCATTAATTAATTTTAAAATTAATTCCTATTATCAAAACAAATAGCGTGTTTTTAAGAAACAATAACTGTCAAAAGATTTATACTTATTTATGTCCAATTTCAAAGTGAAATTAATTCTAATGACCAAAATTGGATTAAATGGTAAAAATATATTCTAATTACAATTTAAAACTAATTAAAAAGATAGTATAACCATATAAATAAATTAGATTAAAACACAGTTTTGAATTAAAATATAATATTTTTCACTATTCATTAGAAAATGAACTTTATCAGAAAAATTCAAAAAATTTACAAAAAGTAAATTTTGATGTCCCCATTATAAATAATGGTTTTATTTGGTCAAATAGAATGTATTAAAGTGACAAAAATTTTATTTAATGAGTGTTCTCCATTAAAAGGCAGTAAATCGGCCTTTTAATGTAAATTATGCTTAAAATTAGATTCATTCACATTTTAAGCCTCTAAATTTTATTAGATAAATGTAAATACATTTAAGAAACATGTATAATAATATTTTAGTTAGTTTTTTTCATTCCCTCCAATACAATGGCTAGGAGTTAACTACAATTTAAAATAATAATATTATATTATTAGTGTGCAATGTAAGATTTCAAAGAAACACGTTGTTGCGTATCAGGTATGCTATCGAACATAGCAATCCACTTAAAGTAAAATAAATATTTAATTCACAAATATTAATAAATATGAAAATTTCATATTATTCATTTATCTGGGATGTTACATCCTTCCCCACTTTTGGTAATTGCGTCCTCGCAATTTAAAAATTGGGTTCGGGAACTTCATTGAAAGCCTCATATCGAAAAAAGAGTCAATAAAACTATCACATTAAAATAAAGGAAGATAAGTAAAAAGGTTACTGTACACAAAAGATACTAGGATTCCATGAAAACATGGATATGGAGGAGAAAAAAAACCTTCAAGTTCTGATGGAGAGTGACAGAAAACATGTTTAGGCGAAAGTTAACCACTAGAAATTCACAAACTTGTGATGGGTTAAACATTCATTGATTCACCAGTCGTAAAATTTAACAGATTAGGTTTTTTTTAAGTTACTTTTCATTGAGGAATTTATTTATGATCTTAACTAAAAACATAAGTAAATATACTTACTTTTCATGTAGACATTCATCTTTTACTAGATTTCTAACAAAACTCATATTTTCTCCAAACGATGAGTATTCAGGATGATTTTTTACATTAAAAGTGCTATAATCAACTTAGAGAGAATCAAATAATCCAAAAAAGATGAATTTTATATTTCACTTGTCCTTAGATATTAACTAAACCCAAAATTTTTAGTACAAGATCAGATAAACCCCCAAAAGGACAAACTTTTACATAAAGAAAAACTACTCTTAATCACCAAAATTTGTCTAACAAAACCCAAAGTTCAACAAAGACCATTTAATAAAAAGGTATCCTTAAAATTATTCAAAGTAATCCAAACTAATATTGAAACCCAAATCTCCTAAGGATTTAATCACATAGTATTCCAAGATAAATCTTAACATTTATCTCCAAATAAGATCAGTTACTCTTAAAATCTCATATTGAAAAGTAATTAACCTAATAAAATATTCTCCATGCTAGGTTAATCATTTCCATAGATAACCCGAAGAAACGTATTATGGATTCATAAAATAATCTAACTAAAAATAATTAGTCAAACTAACCAGGGACATCACATAGTCCAGTGGTAGGTGATAAATACCAGTCGCACTTTGGTTGTGGGTTTGATTCCCACAGTTTTTTCCGACGTGATGGGTTGTCACACGGTTTGTGTGTTGTCCCTTTTCAAAAACTATATAATTTTATAACATTCCCAAAAAGAGACAAATTTATCAAAAATGACCATAGAATATTTTAACCATGAAGGTTTTCTAATAACTTTCATTTTGAATCCCAAAAATGTATTAACCTATAATTTCCTCAAACTCGAGGATCATATAAACCCAAATGTATTTTTATAACTATATCCACAAAGGAAAATATAATTACTCCTTGAATAAAATTTTCATATATCAAACTTTAGGGTTACACATATTATAAAATTCTTCTAATGTAATTCCCATCATTAAAAGAGCCTTAACAATTTTAAGAATTTCACCGTCATAAAATCTAACATAACTCTTGAATCCCTTATCTATTGACTTCTTACTCATTCAACATTCTCCATGATCCATTAACCATTCCTTTTCAACTTATTCTGAAATACTTCTTTCCTACAAATAGAATCATGAATCATATCCTAGGATTCAATAATATCAAAACATATGTTAAGAAATAATCCATACCTTTCATTGGTCATTGTCAGTTTCTTCATCCTTAATTGGAATGGTATTAGGTATTGGTAAACAAATATTTGTACGATCCTGGTGATCCCATTCCCAAAACATCTTCGTAGGACACCTATTTTTATAATGACCATGCACACCACATTTAAAACATTCAATTGATCCCTCATAAATAACTTCTTTCCCTTTCCTAGAGTCAACTGGATGCTTCCTTTTTCCATGGAAGGTTCTTGCTTTATGACCTTCATTACAACATCTATAGCATCTTCCCGTCCCTTTGAAGCATTTTCCTAGGTGTTTCTTTCCACATCCCTAACATATAGGTTTTTTAACATACTTACCTTTATGATTATTACCTGCAATTCCGTATGGATTTTTTTCTCACATATATGATGCCTTATAAAAATCACCAAGGTTCATGTTTTCAATCATGACTCCAGATAGTTGGATGATAATAACCACAAGAGTTCTCATTGCATCTCTCATTTCATTCAATTTCCCATTCAGAAAATCGTCACAGTTTTCTTCACATCCACTGTTACTTTGGTGCCTGCTAGATCCATCCATTTACTAAAGCCAAAAAGTTCAGTGTGAGTATATCAGTAAAATCATCATATAATATCATATGAGGAGGGTAAATACTTAATTATGTTATCTTAAACTCATTAAAAATAATTACGACTCTTTTTAATATGCTAACCATTATGGTTATGTCACTTATGCTTAGATAACACCCTAACCTCTATGGTTGTCTAAACCGACCTCTGATACCAACTATATGGACGCGGCCTTAAACCTTACTTAATATTGAATTAAATTAATAATTCACATTGAGGATCTTTTCAGGTTTATATTTTTAGAGAATTAGGACATAACTATTACATCTCAAAAGATTTACAAGGTAGACACTTCTACAGAGTTTCCATTTTTTTTTACAAAATGTGAACTCTTGAAAAAAAAGAGACATTTTTAGTTCCATGTTTAAGACATCATGACTTTTCCTTGATCCCATCCTTGACCCAATTCCGCATTATGTCCTGTGAAAAAAATTTCAAAAACTTGGGATGAGCATAAAAAGCTCAGTAAGGGATACACAAAGAAGGAAAACTGTTAGTTTTTCAAAACAACAAGTAAAACATGAATACTTTAACATAAATAATACTTTTCACCTTGAAGTAGTAAATACTCTTCACTGAAGAAAAGATCATTACTTACCCTTTTGTAACCAAAATATTACCATAAAACCCATATAAAGAACACATAACATATAAAGGTAACTTGGGACATAAACATACATAAATGGAATAATCATATGGTCGACTTCCACACATATCACTAAATGGAATAACCATACGGCCGACTTCCATACCCAATGCATTGGAGGTTATAACGTAACCACCCATCCTGGTATTCACGACACCACTCGTCATATGGTTTATCACGTAACCACCCATAAAATGTCCAAGTACCATCATAAAACATAAAATATTTCAAATGTAAACATTTCTCTAATAATACTTCTTTTTCAATCTCAAGAAGTAATTTCAAGATATTGAAATAATCAATCTATTTTCATTAACCATTTAAAAAGGGATTTTTGAATCAAAGTGTCTCATACCACTATGAATATTTTAAATGAATTATCATTTCAAAATATCAATGTCCATATAAATAAATCCTAAAACCGATTTTTAAAACATGGACATTAATGTGAAATATTTAGAAGAATAAATCTTTAAAATATTTAAAACGATATTTTAGTTAAAGATATTTTTAATAAAAAGAGAGACGCTTGAATACAAATAATTGAGGAATTACTTTTAATCAGAACTTTATAATATCATGAGAATAAATGGATTCATGATATAATATGTAAAAGTACAGTATATACACCACATAAGAGTGAGTTGGTATATAACAACAATGAAGTCTCAGTGGAAATGTAAATTTAGATGAAATCCATTATAAAGATGGTATCCTTAAATTAAGGATAAATCAATCACATAATTATGTGTGACAAATATAAATACACCCAATATAATTGAATATTAAGTGTTATAAAATTATAGGTCATTCACACATACTCATAGGATGAAATATTCAAGAAGTACAAGTTGAACCCAAATAATTGAAATTGGGTTAAGAATCTCCCTTGCAAAAATTCGAAAACCTAACGGTGTCACATTACAATTCAGAAATTGAGTTGATGAGAGAGAAAAGGGTATCCCATTACTTGGACATAAAATTTACAGCAATAAGGATATATAAGAACATATCCCAACATAAGAAGATGTGAATTAAAATACATAACAAAAAGAATCCTTTAAAAATAGAGAAGGGTGAAAGGTTCCCTTACCGATTTTTTAACTAATGAAACATACACCACATTAAAGAAGGATCATACAATAAAGATGTAAATACCCAAAAATTAAATTATCTTACACAAATAATACAATCATGGGTAGTACATACACCACACAAAAGGAAGTAGTGGCAAATATAGCATGAATCTCACGGGGATAAAAAGTGAGATGAAAACCCCTTACCACATTGTAATCAATTGATCCGTATGAACCAAAGTTAATAACCACCAAATGAATCACAAAATACCATGAATATAATGGTAGTCCTGATAATATATATCAAAAGTAAGTACACAATACACCACATTCAATAATTAAGTGGTAAACAACAGAAATCTCACGGAATTAAAAGTGAGATAAGAAATCCCTTACAAAAATTCGGCAGCCAAATGGCGCCACTTAAAAATTCTTAAAATGAATTGATGAGAGTAATAGGGGGTCTCTCATAATATTAAAATAAAAATTACAGTATGTTGAATATAAAAGAACATCCTCCAACATAAGAACATGGAGCATAAAAGAAATGACCTAAAAGTGAGTACTTGAAAAGAAAGAGAGAGGTCGGTCCCTTACCTCATGTTCGAATTGACTTGATCGTTCTTTAATCTCCTGAATAATAAACTAAAGTAAATTTCTAATTTCTTAAGAACCTTTTTCAATTTTATTATTCCTTTTATATCACTTATTACCATGTTATAAACATTATGTAATCATTTATGTTAATAACATCCATTTTGGCGATATTTGGTACATGAGTCAAAAATGGACTTCTTATAATCACATGTTGTTCATGTGGTCAATGGTTAATTATATCCAGAATTATATTCATGATTTGGATATCATATATATCATATATATTCAGTATATACATGTATTTATAATAGTACATAACATTTAGAGGTAATAAATGAAATGCACCGTTCATGGAGACGGTAATCCGTACGTACGCATGAACGCTACATTCATTTATATTTCTTATATTAAGGGAAATAAAACATAATGATACATAGTTATATTATAATTACAGTATAATATCATATATAATATCATTAAATCCATCCTTTATACATCCCACATAATGAATTAATGAATCAAATCACTTAGAGGGGCGGTAGTCCGCACTTCCTCAAATGAGATTATCGTATTTACCCACTATGAAAACCATAAAGGTGTGATATAGATGGAAAATACAGAAGCATAAAGAAAACAAACACTTAATATATATCATATATAAATACAGTTTCATTGTAATTTCCACCATGAGAGGCGGTTGGAGATATTGAACAATCATCGTTTCGTGAGGCGTTAGTTTTCCATCCACAGAAACATTATGTTCTTCATCCATTAGATGGAGGTGTGTGTAAGTGTAGCTCTAATACTTCTCATAACAACATCCTAGTATATTTAGGATACTGATTTTATTACAAAGGAAAGGAATAAAAAGAGTTTAGGGGTTGGAGAAATAATATAAAAGAAAACAATTTAAGAGAAACTGTTACCTTTAATTTTGGTAACTCCCTTTGGTTTGATCCAAAGTACTTCTTGAAGTGCCTTCTGCCTAAGTTAATGCTTCTATGTAGAATAGAAGGATGTAGGGAGCTTAATTGGGTCAAGTTTGGACAATCCAAATGTCTTGAGAGGTGTGAGGAATTGGTTAGAAGTGGTCTCCTTTTATAAGGGAGGGGAGGGGCTCTTTAGAAAAGTTTGATAATATTATTTTATTATATAGTGATATTCAGTTTCAAAAAGTCCAAAAATAATTAGAGTAGAAGATAATATGACTCATGGTCGAAATAAAATCATCCAATAATAATTGGACTGTTTTTTGATGTTATTTTAATATTTATAATTTTATTTATTGAAATAATTTATTAATGATGTAAATATTGCATCATTATTTGTCATAAATAATTTAATTTATTTGATGTCTAAAAATTATAAAACAAATACCATGATGTAGGAAATATTTTGATATTTACATTTAATATTTATAGTCTAAAAGATAATTTATATAACCCCTTGTAAAAATTAATTTTCTAAAATATATTTTCTTTTCTCATTTTGGCCTTTACTTTAAGTTAATTAATCTAAATTGTCATTTTCACTCTCAAGTGACTCAATGGGGTCCCAAAATCAACCCAAAGATTCCCATGGTCGTTAATGACTCAACCAATATGGTTTGGAAAAGTGTTAAGGTAATTTTGAATTATTATAATATTCTTTTTACCTTGAATTAACTTATTTGCCTTTAACCGTGGTAAATAAAAGTCAAAAGTTACTATTCACCAAAAAATATTTTCATCTTATTGAACCATATTTTACTTCTTGATAACAACCATGTATTTTGTATTTTAGAAATTCAATTCACAGAAGTGATAAAGTTTCATTTAAATGAAAAAGACAGCTTTTTAACTACCACTAAGTGGTTTCACTATTCATCAAAATTTGAAGTTTTTCAGAAAAATATCAAAAATTCAGCCTATGCTTTATTTGGTATTCCGAATTCAAAAATGATATCTATTTTAAAAAATTCAAAACATAAAATTGGAATTAATTAATTTTAAAATTAATTCCTGTTATCAAAACAAATAACGTGTTTTTAAGAAACAATAACTATCAAAAGATTGATACTTTTTTATGTCCAATTTCAAAGTTAAATTAATTCTAATGACCAAAATTGGATTAAATGGTAAAAATATATTATAATTACACTTTAAAACAAATTAAAAAGATAATCTATCCATATAAATAAATTAGATTAAAACACAGTTTTGAATTAAAATACAATATTTTTCACTATTCATTAGAAAATGAACTTTATCAGAAAAATTCAAAAAAATTACACAAAGTAAATTTTGATGTACCCATTATAAAGAAAGATTTTATTTGGTAAAATATAATTTATTAAATTGACCAAAATTAGATTTAATGAGGGTTCGCCATTAAAAGGATGTAAATCGGTCTTTTAATGTAAATTATGCTTAAAATTTGATTCATTCACATTTTAAGCCTCTATTTTATTGGATAAATGTAAATACATTTAACAAACATGTATAATCATATTTTAGTTACTTTTTTTCATTCCCACCAATACAATGGCTAGGAGTTAACTACCATTTAAAATAATAATATTATATTATTAGTGTGCAACGTAAGATTTCAAATAAACTCATTTTTGCGTATCAGGTACGCTATCGAACATAGCAACCCATTTAAAGAAAAATTAATATTTAATTTAAAAATATTAATAAATATGAAAATGTGATATTATTCATTTATATGGGATGTTACTTCCTTCCACCCTTTTGGGAATTGTGTCCTCGCAATTTAAAAATTGTGCTCGGGAACTTCATTGAAAGCCCCATATCGAAAAAAGAGTCAATAAAACTATCACTTTAAAATAAAGGAATAGAAGTACAAAGGTTACCCTCGACAAAAGATACTTGGATTCCATGAAAACGTGGATATGGAGGAGAAAACAAACCTTCAAGTTCTGATGGAGAGTGATAGAAAACATGTTTAGGAGAAAGTTAACCACCACAAATTCACAAACTTGTGATGGGTTAAACAGTCTTTGATTCCCCAGTAGAAAAAGTTAACAGACAAGGTTTTTGTTTTCAGTTACTTTTCATTGAGTAATTTATTTATGAGCTTAACTAAAAACATAAGGAAATATAATTTTCATGTAGACATTCATCTTTTACTAGATTTCTAACACAGACTCATATTTTCTCCAAATGATGAGTATTCAGAATGACTTTTTTACATTAGAAGTGCTATAATCAACTTCTAGAGAATAAAATAATCCACAAAAGATGAACTATATATTTCCCTTGTCTTTATATGTTAACTAAAACCAAAATGTTTAGTAAAAGATCAGATAATCCCCCAAAAGGATAAACTTTTACATAAAGAAAAACGACTCTTAATCTCCAAAATTTGTCTAACAAAACCAAAAGTTCAACAAAGACCATTCAATAAAAAGTTGTCCTTAAAATTCTTAAAATTAATCCAAACTAAGATTGAAACCCAAATATCTTAAGGATTTAATCACATAGTCTTCCAAGATATATCTTAACATTTATCTCCAAATAACATCTGTTACTCTTAAAATCTCTTATTGAAAAGTAATTAACCTAATCAAATATTCTCTATGCTAGGTTAATCATTTCCATAGATAAACCAAAATAAACTTATTATAGATTAATAAAATAATATAACTAAAAATAATTATTCAAACTAACCAGGGACTTCACGTAGTCCAGTGGTAAGCGATAAATACCAGTCACACTTTGTTTGTGGGTTCGATTCCTACATCTTTGTTCGATGCGATGGGTTATCACACGGTCTGCGTCTTGTACCGTTCCAAAAACTATATAATTTTATAACATTCCCAAAAAGAGATAAATTTATCAAAAATTACCATAGAATATTTTAACCATGACGGTTTCCTAATAACTTTCATTTTGCATCTCAAAAATGTATTAACCTATAATTTCCTCAAATTCAAAGATCAAATAAACCTAAATGGTTCTTTATAACTATATCCACAAAAGAAAAGATAATTATTCCTTGAAGAAAATTTTCATATATCAAACATTAGGTTTATACATACTATAAAAATTCTTCTAATGTAATTCCCATCATGAAAAGAGCCTTAATACTTTTAAGCATTTCACCATCCTAAAATCTATCATAACTCTTGAATCCCTTATATGTTGAATTCATACTCATTGAAAATTATTCATGATCCATTAACCATTCCTTTTCAACTTATTCTGAAATACTTATTTCCTACAAACTAAATCATGAATCATATCCTAAGATTCAATAATATCAAAAAATATGTTAATAAATAATCCATACCTTTCATTGGTCATTGTTAGTTTCTTCATCCTCAATCAGAATGGAATTAGGTATTGGTAAACAAATATTTGTAGGATCCTGGTGATCTCATTCCTGAAACAACTTCGTAGGACACATATTTGTATAATGACCATGCACACCACATTTAAAACATTCAATTGATCCCTCAAAAATTACTTCTTTCCCATTCCTAGAGTCAACTGGATGCTTCCTTTTTCCATGGAAGGTTCTTTCTTTTTGACCTTTATTCCCACATCTATAGCATCTTCACGTCCCTTTGAAGCATTTTCCTAGGTGTTTCTTTCCACATCCTTGACACATAGGTTTTTGAACATACTTACCTTTATGATTATTACATGAAATTCTGTATTGATTTTTTCTCACATATACGATGCCTTATAAAAATCACCAAGGTTCATGTTTTTAATCATGAATCCAGATATTTTGTTGAGAATAACCACAAGAGTTCTCATTGATTCTCTTATTTCATTCAGTTGCTCGTTCAGAAAACTGTCACAGTTTTCTTCACATCCACTGTTACTTTGGTTCCTATTAGATCCAGCCATTTACTAAAACCAAAAAGGTCAGTGTGAGTATATCAGTAAAATCATAATATAATATATTATGATGAGGGTAAATACTTATTCATGTTATCTTAAACTCATTAAAATAACTACGACTCTTTATAATATGTAAACCATTACGGTTATGTCACTTAGGCTTAGATAACACCCTAACCTCGAATGTTTTCTAAACCGACCTTTGATACCAACTATAAGGACTCGGCCTTAAACCTTACTTAATATTGAATTAAATGAATAATTCACATTGAGGATATTTTTAGGTTTAGAGTTTTATAGAATTAGTACATAACTATTACATCTCAAAATATTTATAAGGTAGACACTTCTACACAGTTTCCATTTTTTTTACAAAACATGAACTCTTTAAAAAAGAGTCATGTCTAGTTCCATGTTTAATACATCATGACTTTTCCTTGATCCCATCCTTAAACCTATTCCACATTATATCCTGTGAAAAACACTTCAAAAACCTGGAATGAGCATAAAAAGCTTAGTAATAGATACAAAAATAAGGAAAACTGTTAGTT
The DNA here is from genome assembly GCA_963277665.1 of Viscum album. NCBI lineage: Eukaryota > Viridiplantae > Streptophyta > Magnoliopsida > Santalales > Viscaceae > Viscum > Viscum album. The sequence goes on along the minus strand of OY728162.1, from coordinate 1,109,644,903 downwards.
TTTCAAAACAAAAAGTAATCCATGAATACTTTAACATAAATAATACCTTTCACCTTGAAGTAGTAAATACTCTTCACTGAATAAAAGATCATTACTTACCCTTTTGTAACCAAAATATTACCATAAAACCCATATAAATAACACATAAAATATAAAGGTAACTTGGTACATAAACATACATAAATGGAATAACCATACGGTCGACTTCCACACATATCACTAAATGGAATAGCCATACGGTCGACTTCCATACCCAATGCATTGGAGGTTATAACGTAACCACTCGTCCTGGTTTTCACAGCACCACCCCTCATATGGTTTATCACGTAACCACCCATCAAATGTCCAAGTACCATCATAAAACATAAAATATTGCAAATATAATCATTTCTCTAATAATACTTCTTTTTCAATCACAAGAAGTAATTTAAATATATTGAAATAATCAATCCATTTTCATAAACCATTTAAAAAGAGATTTTTGAATCAAAGTGTCCCACACCACTTTGAAGATTTTAAATGAATTATCATTAAAAATATTAATGTTCATATAAATAAATCATAAAACACATTTTTAAAACATGGACATTAATGTGAAATATTTATAAGAATAAATATTTAAGACATTTAAAACGATATTTTAGTTAAATAGTTTTTTAACAAAAAGAGAGACGCTTGAATACAAATAATTGAGGAATAAATTCTAATCAGAACTTTATAATATCATGAGAATAAAGGTATTCATGATATAATATGTCAAAGGAAAGTATATACACCATATAAGAGTGAGTTGGTGTATAACAACAATGAAGTCTCAGTGGAAATGTAAATTGAGATGAAATCCATTTTAAAGATGGTATCCTTAAATTAAAGATAAATCAATCACATAATTATGTGTGAAAAATATAAATACACCCAATATAAGTGGATATTAAGTTTAAAACAATCATATTTCATTAACACATACTCATAGGATGACATATTCAAGAAGTACAAGTTGAACCCAAAGAATTGAAATTGGGTTAAGAAACCCCCTTGCAAAAATTTGACAACCTAACGGCGTCACATTACAATTCAAAAACTGAGTTGATGAGAGAGAAAAGGGTATCCCATCACTTGGACATAAAATTTATAGCAACAAGGATATATAATAACATATCCCAACATAAGAAGATGTGAATTAAAAGACATAACAAAAAGAAGCCTTTTAAAAGAGAGGGGGGTGAAAGGTTCCCTTACTGATTTGGTAACTTACGAAACATACACTACATGAAACAAGGATCATACAATGAAGATGTAAATACCCAAAACTTAAATTATCTTAAACAAATAATACAATAATTGGCAGTACATACACCATATAAAAGGAAGTAGTAGCAAATATAGCATGAATCTCACGTGGATAAAGAGTGAGATGAAAACCCCTTACCACGTTGTAATCAATCGAGTCATATGACCCAAAGTTAATAACCACCAAATGAATAACAGAATGCCATGAATATAATTATATTAATGATAATATATATCAAAAGGTAGTACATAATATACCACATTCAATAAATAAGTGGCGAACAAAGGAAATCTCATGGAATTAAGAGTGAGATAAGAAATCCCTTTTAAAACTTCGGCAGCCTAATGGCGCCACTTAAAACATCTTAAAATGAATTGATGAGAGTAAGAGGGGATATCTCATCATATTAAAATAAAAATTACAGTATGGTGAATATAAAATAGATTCCTTCAACATAAGAACATGGAGCATAAAATAAATGACATAAAAGAGAGTACTTGAAAAGAAAGAGAGAGGTTGGATCCCTTACCTCGTGTCCGACTTGACTCGATCGTTCTTTAATCTCCTGAATAATAAACTAAAGTTAATTTCTAATTGATTAATAACCTTTTTCAATTTTATTATTCCTTTTATATAACTTATTACCATGTTATAAATATTATGTAATCATTTAAGTTAATAACGTCCATTTTGTCAATATTTGGTACTTGAGTCAAAAATGGACTTCTTATAATCACATGTTGTTCATGTGGTCAATGGTTCATTATATCCAAAATTATATTCATGATTTGGATATCATATATATTATATATATCCAGTATATACATGTATTTATAATAGTACTTAACAATTAGAAGTAAGAAATGAAATGCATCGTTCATGGAGACGGTAAGCTGTACGTACGAGTGAACGCTACTTTCATTTCTATTTATTATTTTAATGGAAATAAAACATAATGATACATAGGTATATTATAATTCCATTATAATATCATATATAATATCATTAACTCAATCCTTTATATATCTCACATAAGGCATTAATGAATTAAATAACTTGGAGGGGCGGTAGTCCGCACTTCCTCAAATGAGATTATTGTATTTACCCACTATGGAAACCATAAAGGCATGATATAAATGTAAAATATAGAAGCATAAATAGAACATAAACATAATATATATCATATATAAACATGGTGTCATCATAATGGCCACCATGATAGGTGGTTGGAGATATTTGAACAATCATCGTTTTGTGAGGTGTTAGTTTTCCATCCACAGAAACATTATGTTCTTCATCCATTAGATGGATGTATGTGTAAGTGTAGATTGAATACTTCTCATAAATATATCCTAGTATATTTAAGATACTTATTTTGTTACAAAATAAAGTAATAAAAAGATTTTAGGGGTTGGATAATTAAAATAAAAGAAAACAATTTAAGAGAAACTGTTACCTTTAATTTGGGTAACTCCCTTTGGTTTGATCCAAAGCACTTCTTAAAGTGCCTTCTGCCTAAAGTAAGGCATCTAAAAATAGGAGAGATATGTATGGAGCTTAATTGGGCAGAGTTTGGATGAGCCAAATGTCTTGAGAGGTGTGAGTAATTGGTTATAAGTGGTCTTCTTTTATAAGGGTGAGGAGGGGCTCTTTAGGAAAGTGTGATAATATTATTTTATTATATAGGGATATTCGGTTTCAAAAGGTCCAAAAATAATTAGATTCTAAGATAATATGAATCATGGTAGAAATAAAATCATACAAGAAGAATTTTACAGGTTTTTGATGTTATTTTAATATTTATAATCTTATTTATTTAAATGATTTATTAATGATGTAAATACTGCATCATTATTGTGTCATAAATAATTTAGTTTATTTGATGTCTAAAAATTATAAAAAAATATACAATGATGTAGGAAATATTTTTATCTTTCCAATGAATATTTATAGTAGAAAATATAATTTATATAACCCCTTGTAAAAATTAATTTTATAAAAGATATTTTCTTTTGTAATTTTTGCCTTTACTTTAAGTTAATTAATCTAAATTGTCATTTTCACTCCCAAGTGGATCAATGGGGTCCCAAAATAGACCCAAAGATTCCCATGGTCGTTAATGACTCAAAAAATATGGTTTTTACAAGTGTTAAGGTAATTTTGAATTATTATAATATTCTTTTTACCTTGGATTAACCTATTTACCTTTAACCGTGGTAAATAAAAGTCAAAATTTACTATTCACCAAAAATTGTTTTCATCTTATTGAACAAAATTTTACTTATTGATAATAACCATGTATGTCTTATTTTCAAAATTTAATTCACAGAATTGGTAAAATTTCATTTAAATGAAAACGTCAGTTTTTTTAACTACCACTAAGTGGTTTCACTATTTATAAAAAATTGAAGTTTTTTAGAAAAATACCAAAAATTCAGCCTAAGATTTATTTGATATTCCAAATTCAAAAATGATATCTATTTTACCAAATTAAAAACATTGAAGTGGAATTAATTAATTTTAAAATTAATTCCCGTTATCCAAACAAATAGCATGTTTTTAAGAAACAATAACTATCAAAAGATTGATACTTGTTTATGTCCAATTTCAAAGTGATATTAATTCTAATGACCAAAATTGGATTAAATGGTAAAAATATATTCTAATTAAACTTTAAAAACAAATAAAAAGATAATCTAACCATATAAATAAATTATATTAAAACACAGTTTTGAATTAAAATACAATATTTTTCACTATTCATTAGAAAATGAACTTTATTAGAAAAATTCCAAAAATTTATACAAAGTAAATTTTGATGTCCCCATTCTAAAGAAATATTTTATTTTGTCAAATATAATGTATTAAAGTGACCAAAATTAGATTTAATGTGGGTTCTCCATTAAAAGGCGGTAAATCGGCCTTTTAATTTAAATTATGCTTAAAATTATATTCATTCACATTTTAAGTCTCTATCTTTTATTGGATAAATATAAATACATTTAAGAAACATGTATAATCATATTGTAGTTAGTTTTTTCATTCCCACCAATACAACGTCTAGGAGTTAACTACCATTTAAAATAATAGTATTATATTATTAGTGTGCAACATAAGATTTCAAAGAAACTCGTTGTTGTGTATCAGGTATGCTATCAAACATAGAAACGCATCTAAAGTAAAATTAATATTTAATTCAAAAATATTAATAAATATTAAAATCTCATATTCTTCATTTATCCGGGATGTTACATCCTTCCCCCCTTTTGGTAAGTGCGTCCTCGCAATTTAAAAATTGGTCTTGGGAACTTCATTGAAAGCCTCATATCAAAAAAAGAGTCAATAAAACTATCACTTTAAAATAAAGGAAGATAATTACAAAGGTTTCCCTAGAAAATAGATACTAGGATTCCCTGAAAACATAGATGTGGAGGAGAAAACAAACCTTCATGTTCTGATGGAGAGTGATAGAAAACATGTTTAGAAGAAAGTTAACCACCAGAAATTCACAAACTTGTGATGGGTTAAATAGTCTTTAATTCCCCGATAGGAAAAGTTAAGAGACAAGGTTTTTGTTTTAAGTTACTTTTCATTGAGGAATTTATTTATGAGCTTAACTAAAAACTTAAGTAAATATACTTACTTGTCATGTATACATTCATCTTTTACTAGATTTCTAACACAAACTCATATTTTCTCCAAACGATGAGTATTCAGGATGACTTTTATACATTAAAATTGTTATAATCAACTTCTAGAGAATAAAATAATCCACAAAATATGAACTATATATTTCCCTTGTCTTTAGATATTAACTAAAACCAAAATGTTTAGTACAAGATCAGATAATCCCCAAAAAGGATAAACTTTTACATAAATAAAAACTACTCTTAATCTCTAAAATTTGTCTACCAAAACACAAAGTCCAACAAATACCATTCAATAAGAAGTTATCCTTAAAAGTATTCAAAGTAATACAAACTATGATTGAAACCCAAATATCTGAAGGATTTAATCATATAGTCTTCCAAGATAAATCTTAACATTTATCTCCAAATAACATGAGTTACTCTTAAAATCTCATATTGAAAAGTAATTAACCTAATAAAATATTCTCCATGCTAGGTTAATCATTTACAAAGATAACCCAAAATTAACTTATTATAGATTCATAAAATCATCTAACTAAAAAGAATTAGTCAAACTAACCAGGGACTTCATGTATTCCAATGGTAGGCGATAAATACCAGTCGCACTTTGGTTGTGGGTTTGATTCCCACAACTTCATCTGAAATGATGTGTTGTCACACGGTCTGTGTGTTGTCCCTTTTTAAAAACTATATAATTTTATAACATTCCCAAAAATAGATAAATTTATCAAAAATATCCATAGCATATTTTAACCACGAATGTTTTCTAATAACTTTCATTTTGCATCCCAAAAATGTATTAACCTATAATTTCCCCAAATTCAAGGATCATATAACCCCAAATGGTTCTTTATAACTATATCCAAAAAAGAAAAGATTATTATTCCTTGAATAAAATTTTCATATATCAAACTTTAGGGTTACACATACTATAAAAAGTCTTCTAATGTAATTCCCATCATCAAAAGAGCCTTAATACTTTTAAGCAATTCACCTTCCTAAAATCTACCATAACTCTTGAATCCCTTATATGTTGACTTATTACTCATTCAAAATTATTCATGATCCATTAACCATTCCTTTTCAACTTATTCTGAAATACTTCTTTCCTACAAACAGAATCATGAATCATATCCTAAGATTCAATAATATCATAACATATGTTAAGAAATAATCCATACCTTTCATTGGTAATTGTCAGTTTCTTCATCCTCAATAGGAATCGCATTAGTTATTTGTAAAAAAATATTTGTATGATCCTGGTGATCCCATTCCAGAAACATCTTCGTAGGACACCTCTTTGTATAATGACCATGCACACCACGTTTGAAACATTCAATTGATCCCTCATAAATAACTTCTTTCCCTTTCTTAGAGTCAACTAGATGCTTCCTTTTTACATGGAAGGTTCTTGATTTATGACCTTCATTCCCACATCTATAGCATCTCTCTATCCCTTGGAATCATTTTCCTGGGTGTTTCTTTCCACATCCTTGACACATAGGTTTTTGAACATACATACCTTTATGATTATTACCGGAAATTCTGTATGGATTTTTTTCTCGCATAAACGATGCCTTATAAAAATCATAAAGGTTCATGTTTTAAATCATGACTCCAGATAGTTGGTTGAGAATAACCACATGAGTTCTCATTGCATCTCTCATTTCATTCAGTTTCTTGTTCAGAAAATCGTCACAGTTTTCTTCACATCCATTGTTACTTTAGTGCCTGCTAGATTCATCCATTTACTAAAACCAAAAAGGTCGGTGTGAGTATATTAGTAAAATCCTCATATAATATCTTATGAGGAGGGTAAATACTTATTCATGTTATATTAAACACATTAGAAATATCTACGACTCTTTCTAATATTCTAACAATTATGATTATGTCACTGATGCTTAGATAACACCCTAACCTCTAAAGTTGTCTAAACCGACCTCTGATACCAACTATAAGGACCCAGCCTTAAACCTTACTTAATATTGAATTAAATGAATAATTCACATTGAGGATCTTTTCAGGTTTAGAGTTTTAGATAATTATGACATAACTATTACATCTCAAAAGATTTACAAGGTAGACACTTCTACTCAGTTTCCATTTTTTTTACAAAACATGAACTCTTGAAAAAAAGAATAATGTCTAGTTCCACATTTAAGACAGCATGAATTTTCCTTGATCCCATCCTTGACCCTATTCCACATTATGTCCTGTGAAAAACATTTCAAAAACTTGGGATGAGCATAAAAATCTCAGTAAGGGATACACAAAGAAGGAAAACTGTTAGTTTTTCAAAACAACAAGTAAATCATGAATTCTTTAACATTAATAATACTTTTGACCTTGAAGTAGTAAATACTCATCATTGAATGAAATATCATTACTTTCCCTATTGTAACCAAAATATTACCATAAAACAAATATAAATAACACATAACATATAAATGTAACTTAGGACATAAAAATACATAAATGAAATAACCATACGGCCGACTTCCACACATATCACTAAACGGAATACGGCTAACTTCCATACCCAATGAATTGGAGGTTATAACGTAACCACCCGTCCTGGTATTCACAAAACCACCTGTAATATGGTTTATCACGTAACCACCCCTAAAATTTCCAAGTACCATCATAAAACATAAAATATTTCAAATTTAAACAATTCTATAATAATACTTCTTTTTCAATCACCAGAAGTAATTTCAAGATGTTGAAATAATAAATCCATTTTCATAAACCATTTAAAAATATATTTTTGAATCTAAGTGTCTCATACCACTTTGAAGCTTTTAAATGAATTATCATTTTAAAATATTAATGTCCATATAAATAAATCCTAAAACCATTTTTTAAGACATGTACATTAATTTGAAATATTTATAAGAATAAATCTTTAAAACATTTAAAATGATATTTTATTTAAAGAGTTTTTTAACAAAAAGAGAGACGCTTGAATACAAATAATTGAGGAATAACTTTTAATCAGAACTTTATAATATCATGAGAATAAAGGGATTCATGATATAATATGTCAAAGGACAGTATATACACCACAAAAGATTGAGTTGGTGTAGAACAACAATGAAGTCTCAGTGGAAATATAAATTGAGATGAAATTCATTATAAATATGGTATCCTTAAATTAAAGATAAATCAATCACATAATTATGTGTGAAAAATATAAATACACCCAATATAATTGGATATTAAGTGTAAAATAATAAAATTTCATTCACACATACTCATAGGATGACATATTCAAGAAGTACAAGTTGAACCCAAAGAATTGAAATTGGGTTAAGAAACTCCCTTGCAAAAATTTGACAACCTAACGGCGTCACATTACAATTCAGAAACTGATTTGATGAGAGAGAAAAGGGTATCCCATCACATGGACATAAAATTTACAGCAATAAGGATATATAAGAACATATTCCAACATAAGAAGATGTGAATTAAAAGACATAACAAAAATAATCCTTTTAAAAGAGAGGAGGGTGAAAGGTTCCCTTACCGATTTGGTAACTTACGAAACATACACCACATCAAAGAAGGATCATACAATGAAGATTTAAATACCCAAAAATTAAATTATATTACACAGAGAATAAAATCATCGACATAAATACACCACAAAAAAGTAAGTAGTGGAAAATATAGCATGAATTCCACGGGGATAAAAACTGTGATGAAAACCCCTTACCACGTTGTAATCAATCGAGTCGCATGACCCAAAGTAAATAACCACCAAATAAATCACAAAATAGCATGAATATAATGATAGTAATGATAATATATATCAAATGGCAGTACACAATAAACCACATTCAATAAATAAGTGGTGAATAATGGAAATCTCACTGAATTAAAAGCGAGATAAGAAATCCCTTACAAAAATTCGGCAGCCAAATGGCGCCACTTAAAAATTATTAAAATGAATTGATGAGAGAAATAGGGGTTATCTCATCATATTAAAATAAAAATTACAGTATGGTGAATATAAAATAACATCCTCCAACATAAGAACATGGATCATAAAAGAAATGACATAAAAGAGAGTACTTGAAAAGAAAGAGAGAGGTCGGATCCCTTACCTTGTGTCTGACTTGACTCGATCGTTCATTAATCTCCTGAATAATAAACTAAAGTTAATTTATAATTTCTTAAGAACCTTTTTAAAGTTTTTTATTCCTTTTATATCACTTATTACCATGTTATAAACATTATGTAATCATTTAAGTTAATAACATCTATTTTGTCGATATTTGGTACTTGAGTCAAAAAAAGGACTTCTTATAATCACATGTTGTTCATGTGTTCAATGGTTCATTATATAAATAATGATATTAATGATTTTTATATCATATATATCATATATATCCAGTATATATATGTATTTATAATAGTACATAACATTTATAGGTAAGAAATGAAATGCACCGTTCATGGAGACGGTAAGTCGTACGTACGCATGAATGCTACTTTCATTTCTATTTATTGTTTTAATGGAAATAAAACATAATGATACACAGGTATATTATAATTACAGTATAATATCATATATAATATCATTAAATTTATCCTTTATACATCCCACATAAGGCATTAACGAATCTAATCAATTTGAGGGGGCGGTAGTCCGCACTTCCTCAAATGAGATTATCGTATTTACCCACTATGGAAACCATAAAGGCATGATATAAATGGAAAATACAGAAGCATAAAAAAATATAAACATAATATATATCATATATAAATATATTTCCATCATAATGGCCACCATTAGAGGCGGTTGGAGATATTTGAACAATCATCGTTTCGTGGGGCATTAGTTTGTCATCCACAGAAACATTATGGTCTTCATCCATTAGATGGAGGTGTGTGTAAGTGTAGCTCGAATCCTTCTCATAAAAACATCCTAGTATATTTAGGATACTGATTATGTTACAAAATAAATGAATAAAAAGAGTTTAGGGGTTGGAGAAGTAAAATAAAACAAAACAATTTAAGAGAAATCATTACCTTTAATTTGGGTTACTCCCTTTAGTTTGATCCAAAGGACTTCTTGAAGTGACTTATGCCTAAGGTAAGGCTTCTAGGTATAGTGGAGGGCTGTGGGGAGATTAATTAGGCGGAGTTTGGATGATAAAAATGGATTTATAGGTGTGAGGAATTGGTTAGAAGTTATCTCATTTTGTAAGGGAGAGGAGGGGATCATTAGGAAAGTGTGATAATATTATTTTATTATATAATGATATTCGGTTTCAAAAGGTCCAAAAATAATTAGAGTCGAAGATAAGATGACTCATGGTAGAAATAAAATCATCCAATAATAATTGGATAGGTTTTGGATGTTATTTTAATATTTATAATCTTATTTATTTAAATGATTTATTAATGATGTAAATACCGCATCATTATTGTGTCATAAATAATTTAATTTATTTTATGTCTAAAAATTATAAGAAAAATACCATGATGTAGGGAATATTTTAATATTTCCAATTAATATTTATAGGTGAAAAGATAATTTATATTACCCCTTGTAAAAATTAATTTTCTAAAAGATATTTTCTTTTGTCATTTTTTCCTTTACTTTAAGTTAATTAATCTAAATTGTCATTTTCACTCCCAAGTGTCTCAATGTGGTCCCAAAATCGACACAAATATGCCCATGGTATTTAATGACTGAACCAATATGGTTTGGACAAGTTTTAAGGTGATTTTTAATTATTATAATATTCTTTTTACCTTGAATTAACCTATTTACCTTTAACAGTAGTAAATAAAAGTCAAAAGTTACTATTCACCAAAAATTATTTGCATCTTATTAAACCAAATTTTACTTCTTGATAACAACCATGTATGTCGTATTTTCGAAATTCAATTCACAGAAGTGGTAAACTTTCATTTAAATGAAAAAGTCAGTTTTTTAACTACCACTAAGTGGTTTCACTATTCATCAAAATTTGAAGTTTTTGAGAAAAATACCAAAAATTCAGCCTAAGATTAATTTGATATTCCGAATTAAAAAAATGATATATATTTTACCAAATTCAAAACATAGAAATGGAATTAATTAATTTTAAAATTAATTCCAGTTACCAAAACAAATAGCGTGTTTTTAAGAAACAATAACTTTCAAAAGATTGATACTTGTTTATGTCCAATTTCAAAGTGAAATTAATTCCAATGACCAACATTGGATTAAATGGTAAAAATATATTTTAATTAAACTTTAAAACAAATTAAAAAGATAATATAAAAATATAAATAAATTATATTAAAACACAGTTTTGAATTAAAATACAATATTTTTCACTATTCACTAAATGATGAAATTTATCAGAAAAATTCCAAAAATTTACACAAAGTAAATTTTGATGTCCCCATTCTAAAGGAAGATTTTATTTGGTCAAATAGAATGTATTAAAGTGACCAAAATTATATTTTATGAGGGTTCTCCATTAAAAGGCGGTAAATCAAACTATTAATGTAAATTATGCTTAAAATTAGATTCATTCACATTTTAAGCCTCTAACTTTTTTTGATAAATGTAAATAAATTTAACAAAAATTTATAATCATATTGTAGTTAGTTTTTTTCATTCACGCCAATATAATGGCTAGGAGTTAACTACCATTTAAAATAATAATATTATATCATTAGTGTGCAACATAAGATTTTAAAGAAACCCGTTGTTTCATATCAGGTACGCTATCAAACATAGAAACCCATTTAGAGTAAAATTAATATTCAATTCAAAAATATTAATAAATATGAAAATGTCATATTCTTAATTTATCTGAGATGTTACAAGAATCACATTCTAGCTAAGAAGAAATTTGTGAAATAGAATAACTATAGGTTTCTAAGTGGGTTTTGGATATGAAAATTCAAGGAAACTACTAGAATGAATAGTTTTATACATTTCAAACCTTCAATAAAATAATTTTCTAGGTTAAGAAATCTTTCTCAACCCTTTTCCACGATATGGGAAAATTTTGGAGAATCAACCCTATTCCCACAAATCTTGATTATACTTAAATGTTCGTAATTAATGTTCAAGTAGAATGAATAGAATCTATTAAGAGGGATCTGTCAACATAATCAAGTTTTCTATCTATATATCATTTCTATATGAATATTTAATCTAAATATCCCATAAAAATTCACATGATTGAGGTATAATACTTAAACAATCATCCCTATTATGATTTATGTGTATTATAATCATAATGGGGGTGTTTTTATAAAACAGTATAAAATTATTTTACTTTAACTTGAACAATTTTAGTTTTTTTGTGAAGAAGAGTTTGGGTCTATGAATTTTTCTTGAAAATATATTTTATAGCCCATATAAAATGAAGTTCATTATTGGTACAGCATATAGATGTGTGAATGGGTAGATTTGGTTTATATGTTATGAAATCTTGTTCTATTCACTAAGATTTTCAATTTAGAAATAGGGTAATAAATTGGTGCCTCAATACTAAGAATTCCACAGTTCCTTCCTTCTCCAAAGACAGTAGAAGATCAAATGGGAGAATAAATTTATTTTAGATAATGGGGAGAGAAATAATTTCTCTCTAAGAATCCAATACATTAAAGGGGAGAAATTGTTTCCCTATTTTTCAAATATTTTCTATAAGGGGGACAATAATAACATTGACTTGAAGAGTTAATAGGATATTCACAAAAAAAATATAAACAAGTTACTGGAGTTCCCTTATAGTATATACATTGATTGTATTTTATTTGTTGTCAATATTGTTTATAGAATTTAGTGTACACTTAGAGACTTGGGTAATGGATTTAGTATCCACCCATTACATGGATATTGATGGTGTTTCAAATATGGTTTACAAAAAGAATAAAATATATTACTTACATTGTAAATACAAAGGGACTCTTAGATATTGGAAAATAAGTTTGGACAAGTTGGATGCCTTGGAACATCTGGATGGATCATCTCTAAAGGAATCCTCTAAGAATCATATGATTTTTTTAGATATACCTCATGTTAAATACATGGTATAAGGTGTTTGAAAGTGTTTTCTATAATATTTTTCATAAGAGAAAATGTTTTCTATAAATAACGGTCTCAAAGATATTTTATTTTCAAAATTTTAAAGCTATATTAAATTGAGAAATGTATTGGAGGGTCCATCCTAGTGTGTCTCTATGATGTACTACTGGAATTATTGTTATAAAAACATATATGGAGGTTTTATAAGTTATAGATTTTTTAAAGGATTTTAATATCTTTAATGAGTTCAATGGTCATCTGGAAGAATTATTAATTTTAGAGTTCACTGGAATATGGAAAATTCCCTGAATGTACGTCTTTGTTTTGATCATATAACTTTAGGCTAATCATATGACTCTGCATAATCATAAGTATAGAGACCCAGACATTCCATACATAAATATCATATCTTTTTAGATGAATATTCAACTACTTTAACAATTACATTCTTGAGGACTATATAGGTTTAGTTTCTTTAGAGACTAGACAAATAATATTTTTTATTTCATGAAATATATTAAACATATCCCAAAAAGATCTCCCAAATTATTAATCTTCATAAATATACCCTAATTAAAACATTTCTTCATAACCTATGGAAAGGATACATAATAAAGGGTGAGCTCAGATGCTCAGTAAGGGTAAACATGGGATATATAAATGATCAGTTAAACATAACATGAGAATAATGGTATGAGAATATGAGATTAAGAATTGAAATCCATACCATGGATATCATAGGTCATAACATTCAGTCATGGTATAATGTTTGGTAACTCATAAAACATGAATCATAAATAAATCAATGAACATGAACCATGACAACATGACTTTGGCATAAGAATGCAGAAAAACATCAGTTTATAACATTGTGAACATGTTCAAATAGAAATAGATTCTATCATTAAGTTAAGTAAATGAAATTAGGCCCTCTCATAAACTTATGGACATGATATTAGGTCCATGCATAGAATTATGTGCATGTAATCTAGGTCCATGCATAAAATTAAGGAAATGAAACTAGGTATACACATACCATTTTAAACATAAAATTAGGTTCATTGAAAACATAATCCACTAATGATATATCCATCTTTACTGAATGCATTAGAGAGATATAACAGGCTCACTCATCCTAATTTTATAACAAAAAAAACATGTAATTGTTTATAATGTAACCAATATCCTTATATATAATGTAACCATCATTATTGTTTATAATGTAACCACCATCCTTGGTTTATAATGGAACCACCCATTAAATAGTAAAAATCATACATTGTGTTCCACAAGACCATAAAACATTCATCATAACATCACATCATAATCCATGTAAAGAAAATAGGTTTCATAAACATTTAATATAAATAAAAAGTAAAAATCTGAAGAAATAATAATAATGATATCATTAGATCATACCCCCATTAAAGAATAAGTATAATTAAATAATGTTATCATGGATGGAAGATCCTTTAAAAGATGATTAGAAATTTTCTTAAGGAAAATATCTTTTTTTACATTGAAAATAACTTTTAAAATATAAATCATCCAAAATATTATGGAAAAAAATTTCTCATAAAATTTAATTTAAAACTTATGAATTATTCTTCAATTCATAAAATTCTATACATACCATATACGTTAAAACAATTATTCTTTTCTCATTTTACATAAAAATTGAGAAGCACATCATTTAGAAAATGCCAGAAATATTATTTTTCAAACCATTTTGTAAAAAATTTAATCATGGATAAAAATTACTTTAAATATCATATGAGATTATTAAAACATTATTTAATTTTTTTTAGAAAATAAGGATATTTAAGAAAATAGTTTTTCGACCGAAGAGAGAAATAAAGTTGATTTTCTTTGAAAAATTATTTTGATATCTTTAGTACTTAAAGAGAGGAAAATAAAATAAAATCATGTATTATAAATACATAAACATGTTATATTAAAATAATTAAGTTTATTTAGATTTATACCATAATATTTCATCATCTAAAACTTAATCATAATCAATCATGATAAACATTGAAATTGCAACATAAAAACCTTACCACTTTGGTAACTTTTGAATCATAAACCCCAAGAAAAATAGATACTAAAATATATATGTAAATACACATAAAATTAATTATTATTATCATAAAATATATTCATGTTCAGTACATATACCACATAGAAGAAACTACTATTGAATACGGAACATGTAACACAGAAATAAAAGTGAGATGAAAATATCTTACCTCAAGTTCTTCTTCCTTATAAATCAATCTATACAATTGTATAATAAATTTAAATTTATTATAATTATATCAAAAATTAATATTAATACTTATAATATCATATATGATCCCATAAAAACTTTTCAATAAGATTTTATTAATAATTTCTTATTAAAATCGTCATTTCAGGGTGTTAACTGTTCCATTTTTTATAAGAGTATGGATTTTGGGATTATCCTACTTGTACATTAATAATAATTTAATAATATAAATAATTTTACAAATGATATAAATATAATATATATTTATTATATAAATATTTAGAGTTATCCATACAAGTTAGAGATAGAAAGATGAAATGCATCGTTCATAGAGACGGTAGGCCATACGTACGCATGAATGCTATTTCCATCATTCAACGGATGGAATGAAAGAAAGGTAAATGATAATTTATCTTTCTAAAATCATTGTGATATAATTTATATCATATATATTCTATGAATATATTTTTATTACCATCCAAGTAAAATATAAATGAAAAACACATCACATCAATTCGTAAAGCGGTAGTCCGTCATATACAATAGAGATGTTATTATTTTCCATTGGGTTTGAAGGTAAGAAGTTATATGTGATATTATAATTAAAAAATTATGTTTAAATCATAAATATAAAATATATTCATCAATTTTATCTTTATTACCTTCCATGTAAATTTTAATTAAAAAATGAATTACATCGACTCGTGAGGCGGTAGTCTACCGTACACATGAGTGACGTTATTGTATCCCCCATAGAATGGAAAGTAAGAAGGTATATGTGATACTATAATTCCATAAGTATAATTATTTTAAAAATATTTTATATATATTTTAAATTAATTATTATTATAATCCATGAGATACAGTGATGGAAAACAAATTATGTTGGTTCGCGAGGCGGTTGTCTGCCACACACACGATCAATGGTTTAATTTCCCATTTGAGGTAGGAGGAGAGGGATATAGGTAATTAACTTAACATAATAACATATAAGTATAATTAATATAATGAGTTTATTATATAATAATGGGTTAATAATATTTTAATGATGTGGAATCATAAATAAATCAAAAATGATCAGTTAAGAACGATACCTCTTCTTCGAACAACCTCTTTGGGTTTGCACCAAAATACTTCCTATGATGGATTTGTGATAAAAAAAATAATATACGATTCTTTTAGGTAAATAAATAAAGGATTATAGTAGTTATTTTTTGAACCAAATGGATTTTTAAGTGTGAATATATGAGGATAGGGGTGGCCTTTTATTAGTAGGGGAGAGGACACACTTGGAATTTTTGAAAATAAAAATATATATACACATTTTACACACCCCAAATGGATAAAAAATGAACCTTACTTTAACTTATATTAGATAAGGTCTAAATATAACCAAAATTTGGAATTATGAAAGTTTTAGTTCATTTTAAACTTTTGTCTTTTTATTTTAACCCCTGGTAAACTCATTTTAACCTTAACTACGGTAGATAATTTTTATTATTTTCACTATTCATTATTATCAAAATATAAGTTAAAATTATTATATAATATTAAATATTATGATTCCAAATATTTAATACATTTTATCAAATTAAACTTAAATAAGTGGGATAATTCAATTTAAAATAAAACTCGTAAGTGTGGTGAAAATCTGGTTTTCCAAAAAAAGAAGTTTTCATAAGTATGAAAAAAATTTAAATCCAAATTATAATATTTATTATAATAACATTAATTGGATTAATAATATATAATTTTAATAATTTTACTTTTAAAAATATTTTAAAATATAATGTAACCTTTTAAATTCTTTAAAAGAAATGGCACTTTAGTAAAAATTAGTATTTTTCACTATTCCTCAAAAAAAATTATCTTTTCAAGAAATTTTTCAAAAATTAAATATATAATAATTTGAAAATATGATTTAAAAAATTAATTTAAAATAAATTTTCTAAATTTGGAAAAAATTAATTTTAAAATGAGTGTTCTAAAACATGATGAAACCCTTTTTTAGAAAGATACAGTTTTTAATCACAACACTATATTGTTTCCCATGTCATGCTTAGAAAAATTTTAAATGAATGATAAAAAAATTATTGAATATATTATATATAAATTTAATTATAATAATTCCATAATAGTTATTAAATTAATTTATTAATATAAAATAATTTTGTGTGCATAAAAAAAAAATTCAGAAAAACATTTCTTTTATATTCAATTAGTTTTTATTTTCATTTTTATCTAATTGAGAGATAAATAATTAATTTTATATATATTTAAAAAGATACATTTTCATAATTTATTTAATTCTATTTATACATTTTCTTCCAATTTCTAGGTTATATTAAATATTAATATTTTAATAGTATATCAAGGTTCATTTAAAATCGTTGTTTAATGTAACATAATCTATTGAAGAAATTAAATTCATTTAGAAAAAAAATATTCCATAAAATATCAAGGTATTATAATAATTAATTAGAGGGTTATATTATGACATATCTATAAGATAAAAAAAATTAACACCTAAGAATATATATTCTAAGATAAGTGAAATCCTTTCAACATGAGCCTTGGGTAAGTGTAAGCCATAGTGTGAGCCTTTGGCTGAGCATAACACATTGTCAAGATTAGAATAAGCCTTTAAGTCATCAATTTAAGCCTTAATTTAAGCCTTTTTATGATAATATTCCTTTATGAGTATAAATATTAGTGATGGTAAGCCTTTAAATACTTATTAAATGAGTTACCCTATGATGTAGAGTCCTTAAATACTCAGCGAATTTTCAGAAAGATGTTGGATGAAAATTGAGATTTTCATATTCAATATCTGAAGAATATGATGAAATAAGATGATATAAGAACTATTACTAAAAGATTTAATATCACAAACATGTAGAATATCCTGTGATTCAAGACATAAATTTTTGATAAATTGATCCTCAAGCTTGGTGAAAAATGTCAAAGAAAGAAAAATTTATAAAACATTTAAATGTTTTTTTAATTATGAAATTCCATAATATAGAGGAAGTAATTTTAAAAGATTATTGAGTTATTCTATTAACATCCAAACATTATGAATCTTTAAATATCCACAATAATTTGTTGGTTCAAGATTTAATAATGATATGGATTTTAGATGAAGGATCATTGTTCTATTGATATATGATTTTCAAATGACAATATTTGAAAGTCCTCAAATGTGATCAAAATAAAGAATCAATTATAAATACTCTAATGGTGTGCCAAAATTATCTAAATATTCACTAAAATTAGTTTATGTGGTGATTCAAGATGAATGAACATAAATCTAAGTTGGATCTAAGTTTTCATCTAAAAGTGCGGATCATCTTGAAGACTGTTCTGAGATTCACTAAAGCTATCAATCCACTGAAGACTGAGTTGATCTATAACTGAAATACTATATAATTACTATATATCTTGGGATATTAAATTAAATTATAGTTTTTTGAGATCTACAAAATGTATCTATTCATTATTCTATAATATTGATCTCATATTATAATTAAGAGACCTCATACCATAAAGAGATATGATGTTCCAAAACTGTAAATGTTATGTGTTTTATCATAAATCCATGGCCAATGCTTGTTGTGGATTTTAGTTAAGTTTATTTTTAGAAGAATATTTGGAATATGATCTTCTTTTATACTGGAAGAGCCTATAATATCTACATTTTTATAATAAAAATTAGATAAAACCTCAAAAGGTAAAAAAATCAAGGGTACTTCTAGAATTTCATAGGAGATATCCGCTGATGAGGAAAAAGGAATATGAGATCATAGGGGAAATTTTATAGAAAATAAATGAGGATAATGGGAAAAAATATTTGGAGGATATTCTATATTTTAAATATAATATATAATATTTATGTTAACTATATTTAAAAACAAAAAAGGAGAGAGAATGAAACATTCATGAGTTTATTTGAGACTAAGGAGAATAGAGAAAACACTATAACTATCAAATAAGAATAAGGACCTAGAGAATTTGATTTTTTGTTGAATATTTATATCCATTGGGTATAGAATATAAATAATAATAATATTTCATCCATCATACTGAGACTAGATGGGTGAGCTGAAGTAGTAAGAAGAATAAGGAAAAGATGAGAAGAGGTCGTCCTATCATGCATGATTCTTATCAGTTGGTGTTGATACCTTTGGTGAGTAAGAAGTTTGAATATATGTTAAATATTACTTGGGATATTTTATTTATAATTGAGTTGAGAAATCTAACAATGATATGTTTATAGAAGAAACTATGAGTTTTTTTTTACCAAATACCAAGTTGCTTGTGTTGTGTTTGAAGAACTAAAGGTAGTCAAAGTCACTCTGAGTTAAGGACGAAGATCATTTATGGGTGTAGAAAAATCCATATATAGTAATACTGATATACATTTATAGGGGAAGCAATATCTAAAGAAAAACTAGCAGTACACAAGTATAAAGAAGTGTAGTAGGATGCTGCATAGATCATGTGTGTAATAGAGTGAGTGTGCACCTATGTAATGTGGTGAACATGGTTTTAGGATAATACCTAGATAAATACAATTGTATTTATGATAATATTTTATTGTATAATATATTCATTGTACATTCCAATAATGGTAAGGTTAATTATTCCTGGGTGTATCAAAAACTTATAATAATACCTATATAGATTTACTTTCTCATACTGCATTTCATATAGTTGTATGCTTGGTTAAAAAACACAAGATCCAATCATTTTAACTGGAACTGGAGGTTTAAGTCCAAAGGGTGATAAATTTTTAAAAGAAAAAATGTAAAATTAGTAAAATTTTATAACTCTTGATTCACCTCCCCCCCCCCCCAGGTTGGCATGTGCGTCTTATTGAGCATCTCAATTATAAATAACTAATTATTTACAATAATTTTTAAGGGAATTAACCTAGAAATCCTTATTAATTAATGGAATAGGAAACAATTTTTATAAATATATATAATCCATTATTAAATATAGAAAAATCATGTATGAAAAGATTCATTGATCAATTATGCTATGAATTTTTAGGTTGTTAGTTCTTGAACATTATACCTTGTATTACCTATTCTCTTTTAGTATATCCTGTAATGAATTTAATTTTTCTGTGAAGAGTAGGGTATAGAATTATATAGAACCTTAATATATCGATAGGTATCATTATACAATTAATATAAGGTAATGGTATAATACTTACCCTTAATGAATAATATCTTGGCACAATTCCTTGATGGTATATTTAGGATTTCGACAATTACGAATTCCCAATATATTTATCCTTATTAGATAATTTATTATTATCCATTTGATTATATATTTTCATTATCATAACATCCATGTATTTTGTTATTATAAATTATTAATTTATATGGGATTATTTTTTTATAATTCCCAATATATTATTCATGAAATTACTTTTTCATGTTAGATTCTATTATGCGCTATCCCTTATAAAATTTTTAAACTCTCTATTTTATTATGTTTCATATTTTCTAGGTAATGAATAAAAATATTTTGTATAATTATATCTATGGATAACATAAATGAATAATAAATTCTTCTCAAATGAAGTAATAATTCATTTTGTAGTTTAAGTTTTTTGTAACTAGTCGCTTAAAAACTACTAAACATTGGTCTTGGGTATGTGATATCATGTAATATAATTATCATGTAATAAATAAGCCTCCTTCTCTAGGAGACTAAATTATAAGTTGTTACACCATATATCAAAAATTTACCCAACATAATAACTTCATTAAATTCATGTTAACTTTGGATGTCATCGCAACTAGATTTTCTTTAGTCATCATATTTTCAGTAGGTTTGTTAACTGTATTTCAGTTGAGAATTTTCCTTAAAAAATGATTTGGATTTGTATGAATATTTATAAATTTAATATATCATGTATTAATAAATTTTTTGATACATACCTCCTTAACTATGTATTTTAATTCAAGTGTATTTCATATCTCTCATGCTGAATTCAGTTCTAAAAAGTAATCAACAATATGATCATGAAAATTTTTAAGTATATGAACTCAATATAGAATCTCATCATCTTTATTTTTTCCATTATTACACAACTTTGTTCTACTACTATTTCATAAATCATATTTATATCATGTATTAAGGTATATTCTTTAGGAATGTCTAGAAAATTAAAATACAAAATATAAAAAATATTTAAAATAGTAAGGAGGAAATTTTTCTTTTATTTCCATTGATAGAGTTTTTTTCTATTTAATCAATTGAGTTTCATTATGAATTGATCCATTACCTTAAGAGACTCAGGAACCATTTTCTATATTCTTCCTTAAATTTTAAACCCTTTTTATTATTTTAAATATGAGGTGGTATAGTTTAATAGATATAAGAAATTGAGGACTTTGAAGCATGAGGAAATAATTTTGTAAAAGTGTTTAATTCACCCCACTAAATTATTATATGATCTTAGATGAAGTGTTCCTCAAGTATACTATCAATGTGGTGAAGAAATTTAGACACAAATTTAGAATCCTTATTCCTTAAGATACTAGATTATAGATTTTGGAAAGAGTGAGAAGTTTTAATGGTAATAATGGAGGGGAATTGTTAGGTTTTAAAATGGTTTGTTAATTACCGTATCTATTTGATTTAACACTAATTGAGACATGCTGATTTTATTACACCAAATCATAATATGTTGTTTGGAATCACCATTATAGGTAACACTTGATTTTAAACATTAAAAATACTTATTATATAATGTGGATTTCAATTTTTAAATCAATTACTAGTTGGTTATGACTAATCACATAATATTTCTTAATTTATAACTTTATTTTATCTTACTTTTCATTTTATTTTATATGTGTGTGTGTGATATAAAAAATACTAAAATAGATATATATACACATATATTATTTTACAAATAATTATATATTTTCGTATTTTTAAAATGATTATTCCTAAATCCCTTTATTTATAGATGTTTGGCCTTCATATTTTTTATCCGCTTTGAATATAGGATTCATCTCAAACATAAAAACCTTCTCCGATCACTATCCAAGTGGTACACATATATGACCATAAAATATTTAATCAATATAACACACACAAACACACAAACATATATTTATATATATATATATATATTATAAATATATAACACATTTTGATCAATAAATCCAAATCTAACTTTATTTTACAAAGTGAACACAACTCCACTTATTATCAAATGAATACTTTTATTAATATAAGGTGTAGAAAAAAAATTATATAACACAACTAATCTAGTAAATAGTGGTATAATTATTCCCAAATCTATAATTATATTAAATTTATCTTCAAACACTTTTATATCATCCAACCAAAAATATAATACCTACCAATCCAATGTGTCTCTTGGATACTTCCACCATCATTTAATGATGAGATTTCCCTTCTAGAGTTTCAACCATTAATAGAAAAAGTTTTCTATACTATATTTATAATGAAACATAGGAAAAATGGGATTTATGGATTAATTAATCAATATTTATGGAAGACCATTGGGTCATACATCCTTTTTAAATCCAAACATCTATAATAATTTGATTCCATTGACACATTTATGATGAAAATCTTCATTTATCACATTGAAAAATATGATAAATCTTGTTTAATTTCCCTATATTAGTTTATACATGGTATTATATAAGATTTTTACTAGGATTTTTTCCCTCATAATACTATGGGTAATGAATAATATATTCCTAACATTCTAAAAAGTTTTATCAAGATAAAAAAACAACTATGAAAATATCATTATTACAAAATAATTTTCCATTTTATGAGGAAAAATTTGGGAAGGGTTTAATTACTTTTAAAGTGAATTTAAATAAGTTTTTGGATTTCCTTTTTTAGAAATTTATTCAAGTATCCCCAAATTATTACTCCATGTAAAGATAAAATTAGGAAAAACTAGAAGGATGAGAGACACATGACCTATCACTAATCGGTTTATTATTTATCAAAAAGTTATCCCTCCTTATTAATCTAATTTATGGGATGATAAATTCTTTTTTACTAATCAATAAATATTCTATTATTTAAAAAATGCATTAAAACTTCATTTATGGATGTATTTAATCCTCTAAAACTCTAGTATCAATTTTATAGTTAGACCATTACACTAATATCTATAAGGGTGTCCCTAAAGTCAAACATTTTCAATTTTATAACTCTGATATAATTATGAAACTTAGATATCAAATTATTTCTTATTATAATAAATTTTTTTGGTTTGAATAAAGTTCATGTGGGGTATCTTGGAGACTTTTGGTCAATTCAAGTATGATCATAAGTCACATGTATTTATAAACATCTCTCAAGTTTGGAAGGATGTCGAAACTAATTATACATGGTATATGAGTGAAAAGACAACCTCCAGTTTCTAGTTAGATGATCAGGTAGAAAACATTGGGTAAATGAACTTGGTCTTTTACTATAACTTTTTATGTTAATCATCCTAGTTTTTGAGCTTTGAGCTCCAATCAAATGTTTTATTAGACTTGACAAGGAATTTCAAGGGAAACATGTTGAGTACTATCTCCCCATTTTAATCCCCCTATAAATTTAATCTATCAATCCCCTTATCTGGCATATACCCTAACTTATTGTTTCTAGTTATACTTAAACATTGGATTCATATTTGTTGTTTCTATATATTATTTTATTATTTACTTTGATAAAAATGATTAAAACACCTTCTGGGATCTAGCATGGAGGTTCCTTGGCCCCCAACATGCCAACACATTTTTATATCTCATCATAAAATATAGGTTCTTCACCAACTCAAATAACTAAAGGATTCATGGATTTGATGATTCAAGATGTACCTTTCCCCTATCTATATGATAATTGTTATAATTTTATTTGATTCTACATGGTATAAATTTAAGTTTCAAATATTATTCTATGATCCATATTTTTTATTCACACAATCTAGGCTTAAAAATATTGATCTATTTATAACCACAAGTATATATGGTTATATATTAGGTTGACATATTTTTCATTTCTTGTTAGTACTTTAGGAATTAAAGAAATATTTCTTTATTCTTATATAACTCATCAGTCCTAATGTAATTTTATATTCTTATATACTTTGGATGATTAGTAAATTGCATTTTCCCATTAGTACAAACCCATAAGAAAGTACTTAAAAATCAACTATAGTGGACCCTTTCTCAAATCCATCAGGGAGAGAAATTTCATAGGCAACTTGAAATATTTTGAAGCTTATTGAACCATTGTGTTTTCATACGATTATTCATTGTTCTCCACTTCTTTTTTAATTTTGGATCATTCTTAATTCCTTATAGATGGTATTGAATAAATGTAATAAAAACATATTTGTATAATATAGTTATTCTCATGTATTTAAAGTTAGTAACGACTATCAAACCTATCATGATTCTACTATTTATTTCATTGTTGATATTTTTAAGATATTATGAATAGGTTGGTATATTTATAACACTAATATTAGGAAATAAATTATGATACTAATATTCATGTAAACTTAAGTCTCTATTTTCCTATAGGGTTCATCTTATGAACTACCCACCTAGTAACTTGTGTTATATATTTAAGGAATGGAGAAATAATTTCACTTAATGAGTAGTTTTATGTTAAATTATAAACTTTTTAATAATAAATTTATTAATTACATTAAAATGGTATCCATAAGTTAATCTTTAGACCACTCTCAAGCTGGTATCTAGATCATGAAGGGCCACTGAGTCATACTCAAACAAACTCAATATTAATCACGCAATATTTTCATCTATGAATCAACTATCAAATATTAAGGTCTTTGGATATGTAAGTAATCTAGATTTTCCTCAATTGAACTCAATACAACAAGTCATTTTTGGGACCTTATATCCAACTTATTGGTCCCAATAAATGAATATACACTCATTGGGGGTGAATCAGGGTATTTTAGTCTAAAATTTTATCCATGATTTGATATTTTTCTCTCTAGTCATATAATTATTCTCTCTACCTAATAATCACCCTGAGAAAATAGATCAGTGAAAAGTGAACACAATCATTTTTATTAGGTTCACCCAAACTACAATTACCCAAGGATCATTCAATATGCAGTTTACCAATTCACCTGAGATAGTAAGTGTGATGCTTTAAGTTTTATTAAAATGTGTATTAGTCATACTGACCCTTTAGATTCACTATCCACTTAGTTTGTTGAAGAACACACTAATCTTCTTCATAGTAAGGAATACATTGATCCTGTAGTGATGTTCTTATTCTCTATAAAATGAAGATGAGAGAATACACTTGGAATGGTGTTTAATTTTTTTTATAGTGATAATGAATTTATAGTGAGGTATAACTCGTGGAATGTCATCCTTATTTTTCACCTTCTATTTTCTAGAATTCCCTGGAATTATCTTCACTGATCTCTAAATTGTTTTTCTTTATTCATCAAAAAAACATCTAAAACCCTCTACAAGAAGTTTTTATATTTTCATTATTAATAAATCCTTAATCCAATGGTTAGTATAAATTATCTCTTTCTTATTCCATTGAAATATTCCCAGGTGCCACACACACTTTAATGTGGTAATTAATTCATATAATACCTCTTAAAATCTAATCCATAATTTCCCTTTCAATTTATAGTTGAATCTTCTAGGTTTTTTAGAAACTAATTTACCATGGCATGGTCTCTAATTCTATAGTGTGGTCATTATCCTCTATGGATTCACCATAGTATGTATCTTTATTCTATGATGTATTCTAGGTAGAATATATTGGATTTTTGTGTGGTATACTTAACTACAAGGTGGACTTACATATTTTACAAAATGCATAATTTTTCCCTAAATAAATTCACTCTTAAATACTTGAGGCCAAGGAACAATCTTCATTAAAAATTATACATCTCTTGACTTATTGAGGTATGGTCCATTATTCCACAACTTGGTCTCTTATAGACTCAGGATGACACAATTATTCTGTTCTATCTTCATCCTCCATGATGAAAGACCTTTCTAAGGCATAGATGTCTTCAGATAAAACACCTTGATGGCATAAAATACTCTCCATGGAGTGGATACCTCAAAATTCAATTGATATCAAAAATCATCTCAACCTTTCTCTACAACATGGTTACTTGTGTTACGCCATGGCTTATATTTTCCATTATCTAGTATCAAAAAAGTTTTATTAAATCATTTCTTATTAGCCAATATAATCTAAAAACCACCATTAAAATACTATAGGGTTTAACTTCCTAGTGGGTCACTATATTTCCCCACATATTATTTTTCTTCATGGTACCACCCCACATCATGGCCTTACCACTTTCTCACCTACACCTCTCAGATTCCTTGGTTGATGTTATCTTTGACCATGGACAGTGGTCTCCATGGAAGTTAGTTGCTCAAATAGATTTAGATTCAATGATATCCATTTTTACTTTACACAAACTTCTTTTAAAATGTGATTCATTATACTTCAACATGGACAACCTAAAAATGATAGAGACAAAACTCCACCCAATGCATTACATGACATATTCTAAAATGTTTTGATATGGTTTGTTTCCTCTATATAGATTTCTCTCTAGTAGATTCTAAAATTATTCAATAATATTACTCACATTGAAAGTTCCTTTAGGAAACTTCCAAACATATTTTAAATTCAATTTTCAAAAAACAAAATCCCTAAAAACACAAAAAATATTTTTGAAAACAATCACCCCCCTTGAGTTTTTTGACAATACTAAGGTAATATCAACACTTTTTTGTGTGTAAAAAAATATCATTTCCTTAGAGGAGTGTATAAATGATTCACTAATCATAAAATCTAATCCCATGGGATTCAATATTGATTTCATAAACAAGATTTGAATGATAAGGACCACATGAACACTTAAATAAACTTTGAACTTTATACACTACAACCTATATTTTCATAACTGTCACCCTTTTTATATATGGAAACACACACTCATGAACATTTTCACCCATTAAAACATGAACATTTTCTCCCACATTTTCAATGAACCCAAAGATAATAAAAGAGAGTTATAAATTCAATTATTGAGTTCAGAAGGGAAAAATGCCTTGATCTAAATAACAATTACCATAGGGGAGTGGGAATTTGATCCCTAAATCATCTAGTGATATAGATTCTATTTTAATCATAGAGATAATTGATGCTATAAAGACCCGATATTTTCATACATAAATATCACATATTTTTAGATGAATATTCATTATATTACACAAACACACTCCTAAAGATAGTATAGGTTTGGTGTCTTTGGAGTCTACAAAAATAGTCTTCTTATTTCTTGAAAAATATTTAACATCTCCCTTAAAGATCTTACCACATATTACTCTTCATAAACATAACATACTTAAACATTTACTTATAACCGTTGGAATGGAAACATAATAAAGGGTGACCTCAGATGCTCAGTAAGGGAAAACATGGGATATTTCAATCTATGATCATATTAAAGAATAAGATAAGAACAAGGGTATATAATCCTGAAAATAACTTAAAATTTTCATACCCAACCAGTCACATATCATAAACATGAGTTATAACATAAAACATTATCATTTCAGAAGACATAGTCCATAAGAGTGATAAATCATTGTAAATAAATCATGATCTATTAGATCATGTCATAAAAGTGTAGCACCATAATAAATATAGAAAACAATTTCATATCTAAAGGTTAACTACAAAGACCATAAACAAAGTGGATCATGACTCATCACATGTTTCCCATAGTGGATCAAGACTCATCACTTGTTTCCCATAATATATCAAGCCCATAAATTTGTTTCTCATCGTTATATCATGAGATATAAATCTTTAACCAATGTATTGGAGGGAGATATAGATCCCACCCATAACATAATTAAAACCATACTTATGTGTACAAAAATATCATAAAATATTCATCATATAATAACATCATAACTCGTGTATAGAATATGGATTTTATAAACATTTCATCATGTCATAATATCATAACTCGTGGAAAAAGTAACAGGTTTCACAAACCAATTATCATCATAATCATAAACATTATCCAACTTGATAAATAATAAGTATGTAATAAATGGATAATATCCCCATTCAAGCTTAATTAACATCAAAGGATGTCATATTAGATGGAAAATTATTTTTTAAATATCACCTAGAACATTTATTGAGGAAATTATCCTTTACATTTTGAAAAAAAACTAAAAAATAAAAGTATTTTCAAAATATTGCGGAAAAAAATTTCTTTGAAAATAAACATGAAAACTTTTAAACGAATCTTCAAAAAATTGAGCATTCATGACAGATAATAATCCCAAACATGTTGTATATGTAAAAAATATTCCTTTCATATTATCTATAAAAATTCAAAAGTACCTCATTTGGAAAATGATGAGAAGATTCCTTTCATTAACTTTTTTAACAAAAATAAAAATTGGTAAAAAATTTCTTTAATAAATCATAAGTGAATATTTAAAACATTATTTAAAAAAATTATAAAACATGGAAGTGTAGGGAAAATGTTTTTTGACCGAAAAAAGAAATAAATTCGATTTTTATTAAAAACATATTTTTGATCTCTTGAGTACATAAAGAGAGGAAAATAAAAGGAAAAAATTTAATCTTAAGAAATTAAAAGATTAGAAGAAAAATTAACTTAATTATTGAGAGATATATCATGAAATTACATTATTGAAATCATAACAATAAACAACCTCGATAAACAATGAGATTGTAATATAAATCCCTTACCACTTTGGTAACTTTTGAATCAAACCCCCATGAAAAATATATCCTAAAACGGATATATAAAACCCCATTAGTTTCATGATAATTATCATAAAACTCATTATTTGGTAGTATATATACTACACAAAAGTAACAAGTGGTGAATATGTATAACGACCCATACTTTACATACATGGTTAATAATTCAAAATTTAAGCATACTTATTACAACATATAACAAAACCATGAAAGGACCATATAGGTATAGTGTCTTTAGAAACTGGGAAACATAAACAACCGGTTCATAAAGCATCTACACTGTCTCTTATTTATTTCGTCATATCTATAGTCCCTTTTTGGCATATCTTACTTAATACCCTTCTTCCTGACCTGGGGAAAGAAAACATACAAAAGGGTGAGCTCAAATGCTCAGTAAGGGTAAACAAAATAAATATCAATTACATCAAATTCATAAGAACATAACATTTTGAAAATCTTACCCTGAAAAAGAGATCATAATTTCATAACAAGGGATAAATCATGGCAGTGAAATGTAGTCCCAATAATCATAACTTAAAATGTGAAACTTCGTGGCATACACACATAATCATAGAGAATCATTTCTTATCAGACAAGACTCATTTCCAAGACTATATTAGTGGACAAAGTCCATTTCTGAACTGAGTTCACTCCTCGTTTCAGTCCTGTTTCACTGAACCGGTTTAACCTGCCATTCCAGCCATGTCTATCTCATGAGATATAAAATCTTTACCCAATGCATTGGAGGGAGATATAGGTACCACCCATATCATAATTATACCATTCTTTTATGTGCCACAAAATCATAAATCATACATCATTTCATAACCCATGTAATAAAAATGGGATTCTTAAACATCGTGACATCATAAAAAAATTCATATAAGATAAAGGAATTCATAAAAATAATTCCATCAAAACATAATCAAATCAATTTAATAATAGTGATAGAAACTGAACCCTATATTATCTTAGATGGAAAATAATTTTGATAAAAAAAACTTGAACTCCATTCTTGAGGAAAATATCCTTTCTACTTCAAAAACATTTTTCCTTTCTTAACATGTCATACAATTTTAAACTAAAATAAGTTGATTAAAAATAAACATGAAAACTTGTAAAGGAATATTCTTGGAAATAATGTTTTAAAAATCCATTCATGCTGTATAATTTAAAAAAACATTATTCTCATACTTTTGTCGGAAAAGTTAAAAAGTACTTCGTACGAAAAATGACAAAAGATTCCTTTCATATCCTTTACTAAAAACTCACTGAAGGGTAAAATTGGATTTAAACAATTTTAGGTGGATGGAAACAATATTAAATATTGAGGGAACATGGATTTGGATGATAAAATACACCCCAGTAAATACCAAAGTATAAACAATCTCGGATAAAAATGAGATTGTGATATTTTCCCTTACCTTAGGTCCGATTTGCTTCGTAAGTGTCTGAACCTCCTATATAATAATTTAAATAATGTTATTGACTTATTACAGAATCATAATTATTGTTATTATATAATATATGGTCATATTCTTAGCTTCTTATTAGTAATATTTCATTATTACTTGTTATTCGGGTGTTTATTACTTTTTGTTCTTATGCGTGTTTTGTCGAATAAATTCTTATTCTTATCATTAGGTTATAGATACATCATTTAAATAATGGTATTAGTATACTATATATCATATTTATTCATTCAATTCATTTATATAATCATTATGCAATGAAGATCATGTAGAATGAATTGCATCACATCGTGGAGACGGTATTCGTACGTATGCACGAGCGATGATATCGTTCCCATGATCATGGAATTGTATTGGAGTGTATGTATACTATTTCAGAATCAATACCACTTTACAATAATAATATATAGTTATTTATTTTCACCATTATACCCATCGAAGTAAGGTGGTGATGGAAAATAGATTACACCACGGCGTGGAGACGGTATTCCATACGTACGCACGCGCGGTGATTTCGTTTTCCGTAGGATGGATAGATGGTGAAATAGGGTTTTTTCATACTTATAATAACATATCAGTATATTATTGATACTTATGTTATTAATTCATAATGAAACAACTAAAGAAGAAGAATTTAATGAGAAATAAAGTTGAAAGAATCGGTAACGGACATTACCTCTTCTTTGAAGCGCCTCTTTGAGACCTCCTCTTAGGGCACTACAATTGGTCTTTGAAGGAGACCAGGACCTCTAGGATGTTTCTAGGGAAGTGGGTAAGTGAAATGGGCAAGTATTGGATGAGATTTAAGGCTCAAATTGGTGTGAGGAGGAGAGGGAGGAGGTGCCCTTTTATAAGGGAGGAGAGGGACACCTTTGGAAATATAAGAAATATTAGTTTATATTAAATCCCAACCACACATAAAAACTTCCAAAATGAATCATATCTAAATATTACATGAGATAGGGTTGTAATCTCATCAACCAATAAAATTTAGACATGTTAGGGATTTATTTTAAACATTATCAACTTGATTTATCCTTATTTACCAATTTAATTTTATTTGTCGTAATAATATTCTAAATTTTAAATTATTATAAATAATTACATATGTGTTGTGAATTTTCCATAATTTGACACTTAATGACATTTTAGACCATATAAATTTTAATTTATAATTTTTAAATATTTTTGTGATTTTTAAACAATTTTATAATATGTTATTTTTATAAAATAACAATAGTGTCAATTTTGACACTATTCATTTATTTGAATTTAAATAAAATATATACAGAATATATGATTGAACTAAAAGCTTTAATAGATTCATAAAATGTCATATGTGTCTAGAAAATTAGTGTAGAACATTAAATAGTTCATATAATATTTATTTTAATATTTTTAAAACAATTTATTTGATATTTTAATTAATAAAATAATTTCAACATCACTATTGTGTCATACTTAATGATAATTATTTAATCCCTAAAAATTATAAATAAATTCCTATGATGTAGATAATTGTATTATATTTCTTGATACTATTCATGTTTGAAGTTTCATTAAGTTTATCACTAAATTAAAATTATTATACTTATAAGATTTAAGAAAGTGACATGTTGTCACATTCTTTGGTTTTAATAATAATTAAATTATTTTCATGGACAAAAGTCCATTAAATTAATCTAATCCTACCATTAGGTGATATGTGTCGACTTTCAGTCATCCAATGAGATTTTGGCAGGTGTTAGGGTAATTTTATAATCTTATATTTACCCTTAATTACTCGATTTACCTTTAACTATGGTAAATAAAATTTACCGTAGTTACTATTCATAATGCCCAAAAATAAAAAGTAGCCTGTTAAAATAATTTGGACCCACTGATTCCAAATATGGAATCCATTTTTCAAAATTCAAAACATATAAGTTTCAGTAATTAATTTAAAATAAATCCCGTTGTTAAGAAAACGGGTTTTAAAAGTTAAAACATTGCCAAAGATTGAAATGTTTTTACCTATGAATTCAATGTGAAATTAATGACAATGACATACTTTATATTAAATGGTAAAAATATATTCTATTTATACTTTAAAACCATTCAATATTATAATTTAACCATATAAATTATCTCAATGGAAAAAGTTGTTTTTAATTAAAAATTAGTGTATTTTTACTATTAATCAAAATATGAAAGTTATCAGAAAAATATAAAAAATTTATCCAAAGTAAATTTTTATATCCTGATTCAAAAGAAGAATTTTATTTTGTCAAATTTAACTTATAAACATGTCAAAAACTATATTTAATGTGGTTGCGCCATCAAAAGGCGGCAAAACTGCATTTTTTGAAAAATACTTATTTTACCCGAAAAAATTATTTTGTTCTCTTACCAAGTTCTAGAAAATGTGTAAGATGAATAATAAAATTCAAAATGTAGTTAATACTATTTATAACAACTAGTTCATAATAATATATCGCTTTTTAGTGAAACCCGATATTGCGTACTACACACGCTATCGAGGAAGGTCATGATTGCGTGTAATGGAAGCCAAGTCCATATTGTGTGTTGTGAAAGATTCCTTTGGTGTTGCGTATAACATAAGACATAAAAAAAATCTCATAAAATATCAGGGTGTTACATTCTACCCCCCTTAAAATGAATTTCTCCCTTGAAATTCATCACTTCATTACAAACAGATGAGGATACATCTCCCTCATCATATCCTCAAGTTCCCATGTAGCTTCTTCTAATTGGTGGTTCCTACATATAACTTTCACCAAGTGAGTGTTCTTGTTCCATAGGACTTTTTCGCTACGATCCAGAATCTCTATCAGTTGTTCTTTAAAAGAAAGATCTTGCTCCAGTGGTATAACTTATGAGCTGAGTACATGTGAAGGATCAGGTATGTACATTCTCAGGAGAGATACATGGAACACATCGTGAACTTGAAAGAGATTCGGTGGAAGCGCCAATCGGTAAGCTACCTTCCCAACATGATCCAGGATTTCAAAAGGACCGATATATCTAGGGATCAACTTTCCCTTATTTCCAAATCTCATGACCCTCTTCTAGGGAGATATTCGTAAGAACACTTTATCACCCACTTCAAACTCTGGGTCTTTTCTTCGGTTGTCGGCATAACTTTTCTGTCGAATCTGAGCTGCTCTTATGTGTTGTTGAATAGATCTGACCTTTTCTGCCATTTCATCAATGAGATCAAGTCCTAATAGCTTTCTTTCCCCAACTTCATCCCAGAAAGTTGGAGTCCTGCATTTATTTCCATAGAGAGCTTCATAAGTAGCCATCTGAATACTGGAGTGAAAGCTATTATTATAAGAAAATTCCACCAAAGGTATGTGTTGATCCCAACCACCTTTGAAATCTATAGAGAAAGCTCTCAACATATCTTCTAGAGTTTGAATTGTCCTCTCAGACTGACCGTCTGTCTGAGGATGATAAGTAGTGGTGAAACTCAACTCTGTATCCAGAGTATGCTGAAGACTTCTCCAAAACTTTGAGGTAAACCTCGGATCCTGATCAGATATAATAAAAAGTGATACTCCATGAAATCTTACCAATTTCTTTACATATATCCTGGCAAGCTGATCTAGAGAGAAATCCTCTCTAATAGCAATGAAGTGTGCAGACTTTGTAAGACGATCAACTATGACTGAGATAACATTATTGCCTTTGGAAGTTTTAGGAAGTCCAGTGACAAATTCCATAGTGATGTTTTCCCATTTCCATTCTGTTATGGGTAATGGTTGTAACATCCCCTTAGAATTCTATCTCTCATCTTTAACTTTCTGACAAACCAAGCATCGAGAGACATATTCAGCAACATCTCTTTTCATGTCATCCCACCAGAAGTACTCTTTCAGGTCCCTATACATCTTCGTGCTTCCAGGATGAATAGATAATGAAGAATTATGAGCCTCATCCAGCAGCTCCTTCTTTAATTCGGGGATGGGAGGAACACAAACCAGATTCCTGAACTTTATTATCCCATCACAATCAAGGTTGAATTCAGGAACATTTCTCACCTTCTTTTGTAACTCGACATATTCTTTCTATGCCTCTTGAATCTTCACATGTATAGATGGTTGAACATTCATTTGAGAAAGATAAGATTTCTCCCCTTCCATTAAAATTCCAAGATCCATCCTTTATAAATCCATAAATATTGGATCTTTTGTGATCCTCATCATGGATAAGATAGCATGGTCTTGTCGACTTAATGTGTCTTCTACCTTGTTTTCTTTCCCAGGGTGGTAATGGATTGAGCAGTCGTAATCCTTAATCAGCTCCAACCATCTTCTTTGACACATATTCAGCTCTTTTTGTGTGAAAATATACTTTAAACTTTTATGATCAGTATAAATATCACACCTTTCACCATAAAGGTAATGCCTCCAAATCTTTAATGCAAAGATTACCACAGCTAACTCCAAATCATGAGTTGGGTAATTTTGTTCATGGATTTTCAACTGTCATGAGGCATAAGCTATCACCATATCATTTTGCATGAGAACACATCCCAGTCCCTTCTTGGATGCATCACTATAGATCACAAACCTTTCTCCACTGCAAGGTAGTGTGAGCACAGGTGCACTGGCTAACCTTATTTTTAGCTCTTTGAAATTTTCTTCACATTCCTCCGTCCAAACAAACTTAACTCCTTTTCGAGTCAACTTGGTGAGTGGGTTAGATAACCTTGAAAAATCTTTCACAAAACGTCGGTAATATCCAGCCAAACCAAGAAAACTTCGGATCTCAGTTACTTTTGTTGGTCTCGACCATCTTTCGATAAACTCTGTTTTTGCTGGATCCATAGATGTCCCCTATTTTGAGATTATGTGACCCAAAAATGAAACTTTTTTAAGCCAAAATTCACACTTGGTAAATTTGGCATAAAGCTTCTCCTTTCTTAGGGTCTTTAATACAATTCTCAAGTGATCTTCATGTTCTTCCTTTCTCTTTGAATAGACAAGAATATCATCTATAAAGACTACCACAAACTGATCAAGATAGTCTCTAAAGACTCTATTCATTAGATCCATGAAGATAGCAGGGGCATTAGAAAGACCAAATGGCATCACTATAAATTCATAGTGTCCATACCTTGTATGGAAAGCCATCTTTGGTATATCCTCCCTTTTGACCCTTAATTGATGATACCCTAGAAGAAGATCAATCTTGGAAAAGTATTGAGCTCCGCGTAGTTGGTCAAATAGGTCATCAATGCATGGGAGAGGATATTTGTTCTTGATAGTGATCTTGTTAAGTTCTCGATAATCAATACAGAGTCTCATTGATCCATATTTCTTCTTAACAAACAGAACAGGTGCTCCCCAAGGTGACGCACTAGGGCATATGAATCCTTTATCAAGATTCTCTTGGAGTTTCTTCTTTAATTCCTGCAACTCAATTGGGGCCATTCTATAAGGTGTCTTTGAAATAGGCAAAGCACCCGATACGAGTTCTATTGAAAACTCAACTTCACGATTTGGTGGAAGACCTGGAAATTACTCCAGAAAGACATCTTCAAACTTCTGTACAATGGGCATATTCTTAATCGCGAGTTTCTCACCAACCATTTGAGATAAATAACCTTCATTTAGTGGAATCAAGACCCATAAGATGGAAGAAATTTCCACTGGAAGGTTATGTTCATCCTTGCATCGATAGACGATCATAGATTGATCTGGAATATGAAATGTGACTTCCCTCCTTTGGCAATTGATATGAGATCCATATAAATAAAGCCAATCCATGCCAAGAATCACATCAAATTCCACTATAGGAAGGACCACAAGATTTGCAGGAATCTCTTTCCCACAAACTTCAATCGGAGAAGAATTGTAAACTTTTGATGCGACTGTTGTGCCATTAGGAGTTGTCACAGCCAACTAAACATCTAATTGTTGAGGTAATATGATGATACCCTTAGAAAATTCTTCAGAAATAAAAGAATGGGTGGATCCAGAATCAAATAAAACATTTTCTACTTTAGAGTGGATGGTAAGTGTACCTCTCACCACTTCGTTGTCGTACTCCACATCGCTGATAGTAATTGCATGTGACTTTCCTTTGTCGATCATCATCATCAACCCTTGGATTTAGGCATTGATTGGCATAATGCCCCATCTCCTTGTACTTGAAACATTGAAGTGTAGTAGGTTCATTCTGTGTATCCCTTCCTTTTTTTCATCATTAGACATCTTATTCCCATTATTTCGACATTCAATTGCCTGATGACCTTCTTTTCCACACTTATAACATTTGCTTGTCCCCTTAAGACAATTTCCTCCATGTTTCTTTCCACACTTTGAGCATAAGGGAAAGCTCATCTTCTTTTCAGTGTGGTCTTTAGATTTTCCTTTGAATTCCATTTTCCTCTTCATATCAAACCCATGTGATTGATGGGTTACACCAATCTCCATCTCAACCTTGAGAGCACATCGAACAATTTCCTCATAGCTATTGAAGTCCCTTATGGCTAACGCCCTTCGAAGACTTGGTTTTAAGACACTAAAGAATCGATCTATCTTACTCTCAGGTTGGATAATAATTCTGAAAGCGTACCTTGCAAGTCTTGTAAAATTTGCTTCGTAGGTACCAATGGATTCATCATCCTTTTGCTTTAGTTCAAGAAAATCCTTCTCCATCTTTGTTCTAAGAATATGAGGGAAATACTTATTGAAAAATAAGTTCTTGAACTTGTCTCATTCCATGGAATCAATTTCATCCCTTTGCCTCGTGTTCTTAATAAGATTCCACCGTTGATCAGCATCACCTTCCAAACGATACACTCCTAAGATGACTTTATCATGTTCATAACATTGAAGAACTGAAAATATATTTTCAGTGGTACTGATCCATTTTTTAGCCACTAATAGATCAGAAGACCCGCTGAATGAAGGTGGATGCTTCCTCATGAAGGATTCGACAGAATGTTGCTCCTTCCTTTGCTCATTTGGAAGTCCAACATGATTCATAGCTTGAGAAAGTTGTGTGAGCATGGTGACAAGATTTTTCATTCTAGCTCTCGTAACGTTTGGTTGCTCAGGGGGACAATCATTTCATTTCCCGTTGCATTCTGCATTAACATAGTTTCTTCGGGTTCCAGCCATTGACTAAAACCAAGAAGAATAGTGTGAGCAACACTAATTATAATAGGAAAACCACATAATCAAAAATACAATTTCACACTTAAGGTCTTATCATAGGTTTTGGATGGCCATTTCTAAAACACTAAGATTGTGTTCTATGATTAGACATATCCTTAGTTTTCTAACTAAGGCTTTCACATCCTAGTTTCCAAAGTTTGACTATACCCTTCCTCTGATACCAACTATAACGACCCATACTTTACATACATGGTTAATACTTCAAAATTGAGGCATACTTATTACAACATATAACAAAACCATGAAAGGACCGTATAGGTATAGTGTCTTTAGAAACTGGGAAACATAAACAACTGGTTCATAAAGGATCTACATTGTCTCCCATTTATTTCATCATATCTATAGTCCCTTTTTGGCATATCTTACTTAATACCCTTCTTCCTGACCTGGGGAAAGAAAACATACAAAAGGGTGAGGTCAAATGCTCAGTAAGGGTAAACAAAAGAAATATCAATTACATCAAATTCATAAGAACATAACATTTTGAAAATCTTACCCTGCAAAAGAGATCATAATTTCATAACATGGGATAAATAATGGTAGTGAAATGTAGTCCCAATAATCATAACTTAAAACCTGAAACTTTGTGGCATACACACATAATCATAGAGAATCATTTCTTATCAGTCAAGACTCATTTTCAAGACTATCTTAGTCGACAAAATCCATTTCTGAACCGAGATCACTCCTCGTTTCAGTCCTGTTTCACTAAACCGATTTAACCTACCGTTCCAGCCATGTCTATCTCATGAGATATAAAATATTTACCCAATGCATTGTAGGGATATATAGGTCCCACCCATATCATAATGATACCATTCTTATGTGTTCCACAAAATCATAAATCATACATCATTGCATAACCCATGTAATAAAAATGGGATTCTTAAACATCATGACATCATAAAACAATTCATATAAGATAAAGGAATTCATAAAAATAATTTCATCACAACATAATAAAATCAATGTAATAATAGGGATATAAACAGAACCCTATATTATCTTAGATGGAAAATAATTTTGATAAAAAAAACTTGAACTCCATTCTTGAGGAAAATATCCTTTCTACTTCAAAAACATTTTTCCTTTCTTAACATGTCATACAATTTTAAACTAAAATAAGTTGATTAAAAATAAACATGAAAACTTTTAAATTAATATTCTTGGAAATAATGTTTTAAAAATCCATTCATGCCGTATAATTTAAAAAAACATTCTTCTCGTACTTTTTTCGGAAAAGTCAAAAAGTACTTCGTACGAAAAACGACAAAAGATTCCTTTCATATCCTTTACTAAAAACTCACCGAAGGGTAAAATTGGATTTAAAAAATTGTAGGTGGATGGAAAAAATATTACATATTGAGGGAACATGGATTTGGATGATAAAATACACCCCAGTAAATATGAAAGTATAAACAATCTCTGATAAAAATGAGATTGTGATATTTTCCCTTACCTTAGGTCTGATTTGCTTCGTAAGTGTCCGAACCTCCTATATAATGATTTAAATAATGTTATTGACTTATTCCAGAATCATAATTATTGTTATGATATCATATATGGTCATATTCTTAGCTTCTTATTAGTAATATTTCATTATTACTTGTTATTCGGGTGTTTATTACTTTTTGTTCTTATGCGTGTTTTGTCGAATAAATTCTTATTATTCTCTTTAGGTTATAGATACCTCATTTCCAGAATGGTATTAGTGTACTATATATCATATTTATTCATTAAATTCATTTATATAATCATTATTCAATTAATATCATGTAGAACGAATCACATCACATCGTGGAGACGGTATTCCGTACGTACGCACGAGCGATGATATCGTTCCCATGATTGTGGAATTGTATTGGAGTGTATGTATACTATTTCAGAATCAATAAAAATTTAAAATAATCATATATAGTTATTTATTTTCACCATTATACCCATCCAAGTAAGGTGGTGATGGAAAATAGATTACACCATGGCGTGGAGACGGTATTCCGTACGTACGCACGCGCGGTGATTTCATTTTCCGTAGGATGGATAGATGGTGAAATAGGGTTGTTTCATACTTATAATAACATATCAATATATCAGTGATAATGATGTTATTAATTCATAATGAAACAACTAAATAATAAGAAGTGTAAGAAGAAATAAAGTTGAAAGAATCGGTAACAGACATTACCTCTTCTTTGAAGCGCCTCTTTGAGACCTCCTCTTAGGGCACTACAATTGGTCTTTGAAGGATACCAGGACCTCTAGGATGTTTCTAGGGAAGTGGGGAAGTGAAATGGGCAGGAATTGGCCGATCTTGAAGGCTCAAATTGGTGTGAGGAGGAGAGGGAGGAGGTGCCCTTTTATAAGGGAGGAGAGGGGCACATTTGGAAATATAAGAAATACTAGTTTATATTAAATCCCAACCCCACATAAAAACTTCCAAAATGACTCATATCTGAAGATTAGATGAGATAGGTTTGTAATATCATCAACCAATAAAATTTAGACATGTTAAGAATTTATTTTAAACATTATCAACTTGATTTATCCTTATTTACCAATTTAATTTTATTTGTGGTAATAATATTCTAAATTTTAAATTATTATAAATAATTACATATGTGTTGTTAATTTTCCATAATTTGACACTTTATGACATTTTAGACCATATAAATTTTAATTTATAATTTTTAAATATTTTTGTGATTTTTAAACAATTTTATAATATGTTATTTTTATAAAATAACAATAGTGTCAATTTTGACACTATTCATTTATTTGAATTTAAATAAAATATATACAGAAGATATGTT
This sequence comes from Viscum album, assembly GCA_963277665.1. Classification (NCBI taxonomy): domain Eukaryota; kingdom Viridiplantae; phylum Streptophyta; class Magnoliopsida; order Santalales; family Viscaceae; genus Viscum; species Viscum album. Next base: position 1,109,604,335 of record OY728162.1, on the reverse strand, counting down.
TGAAATAAAAGCTTTAATAGATTTATAAAATTACATATGTATCTAGAAAATTAGTGGATCATATTAAATAGTTCATATAATATTTATTTTAATATTTTTAAAACCATTTATTTGATATTTTAATTAATAAAATAATTTCAACATCACTATTGTGTCATAATTAATGATAATTATTTAATCCCTAAAAATTATAAATAAATTATTATGATTTATATAATTGTATTGGAGTTCTAGAGACTATTCATTTTTTAAGTTTCATTAAGTTTATCACTAAATTAAAATTATTATACTTATAAGATTTAAGAAAGTGGCATGTTGTCACATTCTTCGGTTTTAATAATAATTTAATTATTTTCATAGACAAAAGTCCATCAAATGAATCTAATCCGACCCTTAGGTGATATTGGTCGACTTTTAGTCATCCAATACGATTTTAGAAGGTGTTATGATAATTTTATAATCTTATATTTACCCTTAATTACCCGATTTACCATTAACTATGGTAAATAAAATTTACCGTAGTTACTATTCATAATGCCCAAAAATAAAAAGTAGCCTATTAACATAATTTGGACCCACTGATTCCAAATATGGAATCCATTTTTCAAAATTCAAAACATATAAGTTGCAGTAATTAATTTAAAATAAATCCCATTGTTAAGAAAATGGGTTTTAAAAGTTAAAACATTGACAAATATTGAAATGTTTTTACCTATGAATTAAATGTGAAATTAATGCTAATGACATACATTATATTAAATGGTAAAAATATATTCTATTTATACTTTAAAACCATTAAATATTATAATATAACCATATAAATTATCTCAATGGAAAAAGTTGTTTTTAATTAAAAATTAGCGTATTTTTACTATTCATCAAAATATGAAAGTTATCAGAAAAATATCAAAAATTTATCCAAAGTAAATTTTTATATCCTGATTCAAAATAAGAATTTTATGTTGTCAAATTGAACTTATAAACATATCAAAAACTAGATTTAATGTGGGTGCGCCATCAAAAGGCTGCAAAACTGCATTTTTTGAAAAATACTTATTTTACCCGAAATATTTATTTTGTTCTCTTACCATGTTCTAGAAAATGTGTAAGATGAATAATAAAATTCAAAATGTAGTTAATACTATTCATAACGGCTAGTTCATAATAATATATTGTTGTTTAGTGAAACCCGGTATTGCGTACTACACACGCTATCGAGGAAGGTCGTGATTGCGTGTAATGCAAGCCAAGTCCGTATTGTGTGCTGTGAAATATTCCTTTGGTGTTGCGTATAACATAAGACATAAAAAAATCTCATAAAATCTCAGGGTGTTACAATATGGAATGTATCTCACTGATATAAAAAGTGAGATCAAAATCCCTTACCACTTTGGAATCTTTTGAGTCATAAAACCCCATTAAAGAATAACATAAAATGAAAATTTAAATATCTTAGAAAGAACTATATTAATTATATAACATATCAAACTATTATTATATAAACCTCTTAAAAATATAGGTTTATAACATAACTTATGTGCCAAATAAGGTTATTTGTGACCAAAATCCCTTACCTCGAGTACATCTCGACTCGAAAGTGATCTATCCTCCTGTATAATTAATATAAATTTATTATAAATATATTAAATAATAATATAAATAATTATAATATCATATATTATCCCCTTATAATGTTTCAACATTATTTTATTAATAACTCTGTATTAAAATTGTCATCTCTTTGTGTTAATTATTTCGTTTTCATGAGAGTTTCAGTTTAGTAGTTTTGGTCCTTGTACTTTTGTCATAATTGCATCATCTAAATTTTTTTAATAATGATATAAATATAATATATATTAATTACATACATATTTGTAGTTATACAAAAAAAATTAGAGATAAATAATGAAATATATCATTCATAGAGATGGTATGTCATACATACATATGAACGTCATTTCCATATTTCGATTGATGGAACAAAATAAAGGTAAATATAGTTCTAATTTATTGAATTATTTTGAAAACATTTATATCATATATATTCCTTAACCCTATTATTATTACCATCCAATTAAAATTGAAATGAAAAACACATCACATCAGTTCGTGAGGTGGCAGTCCGTCGTACACACGAGCGACGTAACTATTTATCACTGGGTTAGAAGGTAAGAAGTTAGATGTGATATTATAATTTAATAAGTATGTATAGGTGATAACTATCACATATATTCATTAAATTTATCCTTATTACCTTCCATGTGAAAGGTAAGTGAAGAACTAATCAATTCACTTCGCGAGGCAGTAGTCTGTCGTACACACGAGCGATGTTATCGTATCCCCCACAAAATGGAATGTAGAAAAAGTTAAATGTGATATTATATTTCTATAAGTATAATTATGTTAAAAATATTATATATATATATATATTAAATCCATCATTATAAAAACCATGAGAGGTGGTAATAGAAAACAAATTATGTCAGTTCGCGAGGTGGTAGTCTGTCGTACACACGATCAACAATTTCATTTTCCATTTTAAGGAAGAATATATTTATATAAGTAATTACATTAACATAAAAACATATAAGTATATTTAATATAATTATTTTTTATATGATCATGGTTTAATAATATATCAAGTATAGGGGAGAATAAATAAAATAAAAACGCTCGTTTAAGAACATTACCTCTTCTTCGGGTAATCTCTTTAGGTTTACACCAAAATCCTTCTTGTGATAGATTTATGATCAAAAAAGTGGATCTATGCCATGGTAAGGAAATTTATTAAGGTATTTATGAAGTTATTTTATAAACCAAATGGATTTTTAAGTATTAATAGTATATGATAGTGGGTGGCCTTTTATAATTGAGGGGAATGGCGCACAAGTAATTTTTTAAAATAAAGTGTACCCATTTTTTACATGAAAAAAGGATAAAAAATGAACCATTATCAATAATTATAACTTATATGTTTGAAATATTTTCATAAAATAAAAATTGGATATGTTTTTTTGTCATTTTAAACCTTATTTTTTAGTTTAACCCCTCTACAAACCCATTTTAACCTTAACTGATGTAACTAATTTTCAATGTTTTCACTATTAATTATGGTAAAAATTTAAGTTTAACTTATTATATAATATTAATTATGAAAATTAAAAACATGGAATCTATTTTACCAAATTAAATTCATATAAGTGGAAGAATTTAATTTAAAATTAATCCCATAAACGCAATGAAAAAATAGTTTTCTAAAGGAAATGTTTTCAAAAGTATAAAAAGTTTTTATATATAAATTGAACATAAAATTGATTCTAATGACCTAAATTGGATAAATTATAATATAATTAGACTAATTTAACTTTTATTTCCATTTTAAAAAAATAATCTTGTAAATTATTTAAAATAAATGACATTTTTTAATAAAAACTAGTATTTTTCACTATTCAAAAAAAAAATATCTTTTTAGAAAATTATCATAATTTCACTCTAAGAAAAATTCAAAATTTTTATTAAAAAAATAATATTTTTTCATAAAATAAATTTTCAAAAATTGATAAAATTAATTTGAAAAATAAGTGTGCAAAATGTGATGAAATCGCTTTTTATAAAAGTACTTTTTAAAAAACATTTCCTTTATTTTATATTGGATTTTATTTTCATTTATAATTAATTGATAACCAAATAATTCATTTTATAAATGAATAATCCATAATTTTTCATAATTTTTTAATCCTATTCATACTGGTCATTCCAATGGCTAAGTGATAATAAATATTAATATTTTAGTATAATATATCATGATTTATTAGAACCCAGTGATGAGTGTAACACAAGCTATTGAATGAATCTAGAAAAAACAATTCATAAAATATAAAGGTGTTAAATTATACCCCCTTAAAATAAAATTTACCCTCAAAATTAATCCACTTAACTACAAACAAATGATGGTACTTCTTCCTCATCATGTCTTATGGTTCCCATGTAACTTATTTAAATTTGTGGTTTCACCATAAAAATTTTACCATGTGAGTGGTCTTGTTTCACAAAATGTTCTCTCTATGATCAAGAATCTATAATTATTTCCCCTAATAATAAATATCTTTCTCAAATGGTATGACCTCTAAGTTTAGTACATGTGAAGGATCAGGTATTTACTTCCTCTGGAGGGATACATGGAACACATCGCGAACTTTAGAGAGGTTTGGTGGGTGCATCAAATGGTAAGATATTGTCTCGATATTGTCAATAATTTAAAAGTAACCAATTTATCTTAGGATAAAATTTCCATTATATCATAAGAAAAATTTCATCCTTTGGTTTTTCTTTGATTAATTTCTTACTTCATGAATGAATATTTTTTATAATATTTTTTATCCCTAAATCACTAAAATCAACATAAGATCCATAAGTCATTCCTTTGACCTTTAAATATTTTCCAAAACCAAAATAGTTATCAAAAGTTATTAAATATGAATATAATACATTAATATTTAAAACCTCAATAATAACACCCAAAGTTCAACTTAATCTATTTCAAAAAATGGTTAACCTTAAGGCTCATCCAAAATATGTCTTACCAAAATTGAATCCCAAATATTAAAATTGTTTGATCACATATCCTTCTATGATCTAATTTAACAATATTTTTAATCACTCATAAAGTATTGTAACAAAATGTATATGCCCTAATCATTCCCAAAAAGTCACAATAAAACCATATATTCTTCCAAAATATAATTCACATTGTATACCATAAATAAGCTCTTAACCTAGCCAAAAAACATTTTCCTAGAAGTTTGGGTTCATCCTTTCACCAATAGATGATGATAAGTTGATTTAGAAAATAAAATTTGATTTCATTATTCCAGAATCTATGTAGAGAGAGATAATCAATGATCGAAATCACATCAAATTTCACTAAAGTATTCACAATAATATTTTCATAGATATTATTAATATAAAATCCAACATGAAATTCTTTACTATGGAGTTCCATAATTATCATGATTCACTTCAATTCTTATGATTGAATATTATTTCCCTTTTTCCTTTTTCTCCATAGGTTTCTGTGTCTCATCATCCTTATTATCCCTTGGATTTTGGAATTGAATTTCATAATATTGATACTCTTTTTATTTGAAAAAATAGAGTGTGGGTGGTGTATTATATTGGACTCTCTCTCTATTATTTGAATTAACCATCTCATTAATTACATTTTTACATTAACTGGCTTTATGTCCCACCCTTCCACGTTTAAATCACCTCCCAATTCTATTTAATAAATTTTCCTGATGCTTATTCCTGTATTTTTTTGCATTTATATGGATAGAGTTTCTTTCCACTATGTGATTTATTCGATTTTTCATGAGACTCGGTCTTCCTTTTCATAATAGTATCATGAGAGTGGTGTAAATCTACAATTTCCATTTATACCTTGATTTAACATATAATGATTTATTCATAGCTACCAAAGTCTATTATAGCTAATGACTTTTAGCGACATGGTTTTAATCCATCAAATAATTGATCAATTTTTATTTCAAGGTTGATTATTAAACTAGAAGTGTACCTTGAATGCCTTGTAAAATTATCCTCATAGGTATAAATAGATTCATTGACCTTATATTTGAGATCAATAAATTCCTTCTCATTCCTTATACATAGAATATGAGGAAATTAATTACTTAAAAATATCCTCTTAAACTCATCCCATTCTATAGTGTCAATTTATTCCTCTAGACTCATATTCTTATTGACGTTCCATCATTGATATTATTTACCTTCCAAATGATAAATATATAGGATAACCTTTTAATTCTATTATCACTAGATAATGGAAAATATTTTCTTATTAGTGTTGATCCATCATTTAGAAACAAGTGGATCAAAATACCCACTAAAAGTAGTTGGAATTTTCATCATGAAAGAATAAATTGTATGTTGTTACATTCTTTAATTTTTTGGAATATCAACATGATTCATATCTTGAGAAAGATGTGTGATCCTAGAAATAAAGTTTATCATCCCATATCCCATAAAATTGGGTTGATCAGGTGGAAAAACATTGCATTTTCCATCAGATTCAGCATTAATGTGGTTTCTTCTATTTTTATTCATTGATTGAAACCCAAAATCATAGTATAAGAAACACTAGTAATAATGGGAAATCATATAATCAAGAAAAATAATTTATAGGATGTCTAAATCATGACACCATCTTTTTAATCTATGACACCTTAGGTTTAACCTAGGTTATCCATGATTATCATCTATTCAAATCCTTAATAATGGTTTATAAAGAACATGTTATTTAACTTAAGAGTTTTCCCTAAGAGTGTCAAACCTGGAGTGTATCAAGGTCAATTTTTATATACTAGGTAATGCTTGAGTTAAGACAGATTCACCTTTTTTAGAGTTATTACACCTAGTTACATTTGTGTAAGAACCACATCCACTTGTTGTATCTAAAAAGGGATGCATTTCAAGGTAAACCTATTTCCATTCTTAACTATGACTTAGGAAGTTATCATATTCATAGCATTTTCCTAAGGTTTCTCACTAGTGTTTTCTCATCCTAGTTTCCAAATGATAACTAAACATTTTCTATGATACCAATAATAAAAACCTAGGATTTTAATAAATAAATATCACATCTTTTTAGATGAATATTTATTACATTGCACAAATACATGCCTAAGGATCTTATAGGTTTAGTGTATTTTGAGACTGTAAAAATATTATTATTATTTCTTGAAAGATCTTCAACATATCCCATAAAGATCTTCCCACAAAGTAATATTCATAAACACACCCTACTTAAAATTTTATTCATAACCTATGTAAAGGAAACATAAGAAAGGTTGACCTCAGATGTTCGGTAAGGGAAAACATGGGAGATATAAATATATGATCATATGAAATCATAATAAATAAATAAGGATATGTAATCATGAAAAAAACTTCTAAAGTTCATACCCAACAAGTCACAGATCATAAACATGAGTCATGGAATAAAACTTTATCATTTCCAAATACATGGTCCATAAGAGAGAGAAATCATTATAAATCAATAATGAACCATAATATCATTTCATAACATTGTTTCAAAATCATAAATATAGGAAAAAATCATATTTCAAGGTTAAATACCAAGTCCATCAACATAGTGGATCGTTATTGATCAATTATTTCCTATAGTGGATCAAGACTCATCATATATTTACCATAGTGGATCAAGCCCACCGACTTGTTTCCCATAATTATCTAATGATATATAAATATTTACCTAATTTATTGGAGGTATTATGTTATTAAAACCATACTTATTTGTTCCATAATATCATAAAACATCCATCATGTCATTACATCATAACCCACGTAAAGAAGACAATTTTCATAAACATTTCATCAATTTATCATAACATAACTTGTGGACAAGGGAATGGATATTATCATCATAATCATAAAAATAAAGAATAAATAAAAAAGAAAAAGGATGATACCATTGGATCATATCCCTAGTAAATATTATTTAACATCAATAAATGTCATCTTAGATGGGAAATTATTTTTTAAAGATCACTTGGAACTTTTATTGAGGAAAATAACCATTCCATTTTAAAATAACTTTAATTTAAATATTTCCAAAATATTATGGAAGAAATTTTATAAATTAATATTAAAAACATTGATCACTTATAATGGTGTAAAATTCTATAAATTTCATATATGTAAAAATAATCATCCCTTTCATATTATCAGTAAAAATTTAAAAGTACCTTATTTAGAAAACAACAAGAATATTCCATTTTTAAACCATTTTGTAAAATTTTAAACATGGTTAAAAAATTTATTTAAAAAATATTAATATAATATTCAAAACATTCTTAGTTTTATTTTTATAAAATATAGATATATAGGGAAAATTTTTTTTTAACCGAAGAAATAAATAAGGCTTATTTTTCTTAAAAAACAATTTTAATCTCTTTTGTACATAAAGATAGGAAAATGAAAGGAAAAAATGTAATATCAATAAATAAAAATAGGAGAATAAAAGTTAATTTGAATTATTGAGAGATATATTATTAAATTACATTATCATAAATATAATAATAAACAATCTCGATAAACAATTAGATAATAACATAAATCTCTTACCACTTTAGTAACTTTTTCAAAAAATACACATGAGAGATAGATACTAAAATGGATATGTAAATACCCATTATTTTCCTGATAATCATCATAAAATTCATTCATGGGCAGCATATACACCACACAAAAGGAACAAGTGGTAAATATCGTATGTATCTCACAAATATAAAAATTGAGATCAAAATCCCTTACCACTTTAGTATCTTTTGAGTCATAAGGACTATTTAAAGAAAAAAATCAAATAAAACTCTAAATATCTTGGAAATAATTATATTCATAATATAAAATTTCAATGGTGTAGTATATAAACCTCATAAAAAGATAGGTGCATAACATAACTTATGCCCCAAAGAAGGCAATTTGAGACAAAAATACCTTACCTCAAGTTTTTCTTACCTAATAATTTCTCTATCCTCATATATAATAAATATAAATTTATTATATGTCTATTAAATAACTTTATAAATATTTATAAAATCATATATGATATCCTTATAACATTTCAACACCCTTTCATTAATAAATTCAAATTAAAATTATCATTTCTAGGTGTTAATTGTTTCGTTTTTCATGATAGATTCGGTTATATAATTATAGTATTTATATTAATATATATAATTATAATCATGATATAAATATAATATATATTCATTATATACATATTTATAGTTATCCATAAAAGTTTGATGTATGGAACGAAAGAAATATAAATAATAATTCACATTTATATAATGATTATAATATCATTTATATTATATATATTCTATAAATCTATCCTTATTACCATCCCAGTAAAATAATAGTGAAAAACATATTACATCAGTTCATGAGGCCATAGTCCACCATACACATGAGCAACGTTATTATTTCCCACCGGGTTATAATATAAGAATTTAGATGTGATATTATAATTTAAGAATTATTTTCATTCTCAAAAATATCACATATATTGATTAAATTTATTTTTATTACCTTTCATATTAAGAATAACTAAAAAAAATTGCATCGCTTTGCGAGGCAGTAGTTCGCCTTATACACGAGCGACGTTATCATATCCCCAACAGAATGGAAATTTAAAAATGTAAATGTGATATTATATTTAAATGAGTATAAATATATTAAAAATATCATATATATATATATATATATATAATAAATCCATAATTATATCAAATCATGAGAGGTAGTGATGGAAAATGAATTACATTGGTTTGTGAGGCGGTAGTCATCTATACACATGATCAGAGGTTTTGTTTCCCATTTAAGAGAATAGGGTATTTATATATGTAATAACCATAACATAAAAAATATCCATATTTGGAAGATAATTAGGTTATTATATGAGTATTGTTTAATAAAATTGCTGGAAGAATAAATAAAATAAAAATGCTTGTTTAAGAAAGGTACCTCTTCTTCAGGTAATCTCTTTAAATTTGCACAAAAATGCTGTAAAGGATGGATTTATGATAAAAAAAAAGGGATTTTGGTCATGATTAGGGGATAAATTATGGTATTTGGATAGGTTTTTTCTAAACCAAAATGCATTGTAAGTGTGAAGAGGATAGGAAAGGGTGTAGACTTTTATAATTAAGTTGAATGACACACTTATAATTTTTCAAAATAAAAAGGTTCACCCACATTTTTCAAATGGAAAAAGTCCCCAAAATGGAGAATTATTGATACATAGAAGTAATATGCTCGAAATATGTCTATAAAATAAGAATTATACAATTTTTTGGGCCATTTTAACCCTTATATTTTTATTTTAACCCCTCAGTAAACCCATTTTAACTTTAATCAAGGTAACTAATTTGTACTTTTTTCACTACTCATTATGGTAAAAAATTAAGTTAATTGCCATGACCTAACCCATGCTGGGATTCTAGCCACAACTACCCCAATCCTTCCTCTATAGTTCAGGGGTGGAAACAAGTGCTTAAGGCACAACAAACTCAGGGAGGCCTTGGCCTAAGAACCTATACACACGCATGCATCTGACCCAATGAAAAACTGCTAAGGGAAAAGATAAAAAGATACAAAAATAATATATATAAACCAAAAAATTGATTCAATCTCTAATCAGTATACGTGCAAAAAATTAAACTAAAATGGAAAGGGGGAAAATACACACCCAACTTAAAAGGTGCCATAACTTGTAGTAACTGAAAAGTAAAATAGTTGAGAGAGCCATGATCCTGGATCCCAAGCTACGAAAACCATATATTGTAAAAGCACCCATATATCTAAGATCCTATGAAGTCACGTTCAACCTATCTATCATCTTCATATGGCACGACATGTGTGGGCAAATCCAATGTAGGGGTGAGTATAAAAATACTATGTAGGATGTCCTAAAAAAGCAAAGGGGGAGCATTAATAGATACACTGAAGAGGAAAGTAGTAGATAGAAAAAGGGATAGTAAAAGAGAGTACATATAAACCCAACAATATAGTAAGGTAAACTCATCAAAAACACAAGGATATAGAAATGGTGAGAATATGAACTTCTTGTCCATTCTCCACTACCTATAATAGGAGAGTAGACTCATCCAACCATGAGAATCTAGACACAGAAAGCACATGGAATACTTTGCACACCATTGCCTTTGTTGTATAATAGTAACCAAAACCCAAGGATTGGGTACTGAAATAGTATACATATATATACTCAATAAAAAACCCAAATGAGGTAGTAATTGGATCTTCATCTCATAGCTCATCCTAAGAAAATAGTTGCCAACAATTCCAAAATTAACCACAAACGATGCCCAGTTTTCCTCAGGTTTGATTTGAACATGTGAGTCGAAGGGGCTCAATCACCACGCCTTGACATTATCTTCTTTGGGTGTCTTTGTCTTACTCTCATGGTTTTAGTTTGTGTCATAATGACATATCTCGGTGTGGAAGGTTCCCCTCTTTCTCGTGAGTCCAAAGTAATGTTAAAGTACATCTTGTCACTGATCTATATTCGTAAAGAGTAAACCCAAAGTAGAGGACCCATGCCATAGTATGTTAGGGGGATTCTACTCTAATAGTTTTCATAGAGGACCCACACCCTGATGTATCAGGGGGATTCTACTCTAATAGTCTTTGTAGAGAACCCACACCCTAGTGTTTCATGGGGATTCCACTCTTGTTCATCAAGGAACCTCACCCTAGTGTGTCCGAGGGATTCCACTCAAAAGTAGCTGGTAGAGGACCCACTCCCATGTGGATTAGAGATTCCTCTCTTATAGTAGTCGTAGAGAAACCACACCCATGCCTATGGGGGATTCCACTCTAGGTCAACGAGGACTGACACCCTACCCGGTAGGGGGATTTCACTCAGAAGGTATTGAGGAACTGCACTAGTCATCACTACTCGATGGTACCTCTCAAAAAGCACTGATATGCCAATGCCTAATCACCACCATCATTGTACATCTCCTGAATAGGCGTCTCATCCAAAACATCTTTCTTTGTATCTCGAAATCCACTACGGAGGTAATTATCATGTTCTATGAGGAAAAACACTCAGGATAGGCTACTCATGGTCCAAAATCTGAGTCCAAAAGAAAGATATACATGAGGTAGATCATTCATAAAGTGGTACATAGAGCATGTGGGTCCCACACAATGTGTGACCCCACCTAATTTCTTGTCTGTGTAACTATCCATACCATGGTACTAAAATGCGATAAGGTGCCGCTAGGTGTCCTAATGTACTTCAGAGTACATGACACCTCTAGCCAAAAGTTTGATGAGCGTGTATTGCTCATTGTTGATCTAAAGGGAGAAAACATACTTTTACTGGAATGCATCCGCAAATGACCTTGGATGAACCAATGGATCACATCATTGTTATCCTTGTGGAAAAATGCACAAGATTGGATATTCATTTTCCCAAATCAGACTCACAGAGAAAAAACTGTATTTCACAGCATTTTGCATGAATAGTGATTCATGGGGCCCATTCCTTGATCCCAAAATACATCATACAAATCACACCATTGTGATCCTCATGAAAAAACACACGGGATCGGCTATTCATTTGTCCAAAATAAACACCCAGTGAAAAGGTCACACTTCACCGAAAACACCCAAAAGGGTTATCATGGGGCCCACACCTTGATTTTGGTTTAAGCACACAAAATTAGTATTGAATTTTCCACCTCAATTCTAGGTTCACAATGCCACGGATAGTTCATCAATCGGACATTGGATTCATGAGATACATCCAATACAAGAATATCAAAATAATAATAAATATATTATTATTATTATTGGACATTTCGTACCATCGAGCCTCAAGCCCAAAACATAAAATTTTCAAAATGGCCTCAAAAGTTCTGCCTCGAAGCAATGGTCACATTGTCATAGATGACACGTTAATCAGACACTCTATGTAGGAGTTACGCTCAAATACGTGTCTGATGAAATAATAATAATAATATTATTATTATTATTATGGTGTTTTATTGACCCGCTCCATGATTCAGAAAAAAGAACCCAACATTAGTCTTATAAATACTGCATTGAAGACTGGGTCACAAGGCCACTTTGATCATTTGAATTGGACATCGCTTGGAAATGTTACAACCGATAAACCATTTTATTATTATTATTATTATATTTAATTTTTACTTTATTTTTTTAGCCTTTTTTATTTGTTTTTTTATGAAACCTGTCTGGGGGGGTTCTGCGACCGGCAGCCTTCCACCACCTCCATCCCACATCACTCCACTGTCGTCCCAGTTCTATTCCACCACGCCACCCAATGTCTTCCTCCATTGCACCTAGCCGCGTCATTGCACCCAACCTCTATGCCACCTGTAGAACCCATCGCATCGCCGCCTTTCTAGACCCATGCCACTTCCACCTTCCACAAACCATCAAAACCACTCTGGTGGTTGGAAAAAGAATCTAAGATCAGATCTAGGATCCCAAGATCATGATCTACAATGTTGTAATCTCAGCTCGAAGAACCATTTTGATGTGACAAAAAGTAGTTGGATATTACGCTCACTATCGTACCTTTTCTGGCACCCAAAACTCAAATCCAAGAATATATTGGGACTCCTCAGGTTGATAGCTTCCTAGATTTGTGTCTTTCTCCAAGATCGAAGGTCATTTGAGCATGGAGAAATGTTATCATCGAAGAACGACAAAGAACACGAATAATGGGAGATCCTGAATCAAAACAGATGATAAAAGTTGTTATTTTTTCCATAAAAAAGGATTCTAAAGAAATTACTTCCAAAAGAAATTGAAATCGATAATAAAGGATTCAATTGGGGAGATATAGAATCTGAAATATAAATCCTACCTTGATTTTGGATCTGTCGTTGTGTTCACTGTGCTTTGATCTACTAGTGCCTGCATTTTCATTGCGATCTGATAAAGATCGAAAATCGAATTTCAATCAGAATTAGATGGCCAGAGATCCACTATTCTTAAGAGAAATGATCTAACCCTAGCCCATTTCTCTAAAATTCTATTTATAGGAAACTGCTAGTGGTTGTGGAATTCGAAACACCCACGCCCTCTCATTTTATGTTACACTTAGGTAAAACATATCATTATGAACCCAATGTTAGTCTCATATTTCCAATATCAGTCCCTGTTTAAAAGTTATTTAATTCCGAGTTTGAGAAAAAATAATTAATTTTAATTATTTTATTAATAAAAATGTACTTCGTTGATTTTTCTACAGAAGACCCACACCAACAAAAGTTATGTCCCGTCTAGGGTAAATTCCATTCTCCAGAATCAATTGTGGACTCAGATTTTTTATCCAAGATACTATTGGAGAGATATCCTATTTTCATCACATGAATAATATAAAATATACTTAATATTTTTATAAAAAAAAATTCGGGCACACTGGGCCTTGGAATTGTACATCTTCTCATTACCTATAGATAGAAATATATGTAGAAATATTTCAAAGTCTTACAAGGTAAAAATAGAGTCTCTATATCATTCCCTACTTTAATATTTTATTCCCTGAAAATAAAAACTAGGGAAATAACTCAGGATACTAAGCATGCACCTATCTATCCTATTCCCAGGGAAACTTATATACATTTTTTTGTTGCCACAACACGTACATTGAGGTAATGGTCTATCCTTGTAAGGTCTGCTCTTATCGATGACTTGCGTAGGATCATGCACGTATCTCCTCAGTTGTGACACATGGAGAATGTTTTGTACCCGCTCTAGATTTTGGTGTAGGGAAAGGTGGTAGGAAACCTCACCAACCCTATAAACAATATCAAAAAGGCCTGAATAAACTCAAGGATAACATGTCTCCCCATCCAAAATATAACATGAAATCCCTCATCATATCCTCTAACACTTGGATATTGCACTTTGTCTACCCATTGGTCTGGGGGTGAAAGGTTTTACTCATCCACAACTAGGTCTCGGTGGGGGAAGGACCCCTCTTCCTCATTCATTCAAATCTACCTTGAACAACACCGACACAGGGTTACATTGATGCCTCACGTCACCCCAATATGTCACCCAATGTATAAAAAGTTATACTAAAAAAATTGAAAATACACCAGGCGTATATTTTATCATCTCATGCGATACAGGATCATAAACATCTATTGCATGTAGCTGTATGCAGCCCCGACCACCAGCTCCCTGAACCTGACATGGGCCGCTTGGTGGTGGGGGAAGGACTTCATAGATTCATCCACAAACCACAGTTCTTTCTACTCTTTTACTAGTACCGCCTCCTTGGCGGACACCCTGTCCCCACCTGGGAGATCCCTGATCACAGCATTGTCTTTGTCATGGTGGTCCATCTACCATCTACCTAGAAAGATCAGCATGTCTGGTCGGGCATTCTCATGCCATGTGACTTGGCCCATCACAATCATAACACCAACCCTACTTGTGATTCCTTGGTGCTCTACGCTATCCCAGACCATGTGACTTAGTTTGTTCATGGGAATGCCTCTTTCATTGAGTCCCTTCCAACTGATGTATGTTATCCACTGTAGATGTCTCAACTCTATTGTGCCTACTTCCAACTCCAGCTAACTGGAGTCACCCTGATAGAAATTTATTTATCACCAGTTCCCTCTCCAGTACCCCGACATAGGTGGGGATGCACAATGGATCTATTTTGACTTGGATCTCTCTGTAGATTCATTTCTCAAACTTCCATGCTCAGAAGTAATCATTATATATCATGTTTGGAGAGTAGTGTGTAAGGTCTACGAACCTAGTCAGGTACTCATCCACTATCATCCCTCCCTGCTAAAGATATAGATGCTCTATGAATCTGAACAAATCATAAGGATGGGTATTACTACCCATGGAATAGTTTTTCAATTCACCCAATGAGAGTGCCAACTCATTGTTCATCTGAGTAACCAGACTCCACCAACGCCCAACTGCTCCATAGAAGAGATTAGCTGCCAATGACTCCATCTGATATGTCGGTGTTTGGAAAATCCTTAAGATATGAACCATCGACTCTATCCAGTCCTCTGCTGCCTAAGGATCTAGCTCACCATGGAACCTCAGTGGTCTCTGGTGCTGTCACTCACAGAGTGCACTCAGCCTACACACATCCTCAGCCTTCTCTTCTCAGATTAACTATTTCTCAATAGGTGTAGGTGTTGCTGCCTGTCCACCTAGAGTAAGGTGTATCATATAATGGATCTTGAGCTAAGGCCTCATCGCTCATAGGGTCTTCATCATGAACTGGAGTTAGTATCCTGGCTAGCTGGCATCACAGAGGAATATTGAAACTTATTAAGGAGTACTACAGTCAAATGAGCATATATATATATATATATGTATGCATATCCACCAAAAAGGGGAGTTGACTCGTGAATGACATTCAAGGACTCAATCCTATATAATGCATGTACCAAAGTTCCCTTAAATTAATTTCTCTACATTCTGAGCTAACAAACAGGTAATCAGGGTTCTGGTGAATGGTTACATTGGTCATCGCACCATCTCTGAACTCCCTAGCCTGAGAGCCTCTCTCGAGACACATTGACACTATTTCCCTAAAACCAACCAAGACCTTTTTAGGAAAAATTCTAAACAACGTTATACAGGTTGAACCACATCTGATACCACTTTTTAACGACCCAACCAATGTTGGGGCTTGAACTGCAACTACCCTAAGCCCACCACCATAGGCCAGGGGGTGGTGACAAGCATTGAAGTCGTATCAATCTCAGGGAGTCCTTTTCCTAAGAACCTATACACAAGTACACATCCAAATCAATGCAAAAGTGCAGAGGTAAAAGATAAAAAGATACAACACTGTTATATATAAACCACAAACATTCATCAACCTATAATCAGTACAAGTATAGAAATGTAAACTAAAATAGAACTGGAAAAAATACATGCCCAACTAGAAAGTTTCCATAACTAGTAGTAATTTAAAATTAAAATAGTTGAGAGATCCATGATCCTGGATGTCAAGATATGACCATCGTACACAGTCCAAACACTCATATCCTTGAGCTCATCTAAAGTCATGATCAGCCTATCTATCATCTAAATATGCCATGACAAGTGTGGGAAAATCCCATTAAGGGGTGAGTATAAAAATACTCAGTAGGATTCCCCGAAATGTTGAAGGGGGGAATTAAGAGATACATTGAATAAGAAAGAAGTATATAGGACAATATACAATAAAATAGAGTACAACTCAACCCAACAAGATAGTGAAGTAAACTCATCCAAAACACAAGGAGCTAGAAATGGTGATAAGATGAACTTCTCATCGAGTTTTCTCTACCTGTAGTAGGAGGGTACACTCATCCAACCACGAGAATCTAGACATGTAAAGAACATTGCATACTCCATGTGTCTTTACCTCTCCTTGAAGTAGAGTAATGAAAACCCAAGGAGTGGGTACCAAAATAGAATACATATATATATTCATTCAAAAAAACCAAACAAGGGAGTAAGGGGATCCCCATCTCACCGCTAAGCCCATGAAAAGAGTCTCTAAGGGTTCTAAAAGCAACGTCTGATGATGCCCAACATCCCTCATGTCTGCTTTGAACACACAAGTTGAAGGGGATAATTCACCACACCTTGATACTATCTACTTTGGCCAACTATGTGTCACCCACACGGTTTTAGGTCACATCTCAAGGATGCGTCTCGGTGGGGAAAGCACCCCTCTTACTCATGAGTCCAAAGTAATGTTAAAGTATGTCTCTCCACTAATACATATCTATAAAGTGTAAACCCAAAGTAGAGGACCCACACCCTAGTGTGTCAGGGGGATTCCACTCTAATAGTTATCATAGAGGACCCACACCCTGATGTGTCAGGGGAATTCCAATCTAATAGTCATCATAGAGGACCCACACCCTAATGTTTTAGGGAGATTCCACTCTAATATTCATCATAGAGGACCCACAACCTGATGTGTCAGAGTAATTCCAATATAATAGTCATCATAGAGGAACCACACCCTAGTGTGTCAGGGATATTCCACTCTTGTTCATCGAGGACCCTCTTCCTAGTGCATCAGGGGTATTCCACTTAGAAGTAGCTGGTAAAGGACCCACACCCATGCCAATGGTAGATTCCACTCTAATAGTAGTTTTAGAGGACCCACCCCCTTGTCGATGGGGGATTCCACTCTAGGTCACCGAGGACCCATGTCATACCCTATAGGAGGATTCCACTCAAAAGGTATCGAGGAACGACACTGGCCATCCCTGCTGGATGGTACTTCTTAGAAAGCACTGATATGCCAATTCCTAATCACTACCATCATTGGATGTCACATGAATCAGCGTCAAATCTAGAAGATATTGCATTTTATCTCAAAAACCACTATGAATGGAACCATCAGATTCTATAAAGAAAAAAACTCAGGATATGTAACTTATGGGCAAAAATATGAGTCCAAAATAATGATATACGATAGGTTAAAGATTCATAAAGTGGTACATGGTGCGTGTGGATCCCACACAATGTGTGATCCCACCTTAACACTTGGATGTGTACCTAGCCATACATGGGTACTAAAATGTGATAAAGTACCCCCAAGAGTCCCAATATACTTTAGAATACATGACACCTCTAGCCAAAATACAGATGAGTGTGTGTTTCTCATTGTTGATCTGAAGGGGAAACATACTTTTACTGGAATTCCTCATCAAATGTCCTTGGATTACCCAACGTATTACACCATTGTGATCCTTGTGAAAAAACACACAAGATTGACTATTCATTCTCCAGAATCGGACTTCTGAAGAAGAAACTATATTACAGAGCATTGCGCATGAACGGTGCTTTGCAGGACCCACATATTGATCCTGGAAAACATCATATAGATCACACCATTGTGATCCTCATATAAAAAATGTGGGATTGGTTATTCATTCGTCCAAAATGGACACCTGGTGAAAATTTTGCATTTCACTGAAAATGCATAAAACGGGCCGTATGGGGTCCACACCTCAATTTTAGTTTAAGTGCCAGAAATCAGTATTGAAACATCCAACTCAATTCTAGGGTCTGAACACCATAGACAAGACATAAATCGGACATTGGATACAAGATACACACCTGATATAAGAATCTAAAAATAATAATAAATATATTATTATCATTACTATTGGACATTTCATACCACCAAGCCTCGAGAAAAAAAAGTTCTCAAACTAGCCTCAAAAGGTCTGCCTCGGAGCAAGGGTCGCATTGTTATAGACGACGTGTTAATCGAACACTCCATGTAGGAGTTATGCTCAAATCAGCATCTAAAGAAATAATAATAATAATAATAATAATATTATTATTATTATTATTATTATTATTATTATTATTATTATTATTATTATTATTATTATTATTATTAGGGTGTTTTATTGAACCACAACATGAGTCAGTGAAAAGTACCCAACGTTAGTCTTTAAAATACCTCATCAAATGTAGGGTCACAAGGCCACTGACGGCGCATGAATTGGACGCCGCACGGGGAAGTTACAGCTGATTAACCATTTTAATAATAATAATAATAATAATATTATTATTATTATATTTATTTTTTATTTATTTTTCTTTTTTTCTGAAACCCGTGTGGGGGTGGAGTTTCGAGGTCGGCCTCCACCATCCTGTGACACTCTTCCGTCGTCTCAGCTCCGCGCCGCCGCACCCGGCCTCGGCATTTCCTACCGAACCCGCCGTGCCACTGCCTTGCCAGAGTCATTCCCTACTAGACCCATGCCACAACCACCTTCCGCATACCACTGGAACTACTCCAGTGGTAGGAAAAAGAATCTCATACTAGATCTAGGATTTTTGGATCCTGATATACACTATCTTAAGCTCTTCTCAAAGAACTATCACTATTTCAATGTGATGAAAAGTTTCTAGATCTTCTTCTCACCGTCATGCCAACTCCGGCACCCAAAACTCAAATCTGAGCACAGATTAGGACTCCTCGGGTCGATAGCTTCACATATACATGTCTTGCTCCAAGATCGGAGGTCGTTTGAGGATGGTGAAAAGTTATCGTTGAAGAAAAAAATAACGCGAAGAATAAGTGATCCTGAATCAAAATAGACGATAGTCATTATTGGTTTGGCCATCTAGAAAGCATACTAAAGAAAACAATTCCAATAGAAATTGAAATTGGAAAAAAAATAATTCAATTGGGGAGCTTCAGAATCTAAAATATAATTATTACCTTGATCTTGGATCCTCTGTTGTACTCATTGCGCTATGATCTACTAGTCTATGCATTTTCATCGCGATCCGATGAAGATCGTACGTCAAATTTCCATTGGAATTAGATGTACAGAGATCCTCCATCCATGAGATAAATGATCTAACCCTAGAACATTTCTCTAAACTTCTATTTATAGGAAACTTCTAGCAGTTTCATAATCTGAAACTCCCGCTTCCTCTCATTTTATGTAATTCTTAGGTAAAACACTCCATTCCGAACTCAACAGCCGTCTCGGATTTCCAATCTGATTCCCTATTCAAAATTTATTTTATTCATTGTTCAAGATTAAATAATTAATTTTAATTATTCTATTTACTAAAACTCCATGTGTGTCTTTTTCTACAGAATACTCACTCCGACAAAAGTTATGCCCCTCCTAGGGTAAACGCCACATAGTAGACTCAATAGTGGTCTCATATTTCTGATCTGAGCTACCGTTTGAGAGATTTCCAATTTTTATCATGTGAATAGCATAAAATATACTTAATATTTTTATAAAATTTATTCCATTCACACTAGGCCTCATAATTGAACACTGTCTCAGCACCTAGCTCTGGAAATATATGTAGAAATATTCCAAAGTCTTATAAAGAAAAAATCATGTCTTTACATTGACCTTATTATATATTTTTAATTATTATGATTAAAAATATGGAATATATTTTATCAATTTCAATTTACATAATTTGAAAATTTTTATTTAAAATTTATCCTGTAAATGAAACGAAAAAATGGTTTTCCAAAGGAAAATTTTTTAAATTTATAAAAAGTTTTTATATCAAAATTGAACATATAATTGATTATAAATACCTAAATTGGATTAATTATAATATAATTATACTAATTTTACATTCAAATCCATTTTAAAAAAAAACTAAATCTTGTAAATTCTTTAAAAGTAATGACATTTTTTAATAAAAATAAGTATTTTTCACAATCCATCGAAAAATTTATCTTTTCAAAAAAATCTCAAACTTTTACTCTAAGATAATGTTAACATGATTATTTAAAAAATGAAATTTATTTTTTCAAATAAATTTTCTGAATTTGAGAAAATTAATTTTAAAAATAATTTTTCAAAACAAAATTAAATCACTTTTTAGAAAAATAAATTTTTTCAGAAAATATTACCTTTATTTTTTATTGGTTTTATTTTCATTTATAATTAATTTATAACCAAAATAATTCATTTTATAAATTTTTAAACCATAAATTTTTATAATTTATTTAATTTTATTCATGCATCCCATTCCAACAACTATGTGATAATAAATATTAATATTTTAAAATAATATATTGTGGTTCGTTAGAACTCAGTATTACATGTAACGCAAGATATCGAAGAAATTTAGAATAGAATCATAAAATATTATGTTATTAAAAAATCATTTCAAAGTCCATCATCGGTGGTTCCTTGATCAGGATATCGGCTAATTGACCTTGCCTAGACACATACTTCAATCCCATCAATTGTTTCTCAGCCTTCACCATTATAAAATGATATTTAATTTCAATGTTATTTGTCCTCAAATGATGAGTGTGATTATTTATAAGATTTATAGTACTCAAGATATCACACTTGATTTAATTAAGATACGCCACAACAATATTGATAAATTCATTTTTTTCTCATCCATATCAATTGGGTAGCTTGAGTTATTGTGATATATTTAGCTCCCACTGTGGTCAAAGAGATACAATCTATCTTCTTTATTATCCAAGAAATAAAATAGATTCCAATATAGAAATTACCACCTGAAGTTACCTTTAATTCATCTAACAAAACTTCCTAATCTACATTAGTAAATCCAAATAATTTCTATTGTGACTTATTGTAATAAAATAGCTCAAAATAAATTATATTATCGATATAATGAAGATTTATCTTCACTACTAACATATAGATTTACTTGGGATAACTCTAATAGTGGAAATATTTACATGTATCAAATAGGTTTTTTGTTTTAGTGGATATCAAGTAGATCAAACTACTAATTATTTTCCTATAAAGTGGCATATCTGACTCCTTGACTTCTTTATACTTTGGAAAATTCATCTGAGTAGAGTTTGGAGTTATAATTTTCCTTGATTGATCCATTTGGAACTTTTTTAGTGCCACCTTTGCATATATTTTTTGGTAAATAAATTCACCATCCTTTCTTTGTTTCCTCTATAAGCCAAGGAATAATTAAAATTCAATAATTAGAGATATTTATAATTCTCACCTTATTAGTTATAAAAACTACTTACATTAGGTTCCATCTAATCCATCAAATATGATATCATCAATAGAAATAAGCAACGAAATATATTATTATTTATTCATATTTATTTTGTTGTTGTGATAAACCTATCCTTATTTAAAACTGAGTCTCTTTAAGTATTGATCCATCCTTGAGTATCAATCCCTTGGTGCTTTCTTTAGTCTATATAAATCCTTTTTTAACCAGCATACTTTTTCAACATATTAATCAATGAAAAAACATTTTGTTTTTCAATATACACCTCCTCCATAAGAAATAAATTTAGGAATACTTAGTTCACATCCATTTTATACACTTTAATTCCTCTTAACAAAATCATATCTAAAAATAATCTAATTGTTTTCATTCTAGACATGGGAGAAAAACCCTCATCTATATTGATGCCTTCAATTTGGGAATAGCATTTTCACACTAGTTGTTCCTTATTCTTCATGACATTTTCATATTCATTATTTTTATTTTATAAACTCTATTTTTTTTATAAAATGTTCATTCATTGGTATTGGAACAACTTCCCAAGTCTTATTTTCCTCAATTTATTCAAATTCCTCATGCACTTCTTCACCCAAATATCATATATAGTAGATTATTTAAAGTTTTTTTGTTCTAACTAATATATTAAAGAATTTTTCTATTGGCCCTTCATTTATGTGAACCAGTGTTATCTAATCAAAAACAATATTGTTCTTAGTGATTTATACTCTATTGGATTTCTTATTAGTATATTTCGTTTCTACTTTACTTTCCTCATCATTAGTGATATCATCTAATTCATTTATATTCTCTTGAATTTCCCATAAGACACACACTTCCCCATCACTTTCTTCTTCAAAAACTAGGTTTTTTCTATGTGAAATATGCTCACTAGAATTTGAAATTTGATCATCTATTTTTTAAAAAAAATCACTTTCAATTATAGTAACATATTGGCCTTCAAATATTTCCCAAACTATTTATTTTAGAACCCATAAATTTTACTTTTGGTTGAATATCCAAGGAAAATAACATTTTTATCGTGATCATAAAAATTCATATTCTTATATTTGTTGAGAATAAAGTGATTTCTTCCAAATTCTAAAAACTATTAGAGCATGATATTCCCTCAAAACCATATTTCATATAGAGTTTTTCCTTCATTCGGACAAAAAAATATTTCTTGGAGATATAAATCAACGTGAACACTGATTCATTTCAATATGTCTTTGGTAGGATTTTTCCAATTAGAATTATCTGATCTAAATCATTTATAATCTAGTTCTTCCTCTCAATGACTCTATTTTGTTGAGGGGTATTTACCTCTAAAAAATAATGTTGAATCCCATATTTTTCAATATATTATTCCACATGGTTGTTAGAAAATTATATACCATTATCGGTCTAGAGTTTCTATATTTTAAAAACCAATATATTTTCATCTTTTTTTCAATATCAAGTGATTCATTTGAATAATTTTAATTTATGGGTAATCACCATTAGCCACGCAATCCTATTATAGTCATCAATAAATATGGCATAATATCATTCTCTATTGGAAGCTTTAGGTTTCATTATCCCGCACAAGTACTCATGATCTATCTTGATTAACCTTGATGATCCTTATATATTTAGCTTATAGGTCATTCGAACCATCTCCCCCTTTTAACACGAATCCCATGTGTGAGTGTGATCAAATGTGAGGTTAGGGATATCCTAAGCACTGTTGTTTTCAACCAAGTTTTCCAAATATTTTTTTGTTCAAATAGAAAATTCCCATGTTCCAACCCCTATTTAATATTCTTTGGACAAAATAAATCTACTTTCTTCACTAATAAGGTAAAAAATTACCTTGGTTCATCTACCTTATATAAAAACCAAACCATCTCTTTCCTTAATAGTGCATGTCTTCTTGTTGAATTACACTATATATCCCAAGTTTTAAAACTATCTCACACTTATTAAATTGTGTCTAAGACCTTCAACCAAAATAACATATGTTATCCTTAATCCTTTTCACCAGATTTTGATTTCCCCAATCCCATAATTTTTAAATCATCATCATTGTCTAAATGGACCACTCCATCCATATTATATGTCATGACCGTGATGAGGCCATTGTTTCCCATCATATGGGAGGTGAATGTTGAGTAAATAAGGTTTTTCTTATGAATTTTTCATTCCTTCATACTTGGGGGAGATTGTTAAGTCAATAATGTATCCTTATGAGTTTACCATTCCTTATTTTTTTGAAAATCACAAACACCTTATTTCAAGGCAAAACTCATTTTACTTTGTGTTTTAATTCTATAAGGAAAATTTCCTTCCCCAAGGAAATTTACCCTTACCTAGATTGTATTGTTCATATCAATATTTTTCCAAGTATAAAATTCGATTTGAAATCAAAAGCCTCAGAATATTATAATTACCTAGATATGAAGTATTCTATTTTAGAATCTGAATTCTCATAATTCTGATTGAAAACTCTCCTGAGTTCTGTCTCTGAATTCTGAATAAGAATTATGATTACGAACTCTTCTGAGTTCTGACTCCTAATTCTGAATCAGAATTCTGGTTACGAACTCTTCTAAGTTCTAACTCTGAATTCTAAATAGGAATTATGGATACGAACTTCTCTAAGTTATAACTCTAAATTCTGAATATGAATTCTGGATATGAAATTCTCTAAGTTATGACTTCGAGTTCTCTGAATTCAAACTCTGAACTCTGATGAGTTCTGACTCTGAATTCCCATGAACTCTAACTCTGAACTTTGTAAGTTCAGGTTCCAAATTCTTATGAATCCAGATTCTGAATTTCCTTGAAATTCAGACTCTGGAATTCTATATAATTTAGGTTCCAAATTCCTACAAAACAGAATCCAAATATCCTTGTATTTTTAGAATCTGAACTTTCATTTCCTTACATTCTGAATATCAGATTCTAGTTATGCTTACACTCGTTTTGTTATAAAACGATTTCCTGCTTTCAGTTATCGACTGGCCGTTGTTTGAGTGACATGTGTACAGGTCCCTCCTAAATTCAAGGAAAAATATGACCATTGGAGGAGTAAGACGATCGTTGGAACTGTTCCTATAAATAGGATCTCATTTAAAAGAGCTCGAGACTTTTCAAGACTTTTGGAACTTCAGATTCGACTTTTGAAAAAGTGCTGGTGAAGTGATTTCTAGAGAGAGGCTCTTATAAACTCTCAATCTTCATATAGAAAGTTTTGAACTTCTTGTTCAAACTTTTCTTTGTGCAGATTTTCTTACTATAGAGGTTTGATTTCCTTGAAATCAGAGACTTCGGGTTGTGAATTCAGAGGTACCGATTTCCTTAAAAATCGAGGGCTTGCAGGGATATCAAGATAGATACCGATCTTTGGATTGAGAGCTTATCTGGGTTTGGGTAAGATAGACTTTCTTGAAAGTATAAATCAAGGGACCTTTTATCCAGGGTTTTTGGATACCCTCCTCTTTGGGTTAAAATAGTTACTACTTGTTACTTGTAGTATTTTGTTTTCTTCTATGTATTTTAGTTGTGGAGGTAAGTATAACTTTCATATACTTCCATAAACTTGTACTCTGATTTTATAGGATTCTATACGATTTAAGGTAGAATCTTAGTTGGTGTAAACTTTTGTTAAGTTTTATTTTCGGAATCACTTTTCTGGAATCAAGCAAGATAAGAGAACTTGGAGGTGTTGTAAATATTGGTTACACAAAATTTTCTTAGGGATTTTTTAAAGTATAAAATTCACCCCCCCCCCCCTCTTGTATTTGAGCATCTCATGTTTATATATTTGATACTACATTTGGTATTATAGATTATGTCATACTCACATACCATCTCACAATTGCTATCAAAGGAAGGTCTCTAAAATACTTATTTTCACATATAAGTTTATCCCTGCTCAATGTTTTTGAAAAATAATTTTTCGGATTCATATTTTCGGATTCATACTTTGTTTCATATTCTCGGATTCATATTTCTGGACTCATAAATTTTGTATTCATTCTTTTTTAGAGATACAATATCTAGTTCCTTTCTTAGAATATTTTCTCTTATTTACAAACTCATACTACTAACAAGTTTGTGTGCCAAAGATTTTTTTATGGATGGAAGGTTTAAATGTTGGTTCTATTGATAATCTAAATCCTACCAAACCTCCTATTTTTGATCGAAATGATTATGAGTACTAGAGAGATAGGATGAAGACTTTTGTTATCAATACTGTAGTTGATAACTATCTAATGTTGATTGTAGATTATAATATTCCAGATAAGGAATTGAGAACCTTTACGAATCATGAGAAATCAGAATATCAAGCAAACTTCAGAGTAAGAAATACTTTGTTATGTTCCATGACTAGGAACATCTATAGTCAAATATCATCATGTGAAGCTTCAAACAATATTTGGAAGAAACTTGAAGTTACACATTTTGGTACATCTAAAGTCATAGAGACAATAAGAGATATATTGAGAGCTGAATACCATAGCTTTAATTTTCCTTATGGAGAAACTATAAGAAAAGTACAGCAAAGGATTATGACTATCGTGAATAGCTTACAATCTATGGGAGAAAAAGGTTTGGATGATGAGTCACTTGTAGACAAGATCATAGATATCATGCCAAATGAATGGGAGACTAAGAGGACTGTTATTGATGAGAACAGGAAAGTCACTCAGATTTCCTTAGATGAGTTGTTTGGAACTTTTCTTCAGCATGAAACCAGAATGAAGATAGATGCTGAAAATGTTAAGAAGAAGAATGGGAATGGAGGTGTTGCTTTTACAACCCCTTCTAAACATATGAAATCCAAGACCCCAGAAATAGTAACTAGATCAAAGACAAAGAAAGTCATTATTAAGTCAGAATCTAGTGACACAAAAAAGTCTGAGAATGAATTAGCTAATCTTACTCGGAGAATGAACAAGATTATAGCTCAAAAAGAACCATCAAAAAAGTACAAGAAGAAAGTCTACAGAGATAAGAAATATGGAGAAGTTACATGTTATGAATGTAGAAGAACAGGTCATATCAGACCCAATTGTCCTTTGTTGAAAAAGAAGGAAAAGAAGGAAAGGAATTAAGAAAGGAAAAAGAAGAAATTCTATCGATCAAAGCACAAGAAAAGCCTTAAATCTAATTATACTTGGAGTGCTACCTGTGAAGACTCTTCAGAAAGTGAATCTTCTGAATATGATTCATCAGCATAGAAGAATATGGGATTCATTTCTACTACTTCTTTCCCTAATACATGTCTTATGGCCAAGGTACACTCTGCTGAAGCTTTAAAAAATTTATCTCTTGATAAGAATTACTATTCTAAAAATATTACTTCTAATGAAGATACTTCATCCTCAGAAAATGAATAAATAGCTTAATATGAAGAACTTTCTAGATTTTCCAAGTTATTTGAAGCAAGAAATTGTAAAATTTATAATAAATTAGACACGGAAAATACTCAAGAAGAAATTCTTACAAAAGAGATTTCAGATCTCTTTAGAGATCTTAGAGACAAAGATGAGCTTTTAGAAAAACTTTCTAAAGACCTTGAGAAAGAAAATTCTGTTAAGGAAGAACTTTCTAAAGATCTTAAGAATGCTATTTTAGAGA
This sequence comes from Viscum album, assembly GCA_963277665.1. NCBI lineage: Eukaryota > Viridiplantae > Streptophyta > Magnoliopsida > Santalales > Viscaceae > Viscum > Viscum album. The sequence continues at coordinate 1,109,576,597 of OY728162.1, read as the reverse complement.
TAAAATTTTTTTAGGAAAAATCTAACTCTAAGGAAATTATTCCTAAGGATAGAAATTTAGTCATCGTACTAAAATCTAAAATATTTTCTCTTAAGAAGCTTCTTGTAAAATTTACCTCTAGGAAGGAAAATTTTGAAAATATGTATTCTCAAATTAAACCTCAAAGAAACACTACTGGAGTAGGTTATACTCACCAAAAATCGGTTTTCAAAAACAAATATTTTTTTCCTTCTAGAGCCTCTTTTTGCACTAAGTGTCAAAGTGGTGGGCATTGGAAGAAAAATTTATACTTGAATAAAGTTCAATCTCTTGGGTTTCATACAGCATATTTTTCTAAGCAAATGTGGATACCCAAAATTTTGTTGTCTAACAATTCTGGATCTAAGAAAGTTTGGATTCCGAAATTCTAACTCTTTTGTTTTCAGGAAAATAGAGAAGGTACCAATAGCAATACATGGTACATGGATAGTGGATGTTCCAGGAATATTACTGGTAACAAAAAATATTTTGAAAAGATCATCAAGAAGAAAGGAGGAAAAGTAACTTTCAGAGATAATTCTTAGAGAGAAATTATTGGTATAGGTAACAACGTTATTCTTGGAAAAACATTGATTTCAAATGTTTTATTTGTTAAAGGTATTAAACATAATCTCATTAGCATAAGTTAGTTGTGTGATGAAGGTTACCTTGTGAAATTTAGGAATGATAAGTGCTTAGTACACAATTCCAATGAAGAATTTATTCTTTCTGCCAATAGGAAAGAGAATGTTTACACACTAAACATATAAGACCTTAGGAGCCAATATCGACCTTGCCTTAGTGTAATGGAAGACCATTCTTGGTTATCACATAGAAGGTTAGGACATTGTAACCTTATGAACTTATGCAAAATTTCTAATAAATGATTAGTTAAGGATCTACCAGAGCTTATATTTGATTATTCAAAGGTTTGTGACCCTTTTCAATATGGAAAGCAACACAAATCAAGTTTTAAATCAGTCGGTGAAGTCTCAACTACTGATGCATTACAGTTAGTGCATATGGATTGCTTTGGTCCTATACAAACAGGAAGCATTGGGGGGAAATATTATGTATTTGTCTTGGTTGATGATTACACTAGATTTACGTGGGTCTATTTTCTAGTAAATAAATCTGAAGCTATTTCATATTTCAAAAGTTTTAGAGCCCAAGTTAAAAATGATAAAAAACTTCCATTAAAAACTATTCATAGTGATCATGGTGGCGAATTTCAAAATTCGGATTTTGAAACTTTTTGTAGTAGAAAAGGCACTACTCATAACTTTTCAGCACCTAGAAAACCTCAACAAAATGGTGTTGTTGAAAGTAGAAATAGAATTCTTCAAGAGATAACCAGAACCATGTTTAGAGAGTATTCTATAGCCAAAAATTTTTGGGCTGAAGCTGTAAGTACTGCTTGTTATACTATAAATCGAGTCTTGATTAGACCTTTTCTTAACGAAACTCCTTATGAGTTATAGAATGGTAGAAAACCTAGACTTTCCTACTTTAAGGTTTTTGGTTGCAAGGTATTCATTCTGAATACTAAAGATAATCTTCATAAATTCACACCAAAATATGATAAAGTAATTTTCTTAGGCTACTCCACAGCTTCTAAGGCATATAGAGTTTTCAACAAAAACACTTGTACTGTTGAAGATACAGTACATGTTAAATTTGATGAAACTGATCCTTTTGTTTTTAAACAACCCCAACCTACATCCTTGGATGTGTTTTCAAAAACTGATTATCAACCTATGATAGAAGGTCCTTCTGATAAGGAAAATTTCCAAGAAGATACTTCTGAAACATTTACCCCAAAAGATTTCCTACCCTATGTTGATGAACAGGTTTTACAAAATCCAAATCAGTTGTTTCTAAATAATCATCCCAGTGATATTATCATTGGTGATTTGAATCAACCTGTAAGGACTAGAAGTTCCTTAAGAAATGAAGTAGAACATCTAGAATTCATTTCCCAATTAGAACCAAAAAGCACTGATGAAGTTTTAGGTGATGATGATTGGATTAAATCCATGCAATATGAACTAAATGAATTCGAAAGGAATAAAGTATGTACCTTGGTTAAAAGACATAAGGAAACTACTGTTATTGGAGTAAAATGGGTCTTCAGGAATAAGTGTGATGAAAATGGAATCATTTTTAGAAATAAGGATAGATTAGTTGCTAAAGTCTATAATCAACAAGAGGGAATAGACTATGAAGAAACATATGCTCCAGTAGCTATACTTGAATCTATCCGTATTTTACTTGCCTTTGTAGCATTCTTCAACTTTAAACTTTTTCAAATGGATGTAAAATGTTCTTTCCTTAATGGTTATGTTCAAGAGGAAGTTTTTGTTGAACAACCTCCTGGCTTTGAAGATACAAAACATCCTGATCATGTTTTTAGACCTACCAAAGCTCTGTATGTACTTAAAAAAGCCCCTCGAGCTTGGTATGATAGACTTACAAGATTTTTGCTTCAAAATAACTATGTTAAGGGAAATGAAAATCCAACCCTTTTTATAAAGAAATATAAGAAAAAAATTTGATTGTTCAAATTTATGTTGATGAAATTATATTTGGTTCAACTCAGCAATCCTTAACCGATTCCTTTGCGGATTTAATGAAATCTGAGTTTGAAATGTGTATGATGGGTGAGTTAACATTTTTCCTTGGTTTTCAAATTTCCCAAAAACTAGAAGGATCTATATATCCCAATATAAATATATTAAAGATATTCTTAAAAAGTATGGATATGAAAACACTAAAAGTATAAGTACTCCCATTGGTACCTCAAACACACTTGATCTTGATGAAGTTGGGAAACCAATAGATCAAACAAACTTTAGAGGTATGATAGGGAGTCTACTTTACCTGACAGCTAGTCGTCCAGACTTAATGTTTTTAGTATGCTTATGTGCAAGATGTCAATCCAATACTAAGGAATCTCACTTAAAGGCAGTGAAAAGAATTTTTCGCTACCTAAATGGAACCATGGATTTAAGACTATTTTTTACTTCTAGAAATGATTTTGTTTTAAAAAAAATTTCGGATGATGACTTTGTTGGATGTAGAATGGATAGAAATAGTACATCCAAAACTTTTCATTTCTTAGGAGATTCATTATTTTCTTGGTATTCTAAGAAACAACACTCAGTAGCACTTTCCACTGCTGAAGCTGAATATGTAGCATCTGGAAGTTGTTGTACTCAAGTGTTGTGGATGCAACACACACTCATAGATTATGGTATGAGTTTTACCAAAACACAAATTTTGTGTGATAATACAAGTTCCATTTCCCTTAGTAAAAATCCTGCACATCACTCTTGTTCAAAACACATAGATATTAGGCATCACTTTCTTAGGGATCACACACAAAAAGAAGATATCATTCTTCAATTTATCGGAACGCAAGATCAACTTTCTGACATTTTCACAAAATCTTTACCCTCCGATAGATTTGAATACATTAAACAGAAGTTAGGAATGATAACCATAAGGTAATCCTCCTCAATAACTTCATGATTGAACCATTATTCTTACAGTAATAAACTCCTTTTCATAGGGGGAGTACATTTCGTAATGAATCTTTTTCATATTTTTCGTAATGAAGCTTTTTCATATTTTTCGTAATGAAATTTTTTTATATTTTTTGTAATGAAGCTTTTTTATAATTTTTCGTAATGAAGTTTTTTTCATATTTTTTCATAATGAAGTTTTTCAATTCATTCATATTGTAGTCTTTCAAGATTTTCGTAATGGAATTTTTCATACTTGAAATTTTCGTAATGGAAATTCTCATACTTAAAATTTTCGTAATGGAAATTTTCATACTTGAAATTTTCATAATGGAAATTTTCGTACTTGAAATTTTTGTAATGGAAATTCTCGTACTTAAAATTTTTGTAATAAAAATTTTTGTATTTGAACTTTTCGTAATAAAGATCTCTGTACTCAATTTTTTTTTTTAAGTTTTTTTTCTGGAATCTAAAGTCCTTCAAGAAGAATTTTCCTCAATACGAATAATTCTCCTGACAATCCGAAAGGTATGATTCTTTCTTAAGTTTTCATAATTACCTTTTACTTTCTGGTAGTTTCTTTTGTTTTTAAAATTTGTTGGATTCTAGTTTCCTTAAATTCGAATTTTTTTTAAAACCTCAAAATATCGGATCCTACAAAATTTTTCTTGCGGTTATTTTTTCAACCGTCAGATCAAATTAGAAGAATTATCATCCTTTGGTTTGAATTGGGAAGTTCAACCATCACTCCAACCCCTATAAATAGGGGACCCTAATGGTTGTCCCACATCGGTTTTCAAAGATTGTGCGTGTCAAAGCTATGTTCCTCTACAAAAGCTTGTTTTGAATTATTCAAAAGTGCTCCAGTCCAAATGTCTGCAGAAGTTCCTTCTCAAGAAATTTCTACTGTCAAGCCGATTCTGGAGTGGAAAATTTACAGGGAGAGGTTGGTATATCCAAACTTCTTCAACAAATAAGACTATATTATCTCCAAGAACATCAATCTCAATGGATGGGAAAGTGTATCCATTTCAAAGACAAGAGCTCAGGATGTTTTGTATCTGGATTTGATTATAGAATTATATGAATCAGTTAGCTTTTTCAAAGAATATAGCAGAGAAAAATTTTCCTTCAAGAGTTATGGAAAAACTTATGCACTCTCTTACACAAAGGCTGCTAGCTTAGTGGAGATGTCATATGAAGGGGAAGTCGATTGTTTCTCCCACAAACTGTTAGATGTTCAAGGAAGTTTTGTAAAGGTGAAGGCTATGGAATGCCTTGGACTTACTAATGTCAAGACCAAAAAGATTTCCAATCTGTCTACCAACAATCGGATTCTTTATCTATGGGTTTAGGGTCTTATCGTACCGAGGAAGGGTGATGAGGACACTCTTAAGAAAAGTGACATGTACATCTTGGATTTTTTGGTAAATATAAGGAAGGTCAACCTCATGAATCACATCCTCATTACGGTTGAGAACATCAAGAATGGGAATCTGAGAGCTTAGATTATTATGTATCATACCCTACTCTCCAAACTGATAGTTTGGTGCCTTGAATCTTTCCAGATCCCCTGCAGTTCCAAGCTGAGGAATTGAAAAGTGATGCTTATCAGTGATGATACCCTCAAGAGAATGAAGGTTGGTTTCTCTAAGGAGTCAGGTGAGTTTTATGATCTACCTGAGGATGAGCCAGAAGCCATTCCGAAAAATGTTGAAGAAGCTGAACCTTCAAAGAAAGCTGGAAAGAAGAGGAAATTAAAGGAAGTAGAAGCAACCGAGAAAACCCCTAAGGACAAAGAATCTCAATCCGCACCGCCAAATCCCAAAAAGTAGAAAGCTTATCTGGATGAAGTGGTTTCCAAGTGGAGGGAGGATAAAAAGACTTGGAAGTAAGGGGAACCATAATTTAGAATAGATCCTGCCGAGGCCAAAGAGAAAGCTGTTGAGGAGATTGAGAAGCAAGCTAAAGAGAAGAAGCTCAAGAAGAAGATGTCAGATTCAGAGATTGTGCAATCTCTTTTAAAGGATACTGATGTAGCATCAGAAAACATTCCCGTACTGAAAATCTTCTTGGTGGAATCATTACCTGAGACACCGAGGAAAATTTTCATGACTCCGGAAAAACCACAAGAGAAGATTGTGGAAGAGAAGAAAGATGCAGAAGAAGTACAAGAAGCTGATAGTAGTGATGGCTCTGATGATGTGATTAATCAAGTTGAAGATTATCATAAAAAAAAGTACTTCTGAAAAATTGTCAATCTGTACTTCTCAAGTCGGATCTTCAAAACTTACTACTCTGGGAATAGATGAGAATGGTGAAGAGTAAGTAAACAAGTTATCTGAGGAAGAGAGTCATAATCATGACTTTATTCTTCCTGAAGATGATGAGGTATGAGTTGAAAAAGAGAAATTTGATGAAGATAATATTGTTCAATTATCTGGAAGTGAGGCTGAATCTCCTAATGAAGAAGCTATTTTGAGAATCAATAAGGGTAAACAAGTGGTTTATGATACCCCAAAGAAAGAAATTTTTGAGAAAGAAGGAAGATGGAGGATCCTCTAAGAGGAATATGGAAGAGCTAGAGGAAGAACCATCTCCAAGTAAAATTTCAGATTCAGAGTCATCAGCTTTAGGTCATGATTTTGTTGTTCAGTCCCTGAAGAAGCTTGTGGATACCATTCTGATCTTTCCAGCAATTGACTCGAGATGTTAGATGCTACAGCGCATCATGAATCAGAAATCAGATTCTATATCTATGGAGATGGATAGATTTTTTAAGATTGAGGCCGAACACCAGAATTTTTTTATCAACTATGAATCCCATAGAAAATCTTGCAAGAAAATGACCAGATGGTCTAAGAAAATCGTTTAATATTTGGAGGATCTTGATCAATTTCAAGAAGATATCAAGGAAGATTTTGATACCGAAGACACCAAAATTAAGAATCTTACAAATATCTTTCAAGAAAAGCTAACTCTTGAACAAAATTCTAGGATTCAAGATGTCAAAAATCTGAATATGAAGATGAATTTTGTTGTCCAAATCTAGAAAATAGAGAGGGATCTTCGGATAGAGATGAAAGAAAATCTTGTGAAGCAAGATGACTTGTTGAAGGCTCAAGAAGAGGCCCTAACGGCTCAAGAGGATAGGATCACAGGCTTAGAAAAGCAAGCAGAGGAGGATCACAAAGAGCTGAAAAAGCTGAAGACAATCATGAAGAAGCCAATGCCCAAGGAAAAAGAAACAAAATAGACCCAAATCTGATCTTTTGTTGTATTTTTTCCTTGTACTAAATCTTCCAATCGTAATTAAATTATGGTTCCTTGTTTTTTTTGGATGTCTATACTAATATTTTAGGTATCATATTTTTTCCATTCCCTCAAACGCTTTTTGAAAATCACAAAGGGGGAGAAATAAAAATAATTCTAAAGGGGAGAAGGAAAAATAATTCTAATTATAAGAAGATATATCCCTAAGGGGGAGTTTACCTAAGGGTGATCTTCTCATAACGAATATTTACATACCCAAGATAATGAAAATCCCATTCCAGAAATCTAGAATACGATCCTTAGTGTTCTAAAGCCTAAGGGGGAGTTAGTTGTTTTCATCTTTGAAAAAGTGAAAAGGGAGATAAGTTTTATTTTCTAAGTCAAGAAAAGTTTTGTATATACTTTTTCGTAAGGATTTTTGTGCTTTAAAAAAATGGGGAGACTGTTGAGTCAATAAGTTTTTCCTTATGACTTTTCCATTCCTTCAAACTTGGGGGAGATTTTTAAGTCAATAAGGTATCCTTATGACCTTACGATTCCTTCTTGTTTTGAAAATCACAAACACCTTATTTTAAGGAAAAACTCATTTTACTCCTTGTTTTAATTCTATAAGGAAAATTTCCTTCCCCAAGGAAATTTACCCTTACCTAGATTTCATTTTTCATATCAATATTTTTCATAAGTATAAAATTAGGTTTGTAATCAAAAACCTCGGAATATTATAATTACCTAGATATGAAGTATTCTATTTTAGAATCTGAATTCTCAGAATTCTGATTATGAACTCTCCTGAGTTCTGAATCCGAATTTTGAATCAGAATTCTGATTACGAACTCTCCGGATTTCTGACTCCGAATTCTAAATCATAATTCTGGTTATGAACTCTTCTGAGTTCTGACTCCGAATTCTGAATACGAATTTTGGATACGAACTTCTCTATGTTCGAACTCCGAATTCTGAATACGAATTCTAGATACGAACTTATCTAAGTTTTGACTCCTAATTCCCATGAACTCTGACTCCGAACTTTGTAAGTTCAGGTTCTTAATTCTTATGAATCTAGATTCTGAATTTCCTTTAAATTTAGACTCTGGAATTCTATAGAATTTAGGTTCTGAATTCCTACAAAACAGAATCTGAATATCCTAGTATTGTAGACTCTGAACTTTCATTTACTTACATTAAAAATATCAGATTCTATTTATGCTTACACTCATTTTGTTATAAAATTATGTCGTTCTTTTAGTTATCAACTAACCGTTGTTTTAGTGACACATGTACAGGTCCCTCCTAAATTCATGGAAAAATATTACCATTGGAGGAGGGAGCCAACCTTTAGAACCGTTCCTATAAATAGGAGCTCATTTGAAAGAGCTCAAGACTTTTCAAGACTTTTGGAACTTCATCTTCAACTTTTGAAAAATTATTTGTGAAGTGATATCTAGAGAGAGGCTCTTATAAATTCTCAAGCTTCATGTAGAAATTTTTGAACTACTTGTTCAAACTTTTCTTCGTGCAGATTTGCTTATTATAGAGGTTCGATTTCCTTGAAATCATAGACTTTGGGTTGTGAAGTCAGAGGTGTCGATTTCCATACAAATCAAGGGCTTGCATGGATAGTAAGACAGATACCGATCTTCGAATTGAGGGCATACCTAGGTTTGGATAAGATAGAATTTCTTGAATGTATAAATCAAGGGACCTTTTATCCAGGGTTGTTGGATACCCTCCTCTTTGGGTTAAAAGAGTTACTACTTGTTACTTGTAGTATTTTATTTTCCGCTGTGTATTTTAGTTGTTGAGGTAAGTATAACGTTCATATACTTACTTAAACTTGTAATCTGATTTTATAGGATTCTGTATGCTTTAAGGTAGAATATTAGTTGGTGTAAACTTTTTTTAAGTTTCATTTTCGGAATCACTTTTCTGGAATCAAGCAAGATAAGAGAACTTGGAGGTGATGTAAATTTTGGTTACACAAAATTTCCTTAGGGATTTTTTAAAGTATACAATTCACCTCCCCTGTAGAGACCCAAAGCTTGACGTACATGGAAATTACATTACTTTAGCGGAATACTTAATACATAACAAAAACAGACACACAAGGACTGTAATAGTTTAGTGTCTTTGGAAACTTGGAACGTAATCTTCTAATCGTGGTGAAAGATCTTCAACATCTCCCATAAAGATCTTCCCCTTTTTTTCTTACCTAAAACCTTTATTTATATCCTGGGGAAAAGAAAACATAAAAAGGGTGATCTCAAATGCTCAGTAAGGGTAAGCATGGATAAAATAAAACATACCATAAACATTTGAACTTAAAAACATGAACATAATGTTTAAACATAAAAATCTTGAGCAATGACATAAAACATGGAATTACGTAAGGCATAGATCATAAAGAAACATTAAGAATGATAAAATAGCATGGGAATACAACATGTAATTGTGGAAACCATTAAGCACATGATATGATTTCCATATTAGCCAAGGCATTGCTTCCAAGACCATCTTAGTGGACAAAGTCCCTTTCTGAATCGAGTTCACTCCTTGTTCCAGTCCTGCATTACTGAACCGGTTTAACTTGTCGTTCCATCCATGTCTATATCATGAGATATAAATCTTTACCCAATGAATTGGAGGGATATATAGGTCCCACCCATCTCATAATGAAATAATTCTTTCGTGTGCCACAAAATCATAAATCATACATCATAGCATAACCCATGTAATAAAATGGGATTCTTAAACATCACGCCATCATAACATAATCCATAAACAATTGATATCATTTCATCATAAGAAAATTGAAACCATTTAAATCATAGAGACATTTTACTTGAAACATAAACATATGAAGTAATGTCATCTTAGATGGAAAATAGTTTTGACATACACTTGAAATGAATTCTTGAGGAAAATATCCATTCTTCTTTAAAATCATTTTATTTTCACAAAATTCCATGAAATTTTAAAAGATAAGGGTTTTGTTGAAAATAATAATGCAATATTGTAGAGGAAGCTTCTTGAAAATGAGGCATTATGAAACCGTAAAAATACATTCACGCCGTATAAGTTAAAAATAACATTCTCCTTGTACTTTTGTCGGAAAAGTCAAAAAGTACCTTATATGGTAACCAAAGGAAAGATTTCATTCATACAATGTGGTAAAAATTCAATAAATGGTAAAAATGACTTTAAAAATTCATGGAAGAATGCTAAACATTTTATGAAAACATTTTTAGAAAACATGGTCATGGATGATAAACGTAACCCCAGTAAATACTTACGTATAAGCAATCTCGGATAAAAATGAGATTGAAAATTTATCCCTTACCTTATGTCCGATATGCTTCGTATGTATCCGAACCTCCTGTATAATGATTTAAATAATGTAATTGACTTATTACAGAATCATATTCATTGTTATGATATCATATATGGTTTACTTATGACTTTATATTACCCGTTCTTTTGTAAATTCCATGTTAAAGAGTGTTTTGGGTAAAATCGTTTCATTTGTTGTTCGTGTTTTGACTTGTAATTATTCATATGATTACTTAGATCATGATTACTTAATTCCAGAATATAAAACATGATTTATATATAATATATATTCATAATATACATATATATAATAGATCGATAAATGGAAAGAAATACACCGTTCATGGAGACGGTAGGTCGTACGTACGCATGAACGCTATTTTCGTTTCCCTATTTAGTTGAATGGAATTAAGTAGATTACATACATATATATATATACATAAATCCAGTAGCTTTATAATGTCATATATTTCATTATTATTTCTTATATATACTTTATAATCATTCGAAAATGGTTAACATGGAGAATGAATCTCATCGCGTCCTCGAGATGGTAGTCCGTACGTACGCACGAGAGATGATATCGTTCCCATAATTATTGAAATGAATTGGATAAAATATATCATAATCAGTATGATGTTATAATAACTATGTATATTTATTCTTTACACCATTATACCCATCCAAGTAAGGTGGTGTTGGAGAAACAGATTACACCACGGCGTGGAGATGGTATTCCGTACGTACGCACGCGCGGTGATTTCGTTTTCCGTAGGATGGATAGGTGGTGAAATAGGGTTGTTTCATACTTATAATAACATATCAGTATATGAGTTATAATTATTTTATTACTTCATAATGAAACAACTAAAGAATAATAATTAGAAGAAGAAATAAAGTTGAAAGAATCGGTAACAGACATTACCTCTTCCTTGAAGCGCCTCTCTGAGACCTCCACTTAGGGCACTAAAATTAGTCTTTGAAGAAGACCAGAACCCCTAGGATGTTTCTATGGAAGTGGAGAAGATAATTTTGCAGGGGTTGTCCGAGCTTGAAGGCTCAAAGTGGTGTGAGGAAGAGAGGGAGGAGGTTCCCTTTTATAAGGGAGGAGAGGGGCACCTTTGGAAAAACAAAAAATATTATTTTATTATAAATCCATATTCGGTTTTAAATAGCTCCAAATTGATTTATTTCAAAGATAAGGTGGTTATGGGTAGAAATAATCTCATAAAATAGAATTTGGACAAGTTTAGTTTACTATTTTAACCTTATCATTTAGACTTAACTTTAAGTTAGATAATTTTACTTTTACCATGTCTTTTTGTGTTCTTACACTATAAGGTTAATAAACTTACTATAAGAATCCAAACGAACCCCAAGTTGTTTATTATTAATATATATAACCTTATATAAGTCATTTGGCCGATACTTAGATTTTTAGGAAAAAAATAACAATTAATAATATAATATTTGTTTTAAAAACTATTTTATGTCAATTTTGACACTATTTAGTAATTGATTTTTGTGAAAATCATAACAGAATGATTAGTTCGAAAAGCGTTAATTAAATCAATACCAACATGTCATATTAACCTAGAAAATTAGTGTAAATCATAAAAAGTCTCAAATTACATTAATTTTTGTATTTATAACATCAATTATGTCAATATTTCATTAATAAGATAATTAATGTATCATCTTTGTGTCATAAATAAATTAAATTATTTAATGTCTAAAAATTACAAATAAAATACCATTATGTAGGAAATCTTTTTATATTTCTAATGAAAATTTATAGTCTAATTTATCTTATGTATAACCCTATATTAAAAATGATTTACTTATTAAACTTTGATTTTAACTATTTTAACCTTTCTTTAAATAAATTAATAATAAATGTCCTAATCTAATCCAAGTGGGACTAAATGGTCATATTTTATTCCTAATGTTGTTTTTGGTCGAATTACACTTATCCAATAGAATTAGTACATGTGTTAGGGTAATAATAATATCAATTTTACCCTTAATTACCCTATTTACTTTTAACCGTGGTAAAAAAAGTAAAAAGTTACTATTCACCAAAAATTATTTTCATCTCATTAAACCAAATTTTACTTACTAACATCAACCGTGTCTCTCGGATTTTTGAAATTCCATTCACAAAAGTGGTAAAATTAATTTTTATGTAAATTTGCAAATTCTCCTAGGAGGTGGGTAAAAGACGGTGAAAAGTTCAATGAAATTATTATAAAATTACTCCAATGAATTACATTGAACTTATATAGGTATTATGTATCAATTTTGACCTAAAATAAATTTAAATAAAATAAATAATTATTTAAATAAAAAGTCTGTTTTTAAATAGTAACCCAGTGTTTTCACTATTCATCAAAAATTGAAAGTTTTTAGAAAAATACCAAAATTTCACCCTAGGCTAATTTCGATATTACGAATCCAAAAATGAAGTCCATTTTCAAAAATAAAATTTATATAATTTTAAAAAGTGGGTGTTACTATTCATAATGGCTAGTTTTAATAATATTTTAATAGCTTATCGTTGTTTAGCGAAACTCGGTATTGCGTACAACACACGCTATCGTGGAAGGTCGCGCTTGCATGTAATGCAAGCCAAGTCAGGGATGCGTGTTGTGCAAGCTCATTTTGGTGTAGCGTACAACACAAGACATTAATTAAATTAAAAAGAATATTTTTCATAAAATCTCGGGGTGTTACATCCCCCCCCCCTCTTGTATTTGGGCATCTCATGTTTATATATTTGATCCTACATTTGGAATTATAGAGTATATCATACTCACATACCATCTCACTGTAAATCCTCTATCCAGAATCCATGTTTTGTACATGCCTATTTATATCAAATAAATATCAATAATATTATCCTTTTAAGTAGTTATTTTCTTGACCCATGACTGTCTACCCACCTTATTTGATGAGGATGAACCTATTAATCCTCCAATTCAAAGGATTCCTATTAATTATACAAAAATAAAAAACTATTTTTTGTTTTAATCTTGTTTAAAGATGTTTCCAACTACTTTAATTCTTCTTTCTGGGTCTCCTTTCATAACATCCTTTTTAATCTTGATGCACAGTTTATCACCTTATTCCTAAAACATTCATAGAAAAATAAGTTTCCATTAAAAACATAAGAGATATAGGAAGTTATTTTTTCCATTTTTTAGTATTCTTTATCCCTGAAATATATTTTTAAAATAGAGAACATTTATTAGGTATTATCCAACTACCCACAATAACAACACCTTCCTTTTAGTGTTATTTTTTATCCTTTTATTCATCAAAAGTGTTCTTCTAAGTGTTATGAAATTCAATATTCTTCTAGGATGATGATTCTTGAGGATTAGAATCAATTGTGACTTCTTTCATCTTATGACAGTCTCACAATATATTTTCATTTTTCTCCAAAGCACTGCACTTGTGGAATATCATCAACTTTTTAGTGAGAACCCCATGAACTTCCTTAGTGGTTTGTTAACTTGAACTGCTTGATGTCATGTTGGGAGTAAGAATTATTTCTGAATCATCACACTTACATTCCAATTTCATGACTAAACCTTTGAGTTTTTTTTATTATATTGACCCTTTATTTCATAGAATCAATTGGTTAATCAATGATATGGTCTTGTTCCCTTAATTTTGATCCTTATCCCAACTTCTTTATTTTGGTTTATATAATTTCTATATTTACATTTTTCAATATTCATCACCAGTCCTAAATTTTCCTATTCTTGTTTCTACATATAGAGATTGAAGTCATAAAAAATCAATTATCATTATTTTCATTATTCCTCCAAATATAAATTTCCTTAAAGATAGCCTCATGTTTAGCCTCAAGATCTACGCTTCCCCTGATTACATCATTTACATCATCATTATCTTTTACTTGTGGATTTTATATAATATCCACAAGAACATATTCATTAATATCTCAATAGTATTCAACCTCTTACAATTCTATCTTTTTTGATCTTTCACCTTCTTGAGATAACAAGTTCTTCTTATTGAATAATGTTCATTGTGTTTTTATTCTACTTTTTTCACCTGTGAATGTTTTCTTCATGGATTCATCTTCATCATCATCATATTAAAATTTCTTAAAACTATTAGTAGTAATATTACCTACATTACTACATCAAAAGTAAGAAAGTGTAATCTTTCCATTGAATTTTCCTTTTCCCCTCTTAAGATTAGAGGAAAGAAAATTAATTTCCTCATCAACCTCTTCTTCATCTAGATCTTTATTTACTAAAAGTTTCTTCATTTACATGAAATAAACCTCATATTATTTCTCATTTATCATAGATTGACTTTTATTGTTACTCATGTCATATACCATGAGATTACTATGGAGACTATCTGATGTTACCTCCATTTGAATTTATGTTCAAGCACTAATACCTTCACATTAAAATACGTAGGTAGTCTTCTCAAGATTATATAAACAATTTTTACATTATAAAGATTTTATCTATGTCCATATATGTCTTCAATAAGAATATTTAGTCAATCAAATAATTCATTGACTATCTCATTCAGGATCATTCTCAAGTCCTCATACTTATTCCAAAAAAAATTCAAATTCACCTATCGAACATTATAATCAAATTCATAAACATTGAGAATATTTTTCTATATATCATGGTAGGTTTTACATGAAATCAACTTTATATAGATAGGGTTAGCCAAATATCCCCATAATTTATTTATTTTCTTGGAATCATCATCCATATTATTGTGATTTATTTCTAATAATGATCTATTAAACATACTAACAAATATTTTATGCATTTAAGCTATGAAAACATCCATTCCCAAAGAAAAAAAAGTAATTTTTCATTATTTTTTTGTATTTGGAAGTTATTACCTACAAAAATGGGAATTTTTTATGGTTGTAAATCATCACCATGGGACTTAAGAGAGAGAATGCTTCACCCTAAACCTTCACTTCGATACAAATTGTTGCTCACAATCAATGAAAATACCCTGAGTGGGGGAGGATTAGGGTATTGTAATCTAAAATTTTATCCTTGATTCAATATTGTTCTTTATAGTTGAGGAACTCTTCTCTCTCTCTCTCATAAAAATTCTACGAAAATAAAGTAGTAAATAATAAACACATGTGTATTCAGCTAGTTTACCCAAACTAGGCTATTCTAAGGAGCATGGAATTAGCAATGTACTAATTCATTTAAAATAATAAGTGAACTATTTTATGTTTGACTACAATATGGAGTAATCATACCGACCCTCTAGATTCATTATCCAGTCAATGACTTAAATAATTCATTGATCCTCTTTATAGTTAGAAACATACTAATCCTTTAGTAGTGATCTTATTATCCATGAAATGTAGATGAGATTATACACTTGTAATGGTGTTATACTTATAAAAAGGTCTAATGAATTTATAATGAGATATAAATTCTATGATTTACTCCTTTTCGCCTTCAACTATCCATAATTCCCTGGAATTCTCATCTCTGATCTCTTAATATTTTTCTCTATTCTTTAAAAAATACTCTTAAAATAGCTATAATAAGTTTTTATATTTTCTTTAGGAGTCTAACCTTAATACAATAGTTAGGGTTAATTATCTCATTCTTATTCCACTAAGATATTCCAGGTGTCACATACACATTATTTTAGTGATTAAGTTCCATAAAACCTCTTAAAAATGGGGCCATAAATTCCTTTTAAATTTCAAATATAATCTTCTAGGTTGTATGATAACTAATTTACTATGGCATGGTATCTACTTCTATAGTATGTTCATTTTCTTCTATGTATTCACCACAAAATGGAATTTTATTCTATAGTGTAATATTATATTCATGGTGTGTGTACCTCAACAATTTTAGTGATAGTGAAAATCTATTCAACCTTGATATGTGGCATGATTACCTGTCTTGCAAAATGAACTGCATCATCTACTGTCCAACATTAAAAAATTATCTATATTTCCATATCATTTATTACCCAATATGCATTGCATACCACTATTTAAATCCCTTAGTATTGACTAGACCAGTGAGTCACCTTATCACCCCTCATAGTGATTTTCTCCATAGTGTCACCTTACACCATTGTCTTTCCACCTACTCACCTACAACACTTCACCACCTTGGTTGAGTTTTTCTTTGAGCTTGATAGGTTTTTTCCACTATATGTAGATTCTCATATTGCCTTATATTCATATATGGTCATTATTTATTTTATATAAACTACTTATACATCATGATTCATTATATTATGACATTGACACCTTGAAAATGGGAGAGACAAAACTCTAACCAAATATATTCTAAAATGTAGCTTGAGATGTTATAGTGTGGTTTCTACCCTCTAAAAATGTTTCTCTCCAATTGATACTGACCGTCTACAGTCCTATTATTGACTTTGAAATTTCCTTTAAGACACTTCCAAACATCCTCAATATTCAATCTTAAACACATAGAATCCCCCCAAAACAAAAAATAATTTTTTACAATAGAACCCTTAAATGTTATGATATTTAGGTCATCCTAAAATGTAATACCTCATATTCACCATCTAATATAAGATGTTTATGCCACTCTAAAATATAAAATCTCAAATAATCCCTTTAATATGAGTCATTCAAACCATTTTTAAATATAAAATTGTAGGGCCATTGTCTAATGTAAAGGTGTTTAAATCCCCCTTAAGGCCTTCAATCCAAAGTTTAAAAAATCAAAAATCTTATAAATATCATGTATGGAAGAAATTTTTCATCCATAAAATCTCGAATGCTTTAATGAAACATATTTATAATATTTTTATCACCTGAGATGTTCTAGATTGATTATTTCCAAAAAGATCATGTCACTTGAAATTAGAATTGTTGACACTGAAGTTAATGGAAAATTATTAAAAAACAATGTCCAAATAATTATTGACAAAGTAAAATGTGTACTAGAGGATGAAATATATACACCCTATTATAATAAAATAAATAAATGATGAGGTTTCCACTCTTGTGGAACCCAAAAATAAATAAAATAATGAAGTGTTGCCTTAGATTTCAAAAAATAATAAAAGATCTAGATGAATCCATTGAATTAAAATGGTAATTTATAATTAAAAATTTATTAAAAATTATATTAAGCATCTAAGGAACATTGGAGGAAACAGATAAAATGAATGTGTGATAAATTTTAAATGATCATAATAAAGATTGGATTGAATTAATGAATTATCACAATCATATTTTAATTACTGGTTTTAATAAAAATAAAATAAGTTAAAATAAATTCATAAAAATTTGTAATTTCAAGGATTATAATTTGAAAGTGGTCATGATATATTGGGTGTCAGTATTTAATGGTTAGTTAAGTGAAATCCCATGTAAAAAATGATTAATTTTTGTATTGGATATGGATTTGTACAAGCCTTGGATTTACAAGTTGGTTTCCCGCCAAATTAACCTAATCTTTTACACTATATCTCATAAAAAATATCCCCACTACATTAACATTATATAGGAAAATACTTTAATATTGTAAGTAATTTTTTTTTGAAAAAACATGATAAATTTACCTAAAATGAGGATTTTATTGGTTTATTATTATTTTTAAGTTTACATGACATGGTTGTGAATTTAATTGTGTTTTTTAAACATGTTAAAGTGTGAAGAGGCCAAGATGAGCCTATGGAAATTGAAAATCAAAACAGGTTGTTTAAGAAAAAGGTATGTTATACTCAATGGGATAAGGATATCATAGACAATTACTCTCCCTATATATGAAGGTATAGGGTGTTTTGGAAAAAAAATGGAATGTCGTTCCCAATGTTACCATTGTAGTTACGATATAAATATATCACTGGCTATGATAGAGATATTGCCTTATGACTTAGGTATGTCAACATATTGTAATAGAAGAACTGAATAACTCAAGGAATTTTATCTCTTTCAAAAATCCTATATTGATACATATAATCAAACTACTCCTTAATTTATCGTTCTATATTAAATAATAAAATGTAATCTATTTTGATTAGGATAATGAAAATGTATATGCAATCCATCATAATCTATGATACAACCATATTGACATCTATGATTAAGAGAATATAAAATATAAGATCCTATGATATTAAATCAATAATATGACATGTTATTTGCAACATTTGAAATCATGAGAAAGTGTAATCTCATATCACAAATAATATTGATATAGTTTAAATTAAAAAAGAATAATTAGGGTTCATGGCCTATGATTGAGACTTACTAATGATGGTGATTGGAAAGTGAACAAAAAATTTAATATATCATCAGTATGATATTCTTATATCATCAAACACTTAAATTCCATCATAAAAATTATCACACCCCAAACATGATTATCTCTTATTTTTAATTTTTTTTCAATGTTGAATCTTTTCCTAAAGTTTGGGTTCGGGTCCCAATTTAAAAAAAATTGAAGTTTGATAATATTTTTGGGTTTTGGGCTGGTGCACGGGCACCGCATGATTATAGGTAACTGTGCGGTCAGCCCAGGTGCTTGTGCGGCTACCCGATTCTTAAAATAAATAAATTTTATAAATGTTTAAACCTTAATAATAATAATAATATTTTTATTATAGATAATAATATTATTATTATTAAATTGTTATTAATATTAATATTATTATTAAATTATTATTATTATTATTATTATTATTATTAAAATTGTTTTTAATATTATTATTTTTTTAAATGAAATTAATGTTTTTAATGTGATGAGTATTATTATTATTATTATCATCATCATTATTATTAAGTTTGTTATATTATTATTATTATTATTATTATTATTATTATTATTATTATCATGTTATTATAATTATTATTATTATTATTATAGGTATAATTTTAATTTTTTTAGAAACCCTAAGGGGGGTCGTCCCCCTGTCTCCCTCCTCTATGCGGCACACAACCCCCCCCCCCCCCCCAACCTCTCTGTCATGCCAAACAGCCTCATGTTCTTCTTCCCTTTCTATCACACTAGTCGACCACCCCTCTCTCTAGTCGGCTCTCCCACCAGCAATGCATCTCCCTCCGGCTCACCCTCACGCGTGACCCCCCCCCCCCCACCCCTCCCCCACCAGCTGAAGGCCTTTGGTACACTGCCTCTCCTTCTTTCTGGAAAACACATCTCCTCTCATCTTTATGGGAGAATCCCTCCATAGTGAGTTTCCTCTCCTTTATCTCTTGATTTCTAAGGTTTCCATGTGGGGTTTCTTAGTTGTTCAAACCCTATAATTATAATATACTTGTTATTTATTTCCCTTTTATGAAAGTATAAATATATTTGATAGACTTGTGTTGATTTGAACCCATTTTAGTCCTTAGCCTTGGCATAAATGGCTGGTTTCATGAGTCCTCATTTTATTATTTAAATTGTAACATTTAATTGTGCTAGGATTTCCATGAAATGCATTTGGGTCTTTCTAATAGTTTTAAAGTGGGGAAATGGGTCTTGGATGGTAGGGTTTTCATTTGGTGAAAATTTCATTTTAAATATAATTGGGTTTTAAATTTATTTTTGACCTCAAATGATTTTAAAATAGGGTCTTTCACTTTTATTCCAATAGAGTTTTGAAATGTTGGAGTGGTTTATCCCTTTTGAAAATTCCTAGTTGGCCTCTTTAAAAGTGGTTTGATAGAAATGGGTGGTGTTGGTCCTTGTTTTGGTATTCAAATAATGATACCCATGTGTTTGTTGGTTGGTTTTGTAATGTTTTGAAATCTTGGGTGGTTTTTTTCCATGGATGGAATGGTGGATTGCTTTGCACAATGGAACTTGGTTTTGAAAAAGGGTTTTATGAATTATTTCTATTTGATAAAAATTCCAATGAATGCTTTCATTGTGAAATACACTTAATCATTGGGATTTAGGCCAAATGGTTTTTTGAGTGGGCTTCCTTTGTGTTTTAATGGTTTTCCTTGTCTTGAAGGGGTGTTTTGGTTTTATAAATAGAAAATGGAGTTTCCTTGACTTATTTCATTATGCTTGAGGGTGTGTATGCTTTGCCTTGGAATTGCATATGAACGTCAATTTTTTTTAAATGAATTTACAGATGTATATGATATGAGTGAAGTTCTGGTTGTCACTTGTGATGTGATATAGATTGGACCTTGATTTATTAAATGATTTAATGATTTATTAATTAATTAATTGAAACCCTAGGTTAGGGTTTGATTCAGGTTTTGTGGTTTCTTGTTGTTTAGGGTTGTGTGAATGGTCCCCCAAGACCTATTCCTGTGGATTCCATCAACCACCTCCAAATACGAGGTAGTTTGGGATGTTTCAGTTCTCCTCCACCATCTGAGGTATGTATTTTATGTTATTTTTTGGATTCACACCATCTTAATTAGGATCTTTATTTGTTTTAAGGTTTGTAGAATTTATGGTGTAGTGTGTTTAACTCTGCTTTGTGGATTCGATTTGTGGGTGTCAAGAATGACTACATTTATATGCATAGGGTAAGGCATATATATATATATATATCCCCTTTTTACATGTTTCCTCATGGCATTGAGAAAATGTGCAATTCAGCTAGGGGAATATATATATATATATATATATATATATATATATATATGCATGTGTGTGTAAGTGTGAAGGGTTGGTTTGAGTGGTCTTCATCAAAAAGCGGTATGTTTGAGGTAGGTTTCCCTATACATTATCCATTAAATTAAATAATTTTTGATTTCTTTTTTTTTTTATCATTTTTATTTAATTCTAGTTAGTAATTTATGGTTTTTATAATAATTGATTATTTTGAAATAAAGTAAGACCCTCTATGTAATTAAATTTCATGGAATTTCCTGTTAAATGTGTTTACAAAGTGTTTGATGAAATTCCCCTTTTTCCTTTATAAATTTTTTTTGGAATTAAAATAGTGGTTGGGTTTATTAAATGGGTTTCCAAGCATGTTTCCAGTTTTCAAAGTGGTGTGTGTGTGGTTCTTTAAGAAATGTTTTAGCATGTGATGGTTGTGTGATGTCCTTTTAGCACTTTAAAAATGGTTTCATCAGAAAACCCTCCTTGGAATGGTTCCACACCTTATTGGTTGATAAAAGATGGGATTTTACTTGGTTTGGGGATTCCCTTGTGTTATGATGGTTTAAAGGCAATATTCTTGTCTCTTGGGTGACTTTGGAGTGACCTTGTGGTGTGTGTTGACTATGTGTGATGAATGTACTTGTGATTGGATACTTTCTTACCATTGTTGGCTCACCCCATTTTTAGTCTGAACATGGGAACCTAGCATAGTGAGTGAATTTTCGGTGAATGATTACTACACTGTTTTAGATTACACATTATCGAGTGGCCCATAGTAGGGGATACTTTGTTATTATTTCTATGGGATTAGGGCCCTTGGTCAGGCCAAGTAGTGAAACGTTTGGGAGTTTAGGCGTTATGATGTCATAGGTAGGGCATTCCTTCGAGATGAGTAACATGTATAGTATATTCTAAATTATTCATGAGCTCCTAGGTTCTCCCATGTTTTCTGGTACTTAGTATTCTGTAGTAAATGATTGTGATGCATATACTGATTGGTTTCTCTTGTATGGTTTCACCATTTCTTGTGTTTTATATTTATTGATATTGTTTCCTTGCATAGTGTAGCTTCTTTATAATGGTGATAAAATAGTTTCAAGTGTTTATTGAAAAATGTTTTGAAATTTTTTTACACTTCCTTCCTTTTTAGTGTAATCATCACCTCTTTTAAAATGTCAATGTCTTCTTCTTAAAAAGGTAATTTGGTTTTTAATTGAAAAATGCCAATGGACTCTGATTTGTTTTAAGAATAAAATGTGTAAAAACCAATTTTTATACATTGTATTTTAAACTTGAAATTGATGTATCTTTTATTTAAAGGAAATGAATATGGGAATATATTGTCTGGGCACACCTGCTGAGTTTTAATACTCACGCCTATAGTTTTTTATTTTTTTTTAACTTCAGGTGTTTTTCCTTTTTTATATTCAGCCTCCATAGTGTGATGTTGATTTGAGGTCGGTGGTGACCCATAGGATCACATAAAGGTATGTAAAACTTTATTTTTCCTTCCACTCCTAGTTTTAATTTTCTATTTTCAATCTTTATTTATTTTATTAACTTTCATTTGTAGGCTAAATCATTCCCACTTATTTATTTTTGATTCCCAGCACTAGTTTCCCTTTTGTGGGGATTAGGAATGCCCTTCAGGCCATTCCGTAGACCGACTCAAGTGACTGGTTCAGGGTTGAACTGGTTTTTTTTGTAAAATAATGGTATTAGATTAGGCCCTTGATATTTGGGGTGTCTGGTAGATGGAGATTTGGAAAGTCAGGACCTGGGAGGTAGGTGCAGGAAGAGCATCGCAAACTCTTTCTCACACTGATCCTTGAGTCTCAATGGGTAGTCTGGGATTTGAGTCTTTTTTTTGGTTTTTTGGATTAAGGGATGAAAATGGTGGTGAATTAGTTTAGTTTGTGTCCTCATGTGGGTTGGTAACCCATGTAGAGTCCAAGTGCTTGGTTCAAGGTACTCTTAGTGTTAGGCCTTACTTGGGGAATGGGTCACCACCATGTCACCAGGTTAGGCATAAGCACTAGTTCCTCATTCTAGTGGTTCTTTTTTGGTTTTGTTCCATTCTGGTTTTAGTTGGTGTAAGCATAGGATGAAAATTAAAGGAGATTTTTGGAATGAAAATAGATTTTCAAAATGAAAGAGGATGAACACATGTGCAAAGACTCATGGGATTGCTTGGGTGTGTATTTTAAATTAAATTCTTGGTCTTATTTTTCTAAGTTGATTTTGAAAATGGGAAATTATTTTGGAAATTTAATTTGGTTTAAAAATTGGGTTTTGGTATTTGGAAAGTGGCCTTATAAGAAGTAAGTTTTGGAATTTAAATGAAAATGGTGGTTTTTGAAAGGGATTTCTTGGATGTGTTTATATTTGTTTAGTTTTTTAGCTTTTTTTGGATGAAGGTGCTTTTATTGATGTTTCTTTAGCTTGATATCAGTTTTGGATTTGTTTATTTTGTGATGTTATGATAATACCACCCCAAAATTTCCCCAGAAGTTGTTAATGATTCATTCCCAATTCTCATTTCTATCAAGTTTTTCTTGTTCTTTGAGGTGTTTGGGGTCTGTTAGGGGAATTTAAATGGTTTTAGGGGTGTAGATCATGTCTTCAGGCAGTTGGGGACTACTTGGTTTATTATAGTTTGTATTTTATTGGGTTTAGTGGAGGTTCCAGCCTTGGACTAGTAGAGTTGAATGTCTTATCATAGTTGGAGTTGGGATGATGTGGTAGGTGTTAAAGTTTGTCTTCATCTAATGGATCATACCTGAGGAGGTGAAGGTGAAAAGAGTTAAGATCATATCCATAGTTAACAAATCCAGTTGTTGGTGAAGGCCCGTGTTGGTCACTTCAAGGAGTTGGCTTTTGGAGCACAAGTGCTTGTAAAATCTGGTGCCTCTCATCATTTGTAAGGGTTCACCATCGGGTGAGTGGGGTGTACGAGAGGAACATATTTTTGAAGAATCCATTTCATCGGTGTCGGCTTCTAGTCCATCATACCACTTTCTGATGTGCCATCGATATGGCTGGTTCGGTCATTCCAAGTTGTCTTATCGCATGCCTCAGAAGCCTTTCTATTGTTGTGTCCATTCAGGTCATCAGAGAAAGTTCTATAAGAAGAACCATTTGAGGAAGGAGTCCTAATTGGGGGATACTAGTGCTTGAATGTGAGGTAGGAGATGCTTCATCCATTAGATCCCTAGCCACAGGTCTCTGGGTGATCCTTGCGCGTAGTCAGGAGTTGTCAGGGGTGTGAAGTCTTGGTTTGGATTTTTTGTTTCGTTATGGGATTAGATCATTTAAGGACTTTTAGTTCTTGCTTCTTGCTGTTGAGGTTTTACCTCCATTGTAAATCCATCGTTTCCTTGAGAGATTGTGATGAACTTGTTCTGTTGTAGTTCAAACTGTAAGAACCCATTTTTTGCTATGAAAGACTTTAGAATATTCTTGATATTATTCCAGAGCAGCGCCATCATACGGCATGCGATTCCGAGCCCCGGAGTGGCCGGAATTAAATTTTCGGTGCGTTCACACTAGAAACGCCAAATAAATGGGATAACTCCTAAATGGTTCTTCAGATCAGATATCTGAGTGTACGAATGGGTCCGGAATGGGGTTTTTACCCTAGGAATGACATAAAACATGTCGGCGCGGGGTGTTTGGACCCCTCGCTCACTTTCAGAACGTTAAATGGATAAATTAATTAATTTATTTATTCTTTTAATGGTGAAACTCAAGTATCTCTTAAACGGTGGCTCAGATTGGAAAACTGGGGGCACCGTTGAGTCTGGAACGTTCTGTTTACCCTAGGAGGGGTGTAAGTTTCACGGGCACGGGCCGTCTGTGAAAAATGGTCCCAGGGGTGTTTTCGTAATTTGGGGACTTTGGGTGTTCAGTTATATAACATTTGAACGGGGCCTCAGATTAAAATTATGAGACCGCCGTTGCGTTCATAGCATTGTTTTTATCCTAGGGGAGGCTTAATCCCGACCCTGTCGGGAGTTCGGGTTCGGGCCGACGGGCGGGTGGTTAAGTGTTTTCTATTTAAACACTTAACTCACCCCCTCCCTCTTCTTCTTCCTCACCTGGACAGCAGCAGGCGGCAGCCCTCCCTCTCCTCCTCCAACTCTGGCAAGGAAGCTCCTGCGAGGTGTGGCAACTCCATCAGTTCGTCCGTGAAGCGTCGGGCGAAGCCCAACGAGGTAGGAGGTTTTTGTTGCGTTTTTATTTTTGAACCTTTCTTTTTGATTCATTTACAATGTTGAATTGCCATCTATTTTGCAATAAAATTCCATAATCGTGTAGTATAATTTATGAGCTTTCCAACGCCTTTTTCGGTTTCGAATTTAGAGTCTTGAGACCTCCGCAATCATCCGCCGAAGTTTGCGGGTTTTTCAGTTTCCGGCGGGTTCAAGCGGCGACCCTAGGAGGGGGCGGCGTGCGGTGGTTCCAGCGGCGGGGGTCCCTCGGCAGGGCGGCCGGCGCGAGAGGGCTCTACGGAGGCAGGCGGAAGCGGCTCTCGGACGGTGGCGTGACTAAGGTGCAGGGTGGTCGGCCGCGGGCTTCAGGCGCGACAGCGGAGGAGGTCGGCCATCCGGGCGGGCGGGCGGCGCCTTGCCGGTGTGGGCGAGGCGGGGTCGCGGTGCGCGACCCCGGCGGGAGACCAAGACCCGCCTATGGCGGGTCGTCGGGTGGAAAGGACCGGCCGTATCGGCCGGTCGGGGGTGGCGGGCTGCGGCCAGCTGGCCGCGGCAGAGTGAACCGGACCCGTGGTTGGGCCGTGGGTCGGCTGTGCGGACCGGGCTGGTCCGGCCCAAAGGATTTTTTTCCCTCCAATTTCGGGCGCCCGTATCTTGAGCTACGAGCGTCCGTTTTGCGTTCCGTCAGCAGCAGCGCGGACCTCGCGTCGAGGGGAACATGTTGAGATGGTTTCGGGAAAATTCCTGAAACGAGGGGCCGCGAAGGCGTGGCACGTCTTTAAGCGAATCGACTTTTTTCGGGGGTTCTTGTTTTGAGCAGCGCGGACACACCCGAAGTCCGTTTTGAGCGCCGTAAGTGGCGATGCGACCCTGGCACTGAGGCGGAGCTTTCCAGAGTAGATTCAGGCGTTGAGGCCGAAGTTGAGGCATGGGCCCTACGGCCCGTCTTTCGAGCTACATGCAGTGTTGCACGACTTTCTCATCGGGCGTCCGTTCGGGGCGTGCGAGCAGTCGATTCTGAATGTTTTTCCGAGGGGATTACAATGGTGCAATTCGCCCGCCCTAATTCCGCACAATGGTGAGGGCCCCACGAGGGTCGATTGGGCGTTGACGGTTATTTTCCATCTCTATCACTGGGCAACCGTTTTGGACAAGTGAATAGTCCATCTTGTGTACTTTTTCGAGAGGATCGCAACGGTATGATCCATTGGCAGTGCTTCGGGACCGGGGTGCGGGTCCCGTGTGGTACCGCTCGTGCACGGGGAGCTGGAACGTATCTTTTTCTATGGATATTCGTTCCGCTCAAGTGAGTAGTGATTTTGACGTGTTTTTCTGAGAGCATTGCGATGGCGCAGTTCGCCCGACCTTTTTCGGAGACGTGTTGTGGGTCCCACCCGACCCGACTACGATGAATAGTACCTTTTTCACCAAGTGTCCATTTTGGGTGATTGATTATTTAATCCCGTGTGTTTTTTCGAGGGGATCGCAGTGGCGTGATCTGTTTGTTCAATTTCGGGATCTTGGGGTGGGCCCTACATGGGTTTGGTTACGGTGAATAGTACCTTTTTCACCGGTTGACCGTTTCGGGAAAGTAAGTAGTCTTTCTCGCGTGTTTTTCCATTGGGATTACAACGGTGTAATCTGTTCAGGAGAACGGAGGCTCATACGTGATCTTACTAAATGTAGAAATGAAATGTGCCCGGTAGCGGTTCTTCTAACGTGTCTGTAGAGGACCCTTGGTGTGTGATCGTGTTCACTCCTGTGTGAGTGATGTAAATGCTTGAAGATATGTGGTTGGTTGTGCCTCAGCTGTTGAGGTGGCAGATTGGAGTTGTTACGTTACACCTTCACGTTGATGTTGGGTGTCGTGTGCATGATAGCCTTTGGGTTGGAACGTGGTATACTCTGGGAGTATACGGGAACGTTGGGAGGTACATGTGGATGTTGTACCTGAGAACGTCTGTACGCTTGGTTGGAGTTGTCTTGGGGCCACACGTCGTTTGGGCCCCATGTGCGTGTTGTGTTCTGCTTTGTGTACCTTTGACCTCTCGCGAAGGAGAGGGTCCCTTTGTTCTCGTTTGTTGACCGGCAGGGTTAAGTTTTTCCCCTGGCTCTGTCCTCGATGGTTTAGACCAACAGGGTTGAGTGGTTTCCCCTGGTTTTGTTCTGGAGTTGGGTGGTTGCGCGATACCCACTCCGAGTTCAGTTGGCATGTGTTGTACCATACAGGGGAGATGGCCAGAGCAGTTCCGGGCTTACCCTCCAGCGGGGCTGGGCAGTGGGTTTCTCATCGACTTCTTCGGGTTTACCCTCCAGTAGAGAATGGGCAGTGGGTTGCTCACTGACTTCTAGGGTTTACCCTCTAGTAGAGACATGACAGTGGGTCACCCGACGACCTCTTAGGGTCTACCCTCTAGTAGGGCGGGGCAGTGGGTCACCCGTCGTCTAGTTCCAGGTCTACCCTCCAGCGGGGTTGGGCAGTGGGTCGCCTGATGATGTATTAGGGTCTACCCTCCAGAAAAGCTGGGCAGTGGGTCACCCGTCGACTTCTTCCAGGTTTACCCTCCAGCAAGGCTGGGTAGTGTGTTGCCTGACGACTTATGCCAGGTTTACCATCTAGCAGGGCTGGGCAGTGGGTCGCCTGATGATTTATTAGGGTTTACCCTCCAGCAGGGATGAGTAGTGGGTCACCTGATATCATATTATGAATTACCCTCCAGCAGGGCTGGGCAGTGGGTCACCCGTTGACATTCCAAACTCAGTCCTTACTATTGGGCTAGTCTCTGGCTTTCCTCCGTGATTACCGGAGCGGGACCCTTGGTTGTACGGGTCAGTGATGGAACGACCTTGTTTTTTAGGAGACCTCTCGACTACGGGGCAGTGACGAGGTGTGGTTTGACTTAACCCGGAACTCTCAAGTACGAGGGGTGCTTTCCCCACCGAGACGCGTCCTTGTGAAGTGACCTAAAATCGTGCAAGCGAGTCAGTGCCACCCAAAGTGGATAGTGTTGAGGTGCGGTGATTTGAGCCCCTTGACTTGTAGTTCAGGGTAGACGTGCGGGATGTTGGGCATCGATGGTGTTTACTTCTGGGACTGATGGTGACTCACTTTCTTGGGCTGAGCTACAGGATGGAGATCCCCTTACGACCTTGTTTTGGGCTTCTTGTTGAACATATGGATATATATATACCTTGTTTCAGTTCCCACTTCTTGGGTTTTGGTGACTCCTTCTAGGAGAGGCAAAGACACACGGGGTATGCCACGTGCTTTCCGTGTCTAGCTTCTCGTGGTTGGACGAGCCTACTCTCCTGCTTTAGGTAGTGAAGACTTGATGGGAAGTTCATCTTCTCACCGTCTCTAGCTCCTAGTGTCAGGACGAGTCTGTTTCCTTTCTCTTGTTGGGTTGAGTTGTACTCTTTACTGCACTTTCGGTTTCACTCCTTTACTGTCCCATATTCGATCTATTTCTCACCTCTTTAGTACCTCCTTTGTTTCTCCCTCGAGCCTTCAGGGCATCCTACTGAGTATTTTTATACTCACCCTTGTTTAGGCTTTGCCCGCACTTGGTGTGCCCTTGCAGATGACGGACAGTTTGGTCGTGACGTCAGAGGAGCTTAGGAGCCGGGAGCTTGGACCACGTGCGGTAGTCGTTGTCGGGTTCTAGGTGTGGGACCCTCCTAGCTGTTTACTTTTGTTTTACCTATTGTTAGGTTGTGGCACTTTTTGGTTGGGCGTGTGTTTTTTCCCTTTTCTTTTCAGTTTACCTTCAGTTTGTACTTTGTACTGATTAGAGGTCGATGCACATCTTTGGTTTATATATATATATAGCAGTTGTCCTTTTACTCTGCTTGTTCTTTTACTTTGCACTTTTGCATTGAGTGTGTTGCGTGTATGTGTACAGGTACTTAGGAAAAGGCCTCCCCGAGTTATTGTGCCTTCGGCGATGGTCGCCAGCCCCTGGCCTATGGAGGCGGGCTTGGTATAGTTGCAACTCGAGCCCGGGTAGGTTCAGGTCATGACAAAGTGGTATCAGAGGTGGTTCGTTCCTTGGGACGTTTTTCGGACATCCCTAAAATAAAAGGAATTGGTTGGGATTTAGGGCAATGGTGTCAACATGTCTCAAGAGTGGCTCTCTGGCCAGGGAGTCCAGTGATGGTGCGGCGGCTGACGTATCCATTCACCAGGACCTTGATAACCCGCTTGTCGACTCGGCATGCTGAGACACTCATTTTAGGAAAATTGGTTTGTGCATCACATAGGATTGATTCTTTTATTGTCCTTATTGAGTCAGCTTCCCATTGTTGTTATTGGTATATACATATATGCTCATCTGATCACGGCACTCCTTGATAATATTCAGGATGTCCCTGTGAAGACAGTCAGGAAAGATACCAGCTTTCGTGCGTGAAGATGACCATGTGAGCTACGAGGCCTTAGTCCAGGACCCATCATGCGCACCCCTTTCTCCGGGTGGGCCGGTAGCAGCACCCCTACCCGTTGAGAAGCAGACAACTTCAGCAGAGCAGACTGAGCTTGAGCGCAGGTTGAGCGCGCTCTGTGAGTTCTAGCAGCAGGGAACACTGAGGTTTAGTGGTGAGCCAGACCCTCAGGCAGCAGAGGTTTGGCTCGAGGCAGTGGTTCACCTTTTCAGGCTTGTGCAGACACTGACAGATCAGAGAGTGACTTTGGCAGCCAACCTTTTTTGTGGAGCATCTTGGCGTTGGTGGAGTCTGGTGACTCAATTTCTAGACGATTCGTCGCTTTCAGGGGCAACTTTCAGTTGTTGTTCCGTGAGGAGTTTTGCCCCTCCTGCTTGCACTCCATTCGGATTCAGGAGCTCCTGCAGTTTCAGCAGGGAGGGATGATGGTGGCTGAGTACGCGGCTCATTTCGCAGACCGTGCACGCTTTTACCTGGACTTGGTCCATGACGACAACATCCGAGCGCGGAAGTTTGAGCAGGGTCTCCGTCGAGAGATTCGTGTTGTCATAGTACCCTTGGGCATTTCCACATATGCCAAGGTGCAAGAGCAGACGCTGGTGACAGAGAGCTTCCTGTCACATTCTAGAGTTGGTGGTGGCAGCAGGCACGTCGGAGCCGAGACGTTTGTCGCAGCTAGCGGGCGTCGGCAAGAAGAACCTCGACGCAGGTGGATTTCCGATAACCGGAATCAGGGGCGTGGTCGTACACCATAGTGGCACCGGAGGGCACTAGTGCATCCCGGAGAGAGTCGGTGCTATGTTTGCGATGGGCGAGGTCACTTGGCATGAGACTGCCCGACCAGGCATGCAGAGAGCCTCGGGCAGGCAGTAGGTGCACCACCATGACGGAGGCAGTGTCGTGATTAGAGTAGCACCCAGAGAGGTGTTTCTATAAGAGGAGCGGGAGGAACTGGTAGTGGAGGATGACCTTACGAGGTCTTCCCATCACCACTAGGCGGTCCACGTCAGGATTTGGGAGCTGACAGTTGGGACTGCGGACAACCGCGAGCTTTGGATGTCTACAATCCTGGAGAGCATGAGTTGTAAAGAGGTACTCTCTACAATTTTTCTACTTCTTGCAGTAGAATTGTTAGACTCTATGTGTGGAATGCTTTCCTCCCTGCTCCTTGCTTGAGGTGTTACCAGGGTGGCGTGGGGCGTTGTTGTAACCCTGTGTTGGTATGAAGAATGGCATGGGACCTTTTTCTTTAGTCGATGGTGTCGACTCCATCGCTTTCCGAGCATGTAAGAGAGTCTTGGTTGCAAGATATAGACTGTGAAATATTTTGTGACCAGATATCCTTAGGTGTTCTACCATATGGATGTTCTGAAAGAGGGAATCATCGGGCCTTGTTCCAGGTGTGGGCGGTGATTCCAGTTGCGGAATGCGATGTATAGGTTTGGTCGGGGAGGTGAGCTACCCCCGAGAGCCTTCGGGCCGTTTGAGACCGTGCGAAGGGATGGTGAGGTTCCCTACCGCCTTGACCTAACCCCAAGGTCTGGAGTGGGTGCACGACGTATCCCACGTGACTCACCTGAGAAGAGGTGTGCGTGCACCTATGCACGACATCGGTGAGGGAAGACCTCGCGTGAACAGATCAAATCCTCTGGTTTGTGTGCGGTGGCGTAGGGTTGTGCGAGAGTTCTTTTGGGTATGAGAGAGCCAGGTGTGGGCTTAGTACCCTAAGTTTTTCCATGGTTTTGCTTTTCAGAGACTAAAATATTGAAGGAGGGAATGATGTAAGGACCCAGTTTTTACTGCGAAATACTTTGGAATATTCTTGATATTATTCCAGAGCAGCGCCTTCAGACGGCGTGCGATTCTGAGCCCCAGAGTGGACGGAATTAAATTTTCAGTGCGCTCACACTGGAAACGCAAAATAAATGAGATAACTCCTAAACTGTTCCTCAGATCAAAGATCTGAGTCTACAGATGGGTCTGGAATGGGGTTTTTACCCTAAGAACGACATAAAACATGTCGGCGCAGGATGTTTGGACCCCTCGCTCGTTTTCGGAACGTTAAACAGATAAATAAATTAATTAATTAATTCATTTAATGGTGAAACTAAAGTATATCTTAAACGGTGGCTCGGATTAGAAAACTAAGGGAACTGTTGAGTTTGGAACATGCCGTTTACCCTAGGAGGGGTGTAAGTTTCGCGGGTGCGGACCGTCTGTGAAAAATGGCCCCAGGGGCCTTTTCGTAATTTGGGGACTTTGGGCGTTCAGTTTTATAACTTTTGAACGGGGCCTCAGATTAAAATTCTGAGATATCCATTTCTTTCATAGCGTGGTTTTTAGGCTAGGGGAGCCTTAATCCCGACCCCGTCGAGAGTTCGGGTTCGGGCCGACGGGCGGGTGGTTAAGTGTTTTCAATTTAAACACTTAAATCACCCCCCCCCCCCTCTTCTTCTTGCTCACCTGGATAGCAGCAGGCGGCATCCCTCCCTCTCCTCCTCCAACTCCAGCGAGGTAGCTCCGACGAGGTGCGGCAACTCCGTCGGTCCGTCCGTGAAGCGTCGGGCGAAGCCCAACGAGGTAGGAGGTTTTTGTTGCGTTCTTATTTCCGAACATTTTTTTATTCATTTACATCATTTAATTGCCATATATTTTACAATTGAAACCCATAATAGTGTAGTATAATTTATGAGCTTTCTAAGGCCTCTTTCAATTTCGAATTTGGAGTCCCGAGGCCTCCGCAATCGCCCGCCGAAGTTTGTGGGCTTTTCGGTTTCCGGCGGGTTCGAGCGGCGGAGCGGCGACCCTACAAGGCGGCGGCGTGCGGTGGTTCCAGCGGCGGGGGTCCCTCGGCAGGGCGGTCAGCGCGAGCGGGCTCGAAGGCGGTAGTGGCTCTCAGACGGTGGCGCGACTAAGGCGCAGGGCAGTCGGTCGCGGGCTCCAGGCGCGGCAGCGGAGGAGGTCGTCCATCCGGTCGGCCGGGCGGCGCCTCGCCGGTGCGGGCGAGGCGGGGTCGCGGTGCGTGACCCCGGCGGGAGACCAAGACCTGCCTATGGTGGTTCTTCACATGGAAAGGACCAGACGTGTTGGTCGGTCGGTGGTGGCGGGCAGCGGCCAGCTGGCCGCGCCGGAGTGAACCGGACCTGCGGCTGGGCCGCGGGCCGGCTGTGCGGACCACGCCGGTCCGGCCCAAGGGATTTTTTTCCCTCCAATTTCGGGCGCCCGTATCTTGAGCTACGGGAGTCCGTTTTGCGTGCTGTTAGCGGCAGCGCAGACCTCGCGTCGAGGAGAACATGTTGAGATGGTTTTGGGAATTTTTAATTCCCAAAACGAGGGGCCGCGAAGGCGTGGCACGTCTTTAAGCGAATCGACTTTTTCCAGGGGTTCTTGTTTTGAGCGGCGCGGAAACACCTGAAGTACGTTTTGAGCACCGTCAATGGCAATGCGACCCTGGCACCGAGGCGAAGCTTTCCAGAGTGGATTCAGGCGTTGAGGCCGAAGTTGAGGCGTGGGCCCCACGACCGTCTTTCGAGCTGCGTGCAGCGTTGCATGACTTTCTCATCGGGCGTTCGTTCGGGGCGTGCGAGTAGTCGATTTTGGATTTTTTTACGAGGGGATTGCAATGGTGCAATCCGCCCGCCCTTATTCCGCATGATGGTGCGGGCCCCACGAGGGTCGTTTGGGCGTTGACGGTGATTTTCCATCTCTATCACCGGGCAACCGTTTTGGACAAGTGAATAGTCCATCTTGTGTACTTTTTCGAGAGGATTGCAACGGTGCGATCAGTTGGCAGCACTTCGGGACCGGGGTGCAGGTCCCGCGTGCTACCGCTCCTGCGGAGGGAGACAGAATGTATCTTCTTCTCTGGATATCCGTTCTACTCAAGTGAGTAGTGCTTTTGACGTGTTTTTCTTAGAGCATTGTGATGGCGCAGTTCGCACGACCTTTTTCGGGGACGTGGTGTGGGTCCCACCCGACCCGGCTACGGTGAATAGTACATTTTTCACCGGGTGTCCATTTTGGGCGATTGAGTATTTAATCCCGTGTGTTTTTTCGAGGGGATCACAGTGGCGTGATCTGTTTGTTCAGTTTCGGGATCTTGGGGTGGGCCCCACACGGGTTTGGTTACAGTGAATAGTAAATTTTTCACCAGTTGACCATTTCAGGAGAGTAAGTAGTCTTTCTCACGTGTTTTTCCATTGGTATTACAACGGTGTGATCTGTTCAGGCGAACGGAGGCTCATACGCAATCTTATTAAATGTGGAAATGAAAGGTGCCCTGTGGTGGTTCTTCTAACGTGTTTGTAGCGGACCCTTGGTGTGTGATCGTGTGCACTCCTGTGTGAGTGATGAAAATTCTTGAAGAGATGTGGTTGGTTGTGCCTCAACCATTGAGGTGGCAGGTTGGAGTTGTTACGTTACGCCTTCGCGTTGAAGTTGGGTGCCGTGTGCATGATAGCCTTTGGGCTGGAACGTGGTATACTCTGGGAGTATACAGGAACGCTGGGAGGTACATGAGGATGTTTTACCTGAGAACGTTTGTATGATTGGATGGAGTTGGCTTGGGGCCACACGTCGTGTGGGCCCCATGTGCGTGTCATGTTCTGCTTTGCGTACCTTTGACCTCTTTCGATGAAGAGGGTCCCTTTGTTCTCATTTGTTGACCGGCAGGGTTGAGTTTTTCTCCTGGCTCTGTCCTCAATGGTTTAGACCAGCATGGTTGAGTGGTTTCCCCTGGTTTTGTTCTGGAGTTGGTTGGTTGCGCGATACCCACTCTGAGTTCTGTTGGCATGTGTTGTACCATCCCAGGGAGATGGCCAGAGCAGTTCCGGGCTTACCCTCCAGCAGGGCGGGGCAGTGGGTTGCTCATCGACTTCTTCAGGTTTACCCTCCAGTAGAGACTGGGCAGTGGGTTTCTCACTAACTTCTAGGGTTTACCCTCCAGCAGAGACTGGGCAGCGCGTCACCTGAAGACCTCTTAGAGTCTACCCTCTAGTAGGGTTGGGTAGTAGGTCGCTCGTCGTCTAGTTCCAGGTCTACCCTCCAGCGGGGCTGGGTAGTGGGTCGCCTGATGATGTATTAGGGTCTACCCTCTAGCAAGGCTGGTCAGTGGGTCACCCGTCGACTTCTTCCAGGTCTACCCTCCAGCAAGGTTGGTCATAGGGTCTCCTAACGACTTCTTCCAGGTTTACCATCCATAAGGGCTGGGCAGTGGGTCGCCTGATGATGTATTATGGTTTACCCTCCAACAGGGCTGGGCAGTGGGTCACCCGATATCATATTATGAATTACCCTCCAGTAGGGCTGGGCAGTGGGTCACCCGTTGACATTCCAAACTCAGTCCTTACTACTAGGCTAGTCTGTGGCTTTCCTCCGTGATTACCGGAGCGGGACCCTTGGTTATACGGGTCAGCAATGGAACGACCTTGTCTTTGAGGAGACCTCTCGACTGCGGGGCAGTGACGTGGTGTGGTTTGACTTAACCTGTAACTCTCAAGTACGAGGGGCGCTTTCCCCACCAATATGCGTCCTTGTGATGCGACCTAAAACGGTGCGGGCAAGTCAGTGTCTCCCAAAGCGGATAGTGTCGAGGTGCGGTGATTTAATCCCCTTGACTTGTAGTTCGGGGTAGACGTGCGGGATGTTGGGCATCGATGGTGTTTACTTCTGGGACTGATGGCGACTCACTTTCTTGGGCTGAGCTACGGGATTGAGATCCCCTTACGACCTTGTTTCGGTCTTCTTTTTGAGCATATATATATTTATATACCTTGTTTTAGATACCACTTCTTGGGTTTTGGTGACTCCTTCCAGGAGAGGTGAAGACGCACGGGGTATGCCACATGCTTTCCGTGTCTAGCTTCTCGTGGTTGGACAAGCCTACTCTCCTGCTTTAGGCAGCGAAGACTCGATGGGAAGTTCATCTTCTCACTGTCTCTAGATCCTGGTGTCAGGACGAGTCTGTTTCCTTTCTCTTGTTGGGTTGAGCTGTACTTTTTACTGCACTTTCAGTTGCACTCTTTTACTTTCCCCTGTTCGATCTACTTATCACCTCTTCAGTACCTCCTTTGTTGTTCCCTCGAGCCTTTGGGGCATCCTACTGAGTATTTTTATACTCACCCCTTCTTGGGCTTTGCCAGCACTTGGTATGCCCTTGTAGACGACGGACAGGTTGGTCGTGACATCAGAGGAGCTTAGGAGACGGGATCTTGGACCATGTGCGGTGGTCGTTGTCGGGTTCTAGGTGTGGGCCCCTCCTAGCTGTTTACTGTTGTTTTACCTGTTGTTGGGTTGTGGCACTTTTTGGTTGGGCGCATGTTTTCCCCTTTTCTTTTTAGTTTACCTTTAGCTTGTACTTTGTACTATTTATAGGTCGATGCATATCTTTGGTTTATATATATATAGCAGTTGTCCTTTTACTCTGCTTGTTCTTTCTTTTACTCTGCACTTTTTCATTGAGTGTGATGCGTGTGTGTGTGTACAGGTAATTAGGAAAAGGCCTCCCCGAGTTATTGTGCATTCGGCGCTAGTCGCTAACCCCTAGCCTATGGAGGCGGGCTTGGGGTAGTTGCGTCTCGAGCCGGAGTAGGGTCGGGTCATTACACAAACAGTCCTATTTATCGGGATATGGTTTTATTAATCACTTATTTTTCTTAAATTATGTTTGGCCTTATATGGGATGGTTTCAATTTGGTAATGATCATTTGGAGACATGAGTGCTTGTGGAAAAAACCAATGTTGTAATTGTGTTTGAGTTTGATGTTTGGTTTAAGTTCCTTTCCATGGATATACTCTCTCATTGTATTTGGTGGTTTTGATCTGTTGGGAGTTCCTATGTGGGTCCCTCCACTGGGTCGTATATTTGGGCTTTAATTTCCTTTCTAGAAAAATCCTTGTGGTGGGGAGAACCCCCTTGATTTCTCCCCTTTTTTTGGGTTGTGGTTTCACCTATATTGGTCAGGTGTGACTTGGGGAATGAATAGTCACTCCAAAATTCCTTTTTTCTTCTCGTTTTGTTTTGGTATGGACTTGAGTTTTGGTTATGCTTTGGCTTGGTGACTTTCTGGGGAAAAAAGTGTCTATAGTGGGGATAATTGTCACAACCAGACCACAATTTTCTCTTATTTTTAATTATTTTTCAATGTTGAATCTTTGTTTGAAGTTTGGGTTTGGTTCTAGATTTAAAGAAAAGTATGTTTGATAATTTTGGTGGGTTTTGGGTCAGTTCACGGGCATCGCATGGTTAGTGATAACCGTGGAGTTGGCCCAAGTGACCGTGTGACTACTCGATTCTTAAAATAAATAAATTTTATAAATGTTTAAACCTTAATAATATTATTGTTCTTGTTGTAGATAATAATATTATTATTATTAAATTTTTATTAATAATAATATTGTTATTAAATTTCTATTAATATTATTATAAAAATTGTTATTAATATTATTATTATTTAAAATGAAATGAATGTTGTTAATGTGATGAGTATTGTTATTATTATTATTATTATCATCATTATTATTAAGTATGCTTTATTATTATTATTATTATTATTATTATTATTATTATTTAGACTATTATTATTAAGATTAGTATTATTTAATTATTTCTTTTATTATTATTATTATCATATTATAATTATTATTATTATTATTATTATCATGTTATAATAATAATTATTATTATTATTATTATTATTAGAGGTATAATTTTAATTTTTTTGTGAAACCCTAAGGGGTCCCCCCCCCCCCCCCCGCCTCTCTGTCACATCAGCTTGCCTCCCCCGCTCCCTTACCTCTCCATCACACCAGCCGACCACCCCTCTCTCTCCAACCATCTCTCCCAACACCAATTTACCCCCCACCACCACCATTCAAAGGCCTTTGGCGTTCCTCCTCTACTTCCCTCTGGTGACCACATCTCCTCTCATCTTCGTGGTTTAATCCCTCCGCGGTGAGTTTCCTCTCATTTCTCTCTCGATTTATAGGGTTTCCTTATGGGGTTTATTAGTTGTTAAAACCCTATAATTCTAATATACTTGTTTTTTATTTCCCTTTAATGCAATTTTTATTATATTTGATAGCCTTGTGTTGATTTGAACTGATTTTATTCCTCGGACTTGGCATAAATGGTTGGTTTCGTGAGTCCTTGTTTTATGATTTAAATTGGAACATTTAATAGTGCTAGGATTTCCATGAAATGAATTTTGGTCCTTCTAATATTTTAAAGTGTGGAAATGGGTCTTGGCCAATTCGGTTTTCATTGGGTGAAAATTTTCTTTTTAAGGGAATCGGATTTTAAATTGAGGTGTGGCCTCAAATGATTTTAAAATGGGGTCTTTCACTTTTATTCTAATAGGTGTTTTAAATTTAAGGGTGGTATATCCCTTGTAAAAATGACTGGTTGGCCTCTTTAAAATTGTTTTGATGGAAATGTGTGGCCTTAGGCCTTGTTTTGGTTTTCAAAGAATGAGACCCATGTGTGTGTCGAGTGGTTTTGTAATGTTTTGAAAGCTTGGGTGGGATTTTCCTTGGATGGAATAGTGGATTTCTTTGCACAGTAGAAGTTGGTTTTGAAATTGGGTTTTATTCATTCTTTATGTTTGATAAAAATTACAATGAATGTTTTCATTGTGAAGTACACTTGATCATTGGGATTTATTCCAAATGGGTTTTTGAGTGGGCTTCCTTTTTGTTTAAAGGGGTTTCCTTGTCTTAAAGGGGTGTTTTGGTTTTATAAATAGAAAATAGAGTTCCCTTTACTTATTTGGTTATGCTTGAGAGTATGTTTTCTTTCCCTTGGAATTGTATCTAAATGTCAAATTATTTTAAAATGAATTCCCAAATTTATTTGATATGAGTGAAGGCTCGGTTGTCACTTGTGATGTGATATTGATTTAAACTTGATTTATTAAATGGTTTAATGATTTATTAATTAATTAATTGAATCCCTAGGATAGGGTTTGATTTGGATTTTGTGGTTTCTTGTGGTTTATGGTTGTTTGAATAGTCCCCCGAGACCTATTCTTGTGGATTCCCTCAACCGTCGTTGAAGGTGAGGTGGTTTGGGATGTTTTGATTCGCCTCCACCATTTGAGGTATGGATTTTATGTTGTTCTTTGGTTTCGCACCATCTTAATTAGGGTCTTTATTTGTTTTAATGTTTGTAGCATTGTTGGTGTAGTGTGTTGAACTCTGCTTTATGGTTTTGAGATGCGAGAGTCAAGAATGCCTACATGTATATGCATAGAGTAAGGCATATATATATATATATATTCTATTTTTACATATTCCCTAATGGTGCAAGGAATATATGAAATGTATCTAGGGGCATTTATATATTTGTGTGTTGTGTGTGTGTGTGTAAATGCATGTGTGTGTAAGCATGAAGGGTTGGTTTGAGTGGTCATTATCAAAAATTAGAATGCTTGAGGTAGGTTTACCTATGAATTAGCCTTTAATTAAATAATTATTGATTTCTTATTTTTCACATTTTTATTTAATGCTAGTTTTTAATTTATGGTTTTTAGAATAATTTCTTATTGTGAAATAAAGTAAGACCCTCTTTGTAATTTAATTGTGTGGAATTTCTAGTTAAATGTGATTACTAAGTGTTTGATGAAATACCCCTTTGGCATTTATAAATGTGTTTTGAATTTAAAATGGTGGTTGGGTTTCTTAAATGGGTTTCCAAGAGTGTTTCTGGTTTTCAAAGTGGCGTGTGTGTGGTTCTTTAAGAAATGTTTTAGCATGTGATGGTTGTGTGATGCCCGTTTGGCACTTTAAAAATGGTTTCATCAGAAAACCCTCCTTAGAATGGGTCCTAACCTTATTGGTTGATGAAATATGGGAGTTTCCTTGGTTTGGGACTTCCCTTGTGTTATGATAGTTTGAAGGTGACAGGCTTGTTCCTTGGGGTGACTCGGTGGTGACCTAATGGTGTGTGTTGATTGTGTGTGATTAATGTACTTGTGATTGGATACTTGTTTAGCAATGTTGTCTTACCCCTTTTTAGTCTGAATGTAACACCACAGAATTTTATGAGATATATTCTTTTTAATTTCTTTGACATATTCTATTATACACTACACCAAGATTATCTTTCAGTATATTCAAAAATATACTTGGCTTCTGTTACACGTAAGAGTGACCTTCCTCAATAGCTTGCATGGTATGCAATACCAAGTTTCACTAAACAACGATATACTGTTATAATATTATTATGAACTAGCTGTTATGAATAGTATTAACCACATTTTAAATTTTATAAAATTATCATTCATCTTACACATATTCTAGAACATGGTATGAGAACAAAATTAATTTTTTGGATAAAAGAAGTATTTCTCAAAAAATGCGATTTTGTCGCCTTTTGATAGCGCACCCATATTAAATCTAATTTTTGACAAGTTTATAAGTTAAATTTGAAAAATTAAACTTCTTATTTTTAATCAGGATATAAAAATTTACGTTGAATAAATTTTTGACATTAATCTGAAAACCTTCATATTTTAATGAATAGTAAAAATACGCTAAATTTTAATTAAAAACAACTTTTTTCTTCAAGATAATTTATATGGATAAATTATAATATTTAATGGTTTTATAGTATAAATAGAATATATTTTTACCATTTAATATAATTTATGTCATTATCATTAATTTAACATTGAATTCATAGGTAAAAACATTTCAATCATTTGCAATGTTTTAAATAAAAACCCATTTTTTTCGACAACGAGATTAATTTTAAATTAATTATTTCATATTCTATGTTTTGAATTTGGAAAAATGGATTCTATATTTTTAATAATTAGATCCAAATTATGTTAATAGGCTACTTTTATTTTTTTCCATTATGAATAGTAACTACGGTAAATTTTATTTACCATAGTTAAAGGTAAATCGGGCAATTAAGGGTAAAAATAATATTATAAAATTACCCTAACACTTGTATTAATATAATTTGATGATTATATTTCATCCTCAAATATACTTGGGTTTAAATATTATCTATTGTAACCCAATTGGATGAGATTAAGACCTTTAATGTATTTTATTTAAAGAAAAGTGAAATATGTCTCACTCAAACTTTAATAATTAAATTATTTTTAGTATTAGGTTAAACCGAATATAAATTAAATTATAAATAATAATTTGAAAGATAAAATTTTTTTCTTTATCATGGTAATTTATTTGTAATTTTTAAGAAATATATAATTACCTTAATAGCTTATACATTAATGATAAATAAATTATTTATTTAGTGAAAAATAAATAATATTGTTTTTATTAAAATAATAATACCCATCAAAAGACCCAAAAACTTGACCAAAATTTATTGGTCGAGTATATCTACAACATAAGATTCCAAGTGTCTACTTGTGGACCATTTGGAGCCTTATAAAACAGATTACGACATTTATATTATTTTATTTTAAATGATGTCAAAGTTGTCACTTTCATAATTTAATAAAGATAACATTTTAAAAGTTGGTTGTTTTATAAGATAAATTGGACTAAAATTGCTCTTATGATATATATTAAATTTATCGTAATCATATTTTATTTTTAATTTTTATGCAACAAATAAGTATAATAAATAATTATACAAAAATGTTGTAGTAATTATTTTATTAAGAGAAATATAAAATAAATGGTATTGAAAATATTAAAATAAATATTATATGAACTAATAAATGTACTCCAAGAATTTTATAGATTCATATTACATGTTAGGAATCTATAAAATATTTTTTTCGAACATATCTTCTGTGTGGATTTTATTTAAATTCAAATAATTGAATAGTGTCAAAATTAACACTATTGGTATTTTATAAAAATAACATATTATTAAATTGTTTAAAAATATTAAAAATGTTTAAAAATTACAAATTTAAAATTATATGGTCGAAAATGTCATAATTTATCTAATTATGGACAATTCACAACACATAATTATGTATTTATAACAATTTAAAATTTAGAATATTATTACCACAAATAAAATCAAATAGATTAAATAAGTATAAATCGAAATGATAAGGTTTAAAATAAATTCCAAACATGTCTAATTTTTATTGGTTGATGGTATTACCACCCTATCTCATCTCATCTTCGAAGTTGAGTCATTTTGGAGGTTTTTAACTGGGGTTTCATTTTATTATAAATTAATATTTTTGAGAGTTTACTAAAGTGCCCCTCTCCTCTCTTATAAAAGGGAACCTCCTCCCTCTCCTATTCACACTATTTTGAGCTTTCAGACTCAGTCAAACCCTGACCATTTATCTTATAAACTTCCCTAAATACATACTAGAGGTTTTGGACTTCTTCAAATACCAAACTTAGTGCCCTAAGAGGAGGTTTAGAAGAGGCACGTTGAAGAAGAGGTAATATCCATTACAGATTCTTTCAAACTTATTTCTTCTTATAATTCCTCTATATGAGTTGTTCCATTATTAGGTAATAACTCCAGTATCACTTGTATACTGATATGTTATTATGAATATGAAACAAAAATATCACATCTTCTATCCATCCTATGAAAAATGAAATCACCATGCGTGCGTACGTACGGCCTACAGTCTCCATGTCGTGGTATAATCTGTTTTTTATAACCAACCTACTTGGATGGGTATAATAATGGAAGAAATAACTATATATTATTATTATAACATGATACTAATTATGATATATTATAACATCTACTCCAATTCCATTCAATAAATATGGGAATGATATCATCGCTCGTGCGTACGTACAGATTACTGTCTCCACGACGTGATGAGATTCATTCTCCGTGTTAACCATTCAATAATGATTATAAAGTATATATAATGAATAATAATATGAAATAATAATACTACTATATTTATATATATATATATATCATCTACTTACTTCCATTCATGTCAATAAGGAAAGGAAAATCGCGTTCATGCCTACGTACGGCCTACCGTCTCCATGAATGGTGTATTTCATTTAATTTATATATCTATTGTATATATATATATATAATGAATATATATATGATATATAAATCATGTTTTACATTCTGGAAGTAATTAAATCATGATATACGTAATAATATCAAGAACAATAAGTCCAAACACATACAATAAATGAAACGATTATTACCCAAAACATTTCTTCAACATGGAATTGAAAAATGAACGGGTAATATAAAGTCATAAGTGAATCATATATGATATAATAAAAATTACTATGATTCTTTAATAAGTCAATGACATTATTTAAATCATTATACAGGATTTTCATACACATAAGGAAAAAATCGGACCTAAGGTAAGGGATTATTTTGAATCACTTTTATTTCTGTGAGACATATTCCTTACTCACCATCTATTTCTTTTGTATAGTGTTTATGCTTCCCATGAATGTTTTATGATTTTTATTATGAAGGATATGATATTTAAATATGAATTTAA
Organism: Viscum album; assembly: GCA_963277665.1. NCBI lineage: Eukaryota > Viridiplantae > Streptophyta > Magnoliopsida > Santalales > Viscaceae > Viscum > Viscum album. Next base: position 1,109,533,755 of record OY728162.1, on the reverse strand, counting down.
TTTTCTATATTTTATGACATGTATGTTTCCACCGATCATAAAAGGTAAGGGATAATTTTGTAATCTCATTTTTATCCGATATTGTTTATTCATAAGTATTTACTAGGGTTATAATTATCATCCATGTCCATGTTTTATAAAAATGTTTTCATAAAATGTTTACTATTATTCCATGTAAATTTTAATTCATTTTTACTCTTTGTTTACTTTTACCACATTGTATGGAATGAATCTTTCTTTTGTTTACCATACAAGGTACCTTTTGATGTTTTCGGAAAAAGTACAAGGAGAATGTTTTTTTAACTTATATGGCATGAATGGATTTTTATAGTTTCATAAAACTTTATTTCCATGAATATTCCTCTAAAATATTTCATGATTATTTTCAACAAAACTCTTTTCTTTTAAAATTTCTAGGAATTTTGAGAAAAGAAAATGATTTTGAAGAAGAAACGATATTTTCCTCAATAATTCATTTCAAGTGTTTTGTCAAAACTATTTTCCATCTAAGATGAAATTCTTTAATATGTATATGTTTCATATATAATGTCCATATTATTTACATGGTTTTATTTTTTTTTATGAAATTATATCCATTGTTTTATATAGATTATGTTATGATGGGATGATGTATATGAAAACCATTTTATTCATTGGGTTATGATAAATAATTTATGTTTATTTTGTGGTACACGAAAGAATGATTTAATTATGAGATGGGTGGGACATATATCTCCCTCCAATGCATTGGATAAAGATTTATATCTCATGAGATAAACATAGCTAGAATGGAAAGTAAATTTGGTTCAGTAATACATGGCTGGAACGGTAAGTAAACCCGGTTTAGTAATGGACTTTGTCCACTATGAGGGTCTTGGAAGCAATTCCTTGGATACTATAGAAATCATATCATGTTCTTAATGGTTTTCCACAATTACATGTTTTATACTCATGCTATTTTATCATGATTGATGTTCATTTATGATCTATACCTTACGTACTGCCAAGATTTATTTCACAACTCAAGATTTTGATTTTTAAATTTTATGTTCATGTTTTTAAGTTCAAATGTATATGGTTTGTTTTATTTTCTCCATGATTACCCTTACTGAGCATTTGATCTCACCCTTTATATTTTTTCTTTTCCCCAGGATATAAACAAAGTTTTTAGGTAAGAAAACAAAAGGGAAATGTCTTTATGGGAGATGTTGAAGATATTTCACCATGATTAGAAGATTATGTTCTGAGTTTCCAAAGACACTAAACTATTACGGTCCTCAGGTATCTATTTTTGTTATGTATTATGTATTCTAAAAAAGTAATTTAATTTCCATGTACATCAAGCTTGGGTATCTACATTTGGTATCAGAGAAAAGGTTTAGTTAACCTTAGGAAAATAGGATGTGAAAACTTTAGTGATATCCCTAGAGATATTTCTATGGTATGTCTAGGGATGTCTATAAGGTTAAGTATAAAGTATAGGTTATAATCCTATAATTATGATAACTATCATGAATAATCTAGGATTAAACTTAAGATGTTAGATATTGAATGTACTCCCCCTTGATTATGTTGTTTTCTTAGTATGATTTTTGCCTCTCACACTATTCTTTTTGGGTTTCAAATAATGGTTGGAACCCGAAGGAACCGTGTTAATGATCAATTCACTAGAAAATTCAATGATTTTCCTCCTGAACAATCAAATTTTATGAGAAATGGATTGAAAAATCTTATTTCTATACTTACACAATATATAAATCATTCCAGACTTCCAAATGAGCAGAGAAGGGAACAATATTCTATTGAGTCCTTCATGAGGAATCATCTACCTTCTTTTAGTGGGTCTTCTAATCCACTTGTTTTTGAACAATGGATTAGTTCCATTGAAAATATATTTTCCATACTTAGTTGTTCAGAACATGAAAATGTCATTCTGGATATTTACCGTTTAGAAGGTGAAGCAGACCAGTGGTGGACTCTAATTAAGAATACAAGGCCCTAAGATGAATTTGAATCCATGGAATGGGATGAGTTCAAGAAATTATTTTTCAATAAATACTTTCCTAATATTCTTTTAATGAAGATGGAAAATTATTTCCTTGATCTTAAGAAAAAGTATGATGAATCTGTTGGTATATATACATAGAATTTTACAAGGCTTGCAAGGTATGCATCTGGATTTATCATCCAACCTGAAAGTAAAGTTGATCGATTCTTCAGTGGATTAAAACCAAGTCTTTGAAAGGAATTAGCTATAAGATAATTCAGAAGATATGAAGATATTTTGTGTTGTGCTATCATGGTAGAACTGGTATTTGGTGTTACATATCCATCTCATGTTTTTGACAAGAAATGAAAGATGGAGTTCAAGGAAAAATATCAAAATTATGGTGAAAAGAAGACAAATGTTCCGTTATTCTAAAAGTGTGGAAAGAAGAATGGTGGAGATTGTCTTAAAGGGACTAGAAAATGTTTTAAGTGTGGAAAATAAGTTCATTGAGCAGATGAGTGCCTAAGTAATGGGAAAAAGGTAGCTAATGATGTGAATAGAGAAATGACTACAAAGAACGCACCACTAACACTTCAATGCTACAAGTGCATGGAAATGGGTCATTATGCTAACCAATGCCTTAATCCAAGGGTTAATGATGATCGACATCAACAACCTCTTAAGGCAAATGAAAAAAGGGAAGTCACATGAAATCACTATTGGCGATGTTTAATATGACAATGAAGTGGTGGAATGATTAAGTGTTTATGTAATGGGATTCCAAAATAGTGTTATGGAATCTCATTTGTTGTATCGTGGAATTTTGGAATATCTATGTATTGGTTTATTGTGGTTTTAAATAATTATATGGTACCGGAAACCATTAAAAGTGATTGAAATATTTTTTGAAATAAAATGATATGTGCATAATGAAGGGATAAGGAGAAAATGATATGATTGATAGTATTAATGAGCTCATGACTGATAAAAGGACAAAGTGATATCATAGTTTGAGTATATAGATTTTTTTGGTATTTTTAGTGAGTGTAAAGAGTTAATTTTTTATATAATTCATGTTTTCATTAAGATTCTATGGTAATTTGTGTTTCAATAGAATACATGATTAAGGTATTCACATGTTTTCTATATGAACTTTCTGGTATTTGTTTTCTTCATACTGTGATATTGGACAAAAGTATTTTGGATAAGCCTAAAGTTTGGAATGGATTAATTTGTACATTAGATAGTATTTTTTAAGGCCAGAACTTTTTTTCCGATATTATTTCTGTAATGTTATAATATTGTAGTTTTAGTGAAGAAAAAAAAGACAACTTGAATAACGGGCGAAAACCCGTCGCATCGGACAAGGTTGTGGGAATCGAACCCACAAAAGAAGTATGACAAGCCTTTATCGCCTACCACTGGCCTACAAGAAGTCTCTGGTTAGTATAAATTACTTTTATTTTATTAAGTGGTATGATAGATGAAGTTTAATTCCATTTTCGGAACCATATATGATTAATATCACCATATATGGACTTATGTATATTTGATAACTTTTTCTGAAATTTTGTTTGAGACTGGTGGAATGACCCATCATTCTATCACATTATCTTCTAACACCTCATGAATGAAAAATTCAACTTCATTTATTTAATATATAAAGTGGAAATTGTTCAAGGAATGACCAACGACAAGATTGTACCAAAATCAAGTAAGTATTTCTTCTAATTCCAATTTTTCAACTTTAGGGAAATGATCTTGAAAACCAAAAACATTGTGCTAGTACCCTCATATCTGATGAATCAGATGGTACCTTATACTATCACAAATTTATGGCTTTGTGATTTTTGGATTTTTCTTAATCCATGTTCTCTACCACTCTCCATCAGAACTTGATGGTTAGATTTCTCTTTTATATCCATATTTTCACCTATGTTCTCCTATTTGGAAACCCAGTGATGAGTTAATTTGGGTAACCATTACATTTCATACTTTAGTTTTTAAAATTAATTTTTAGTATTCCTTTTTACGATGTGGGTTTCTATGAAAGAAAATTTCAAGTAGTAAACCGTTTATAACCCCGATGAATTTCGAGGGTGAAATTCATTTTAAGGGGGGTAGAATGTAACACCTTGAGATGTTATGAGATATATTATTTTTAATTTCTTTGAAATCTTCTATTGTACACTACACCAATATTAGATTATAGTACACAAAACAATATACTTGGCTTGTGATACACGCAAGAGCGACCTTCCTTGATAGCTTGTGTGGTACATAATACTGAGTTTCACTAAACAATGATATATTGTTATAATATTATAATGAACTAGCTGTTATGAATAGTATTAACACATTTTAAATTTTATAACATTATCATTAATCTTACACATATTCTAGAACATGGTATGAGAACAAAATTAATTTTTCATATAAAAAAGTATTTTTCAAAAAATGCAGTTTTGTCGCCTTTTGATGGTGCACCAATTTTAAATATAATTTTTTAAAAGTTTATAAGTTCAATTTTAAAAATTAAACTACTTATTTTTAATTAGGATATAAAAATTTATTTTTAATAAATTTTTGACATTAATCTGATAACCTTCATATTTTGATGAATACTAAAAATAAGCTAAATTTTAATTAAAAACAACTTTTTTCATCGAGATAATTTATATGGTTAAATTATAATATTTAATGGTTTTAAAGTATAAATATAATATATTTTTACCATTTAATATAATTTTTGTAATTATCATTAATTTTACATTGAATTCATAGGTAAAAACATTTCAAACTTTTGCAATGTTTTAAATAAAAACCAGTTTTTTTCGACAACGGGATTAATTTTAAATTAATTACTGCATCTTCTGTGTTTTGAATTTGTAAAAATGGATTCCATATTTGTAATAAATATGTCCAAATTATTTTAATAGGATAATTTTATTTTTGGTCATTATGAATAGTAACTACTGTAAATTTTATTTACCATAGTTAAAGGTAAATCGGGTAATTAAGGGTAAAAATAATATTATAAAATTACCCTAACACTTTTCTTAATATAATTGGATGATTATATTTCATCCTAAAATATACTTGGGATGAAATTTTATCTATTGTAACCCACTTGGATGAGATTAAGACCTTTAATGTATTTTATTTAATGGAAATTGAAATATGTCTCACTCAAACTTTAATAATTAAATTATTTTTAATATAATGTTAAACAGAATATAAATTAGATTATAAATACTCATTTTAAATATAAAATGTTTTTATTTATCATGGTAATTTATTTTTAATTTTTAATAAATATATAATTACCTTAATAGCTTATACATTAATGATGCAGAAATTATTTATTTAGTAAAAAAACAATAATATAATTTTTATTAAAATAATAATACCCATCAAAAGACCCAAACACTTGACCAAAACTTATTGGTCAAGTATATAGAAACCATAACCATACAAGTGTCTATTTTTGGACCATTTTGAGCCTTATAAAATAGATTATGACATTTATATTATTTTATTTTAAATGATGTCAAAGTTGTCACCTTCATAATTTAATAAAGATAACATTTTAAAAGTTGGTTGTTTAAGAGGATAAATAATAATAAAAGTTTTATTATGAAAGATATTAAATTTTTATTAATAATAGTATTTTATTTTTAATTTTTATGCAACAAATAAGTATAATAATTATTTATACAAAAATTTTGTAGTAATTATTTTATTAAGAGAAATATCAAATAAATGGTTATAAAAATATTAAAATAAATATTATATGAACTAATAAATGTTCTCCACTAATTTTATAGATATGTAAGGAATATATTAAATATTTTTTTTCGAACATATCTTCTATTTGTATTTTATTTAAATTCAAATAATTGAATAGTGTCAAAATTGACACTATTGGTATTTTATAAAAATAACATATTATTAAATTGTTTAAAAATCGTAAAAATATTTAAAAATTACAAATTTAAAATTATATAGTCTCAAATTTCATAATTTATCTAATTATGGAAAATTCACAACACATAATTAATTAATTATGACAATTTAGAATTGAAAATATTATTACCACAAATAAAATAAAATAGATTAAATAAGGATAAATCAAAATGATAAGGTTTTAAATAAAATCCAAACATGTAAAAATTTTATTGGATGATGATATTACCACCCTATCTCATCTCATATTCAAATTTTAGTCATTTTGGAGGTTTTTAAGTGGGTTTTTATTTTATAATAAATTAACATTTTTGAGAGTTTCATAAAGTGCCCCTCTCCTCTCTTATAAAAGGGCACCTACTACCTCTCCTCTACACACCATTTTGAGCTTTCAAACTCGGCCAAACCCTGACCATTTATCTTATCAACTTCCCTAGAGACATACTAGAGGTCTTGTACTTCTTCAATTACCAACCTTAGTGCCCTAAGATGAGGTTTAGAAGAGGCACGTCGAAGAAGAGGTAATATCCTTTACCGATTCTTTCAAACTTATTTCTTCTTCTAATTCTTCTATATGATTTGTTTCATTATTAAGTAATAACTCCAGTATCACTTGTATACTGATATGTTATTTTGAATATGAAACAACCATATCCCATCTTCTATCCATCTTATGAAAAATGAAATCACCACGCGTGCGTACGTATGGTCTACCGTCTCCACGTCGTGGTATAATCTGTTTTTCAAAAACAACCTACTTGGATGGGTATAATAATGGAAGAAATTACTCTATTTTATAATTATAACATTATACTAATTATGAGATATTATACCATCCACTCCAATTCCATTAAATAAATATGGGAATGATATCATCACTTGTGCGTACGTACGGATTATCGTCTCCATGACGCGATGAGATTAATTCTGCATGTTAACCATTCAAGGATGATTATAAAGTATATATAATGAATAATAATATGAAATAATAATACAACCATATTTATGTGTGTGTGGGTGTGTGTGTATATATATATATCATCTACTTACTTCCATTCATGTCAATAAGGAAAGGAAAACAACGTTCATGCCTACGTACGACCTACCGTCTCCATAAACAGTGTATTTTATTTCATTTATCTATCTATTATATATATATAATGAATATATATATAGGATATATAAATCATGTTTTACATTCTAGAAATAATTAAATCATGATATACGTAATAATATCAACAACAAAAAGTCTAAACACATTTGATAAATGAAACGATTATTACCCAAAACAGTGCTTCAACATGGAATTAACAAATGAACGGGTAATATAAAGTCGTAAGTGAATCATATATGATATAATAAAAATGAATATGATTCTTGAATAATTCAATGATATTATTTAAATCATTATACAGGAGGTTCGGACACATAAGGAAGAAATTGGACCTAGGGTAAGGGATTATTTCGTCTCATTTTTATTTCTGTGAGACATATGCCTTACTCACCATCTATTTCTTTTGTATGTTGTTTATGATTCCCATGAATGTTTTATAATTTTTATTATGAAGGATATGATATTTAAATATTCATGTAATTTTCTTTATTTTATGACACGTATGTTTACACTAATCATAAAAGTTAAGGGATAATTTTACAATCTCATTTTTATCCGAGATTGTTTATTCGTAAGTATTTATTTGGGTTATAATTATCATCCATGTCCATGTTTTGTAAAAAAAATTCATAAAATGTTTAATATTCTTCCATGTATGTTTAATGTCATTTTTACCCTTTGTTGACTTTTACCAAAATGTATGGAAGTGATATTTCTTTTGTTTACCATACAAGGTACTTTTTTACTTTTCCAGAAAAAGTACGAGGAAAATGTTTTCTTAACTTATACGGCATGAACAGATTTTTACAGTTTCATAACTCTTTATTTCCATAAAACTTCCTCTACAGGATTTCATGATTATTTTCAATGAAATTTATTTCTTTCAAAATTTCATGGCATTTTTGAAAAAAGAAAATGATTTTGAATAAGAAAGGATATTTTACTCAAGAATTCATTTCAAGTGTTTTATTAAAACTATTTTCCATCTAAGATGACATTATTTAATATGGATATGCTTTATGTATAAAGTCCCTATTATTTAAATGATTTTATTTTGTTTATGATGAAATTATATCCATTGTTTTATATGGATTATGTTATGATGGGATGATGTATATGAAACTCATTTTATTCATTGGATTATGATAAATAATTTATATTTATTTTGTGGCACACGAAAGAATGATTTAATTATGAGATGGGTGTGACCTATATCTCCCTCTAATTAATTGGGTAAAGATTTATATCTCATTATATAAACATGGATGGAAGGGAAAGTAAATATGGTTCAGTAATATGTGGCTGGAACGGCAAGTAAACTCGGTTCAGTAATAGACTTTGTCCACTATAATTGTCTTGGTTGCAATGCCTTGGATACTATGGAAATCATATCATGTGCTTAATGGTTTTCCATAATTTCATGTTTTATTCCCATACTATTTTATAATGATTGATGTTACTTTATGATCTATGTCTTACGTACTGCCAAGATTTATTTCACAACTCGAGATTTTGATGTTTTAACTTTATGTTATTGTTTTTAAGTTCAAATGTATATGGTTTATTTTATTTTCTCCATTCTTACCCTTAATAAGAATTTGAGCTCACCCTTTTTATGTTTTTTCCACATGATATAAATAAAGTTTTTAGGTAAGAAATCAAAAGGGGGATATCTTTATGGGAGGTGTTGAAGATCTTTCACAATGACTAAAAGATTATGTTATGAGTTTATAAAGACACTAAACTATTACAGTCCTCAGGTGTCTATTTTTGTTATGTATTAATTATTCTACAAAAGTAATGTAATGTCCATGTACGTTAAGTTTGGGTCTCTACACTAAACATGGGAACCTATCTTAGTGAGAAAATTTTCGGTGAATGATTAATACACTTGCTTAGATTACACATTTTCTAGTGGCCCATAGTAGGGGATATTTTGTTATTATTTCTATGTGATTGGGGCCCTTGGTCAGACCAAGTAGGGTGATGATTGGGTGTTTGGGCGTTATAACATCATAGGGTAGGGAATGCCTTCGGGATGAGTCACATATATAGTATATTCTAGATTATTCATGATCTCCTAGGTTCTCCTATGTTTTCTGGTACTTAGTATTCTATGTTAGATGATTGTGATGCATATGATGATTGGTTTCTCTTGTATAGTTTCACCATTGCTCATGTTTTATGTTTGTTGATCTTGTTTCCTTGCGTAGTGTAGCTTCTTGCTAAAGGTGATAAAATGGTTTGAAGTGCTTATGGAAAAAGGTTTTGAAATTTTTTTACACTTATTTACTTTTTAGTGTAATCATAACTACTTTTAAATTACTAATGTCTACTTATTAAAAAGGGAATCTAGTTTTTAATTGAAAAAGGGAAATGGACTGTGATTTTCTTTAAGAAGAAAATGTGTGAAAACCTAGTTTTATACAATTTATTTCAAACTTGAAATTTATGGATCTTTTATTTAAATGAAATGAACATGGGAATAGATTGTTTGGGAACACCTAATGAGTTTTAATACTCACACCTATAGTTTTATCTTTGTTTTTAGCTTTATATGATGTGCCTTGCTTGGATTCGGTCACCATAGTGAGATGTTGGTTTGAGGTCGGTGGTGACCTGTAGGGTCACATAGAGTTATGTACAACTTTATTTTTACTTTATCTCCTAGTTTTCATTTTTATTATCGGTATTTATTTATTTTCTTGTCTTTCATTTATGGGCCAAATCGTTCTCACTTGTTTAGTTTTGATGCTTGGAACTATTCATCTTCTCATGGGGATCGGAAATGCCCTTCGGGCCATGTCGCGGACTAACCCAGGTGACCGGTTTAGGTTCAACTTGGGTTGGTTTGTGAAAAACATCAACAACTTGTCTCTAATCATTAAAAGTGATGATCCATGCACCCCATCATGCATATTATTGATCAACCAAAATGGGGAAGGAAGTTATTACCTCATCTGTTAATGAAGAAGATAATCCATATGGATTAAAATGGGGTAGTGGAAACATATACCATATGGATATTTCCCCATAGTTTGTGGTAATTGGTTGAAGTATTTACCCCAGGGTACAATGTGCGGAGAATTTTTTTCCCCATAAAAAAAATTAAGGTGGGGTATCATTGGCTTACCTTTCCCCGCAGGGCCTTGAAAAAATAATTTTTTATTTTTATTTTGAAAATATATAGATAATTTATAAATTTTTTATAGTTTTAAATGTAATTTGATAATGAAATTATAATGATAAAATTTTAAAAAAATCACAACTCAATAAAAGTATAATTTTTTATATTTAATGCATATTTTTTATTTTTTATTTATTTAAAAATATATTTTTTATATATATAAATGTTAAAAATATTTATCCCAAAGAATACACAAGTTCTTTTAAAATTATTCTTAAAAAATTAAATGATTAAATATTTTTTAGAATTATCTACACCCTGCAATGATCTTCATGGCATGGGTAAAGGAAAAAATATACCTTATATATGAAGAAAGGTATGGGGAAGGGTAAGGCACACTTCCCATAGGGCAAGGTGGGTTATCTATGATCATTCCCTACCCTAAACTATTTCCATCTTTAGAATCCACACAAATATCATGCATAAACCCAAGGTAAAAAAGAAAAACCCCATACACACTTATATAACCAATTTCAATCATGATTTTAATCAAACATAAATTTTTCCCCTTAGAAATAATAGAATAAGATCATGGGAAATGATTTTGGATCCCATGAAACTAAGGCAAGGAGAAGAAAATGAGTTTTCCTAGAAATATATAAGAAACTTATGCCACATGGAGAGATCACTCAATGAATCTCAAGAAAATATGGCATGATCTCAAGGAGAAATAATATGATTAAGAAGATATATCCTTTAATGGAATAAGAAGATACTTAAGAGAAAAATTATACTCCTGACTAAATTATAGAGGGTTCCATTTTGAACATCCTAGATAACCTTAGGTTTTTTTTCTTTTCATTTTCTAATTACCATTAGCATTTTATATTCACTGTGTTCTCCTACTATTTTGGAGTCAATTATTATGTATGGATAATCACTTGTGGTTTTTATAAGGTTGAAATATACTGTAATTTCCAAATTTAATATTTATAATATTTCTAGAGTTTTTTATTCTAACTGATTATTCTAAGACTCGCAATTAATTGTGAGGGAAGTAGGTGATAGTTGTTTTATATTAATATTCATTGTGTTTATTGAGACGCCACACTCCCAGATCTGGTGATAAAACACATAAATTAAATTCTATCTTTGGTACCAAGTGAGATGTCCCAAGCTCAATATATTTTTATTTTAAATCATTTCTATAGGTTAAACATTGAATATTAAAAATAATCTCACAATCCCAATAACTTAAGTTTTAGTGTCTTTAAGGATCAGCTATATAAGAATATTATTTTACAATTATTGTGAATACTTCTACATAATCAAACCACACTTTTCCCCCTTAAAAACTTCTCCTAGTTTATACTCATATTCATAACCTAGATAAAGGATAACATAGTAAATGGGTGAGATCAAGCACTTAGTAATGGAAAAGCTTATCAGCATGTTATCAAGGGTTATATTATAATTATATGAGATACATGAACATAGGATAAATGTCCTATTCGAATTAACATGAAAAAATAATATTTATCCATATGTTAAGATAAAGGAAATGTATTCTCAAATGAAAAAACATGTACCATGGAGTAAGAGTGTGAGATAATAAATATAATCCATGGAACATAATCATAAGAATATGACATAAAAATATAGAATGTCATTGAAGCATAATATAATAAGAGATTAAGAAACAAACATAAGCATAGGGAAACATTTACTTTGTGAGAAACTCACTCTCACCCATTCTTATAAACAAACTTAATCATTTCCATGAATACTTATCTCATGAGTCATCACTTTCAAGATCCACACACTTGAACCCAGGATTGTAAAAAAACTTAATTGCACTCATGCATACATATCTCATGAGATATAGACTTTTAATTAATTAATTAGAGGTAGATATAATAACCCACCCAAAATTTATCAATACATATCATAAAAACCCCTTGGAAAAAAAATGGGTTTCATAACATTTCTAAAATTGTATCACATAAAATTTCTTTGAGGATTGGATCGGTTGATACCAAAAATTAAATCACCTAAAAGGATTATTTAATTAAGGTTTTAAAAGGGTTATTAATTAAACATAACTCCATAATAGATGGTTATTTTGGATTTGAAGAGTTAAAATAAAAGAAAAACATAAAATAGTCTTTAGAAAATATTTCTTAACATCATCAAAAAGAGAAGAATTTATTAGTTACTTTTGAAAATATCATTTTTGATAAAATAAAATAAATAATATTTTAAAAATTATTTATAAAAAATATCAAAAACGTATCCTTGAAAAATAAATAAATCTTATATATGTGAAATTTGTAGTGAAATATAAAATGTACAATCTGGAAAGGAAAAAAACGTTTTCAACATTTTCAAAAATACCTTTATTAAAACCCAATTTGTGAATATAGTAATAAATATTCCATTTTAAAAAGTGGTAAAAATAAATTTTAATATCATAATAAGTAATATATTTTTTTATTTCAAATTAATAAAGGATAATATTTGTGTTAAGAGATAACATGGACATAGAAGAGAAATGTATTATTTAGAGAGGATGAGAATTATTCTTAACATCATAAAATTTTATAAAGAATTGAATTCATTAAATAAGATTTTTTTATGTGAAACTTTAATTACCTAGAAAATAAATATAAAATGAAATATAATATAATCATAGTAAATAATAAATCAATCTTGTAAAACCATATTCAAATAGTAATTATTGTGACTCAAGAAAATAAGTTGAGTTAAAAAAACTCCTTACGACTTTAGTAACTTTTAAATTGAAAGCCCTTAAAAAATATAACTTCGAATGAATGTTTAAATCCATTTAAATTCAAGAAAGTTTTGAAAATTAACTTCATAGGGTAGTATAAACACCACAAAAAATAAAAAAAAAGTAGTGAATTTGGTATATGTATTAAGAATGAAAATTGAGATGAGAAAAACCCTTACAACTTGGGATATATATGAATTAGAAGAACCTAAAAGGGAGACTATAAAATGGAATTGTAAATAAAATTATTAAGGGGTTATTTATGATGAAATAATTAAATTGGGGAATAATTACAACATTTAAAATAATAATATGTGAAAATATGAAATCATGTCACAATGAAGGGAACTTGAGATAAAAACCCATACCTTTTACTCCCAACTTCCATGAAAGATATAAAACCTATTATATACCAAAACTAATAATATAGATAACCTATTTCAGAACCTTATTCACTTATATTACCCTATATGCACTTTTATTACAATCATTTATCATACATTTATTTGTTAGTTGTAGTTTATTTTCATCACCAGATGTTAGCGTTTTTTGTTGTTTCCCACACTTCATAATATAGATATCGATAACCATTATTTTATACCAAATTAATCATTAATATATTATTTAAGGTACTATAATATATGTTCCATGGTGATTTATAAATTCATACATTCATCCCATTAGAGTTTTAGTTATGATTTGGGGGATGAAATTGGTGGTGAACTAGTTTTGGTAATTTTTAATGAAGGAAAGGTGGTATCTTAATTAATGATTTAAATATTAAAATTAACTTTAAAGAAAAAAACATTATTTAAAGAATAATATCATATTTATTCATTAATTACATTATTATAATAATATAAATAAGGTGGTTATGAAAATTGAACCACATCGCTCCATGGAGGCGGTAGTTTGCGCATTCCCACGAATGATGTTTTTATTTTTCATATAAAGAGATAAAGGTATAACATGGTTTATACTTTAATAATATTAATAGTTTTTTAAATATAATATTTATTTATTAAATACGCTTTTATAACCATCTATGTAATTTGTTTATGAAAAATGAAATATGTTTCTTCATGGAGGCAGTGGTTCACACGTATGCATGAATGACGTTCTCATTTTTCTAAGGGAAAAGTGTAGATAATTGTTATAAAATTAACATAATAATATTTTTTATATTAATAATAAAATTTTACATATATTATAATGGGTAAAATATATTTTTATCAGAAATATGGAAAATAAAAAAAGGTTAATAAGTAATTAGTACTCATATTGAGAGTTTGAAACTTCACTTGGAGTACCTCTTAGAAATGTAAGATTTATGGATTTTACTTCAATAAAGGGGATCAAAAGCATGGGATAGGGATATATGGGAAGTAAAATGGGAGATTTTTAAGAGGAAATATAATTTTTAGAGTCTATATAAAGGGTGGTGGAAGTATCTTTTTATAAGTGAGGAGAGTATCATTTTTGTGAGAATATAGGAGGACAAGTCACTATTCAAGGAAAGTGACTCCAAAAGTGAAACATAATAGATATGGGATGATTTTGGTTCAATAATCCTATAAAAAACTCATTTAGAGACAATTTTTAGTTATTTTTGTCTTTTTATTTTTACCAAAATTAACGTTTACCATGGTAACTTTTTCTAACCTTGGTAACTAGTTTTAAAACTAAAATAAAATTAAACATATTAAATAATTTATAAATTATCATTAAAAATATTTAAAAAATCATAATATTAAATTTAAAAAAATTATTAGTTTTAAAATAATAACTCATAAAAGCAGTTTTATAAAAATATAACTTAAGTTTTCTAATGTAAAATATAGGTTTGTAAATTAAACATAATATTTTTAAATGTATAATATTTATTATAAAATAAATATTTCATCTTGAAAAAAAAATCATAACTTTTTAATTCATTCTTATATCCTAATGAAGTCATAAAAGTCACAGTATTTGTAAAAAACTTTATTTTTCACTATTCACCTAAAAATATATATTTTTATAAAAATATCAAAAATTCACCCTAAGATAATTTTTATATTAATAATCCATAAATTAAGTTCATTTTATAAAATTATAATTATAAAATTTATGAATTATAAAATACAATGGAAAAAAATATAGGAAAATGACTTTTATAATATTAATTGTTCTTACTCTTATTTCCTATTAATTTCTAATTAAATTAGTGATAATATATTATTCATATAAACAATATATTTTATAATTATTTAAAAATAATATATTTATTTTCTTAAATTAAAAATGTATACCACCTAAAGAGTCAATTTTTAGGAAAATACATTTTTATGCATAAAATGATCTTATTAGTTATTTAGATATGCCAATTGAATTTTATCAATGCATTTATATTAAAAATGATATTAATTTTTATTATTAAAAATATTTAAAAAATTTGGTTACTTATATTTATACTCTCCATTCCAATGACTTTATTATAATGGTCACATTTTAATACTTTTAATTTTCTCATAATAATATGTATTGTGGTTTCGTTTTAATACATTGTTGCATGCAGAGAATGATTCAACATAGTATCTAATTAAAATTAGATATATAATAAAATATTTTGTCATTAAATTGTACCTCCTTAAATAAATTTCATCCTTGTAATTTTAATTATTGATCACTAATGAAAGAATCTAAGAGATCCTTAAGAAACTCAAGATATATTTTTTATTAAGATATCAACATCACAATATTAGATACTGTGAGACTCATCATTTCACTCATAATAGGAATGTATTTATATTTTTATTTATCTTAATAATTTATACCAAATATTTTTCCTTACTAGTTTATAAGATTTTCTAGGGACATAACATTCACAACTTCATTTTCTTGATCTTATTTCCAACCAAATACTAAAACCAAAATGGTTGTGGTAATGTCCAATAAAATTAAATTAAATGATCATATGAGTATGAAAACTCAATAAAAATATTTCTTATTATAAGACACCTTCATTTCAACCTATTATACTTTCATTTAAAATATTATATAATTGGATCAACCTATAACATATTTAGTTAAACCTAGGTTGTCTATGGTATTTTTCCTATTAGGTTTTCTAACCTAAATAATTATTATTAAATCATTAGATTAAACTTAAATCCTTTATAATGGTTTGTAAAGGTCATTTGAATCAACAAAATAATATCCCTAGGGAGTTTCAAACTATTTGTGTGGTTAGGCCCACTTATCATGCACTGAGTGAAGATTGAGTTAATACTATACCAAACTTTTTTAGTATTATTACTCCTAGGTGCTTCTTTTCTAGAGCATATATCTACTTTTTTGTATCCAAATAGGTAATTTATTACTATGAATCCCCAAAATATATACTTTATAAAAAAATTAAGATTTTATCCTATACTTAGACTTGTCCCTATGGTTTTCACTAATTTTATCTCATCCTAGTCCCCAAAAATAATGAAACTAATCCAAAAAAATAATCAAACATTTCTCTAATACCAACTAAGGAACTCCTAACCTAAACTCTCAGATCATGTGCTAAAACAAAATATATATATATATATATACTATATTTGAAACTAAATGAGATGAATCAAGATATACTTATCTTTATTTTACATCATTTCCATAAGTTAAACATTACATCTCACAAATTATATAACAATTACAAGAATTGAAGGTTTAATGTCTTTGAGGATCAACTACATAAGAAGCCTATTTTACAATACTTGGTTAAATTTCTCCATAATCATACCACACTATACCCACTTCTAGAAATATCCTAGGTTATAATCAAATTAATAACATGGGTAAAGAAAAACATAAGAACGAGGTGTACTCAAATGCTCAATAAGGGAAAAACTTATCAACATTTCAATAATGGTTAGATCATAAGCATATGAGATACATGAGAATGGGAGAAATATATTATTAAAAATAACATGGAATAATGATATTTTTCTATATAATTCAATATATAAGGAAATGTATTCTCATATGACCAAACATGTACCATGGCATAAGAGTGTGAGATAATAAAAATGATCCATATAGAATAATTTTATGCATATAAAATAGAAATATGGAATGTCATTAAAACATATCATAACAAGGAATCATGACACAAACATAAGCATTAGGAAATATCACTTATCTAATCCACTCACTCACACACATGATTTCAAAAAAACTTAATCATGTCCATGAATATTTATCTCATGAGTCACCACCTTTTTTATCTACAAACTTGCACCCAATATTTTAGGAAAACTTAATTTCACATGCATATACATATATCATAAGATATAATATTTTAACTAATTCTTTAGAGGTTTATATAGTACTAAACTTATCAATAATTTATACATAAGGGTGCACTTAAAATTAATCATTCATAATATCATAAATAGCCCACGGAAATAAAATATATTTCATAACATTTTTGAAATGGTAACACATAAAATGTATTCAAGAATTAAATTGGTTGAAACAAAAAATTCAATCACAAAAAAGGATTATTTTATAAAGGAATTAAAAGGGTGATTTATAAAACATGAATCTATAATAGATATATCTTTTGGTGTTGAATAGAGAAAAAATTAAAATATAAAATAGTATTTAGAAAATATTTCTTAACATTAGTGAAAATAGAATATGTTATGAGTCACTTTTGAAAATATCCTTTTTGAGCAATAGAAATGAAGAATTTTCAAAAAATATTTGGAAATAAATCGCAATAATGGATCCTTGAGAAAGGAATAAATTTTATCTAGCTTAAATCTAAAGTGTAAGATAAAATGTACAATCAGGAAAGGAGAAAAACTATTTCAAAATTTTAAAGATACGTTTATTAAAATTTTCATCGTAAAAAGAGTGATAAATATTCTATTTTAAAAGAGGTAAAGAAAATTTTTAAGAACACCATAAATAATTTATATTTTGATTTCAAAGTAATAAATAAGAACATTGGTAGGAATATAGAACATGGACATGGAAGATAAAGTTCTTATTTGAATAGGATGTGAATTATTCTTAACATTGTTAAATTTTATAAAGAATGAAATCCTTAAAAGAATATGTTTTTGATGTGAAAATGTAATTACCTATAAAATAAGGATTAATGAAAATATATTATCATCATAATATAAAATAAATAAATCTTTTAAAACCATAGTCAAAGAAGAATTATTATGACTCAAGAAAACCCGATAAGACTTTAGTAACTTTTGAATCAAAATACCTTGAAAAATATAACATCAAATGGATGTATAAATCCATTGAAATTCACTAAAGGTATGAAAAATTTAATCAATAGGGAATTATATAGACCGTACAAAATAAAACAAGTGTTGAATATGGCATATGTTATAAGAATGAAAATTGAGAGGAGAAAAAACCCTTACAACTTGGAATATATATGAATAAGAAGAACCTGAAAGAGATATTGTAAAATAGAATTGAAAATCACATGATTAAGGGTTATTTATGATGAAATAATTTAATTTTGGAGTAATTAAAACATGTAAAATAATAATAGGTGTGAAATATGATATCATGTCTCAATAATGAAAAATTGAGGCAAAAACCCTTAACTTTTACTCCTGGATTCCTTGAAATCTCTTTAACCTCATGTACAAAAAAAATAAATATCTAAACAAACTATTTTATAATATTATTAATATATATTAACCTATATACTTTTGTGTTAAAATAATTTATTACACATTTAGTAGTTATTTGTAGTTTATTTTCATTATTAGATATTAGTAATTTTTGTTATTTTGCACACAATTCATAATGTTGATATCGATAATCTTTATTATATACCAATTTAATCATTCATATATTAGTTAAGGTACTAGAATATATGTTACCTAATGATTTATAAAGTCACATTTTCATCCCATGAGAGTTTTAGTTATGATTTGTGAGGATGAAATCAGTGGTGAGCTAGTTTTGGTAATTTTCAAAAATGAAAGGTGTTATCTTAATTAATGATTTGAGTATTAAAATTATCTAAAAAGAATAAAAAACAATTATTCTAAAAATAATATCATATTTATTCATTATTTACATTCTTAAAACCATTCTTGTAGTTTGGTTATAAAAAATAAACTATATCGCTCTATAGAGGTGGCAGTCTGCACGTACACATGGAAGACATTTTTGTTTTCCATAGAATGAGAGAAAGGTAGAAATTTTTTTCTATTTTAAGAATATTAAACAAGTTATAAATATAATATTTATTTATTAAATAACCTTTTTATAAACAAAAATTTAAGGTTTCTATGAAAAACGAAATGTGTTTCTTCATGGAGGCAGTGGCTCGGACATATGTATGAATGACATTGTCATTTTTATAAGGGGGAAGGGTATATAATAGTTGAAAATTTAACATAATAAAATCTATTATATTAATAATAATAATTTAATTATATTATAATGGTTAAAATTGACTTGTAGGATAAATATGAAGAAGGAAATAAATAGTTAAAAAGTGATTAGTACACACATTGAGAGTTTGAACCTTCTCTTGGGATACCTATTGGAAATAGAGGATTTAGGGATTTGAATTAGATAAAGGGGATAAAAATGATAAAGGTATTTATGGGAAGTAAAATGGTCATAGGTTAATGATTAATTTTAATTTTTAGAGTGTGTATAAAGTGGTGGTGGAAGTCTCTTTTTATAAGTGATGGTAGTGGAATTTTTATATTAATATAAATAGACAAGTCACTATTCATGAAAAGTGGATAAAAAAGTGTTAAATAATGAATAGGGGATGATTATGGGTTTATAATCCTCTAAAAAATCATTCAGTCACAAGTTTTGATTGATTTTAAGCTTTTCTTCTAGGTTTTATCTTTTTACCAAAATTAACTTTTACCATAGTTACTTTTCTTTTAACCTTGATTACTTGTTTTTAAACTAAATATAATATTTTCCTTATTATATAATTTTTATATTAAGATTTTAATATGAAAAATATTTCATAATATTAAATTTCCAAAAGTGATTAATTTTAAAACAATAAGTTTTTAACGCATAAAAGTAGTTTTAAAAAAATATAACTTAAGTTTCAAAATATCAAATATGGGATTTAAATTAAACTTAATATTTATAAATATATGAATTTTAATATAAAATACATATTTTATCAATAAAGAAAATTCATAATTTTTTATTTTGTATTTATATTCTAATTAATTCATAAAATTTATAGTAATTGTAAGAAAACGGTATATTCCCTGATTCACCTAAATAATAATATTTTCAAAAAAATCCCAAAAAATCATTCAGATCTAATTTTGATATGATTAATTCAAAAATGAAGTTAATTTTTTAAAATTAAAATTCTAAAATTTATTAATTTAAATTTTATATAAAAACATAAAATTAATGAAAAATCTTTTTTATAGGAAAATTACTTTTTTTTCTAATATTAATTGTTCTTATTATTATTTCCTATTAATTGATAAGTAAATTATAAATAATAGATTATTCCTATAAAAATATATTTTATCATCATTTTACCATAATATATTTATTTTCCAAAAATAATAATTCATATCACCTAAAAATGAAATTTTTAGAAAATTACATTTTAAGCATAAAATTATCTTATTTTTTATTTTGATAAACTAATTGGATTTTATCAATTTATTGATATTAAAAATGAATTTTATTTCTATTTCTATATGTATTTTAAAATGTGTTTATTTTTATTTATACCCAAAAAAATCAATAGTTAAATTATCACCTTTTAATACTTGTAATTTTCTCTTAATAAAATGTATTACGAATTAATTTTAGTTTAGGGTGGTGTGTGGGGAATGATATTCAACATATTATTTAATTAAAGGGAAATATATACTAAAATATCAAGGCCTTAAATTTATTCTCTACATTGTTAGCCTAAAAAATATTCCACTTCTATGATTATCTTGTACAAGTAGTGGATTGGGAGGTTATATAGGGAGTGATCTATGAGAGAATCCATAAGATTATGAGTGTACACCTAGATCTTACATTTATTGATACATACCTTGAGAGATGATATTAAGAGTAAGATCTAGGGTTCCACTACACACACCAAGAGTGTAGACCAATCTATATAGAAAGAGAAAGGGATTGGTGTATTTTTTCGAGCAATAAACTAATTTCTACAAAGTAATAGTGGAGATATTTATTATAATATGGAAACTATTAATGAGAATTGTAACTAAGAAAATCATTAGTGAACTGTGATGGAATAAAATAGGAAATCTTCTAAAGAATAAGTCACGTTTTATCCTAACTATTAGTGTTCAAAAATTATGTTCCATGCACTTTTCCATAAAGGCAATGATGTAAAAATCACTTGGATTATATGATTTGAGTTGAAGATAAAGTACTATCACACTCATTGAAAAATAAACCAATGTTTTCTCCATGTGATACATGATTTCTCATATATCTAGGGATTAAGTTCCTTCAAAAAATCTCTTCTAGGTGATGTGGTTGTGAGAACATCACATTGCATGTAGGATATGTATTTCATCAATTAGTAATGAAAAGGTTGTAGAAACCATAAAATTTATTTTTTGGGGGACTTATGGACACCATTATGCCTTAGAAAAAATTTACCATAGGCAAACCCTTTTATGTTGGATAGGGTAATGGCATATGGTCTAGAGGGGGTGAATATACTAGATTAAAAATTTTAATTAAATAAATTAATTGTTTAAATCAATTATGAAAGTTAATTATTAGAGTTAATTAAAAATGGATAGATAAATGAAAATAGGTATTTTTATATTGTTTTAGTCCAAAGTGGAACTACTCCAGTCTTATACATCTCTACTCGGTGAGAGATACATGTTTACTAAACTAATTTTCTAGGGGGAATCATAACCTAATTACAATATTCTTTTCTAATGGAGGGATAACTATGACACAGTGAATTTTTCATAGGGATTCACAACACAATTTCAACCTAACTTTAGAAACTGGGAGTCACAAACTAAGGAAGATATGAAGAAATGATTTTTTATGTAAAAGCATAAATAGAAAAATAGAGTGTGTGAAAGGTAGTAAATAATGTTACAGGATCACGAAACCAAATGAAGTAGATAAAAGAAGAATAAAAACACAGGTACTAGTTCTTGATAATTGTAATGGATCATCTCTTCAAGGTAGTAGAAGTTGAAGAAGATGTAATTTGGAAATTGAGAGATTGTATAGGTGATGAAACAGAGTATCGCATAGGACTTTGTTTGTACAGAACTTGAGAAGTTCACAACTTTTATTCTATAGAAAAAATAGTGTGTCAAAGAAGTTAACCAGTGTCTTCCTTAAAGTTAATACTGGAACCTTTAAATATAATCTAACAAAATAAATCTCTAAGTAAAACAATTCAAATTCAAACTGGTGAATTATCACAGATAGAAAATAATAATTTCTATAATAATCATAAAAATAATTATTTGAATTCAAAACATAAAGGCCAATTCAAACCTATTTAAATAACATGTTAAATCATTCAAGTAGTTTCCATAATAATTGGTCAAACATAATTTCAAATAAATATTTCAAACCAAGTCAAATAATTCTATGAATAATGTAATCAAATTGACTATTAATAATATCTTTAGAGTATAATATATATAAATATAAATACATATTTTACATGAATTTAATACATTAAAACATTTTGAAAATATTTAACAATATTAATAAATCTTTTAGAAACTACTAAATCATTGAATATACATAATAAAAAATATGTTACATGAATACTATAACTTTCTACATATAATGAAGTAAAATTTAAAACATACATTATCACTGATTATAATATTTTAAAATTAATTCACATGGAATTCATATAATATATATAAATTTTTTGAATTAATAAAATACTTAAAATAATTATAATATATATGCAGTAATTGAAAAATTTAAAAATGATGAAAAATATATACTAAAAAATCCGAATAATAAATTTTTTACTGGTGGTGGCATAAATTTCAACTAACAGTAGAGTATTTTTCAACTAATAGTTGCATAAAATAAAACCTAATGGTATCATAATTTTCAACTAGCAGTATAAAAAATCAACTATCATTGCATATCTATCATTGATTCCCTCCATCGAAGAGATACCGATGCAACTCTACCATTATAACTAATCTTTATTGGAACCAATATGTTGGTTTATAACAATTATCTACCATTGATATATATATAAGTGATCTTCCATTGAGGAATAGAAGATCTACCATTAAGAGATAAATAGTCATCTACCAGTGGAATAAAAATGATCTACTGTTGAATTTTTAATAGTGATCTACCATTGAGGAATATTTATATCCACCATTTGTATATATTGAGATCCACTATTGGTATATATTGAGATCCATCATTATCTTTGGCTTTGGATAAAAAATGATAGAGAACGGGAAATAAATGGTGCACCGAATTTACTATTGGCTTGAGTAGAAGTATTAAATGGAATAATTATTCAAAGGAGGAAAGATAACATAAAAGAGAATATATTTTTAGGTGCTTCTATAGAGGAAAGAGGATGGAGGATCTATGGAGATGAATGAGATGATAAATAGTGTATTATCCTATGTACACACTTAACACTTGAACTTTGGGAAATTTTAATCCATCTAAATAATTGAATTAGAAGTTGGTACAGAATAATTAAATGAATATGTTTTTGAAATATTTCTAAATAATCAATAATATATTCAATTATACAAGTATATTAATATATATGATTGAAAAACAATGAAAACATAATTTGAATATTTAAAAAATTAATACTTGGGCCATTTTTTAAGGCACCTAAATAAATTTTTTATATTCTAATGTAGTTTAATTAAATGTATAAAAACTTATTATATTTATAACCAAACAAACTAAAAGTGATTCTGATATGAATCGAAATATATATCAAATAAATAAACAAAAATCAATTCTAGAAATTTCATAATTCTATAATTGTTTCATAAATTTTGAACATTTTTCACACCACTTAACAAAAAATCTATACTTCCATTTATTATAATTAAATGTAGATAAATGTGATGGATTTCCAATGGAACTTATTCTATAATAATCTAATCATTATAGATCATGTTATAATTGAATATCTAACAAAAACTATAAAGCAGTTTAAACTGAAAATAATTCTTTAAATCAAAAGCATATAATAAGTTCAAACCAAAATGAGAACATGCTAGAGAAAAAATTAGACTTCATTGTAGTTGAATAAAATTAATATATACATCTTATATTTCATATGAAAATATAATTATAAAATTATTATAAGTATAACTCAAGTTATAATAAGAATACAAAGAGGTTTTAAAAATATTTTTTGACAAAAAATGACAAGAGGGTTTTGGATTATTCAAAAACATAAACTAGAATTTAATCAAAAAAACAAAAAATAAATGAATAAACATGCACAAATAATATCCCCCTTTTGTTTAATTATAAAACATGTATATTTAAAACTAATTTTCTCCCCCTTTTTTGTAAATAAACAAAATGATAAAACAAACCCCATTATACATATGCAAAGAGAAAAAAATTAACCTTTCATCTTCCCAAGTTAAAATTTCATCTTTTTTAAACTAAATAAAGTCTAAAGGATTAGTAAAGATGTATTCTAGCCTATTTTAAATAGGGATAAATACTAAAACAATATCAACCTTATTCACATGATATATAATAAAATGAAGTCTAGGATCGATATGCTTTGTTCTAGAATTCTTTGAGGGGTTTTTAGAAATATAAATTGTAGAATTGTAATCAAAATAAATATTCAATTTATTAAGATAAATACCAAAATTGAATAATTATTTTTAATCCATAAGATTTGAGAAAAAATACTGGAAGTAGATATATACTCATCTTTTTTAGTAGATAGAGAAATAAACAATTGTTTTTTTAGAAGACCGAGAAATTAATCTTTTCCAAGAAAATGACACATACCTGATGTGATTTTTTGTTCAATTCTGCGGACTTCGAAGTTAGAGTTCGAATAATATATTAAATTAAAATAGTTATATTTTTGATAAAACAAACTATAGTTAGTAGTTCCATTAACATATATAATTATTATTTTTACATATTTAATATGACTCTCTTTGGGATAAACTAGAAATATACAACATAGAAAACATTAAACATGATATCAAGTTGAGATGTATCTAAATATAGAAATATAACCATCATTGTTCTATAAACCTTAATATCAACAGATTTTCTAGATGAATCAGCATCTAACTTACACAACTACCCAAAGGGGTTTTATATATTTAAAAGAATCAAGACCAAAAAATTTAAACAACTCTTTACCATACTTATATTGATTAATAAACATTTCATATTTCCTTTGAGAAATTGAAATTTCAAGAAAGAAAATTAATTATACCATTAAACTCATGTCAAACTCAGAAGAGATCAAAGTTGAAAAATCATTATAAATCATTTCACTATAAGAACAAAAAACTATATCATCAACATAAATTTTTACAATTAAAATATCATTTAAAATTATTTAAAAAAAAGTGTATGATCAAAATTACCTTTCTTGAAAACATTATTTAATAAAAATAAATAAATTCGTTTATACCATGCATGAGGTTCTTGTTTGAGACCATAAAAACATTTGAATAATTTAAAAACATGATTATGAGATTTTTCGTTTTCAAAACTAGGGGATTAAGAAACATAAAATTATTTAATTATAAAACCATTTAAGAAATAACTTTTTATATCCATGTGATATAATTTAAAACCTTGAAAATAAAAAAACGACAAGATTCTAATAGCCTCTAACTTTTAAATAGGTTCAAATTAATATTCAAAGGCTATAGCTTCTTATTGAGAGTATCATCGAGTAATAGGTCAGGATTTTCTTTTTACAATCTATCTAGATCATGTAGCTTGTTTCTAAAGATCCACTTAGTTCCAATTACCTACTTATCCTCAGGAAATTATAATAAATAATGAACATTATTTCTAAAAAAATAATTTACTTTATCTTTCATAGAAACAATCCAGATTGAATATTTTAAAGAATCATTAACATTATCAATAATAAAATCAAAAATAAAAGTATACTTGGCACACAAAAATAAAATAAAATTTATAGTTTTAATATCAAGATCAACATTTCTAATAACATTTTTAACAAGATTATATTTATGAATCTTCCATGATCTTGGATCAGGTAGAGTAGGACTATTCTTCCCCTCAATTTATTCATCCTTATCCTGAGGTTTTTCTTCACTAAAATTAAAATTACTAAACTCAATATCAATATTTTCCAAAACATATTTTTAAACATCACAAGATTCTCTAAACTTTATGTGTATAGATTCTTCAAAAATATTGGTATGACTATTATAAACTCTATAAGATTTACTTTTATAATAATAACTAATAAATATACCCTCAACACTTTTATAATCAAACTTATCTAAATTATCTTTTGTATTTAAGATAAAAAACTTTGCAAATAGAAACTTTAAAATAAAAAATATTTGGTTTTATACCATTAAAAATTCATAAGGTGTTTTGTTCAATAAATCTCTAACATATAACCCATTCAAAACATAGAAAGAATTATTGAAAATATTCACCCTAAAAATATTTCGTTAAATTATATTCATTAAGAATGGTTTGATCCATCTCTTGAATAGATATATTTTCTGTTATACAACACCATTTTTTTTGAGGATTTCTAGGAGAAAAAAATTAAGACCAGAACCATTTTATTCACAAAAAATTTTCAATATTAATATTAACAAATTCACCTCCATTATCACTTCAAATAGAAACCATTAAACAACCTTTAATATTTTGAACTAGAATATAAAAATAAATAAATCTAATTAATATTTCATACTTTTGAGATATGAAATATACCCATGTAAATCTACTAAAATCATCAACAATAACAAAAGATATTTCTTTCCACTTAAACTAGTAGTTTTTATTAGACCAGATAAATCAAGATAGAATAATTCAAGAGGTATAGAAGTAGAAACATGTTTGATGGATTTGAAAGATACCTTATGTTTCTTACCTTTTAAACACAAATCATAAACAATATCTTTAATTACCTTTAACTTGGGTAAATCAAGAACATGTCCATACATAGATAAAATGTGTATCATTAGAAAATGACCATGTCCAATCATTTTATGCCAATGAACATCATATGTTTCTATATAATTAATACAAATAATATTTTTATTAGATATATATGATGAATTAATAGAATAAATATTATCTTTTCTATTATCATAAAATAAAACATTTTCATTTTAAAAAAAATAAACATTTATTCTCTTCAAATTTAACATATATACCATCATCACATAATTTTGATATACTAATTAAGTTGTGTTTCAAACCTTCAACATATAAAACATTATAAATTAAAAAAACATTATAACTACCTAATTCTATAAAACCATTAACCTTTCCTTTAGAGTTATCTCAAAAATTGTAAGAGGGAAAATTTGATAAGTCACAGTTCATGTGTTGAGAACAATGATTTTCCATGTATTTGTTTTCATTCTTGAAACATCAGAGGCATTTTTCATACAAAAATCTGTTACTTTACATTTTTGGTTTACATGTATCGGTTTTTTTTGAACAGTCTCAAAATCATCATAAATCTTAACTTTATAACATGATGAATAATGTATTATTTATTATTTGATAGAATAATTATCTTTATTATTTGTATTACTTTATTTGATAATAATTTTAACTTATTATTTTAATTATTTATAAAATTAAAAAACCCTTATAAAATATTTTTGTGGTTTTTTATTTTCTTCATATAACTCATCAAAACTATAACCATCATTGTTAAAATAATAACTAGAATCATAATTTTTACTAACCTCATTTTTATTTATCTCCATTAATCAGAGTTTAGTTGTCTCCTTTTCACTTTCATATTTATCACTTGAGTCTGATACATTGGTTCAACTATGTTTATCATGATATGTACCTTTCAATTCCTTCATGTGTTTTTTATCTCTACCTTCTTACTTTATCTTATGATAGTTGGGTTTGATGTGTCCCTTCTTTATAAATTCATAACACATTACAATTTTCCCATTGTGTTACACTAATTTTCCTTTCGATCATTCCTTTGATCTTTACTAGGTCTCTTTTTAAAAAAATTCATTATCTTCATAAAATTATAAATACCATTTCTTATATTTGTAATCTCTCCTTTGTAACTTTCATGTGCCTCATATTCAGAAGAGTTAGAATTATCATTTATATAAGATTTGAAAGTAATAACTTTCTTATTTTTCTTTTATTTTTCCATAATATTATTCAACTCAAGTTAATATTAAATAATTTATATGATGGTTTCATCCAATGAGTATTATTTGATATTATTATTTTTATTAATCACAACCTTATTTGAATGCCACTTATTTGGTATAGATCTATGGACTCTTTCTACAAGCACGAGGTTCTCCAAAGCTTCTCTAAGGTAATTAATTCAATTCACAATGGTTCTGAATCAATGGAACATTTTATTTAAACTTTCATCTTTACCTATCTTAAAGTATTGTTACTCAAATTTAAGCATTCCAAGTATGGTTCAAATTAATTTTTCATAGCCAAGCTGAGTAACTTGTAGAATCTTCCAAATTTCATGATCTATCTTATAATAAGATACATGACTAAAAACACTTCTATAAATGGCACAGTATAAGATATTAACAACTTTTTAATTTAAAACATATCTAGTAACATCATTTCTTTCATAGTGTATGGGTCATATTTTGGTAGAGTATAATATTTTCCCATGATCTAGAAGTTTCTATTGCTTAACTGTTTGAGGTATGCCTCCATTTTGAATTTCCAGTATCCATAATCATTTCAATCAAAGTGATGTGGTGTATAAGGAATCCAAGAATCATTTAAATTCACTCCAAAAATCTTAAAGATATTTTCCTTATACTATGGGGTCTAGGAATATTTTAACAAAATTAAATATAAATAACAAACTCTTTATAAGGATTGGATAATTCCAAAAGGAACAACCTATAATACCAATTTTTAGGTTGGATAGAGTAATGGTAGATGGTCTAGAGGGGGTGAATAAAGTAGATTAAAAAAATTAATCAAATAAATTAATTATTTAAATTAATTATGAAAGTTAATTTTTAGAGTTAATTATTAGTGTAAAGATAAAATAATTTAGGAATTTTTATATTGGTTTGGTCCAAATTGGACTTAGTCAAATCTTATACCTTCCTACTCAATGAGAGATACATGTGCACTAAACTTATTTTTGAGGAGGATTCATAACCCAATTACAAGATACTTTTTTAGTAGAGAGATAACCCTGACACATTGAGTTTTGTATGTGTAATAATAGCTCAATTACAACTTTCCATTAGATGCTAGAAGTCAAAAGCTTAATGGTCCTAACATTAGAAACTAGGAGTTACAACTCAAGGAAGAGAGGAAGAAATGATTTTTTACATAAATTTATAAACAAAAAAATAGAGTGTGCATGAAAGGTAGGAAAAAGTGTTACTGAATCCAGAAACCAGATGAAGTATCTAAAATATTAATAAAAACATAGGTAATTGTTATTGATAATTAGATCATCTCATCTCTTTAAGGAAGTAGAAGTTTAAGTAGATGTAATTCAGCACTTGAGATATTTTCCAGGTGATGAAAAGGAGTATCACATTGGACTTGATTTATACATCACTTAATTAGTTCAAAACATTTATTCTCTAAGAAAAATAGAGAGTCAAATAAGTTAACCAATTTTGTCCTTGAATTGTATCTTGGAACCTTTAAATAGAATCCAACAAAACCAATATATGGGTAAATCAATTAAAATTCAAACAAGTGAATTATTTAGGAGAGAGAATAATAATTTCTATAATAACTATAACAATAATGATTTGAATTCAAACTTAAAGGCCAATTAAAACTGATTTATATAACCCATTAAATCATTCAAATATTTTCTATAATAATAGGTCAAACATAATTTCAAATAAAAAAATAAATCCAAGTAAAATAATTATATGAATAATTTAATCAGATAGACTGTCGATAAAAACTTCATAATACAATATGTATAAATATAGAGACATATTTTTCACTCATTTAATACTATAAAACATTTTGAAAATATTCAACAATATTAGTAAATATTTTATAAACAATTAAAACAATTAATATACCTAATAAAAAATATATTACACAAATAATGCAACTTTTTACAGAGAATGAAGTAAAATTTAAAACATACATTATCAGTGATTAAAATATTTTAAATTTACTTCTTAGTGAATTCATATAACATATATGAATTTTTGAAATTAATAAATCACTTAAACTAATTATAATATGTTTGCAATAATTCAAAATATTAAAAATGATGAAAAATGGAGTACTGAAAAAACAAATTCAGAACAATAAATTTCTAAATCATAGTAGCATAAATTTAAACTGATGGTAGAATATTTTTCAAATGATATTAGCATAAAATAATACATAGTGGTAGCATAATTTTCAAATTTTGGTAGCAAACATCTATTGTTATTACTGATATACCATTGAGTCACGCCCTCAAAGAGCTACCGGTGCAGATCTTCCATTGGAACTAATCTACCATTGGTTTATAACAGTGATCTACCATTGGAATATATAATTGATCTACCATTTATAAATATAAGAACTACTATTAAGAGATAAATATTCATTTACCGGTGGACCAAAATGACATTTCATTGCATTTTTAATAGTTATATACCATTGAGGAATATTGAGGTCCACTATTGGTATATATTGAGATCCACCATTAGTTATATGAGATCTACCATTGAATTTAGATTTGGCAGAAAAAATGAGAGTGAATGGAAAATAAATACTTCACCACATTGCCCTTTTCTTAAGTAGAAGTGTTAAAGGGAATCGTGATTCAAAGAAAAAAAGAAAACACGGAGGATAATCTGGTTTAAAGTGATTCCATATAGGAAAGAGGCTGGAGGAGCTTTGAAGATGAAATAGATGATGAATAGTTTATCATCTTATACACACACTTGACACTCAAACATCATATATTTTTTAAGTCATTTAAATGATTGGATTATAATTTTTTTAATAATAATTAAATTAATAAAATTCAAGATCTTTCCAATGATTCAAAAAGTGCTTCAATATGAAAATTATATTAAGATATGTAATCGAAAAATAGTGAAAATATTATTTAAACAATATAGAAAAATTGCATTAATTTGGCCATTTTTTAAGGAACCTAAAGGATTTTTTTAGATTTTTATTTATTTTAATTAAATTTTGAAAAACTTTATATATTTATAACCCAAAAAACTCCAAGATATTCTGATAAAAATTGAAATAGATATCAAAAAATTAAAAAAAATATTTTCAATTATGGAAATTCCAAGATTTCAAAATTGTTTCATAAACATCAAATATTTTTTTCACCACATAAGCACAAATTAAGACTTATATTTATTCTAATTAAATTTATATAAATGTGTTTTATTTCCAATGGAATAATTTTTTAATAATCCAATTAGTATAGCTCATGTTATAATCTAATGACTAAATAAAACTATAAAGAAGTTTAAACTAAAAATAATTCTTGAAAGAAAAATCATGTAGTAAGTTTTGACAAAAATCTGCACATACTATAGATATAATCATACTTTTTATAGTTTAATAAAATGAATATATATGTCTTATCTTTCATATGAAACTAGAATTATAAAATTATAATCACTAAAACTCAAGTTATAATAAAAATATATATAGGCTGTAAAAACCATTTTTCACACAAAAATAATAAGTGGGTTTTGGATTATTTAAAAACATAAACTAACATGTAATCAAAAAATGAATTCACATGCACAAAAACCTTATATCTAGGGTTATGTTTCATTTCATGGGATTTAATTTTATCAGTCATGGATCAAAAATTGACACATGAATAAAAAGTTACTATCCTTTAAAGTTGGAATTTTGTGAGGGAATTTTGTTAGAGTCTGTGTACATGAACTACCATGTGAATTCCCTACCTCATGCACCCTAACATTTACTCCCTACCTCACATGAACTACCACATATTTTCCCTACCTAGCATGCCTTACCATATGCTCACCCTAACTCATGCGCCCTACCTCACATTCCTTATCTTTCTCGCCTTACCTTATGCTCCCTACCATGTGAGCGCCTTTCCTTGAACACCAACACCCATACCTAGGTTCTTGAGGTGGTTTCAGGTAGTCACCACCCATTTCTAGGCACCTAGGATTAAGTTTTCTTATAAAATGACCCCATTGGCACCTATTTTTGGGGTGATGGTCCAAGTGTGAGGGAATCCAAACCTAATAGTTGAAGCACTTGAGTATGTAGAACCCTATATTAGGTAATTTTAAAACCCAAACCTAAGAATAAGGGGGGAAATTTTAGAACCCAATCACTCTTATTTTGAGATTCTTTTTAGGCACTAACTACCTGAGCACCAACCACCTTGGAACTGAAGTACCTAGGCATTGTATCACCTCGGCCCTAAAGTACCTAGACATTGATACCATGATACCAAACCACCTAAGTGACACTCCACACAAGTAACCTACCTGAGAAACCATTTTTTCCAATTCACCTACCTAGGTTCCTATTTTCTTAGTTCATCTACCTAGGACCTCATTGGTCCATACCATGGTGGCTCCACCCTCACACCACTGGATGGGATTAGTGATGAGTCAGGTAAAACACAATTTCAGTTGAAACACTTGTATCCTTAACCATAATCCAAGATAATGTACATTAAGTCAAGGCACTATTCTTGGTTTCTTTATATACCTTGATTTAAGATACTCCTATAGGTTTCCACATATACTTTGAGTCAAACTACTCCTCCCATTTTCCTCATATACACTGACTTGAGATACATCTCTTGGTTTCCTTGCATTCCTTGAGTCTAGATACTTCTCTTGGATTTATCATAAACCTATAGTTGAGATCCTATTCTTGGTTTCCCTAAAAAACATGAGTTTACATACTCTTATTGGTTCCTAATATGCCTTGATTCTAGATACTCCTCTTGGTTTCCTCATATACCTTAAGTCGAGATTCTCCTCTTGGTTTCTTCAAATTCCTTGAGTTGAAATACTTATCTTGGTTCCTAAAATATCTTCACTTGAATCATATTATATGTTAAATATGAAAGTTTTTCTTCATTCATAATTCCCATATCAACCATTTCTAGGTACCTTTCACCTAGTGGTTCACTCTATATGAATTTAAACTACTTAGAAGTGGTCATAGATGCATGGCCTTAAAAGAAACCACAATGGTTCTAGTCGCATGACCTTAAAATTTATTTCATTTATCATTAAATGGTAATAAACTATGTGGTTTATAATTATATTTATAGTTATATTTATAAATTACCTTTCATGGTCATGATCCCAACTCTACAACATCTTCTACATCCTTTCACAGGAGTCCAATGCCTCCCGGGATGGTAATAAATTATGTTGTACCAATTTTTTTGATTCATAGAATAGTGTAACCAAATAGTTGGATCAAATGAGAGATATTATAATTACCATGTGTGGTTCCCTCTTAAATTCATATTTTTAGTCAGTCAATTTCACCATTAATGTTACTGGGAAGAATTCCCAAACATGTCTTGAATCTATAAGAG
The DNA here is from genome assembly GCA_963277665.1 of Viscum album. Lineage (NCBI taxonomy): Eukaryota > Viridiplantae > Streptophyta > Magnoliopsida > Santalales > Viscaceae > Viscum > Viscum album. The sequence continues at coordinate 1,109,500,012 of OY728162.1, read as the reverse complement.
AGTCGTGAGCTAAGAAAAAAGACCCCATAAGGGATGATCAAATATCCCATCCTCTCATCCAATAAAAATGGTAATTTTTACCACACCAGTTGATCTATGGGTCACCCACCTTTATAAATATTTAGAATCTTTTGGGACCTAAAATAATCAAAATGGGGTCAGGATAAGTGGAACCATAAAAAACACTAACATTCATCTACATTATATTTTATGAATTTTGTTTTATTTTATAAAACTCACAAACTAAAATTCCATTTCATTTCTTTCAATATAATAAAAATAAAAATAAATACAAAAAGTTCCATTAAGAATAACTATTTTATTTATAGGATTCCTTATAGGATGACAATGTGGTCAGCCATTATGATGGGTTCATAGCATTTGTTTGATAGTGAGGACCCTACAATAAGGTATATCACTAATCAAATTTTTCATCTTTATCAAGTAATATAGTTTATTTCATATAGTTTTTCTCATAATTTGATTCTTTTTTTTATTATATTTATTTTATATTTATTTCAATTCAATCCTAAGCTCACCAGTACAAATATAAAATTACATGGGTGATAATATTTATAAAGTGTTTTGTATATTCCAAATATATAATAGATCATACTCATGGAGTTGTGGGTATAATGTGAAAATGAGGACCAATTACCATGAATAAAAAGTAGAGCTCGCTTATTTTAACAATTAAACTGAATTGATTTTTGAATAATTGGAAAATATTGAATAGGACTGAGTATGGTTGAACATAAAAATAGATCAAACGAGCCAATTGAATAAAAAGTAACCCATGTTTATGATATTAAAATTAAATAATGTGTTCATGAATATTTTTAGGAATATGTATAAGAGATCATAAGGTAGTATGAATAATATTTTCTAATACTTAACTCTCCCACAAGTTTCTTTCCAAAGGCACTTTACAAAAGATAAATAATTAATTCCTGAAGAATATTAGGTAGATAACTTAAAACTAATCTCATATTGGTTTGATTATATAAAAACAAAATTACATACTGAATCTCCTAATATTAAAAATATATATTCTTTGTCATTGTTTTTTCCCTAGAGTATAATCAAGAAGACATAGAAGAGGTGAAATTTTTTGGAGATTGGATGGAGGAGCTCATTTAGTTGACCACTAATGTTAAAGAGGTAGTTGGTGAATAGATATAATCCTATGTATAACTCATGACTCATTATAAATAAAAGGATTCAGTACTTGGATATTACATGAAGCAATAAATTGGAACTATATCTTATAAATCTAAAAAGTAAGAGACCACTAATCTCATCCTTACATTCCCCTTTGGATTTCAAGAAAATTACTAAAAGGGATGTTGAAATTGTTGGGTCTGGTTCCCTAGAACCAAATAACTTTGTAATTTGTATTGCACATATATTTAAAGATATTAATATTAATAAATATCATATCATATGTTGAGTATACTTCTATATAACATTAACATGATAAGGTCCTTATAATATTTGTCACATCAAAAGGTCATAGTTGTTTCCTACTATGGTGAAAATAATAAAGTGATATAGAAATATTCTTAAATATGACCTATCATTGGGATACAACTATCTTATGGGACATATATGATGTATGACTATTAGGTTTCGAAGTCTCATAATACATTGAGACTTATTCTCTTGAATTTAACACTTGGTAATCTTCGATGTGGGATGTTATGGGAAGAAACCCGCCAATAGGAATTCCACATGTTATATGTTTCATTGAATATTATTACATGTGGACTTATTTTTTGGTCCTTTTACTTGATATTATTGTTAATATATATCATGAATCATATAATTTGATGTATTATTGAAAACCATGATGAAATATTCTCATGGTGAAGCGGGGTAAGTTGGGTGTGTCATAAGTGATATATCATTGATTGAATAATTCAATAAAAGATTTATAACTTCCTAGATTGGAAGATAATATATCATTCCCTTTGATTGAAATAAAACTTTATGATTAAGTCCATATCCATGGAGGTTTGTCAACAAGTTCATTTCATAGAGTCAAAGAAATATATTTAAGAATATAGGTTGATGGAACAATTATGCAACCTGGTTGATAAGATATTGAGACAAAGTAATTATATAACCCAGTAAGTGTCCATATGAGATTATTATCATTGCAACATTAAAATATTTCTCTATGGGTTTTCTGATGTGTTTCTCAATATTAACCTTGTAATTTAGTCTAGATTTCCAAATTCCATATAGAAAGAGTCCTAGATGGTCAAACATTAAGCATATCCATAGTCTTAATTAAGTTCTATTTGAATTTAAATTTAGAATAAATATTATTCTTGAGACTAAGGAATAAAAATTACTCATGTTATGTTGATCACATTAATTTAATCACCAATTATTTCAATTTTAAATATATTGGAGATGAATATTAAATAAATATTTATTCACCAGTTAGTGAATATATAATTTATTTATTTAATAACATAATGATATTTATTTATTTTTAAAAATACTTATTATTCAAGGTTTGATAAATGTTGAGGAGGATTGATGGGTCAAATTAAGGGCCCATATGGAAATGATATATTTTATTTAATATCATTTAAATAAATATTAATTTATTTTTTAAGAAAAATGATATTTAAATAATCTATGTGATAGCACATGTAAGATATAAAACTTCTAATAAGGTATGTTCTTGTTTAAGTTTTGGTTTAACTTTATTTAAAATTGTTAATGAAATCTTTCTGAGGTGTATGAGGGGTCTTGGGGGTGTCTCGAGGGTTCAAGGAAAAAAAAGGAAAAGAGGCTATCTAGTGTAGGTTTCATGGTTGGTGTAGGGTTAGTACTAACCATGCACTAAGACTGTGCTCCCTTAAGTGGGATGGAGCACGGTTTGTAAAATTGTGCATAGTGGGGTACCAAACCATGTAGGCTTCGATAGATCCATCATATACGGCCACTACACAGTTTTTCAAACCATGCAGCTTCCCAGGAGAACGTGCGACCCTAGCCCCTCATGGATAAAGGGTGGCACACAGTTTTTCCAATTTTGTGACCAAACCGTGCACCTCATTAAACATGGGGTAATTTTCCATTTTCCCCATTGTAATTTTTGAACCTCACCCAAATTTCCCCCTTCCTTCCTACAAAATCCTTAGTGATGAACCAAACCCTCTCAAACTTCCCAAGGATCAATCTCTCACGTTTCTAAGATGTTTGGAGTATTATTGGGTGCGGATCGAAGCTCCGAGTGAGTCTAACACTCCAATTCCTTCTATTTTATGGTTAGGGTCTTGTTTAGTTTCTCTTCTCTTTATGAATCCCAAAATATTTCTTTTTTCGGTATATTTATAGGTTGGTCTTTAAATGGTGTTTGAGTGGGAATAAAAGGTCAAGATTAAGTGATTATTCATAAACTAACTTGAGGTAGGTGGTCTAAAAGTTATATCTCATAGTCTTTATGTCCTTTTTAAATGTTTATGTGGTAGTGTGGTGGTATACTCTTATTTTCCATTTGTTTTCCTTGGTAGTAAATAGTAAATGTGTTAATTGAATGATAGATTGAACCCTTGTGATCCCTATAGGATCCGATGAGGATAAGTTGAAGAGGCCTATGGACACCCATGGGGTGGAACAATCCGTTGAACATGAAAGATTAGGATTTTGAATGATAAATTGTGGGGTTTATGATCTTAAACCAATGGAAAATGTGATTAACTCAGTAACAAGGAGAGATGGGATTTTTTTCTTAACTTTAAGAGTTAAGTAATTAATGATGTGTAAATGAATGGATATGATAATTGGTTAATGGGGATTGGACTCATGGTTAAATGTCTTGAAAAAAAGAGAATAAATGGTTGTAATGTGTTAAATGGAAAGACAGTCTTGTGTTGGAAATTGAGAAGATGATTGTTGTAAAGAATCATAGAAGTGTGATTAAATGTAAATGGTACACCATTATTGTTTTATGTAACGAAATAGTAAATAATTATGATCCTATGTGTTTGTGATAAATGGTATTATAATGTTGGACTAATTATTGACTCCCATGGGTGGGCAATAATGATGATCTAGGCGCCTCTTTTCATAGTAGTTATTCGATGAATGGACTGATTCTTCAAAACCCAAGGGTATGAACATAGCATTACATATTGTGGTAGGGATGGCCGGACATTGCATTAAAAATCCTAGTTAGATTCATGGAATGTGGATCTATGTTTTCTAACATGTGACCCTTTTGAAACATGGATTAGATGACCAAAACAGACTGAAGAAGGTTTGATGAAAATGGATAAAACATGGAATAAGGGAATGAAAGTAATTGATCTAATAAATGTTAAATGATGTAACCTATTTCTGTTTGTGGTTTCATTATTAATTTTTCTTCTTCATAAAATGTATTATACTGGATATTTTTCAAACACCATTAGTGGTGGCCTACGGAGTTTTACTCACACCCTACAAAGGCCACCATTGGGTACCTGAGCAGACTTTATGGTTTCAGTTCATAACAAGGGAAAGGATCCTATGCTAGAAGGTTGATTTTGGGGCTTAGGGATGTGCATAGATGAGGGAACTGGTCTTGGTTTCAAGAGCCATTTTAGGGATTCTTCAACATGTCATTATTTTGGGTTTTCCATCACACTTGGCATTTCATGACATGGAATGAAATATTTATTGTTTGGTTGTGGGTATGTACCTAGTTTTGGGGAAAAAATTGGGAATGCATGATTATATGTTGTGTTGACCTATTATTTATTTTCTTATCTGATATGCCTAAATCTGATAAAGAGGGCATAGTTGCCCCATGTGTCTCATTATACCCTCAATACTAGTTGGAAGCCTCTAGAATATGGGGAGGTGTGCCTGAAGTCATGTAACAAATCAAATCTGGGCATCAGTTAGTGGCTCTTGGTTCAGGATGTTACAAAGTGGTATTAGAGTAGTTTCTTTTGTATTATTTATTTTATTTGTGAAAGGTTTATAAAATATTAGGAGGTTTTGGGTATTATAAATTATCCCATTAATGGGAGTATATAACCCATGTATGGGGGTGAACCCAAGTACCTATAGTGGGATTTATGTTCTTGATGTTTTCCTTTATAGTTGAATTTTATTTCACCTTGAGAGATTCACTTGTAGTGTAATGTTATTAAATATTTATATTTCATATATTACCTAGCTTGGAATGAGGTCATATATGCATACATCATTATAGGCACTTAGGGATACATGTTACATGCATCATTCTAGGCACACATAGGAAAATAGGTATGGTCGGGTATGGTAAATAAAAATGAATATTTATTCTATTTTAATTTTAAAATAAAATTTACCTAATAAAAATGTGGTAATTGTAAAAATAATTTTTAAGGATATTTATGGGATGGTTAAAAATATGTTTAATGTGAATCAAAAGATTGGGAGTTGGTTTACCCCCTTGTTTAAATGAAATGAGTTAGGGGTGTTTGGGAAATGTTGTTGGGTTAGTGGTTATGTTCGTTGGGATAGTGTATGTGGATGTGGTTGTATATGGATGTTAGTGATCCCTATTTTTTTGAATTATGGAAACCTTGTGATAGGTTTTTTGAGATGTGTGTTTGGAATGATAGAGAGATACCACCATAATGACGTCAACCGTTTGGATGAAAAGAGGGTACCATCAAGAATGATCCTCTAATAGTGAAGAAGGAAAACTCATTTGTTCTAAGTAATAGAGAGGAGGATCAATTTTGTGAGAACCTTCCCTATTTTATATAGTTTATGGAGTGAGACCTAGGGTGGGCTATGTCAAACATGTTCAATTTGATGATAGAGTTCTAGTTGCAGCACCCTCCAACATTTTTTGGAGAAGGTGGACATGAGGTGGAAAAGTTTTAGATTGAGTCCAACCAGATGATTTTAGATAACTTAAAGATCCCACCTGAAAAGAGAGTTAAGATGGAGACTTATATATTGTGAGGACCAATGAATAATTGGTGGGATATACAGGCTTAGGATGAGTAGACAGGGGGAATAACATGGAATGAATTTCAAGAATAGTACCTAGAACACTTTTACCCTAAGACCTTGAGGTAGAGGATGGTTGAGGAGCTTATGTGCTTCAATCAGGGAAACATGATGGTGATATATTATACTGGAAACTTTACAGATATGCAGTGTTTTTCTCCAAAATTGGAAGGATATGAGATGATTATGACTAGGGGATTTCAATATTGGCATATATGTGAGATAAAATCCCAAGTGAATATATTCTACTTGAATAGGTTTTCTGAGGTGGTAAATCAGGCTCTCATTTCTAATGGGAACCTGAATGAAGAGCCTATCAACATGTACATCATTGTAGCTGAGCAATTTAGAGTTATGTCTTTTGATAGTAAGAATTTTCATTGTGTGAGTTTCCACCAGGGTAGTGGAGTACAGAGTAGTCATGGAAGAGGAACTATCTCCTGGGGGAGAAACTTAATCATCTTCTATCAGTGTAGTGGGCTAGGCCACATGCGAGGTCATTTTCTATGACCACTAGTGGAATACAGATCATGCAGTGGGATGAGTCATATACAAAGGTTCTGAAGGAACCCATAGTGGGTAGGCAATGGTGGAGGATCTATGACAGTATAGAGTGGCATTAGAGGGTCATCAATTCTGCATCAGTCGGGCAGTTAGAGTTCCACCGACCATAGCAGTTGAGGTGGGGGATGTGTAACTTCAAGACAAGAGCATTCCTTTCATCTAGGTAGTGAAACACCAAGAACATAGACTGGATCCCAAGATAGAGGGGTTGGTCACCTTTATTAAATTTATCCTACAACTGGAAATGGTGAAGTTGGGCCATCAACTATTCAAGGTACGATTCTTTTAGCTTCTATGCTTTCTAGTGCTTCATTTGATAGAGTGGACAAGAAATCTTTTATATCTACCTGTTTTGTAAATTATTTGGGTATAGTAATGGAAAATGTGTGTTGGGGCATGTCTATTGACACACCATTGGGGGTATGAGAATAAAATATCTAGAAATTCAAGGAGTGTTCTCTCGAGTTTGGTGGTTACCACTTCCTTTGGGATTTGTTTTTTTTAATATGTTAGGGTTTGACCTAATTTTGGGGATGGATTAGATGGTGTTTCACTAAGCCTATATTTTCTGTTACCGACGAAGGGTAACAATCACATCCCTTGAGGGTGACACTTATGTTCATCGTGGGGAATGGGATATCCAAGAAGGCTTTGCAGGTCCAGTACATCGGTGGTTCGGTGATCTCACAGCACAAGTTTCATGTCTAGTGATTGACTATGGGGAAGGAGATCATGATTTCATTCCTTCCATGGTGGATCGGTTTCAGAGCATGTTTCCTAAGTATTTATTAGGGTTTACATCTAGTCAAGATGTGGAGTTCACAATTTTGTTAGTTCCTAGATCCAAGTCAGTTTCCATTCTACCTTATAGAATGGAACTAGTAGAGCTTCAAGATCTCAATAATTAGCTATATAAATTATAGAGTAATGGATTTATCCTCCCAAGAGCATCACCTTAGGGTTCACCAGACTTGTTTTCCAAGATGGATGATGGGTTACTATGCTTGTGTGTCAATTACTGGAAATTTAATTGGATGACAGTCAAGAACAGATATCAAATTTTTATTATAGATGATCTATTTTACCAATTGAGGGGTTCTTTTGTGTTCTCTAAAAATTGATTTGAGTGGAGGTTATCATCAGCTGAGGGTGAGACCTTGTGATATACCACAGAATTAATTTAGGATCCAGTATAGTTTTTATGAGTTTTTTTTATTTTATTTAGGTTTCAAAATGATCTACTAGTGTTTATAGTATTGATGAACCAAACCTTACACCCATAACTTGACCATTTTTTAGGTGTTTTGTGGAAAACATCTTGGTGAAATCCCAGACTCGTGATGATCATGCCAACCATATTGAAATCAAATTGAGTATACTGAAATAGCATTGAATATATGACAATAAATCCAAGTGTGGATTTTGGATGGAAAAGGTGCATTTATTGGGTCATGTCATCTCCAAGGAAGGTGTGTTGGTGGACCCAAAGAAAGTTCAAATAGTTTTTTCTTGGGAGTATCCCAATAATTTTTTTGAAATAGGGAGTTCTTTTAGTCTAGTGGGATATTTCTGAAGGTTTATCAAGGACTTATATCACTTAAAAGCACCACTTTTAGGCTTTAACGAGAAGGGTGTTAAGTTTTAATAGTAAAGAGCATGTGAGAATGCCTTCCAAGAGCTGAATAAGATTCTAAATACCACACCAATTTTGATCCTACCTGAGTTGGGTAAAGAGTATACCTTATTTTTTGATGCATCTAGTATTGGTATTGGGGTTGTGTTGATGAAGGAAGATTAGGTTATGGAATATAGGTCATGATAGTTTAGGTTTCATGAGAAAAATTACTCTAAACATGATCTTGAGTTGGTTGTGATGGTTTATTCTTTAAATTATTAGTGATTCTACCTATTGGTCAAAATATTTATTATGTATACTAACCATAAAATACTGAAGTACATATTTTCTCAACAGTATTATAACCTTCGATAGCGAACATGGTTTGAGTATATGAAATATTTTGATTTTGAGTTGGCCTATATTCTAGGGAAATGAAACAGTGTTATATATCCCCTAAGCTGAAATACATCAACTCAGGTAGCTTAGGATTCAATTTATGAGTGGAAAATGATGGTTTTGTTTGTTGAGATCCATATAGAGGTTCAGGATGAACATAAATAGTTGACCATAACATCTCTTGTGGTTGATTGCATACTTATAATTTGGATTAAATAGAGGTAGTATGAGGATCCAGAGCGTTTTGGCTTAAGGGAAAGCCTTAAAGGTGGGGAGAAACCTTCTGAATGGACTATTAGTGATGATGAGATAATTTATGTTTGAGTCTATGTTTTTTTGACCATCTGTATGTGGGAGGAGTTGATGCATGAGTTTCATGCCTCAAAATGGGTGGTACATCCTGGTTTAACCAAAATGTATCATGAAATTCACAAACTATATTGGTCCATAGGGATAAAGAAAGAGGTTATAGGTTTCGTGTCATGGTGTTACACCTATAAGCAAGTAAATATTGATCATGAATGGACAGGTGGTATTCTATATCTTCTTCCCATTCCAAAATGGAAGTGGTATGATGTCACCATAGACTTTATGGTGGGTCTTTCAAGTACATCGTGGAAGAGTGAGGAAATATGGGTAATTTTCTATCAGTTAACAAAGGTGTCACACTTATTACCAATTCGATAGACTTTTACCATGGATCGGTTAGGTTACTTGTATGTTTTGGAAATGATATCTTTTCATGGGGAACCTCATATTATTGTTTTAGATCGTGATCCATGATTTACATCACGCATCTAGAAAGTCTTGAAGAGGGTTCTTGATACCTAGATTCTTCTGAGTGTGACTTTCCACCTGCAGATAGATGGGAAGTCAGAGAATACTATTCATGTTATATAGAACATTTTGAGGGCATGTTTCCTAGACTTGGTAATATTTGGTAGAAGCACTTAGCACTCATGGAGTTCACCTATCACAACAGTTACCAGGTGACTATTTAGATGGAACCATATAACACACTCTATGGTAGGTTGTGTACATCTCAGATATGTTAGATGGAGTCTAGGGAATTAGAATTTTTGGGGTTAAGTCTCATGTAGGATATGTCAGAGTATGTTTAGTTAATTCATAAACATATGGCTATGAAAAACCCCAAGATTTCATAGTGTGTTATTTCTTCAAAATAATTCAATAACTTACACTACACGCAACATCGAGTTAAATTGCACCATGACTTACCAAAAATCCATTCAAAAGAGGTTATGAATAGTATTAACTAAATTTTAAACTTTATATAATCCTTATAATTTTTCCATATTATGAGTATCTTAGACATAATGCAAGAACAAATTCATTTTCAGTATTGCACTTTTATCAACTTTTAATAGTGAACCCTTTTTAAATACAATATTTTAAACTTTTTCACTAAATGGGGACATCAAAAATTTAAAATGAAACATCCCAATCTTCCACGGTACGCTTTCTTTGAATAATACAGTAGTGTGTGTTGTACGCAACCTTGAGTTTTAACACACACCACAACCAATCAAACTAGCTGTTATGAATAGTAATACCTATATTTTGAAATTATATATATTTTATATTTTAAAATGGACTTCATTTTTGGATTCAGAATATCGAATTTAGCCTAAGGTGAAATTTTGGTACTTTTCGGATAACTTTCATATTTTGATGAATAGTGAAAATTACTAAATTTTAATTAAAAACAACTTTTTTAATCAAAATAATTAATAGTGATAAATTATGAATTTGAGTGGTTTTAAAGTATATTTAGAATATATTTTTACCATTTAATATAATTTTTTTCATTGGACATAATTTTACAATTAAACCGAACATAAACAAGTGTCAATCTTTTGATAGTTATTATCTCTTAAAAACACGCTTTTTGTTTTGACAGCGGGAATTAATTTTAAATTAATTTCTGCCACTTCTGTGTTTTGAATTTAGAAAAATGGATTCCATATTTGGAATCAGGATTTCCAAATTGTGTAAATAGGTAACTTTTATTTTTAGACATTTTGAATAGTTACTGTGGTAAATATTTTATTTACCATGGTTAAGGGTAAATCTGGTAAATAAGGGTTACAAAATAATATTATAATAATACTAAATTACCCTAAAACGTGTCCTAGCCTTATTGGTTGATACATGTTCGACCATAGTCATCTTTGGGTCGATTTGGGGACCCCATGGTGCCACTTGTAGGTGATAGGGACACTTTATTTTAATTAAGTTAAAATGAATACAAAAATGACACAAGCATATATCTTTTAGAAAAACAATTATTACCTAGGGTTATATATGTTGGATTTTAGATTATAAATATTCATTAGAAAGATAAAAAGATTTCCTACATAATTATATTTTATTTTATAATTGTTATACATTAAATAATTTATTTTATTTATGACACATTGATGATGTAGTAATTACTAAAATAGTGAAAAATTAAATTAATTGATATTATAAATACCCAAATAAATATAATATGAAACTTTTCATGAATTAAACTAATTTAATAGGATAATATGATATATTAGGATTGATTTAATTTACTTTGTTCGATGTAATCAATCTGTTATGAGTTTCAAAAAAATCAACTATTGAATAGTGTCAAAATTGACATAAAAGAGTTCTTAAAAAAAATATTATATTATTAATTGATATTAAATTCCTAAAAATCTAAGGTTTGGCCAAGAGACTTATATCATAATAGTTTCATCATTAATGGACCACTTGGGGGTCGCTTGGATGTATATAGTAAGTTTATTAACCATATTATATAAAAATACAAAGAGACATTGTAAAAGTGAAACTAATTAACTTAGAGTTAATACTTAAAGATAAGGTTAATATAAGTACCCAAACCTGTATAAATTCTATTGGTTGAGTTGTTTTCGACCCATCCCCGCCTTAACCTTTGAATAGTCAACTTTGGAGCCATTGAAACCGATTATGAATTTATTATAAACTAATATCTCTAGCTTTTCCAAAGGTGCCCATCACCCCTCTTATAAAAGGGAACTCCTCCTTCTCATTTCTTCACACCTTCAAAGCCTTTTTGGTTCGGCCAAACTCTGCCCAAATACTCTCCCAACTTCCTTCACTACAACCTAGAGGCCTTAGTTTGATCAGAAAGCCAACCTAAGGAGCCCTTTTGATCAAATCAAAAGGAAGAACCCGAAGAAGAGGTAATGTTTTCACCACCCCTTTTCAAGTTCCTTTCTTCTTCCACACCTTCTTTCTTTGTTATTACCATTCTAAAATGATAACTCCAGTATCATATATATACTGTGATGTTATTATAAATATGGTACAACCATATTCAGTATTCTATCCACCCTTTGAATAACATGTCACCATACGTGCGTACGTACGGCTTACCGTCTCCACGTCGTGGTGTAATTGTTATTCAATATAATATTATTTTGATGGGTATAATAATGATATGTAACTCATGTAAATAATAAATATAAAATGTTAATGATTCTTTATATATGATATAACAACCATTTATATATTATTTTAATATCAAAATAATGATATTGTCGCTCGTGCGTACGTACGGACTACCGTCTCCACGAACGCGATGAGATTCATTCTCCATCGTATCCATTCAAGTATAATTATCATTTTATGATTTAAAAATGATGTTTAAGTACTTGATATAATTCTGGATATGAATAATATACCACCTATCCATTATAAATATGGCTTACATAACAAAACATATAAAAGAAAACAAGTAAGTTAACACCCGAAACAACGATAATACTAAGATATTATTATCAAATCAATATTAAAAGATCATATATGATATCATATTAATGTATATGATTCTTGTATAATTTAGTAACAATTATTTCACCATTATACATGAGGTTAACCTACCCCAACCAAGGAAAAGTACAAGGTAAGGGATTTTCTTATCTCACTTTCAATTCCGTGAGATTTCCATTGTTCGCCACTAAATTATTGAAAGTGGTGTATTGTGTACTGCCATTTGATATATATATTATCATTATTCTCTTTATATTCATGTTATTCTGTAAATAATTTGGTGGTTATTAACTTTTGGCCATACGACTCAGTTGATTAATGTTGTAAGGGGTTTTCATCTCACTCCTTATTCCCGTGAGATTCATGCCATATTGCCACAATCACCTTTTGTGTAGTGTATGTACTTCCCATAATTATATTCTTTGTGTAATACACTCTAATTTATGTGTATTTACATATTCATTGTATGATACCTCTTTCATGGGTTGTATGTTTAATAAGTTACCAAATTGTTAAGAGTTATTTCGCAATCTCTTCATTATCCGAGGTTGTTTATACGTAATAATCTACTAGGATCTCTTTATCATCCACATCCATATTTCTTCAAAATGTATTTCAAAACATTTTTATTATTTACAAAAATATGGGTTAAAGTCATTTATACCCTTGTTTGACTTTTTATAAGAGGAATCTTTCTGTCGTTTTCAAAACAAGGTCCTTTTTAACCTTTTCGACAGAATTAAGGTAAGAATGTTTTTTTTAACTTATACGGCGAGTGCGGTTATTTTCTGCCGTTATAAAATCTTCAAAGTTTTCCTTACAAGATTATAAGAATATTTTCAAATTGAATGTATTATTTTATAATTATGTTACTTTTAAAATGATTTAAAAAAAAAGTGATATTTCTCTAAAATAGTTTTGATTTCATCTATGTCAACATCCTTTGATTTATTTTAAGCTTATTTGAACTTGATTTATTAGGATACAAAACATCCCTATTTTATTGAAGGTTATGTGATATTTTTTACTGTGGATAAGTTATTCTTATGTCACTCATGGTTTTTGTTTAAAGTATTGACATTTTATAAGTTATTTTTAATCCAAATGTTTATGTTATATTTCAACCTTTCATTCAGATGAATGTGTTAGACAAGTATGTTCCGGGTTGGGGACCGGTAAAAGTAAGCCCTTCGGTTTGGTCTCCGGTTATTAGAGGAACTCCGGTTTGGTCTCCGGTTATTAGAGGCACTCCGGGTTGGTGTCCGGTTATTAGAGGCACTCCGGGTTGGGTTCCGGTTACAGTTAGCCCCAAGGTCTTGGGACGAGGCCTTGACAAAGAAATTAAAGTTCAGCATTATGCATTCCAACATTATGAAAGTGGTTATTGATATTTCATGTGATTATTCTATTAGTATAATATCCATGTGAACAAGTAAATGGCATTATTTCATTTTACTTTTTCCATATTATGTTGAAGTTCAAGTTTAAAAGGCTTTTGTTTTAGTAAAGCATTGCCTTAAATGTTTATGCTTATTTTGAATGTTCCGCTATATTGTTATCCTTACTGGGCATTTGAGCTCACCCCTTTTCTATGTTTTATTTTTCCCAGGAAGTGAAGAAGTAAATTATGAATGACCTGCACGGATATTATGTGGGGATATGAGTGTGGATTATGGAGACATTATGTTGTTGTAGTAGTTTTTCATTTTATGATATAATGTAAAACTTATGAATATATCTAGTGTTTCCAAGGCTACTAAACCAATCGTTCTTTCGAGATTTGATCTTTCTTGTGATCATGCCAATGTTATGTAATAATGCACTGACTCTGGGTAACTAGGGTCAGGGCGTTACAGTTGGTATCAGAGGAAGTTTAGTACAAACCTTGGAAGCTAGATTTAGATAAACTCTGATTAGAGCACGTAGACCTAAGATAAACTTTGAGGATTAGTATAGAAGAACTTCCTAGAATTTTGGTATTGTAGAGATTTTATGAGTTTTCCGAGCAATACATCCTTGTCTAGATACGAGCAGGTAGAGGCGGCTCTAGCACAGATGTGCCTAGGGGTAAAACCCGAAAACACCGCTTTGAGCTAGACTCGAACGGGAACTGGTGCACGACAAAGGGCCTTGCTGCACTCTTGGTTACGACACTCCCGGGGGATATGCTTAGGATAACTCTCATTTTCTTTACAAATCATTATGAAGGGTTTATGAGTATATACTTCCTCAAAGAAAACATTTTTATGATTATGGATTATATCCATAAATAGTTCAATTTATGTTAAGTGTTTTAGAAGTATGGGATTATGTATTTTGATTCATAAATTGATCTAGTGTATGCCATTGTTTAGAAATGGTGCCCAGTAGAAGGAATGAGAACTCCATAAATGCACATGATCCAAAGATAAGGAAGGATCATATCTTTCATGGTCTTAAGCTATAATTTATAAGAGAAATAGTCTCCCATGTATTATCATCATATGAAGAAATAATATCATGTGTTGATAAGATAAGTAAAGAGTTTACTGAGTCCTATGGCTTTGAAGGGAATCAAGAGAAGAAAAGGATGGAAGAGAGAAAGATGGATAAAGGGAAGAGGGAAAAGAAGAATTTTCCCATATGTGGTAACTGTGGAAAGAAACACCCTGGAACTTGCCTGAAAGGAATGGTAGTTTGTTATAAGTGTGGAGGAAAAGTGAACAAAGTACGTGACTGCAAAGGTAAGAAAATGGTTTCAAATGTACAATGCTTCATTTTCAAGGAGTTTGGACACTACGCGAACCTATGTCCCAGTCATCAGACTATGCCGCAAATGATGCTATTGGATAATAATCAAGTTATGATACTACCACAGATGAAGAGGAATGATTAGAGTTCTTATGTTGATTGAGTGTTGTATCAACAATGTACTTGTTATAATAATTATGGAGTATATAAGGATTGTACTGCAGTACTATTTCATTAAGGACTTGAGATTGTGTGGAACAAAGAAAAGTGACTCAATAGCAGGATAAATTTTTGGAAAATATATGGTTGAGAGAATGATAAATCATAATATAGTTCTGATACTGAGGTAGTGATTTTGGAATAATATGTGATTGTTTTGGATAAATTATATTGGATATTCTTGACTACTTTACAACTGATTAATGATTTGTATATTCCATCATTGTTGGGGTTTAAAACATTTTTGGATTAATGAAGTATATCCAGCATTCTATTTGGAATAAGGGAGCATGAATGTAATCAATAAGGAATATGGTAATACATGATGAAGGTATTCATATGCTATTATGGGGTAAAAAGGATCTATATTACGTTTACCTTCCTTATAAATGTTGGACTGTGAGTTTGGACAGAAGTATTTTGGATAGTTCTAGTTTGGATTATTTTGGATTGCCATAAAAGGACAACCCGGAGGTCGGGCGGCAACCCGTCGCGTCCGGCAAGGCTGCGAGACTTGAACCCGCAACCGAAGGGCGACAAGGGTGTATCACCTACCACTGGCCCACGAGATGTCCTGGAATAAATAATGTAGTTTTTTTTAAAAAGATCTGGTAGATGAATTATAAATTCATTTATTTTGGAACCCTGTACGAATAGTATAAATAGAATTTTTTTTTACGTTCTATTATCTTTTAGAGTGAAAGATGAGTTTGTGGTAGAAATTTATTAATGGATAAAACTCTAATTAAAATGTAAGTATATCTCCTTATGATCTTAGCCAATCTCATAAATAAATTCCTCAACATTAATAAAAGGAACTTAGAACAAAAATGTTTTCCTAGATGGTACCTTAAATCATCACTAATTTATGGCTTTGGGATTGTTGGCCTTTTCATAGCCATGTTCTCTACCACTCTCCATCAGATAATTGATGGTCAGATTTCTCTTCCATATCCATATTTTCCTACATGGAACCCTAGTATGTGTTATTTTTGGTAATCTTCATACTTTCCACTCTTTGTTTTAAATAGAGGCCTCATTAATTCATTTTTCGATGTGGGATTTCAACTAAGATATTTTGAAACCTCAAAAATGTGTTATCCCAATACCCTATGTGTTGTTGAACCGATGTTATTTCAAATCATCATAGATTGATGAGTTTAAGGACCTCAATTTTATACTTGTTTGTGATTGATGACCTCAATCACTACCTATAAATATTTACTTTTTTCCTCCAATTATATGTCTCTAATTGCCACCAATGTTCTCCTAATCGAGATCATAATTTGCTGGTGACCCTTTGATTTCTCTTTTCCTCATATTAGGACTAAATTTTACTAACCCAATTTCCGATGTGGGTTTTCCCACAAATATATTTTCTATTTTCAACCTTTTATTTTCGAAGAACAATTTCAAATTGCGAGGATGCAATTTATTGAAGGAGGGGAGAATGTAACACCCCAAGATTTCATAGTGTGTTATTTCTTCAAAATAATTCAATAACTTACACTACACGCAACACCGAGTTCAATTGCACCATGACTTACCAAAAATCCATTCAAAAGAGGTTATGAATAGTATTAACTAAATTTTAAACTTTATATAATCCTTATAATTTTTCCATATTATGAGTATCTTAGACATAATGCAAGAACAAATTCATTTTTAGTATTGCACTTTTATCAACTTTTAATAGTGAAACCTTTTTAAATACAATATTTTAAACTTTTTGACTAAATGGGGACATCAAAAATTTAAAATGAAACATCCCAATCTTCCACGGTACACTTTCTTTGAATAATACAGTAGCGTGTGTTGTACGCAACCTTGAGTTTTAACACACACCACAACCAATCAAACTAGCTGTTATGAATAGTAATACCTATATTTTGAAATTATATATATTTTATATTTTAAAATGGAATTCATTTTTGGATTCGGAATATCGAATTTATCCTAAGGTGAAATTTTGGTACTTTTCGGATAACTTTCATATTTTGATGAATAGTGAAAATTACTAAATTTTAATTAAAAACAACTTTTTTAATCAAAATAATTAATAGTGATAAATTATGAATTTGAGTGGTTTTAAAGTATATTTAGAATATATTTTTACCATTTAATATAATTTTTGTCATTGTACATAATTTTAGAATTAAACGGAACATAAACAAGTGTCAATCTTTTGATAGTTATTATCTCTTAAAAACACGCTTTTTGTTTTGACAGCGGGAATTAATTTTAAATTAATTTCTTCCACTTCTGTGTTTTGAATTTAGAAAAATGGATTCCATATTTGGAATCAGGATGTACAAATTGTGTAAATAGGTAACTTTTATTTTTAGACATTTTGAATAATTACTGTGGTAAATATTTTATTTACCATGCTTAAGGGTAAATCTGGTAAATAAGGGTTAAAAAATAATATTATAATAATACTAAATTACCCTAAAACGTGTCCTAGCCTTATTGGTTGATACATGTTCGACAATAGGCATCTTTGGGTCGATTTGGGGACCCCATGGTGCCACTTTTAGGTGATAGGGACACTTTATTTTAATTAAGTTAAAATGAATACAAAAATGACACAAGCATATATCTTTTAGAAAAACAATTATTACATAGGGTTATATATGTTGGATTTTAGATTATAAATATTAATTAGAAATATAAAAAGATTTCCTACATAATGATATTTTATTTTATAATTTTTATACATTAAATAATTTATTTTATTTATGACACATTGGTGATGCAGTAATTACTAAAATAGTGAAAAATTAAATTAATTGATATTATAAATACCCAAATAAATATAATATGAAACCTTTAATGAATTAAACTAATTTTATAGGATAATATGATATATTAGGATTTATTTAATTTACTTTGTTAGAAGTAATCAATCTGTTATGAGTTTCAAAAAAATCAACTATTGAATAGTATCAAAATTGACATAAAAGAGTTCTTAAAACAAATATTATATTATTAATTGATATTAAATTCCTAAAAATCTAATGTTCGGCCAAGAGACTTATATCATGATACTTTAATCATTAATGGACCACTTGGGGGTCGCTTGGATGTATATAGTAAGTTTATTAACCATATTATATAAAAATACAAAGAGACATTGTAAAAGTGAAACTAATTAACTTAGAGTTAATACTTAAAGATAAGGTTAATATAAGTACCCAAACCTGTCTAAATTCTATTGGTTGAGTTTTTTTCGACCCATACCCACCTTAACCTTTGAATAGTCAACTTTGGAGCCATTGGAAACCGATTATGAATTTATTATAAACTAATATCTCTAGCTTTTCCAAAGGTGCCCCTCACCCCTCTTATAAAAGGGCACTCCTCCTTCTCATTTCTTCACACCTTCAAAGCCTTTTGGTTCGGCCAAACTCTGCCCAAATACTCTCCCAACTTCCTTCACTACAACATAGAGGTCTTAGTTTGATCAGAAAGCCAACCTAAGGAGCCCTTTTGATCAAATCAAAAGGAAGAACCCGAAGAAGAGGTAATGTTTTCACCACCCCTTGTCAAGTTCCTTTCTTCTTCCACTCCTTCTTTATTTGTTATTACCATTCTAAAATGATAACTCCAGTATCATATATATACTGTGATGTTATTATAAATATCGTAAAACCATATTTAGTATTCTATCCACCCTTTGAATAACATGTCACCATACATGCGTACGTACGGCTTACCGTCTCCATGTCGTGGTGTAATTGTTATTCAATATAATATTATTTTGATGGGTATAATAATGATATGTAACTCATGTAAATAATAAATATAACATGTTAATTATTCTGTATATATGATATAACAACCATTTATATATTATTTTAATATCAAAATAATGATATTATCGCTCGTGCGTACGTACGGACTACCGTCTCCCCGAACGCGATGAGATTCATTCTCCATCGTATCCATTCAAGTATAATTATCATTTGATGATTTAAAAATGATTTTTAAGTACTTGATATCATTATGGATATGAATAATATACCACCTATCCATTATAAACATGGCTTACATAACAAAACATATAAAAGAAAACAAGTAAGTTAACACCTGAAACAACGATAATACTAAGATATTATTATCAAATCAATATTAAAAGATCATATATGATATCATATTAATGTATATGATTCTTGTATAATTTAGTAACAATTATTTCACCATTATACAGGAGGTTAACATACCCCAACCAAGGAAAAGTACAAGGTAAGGGATTTTCTTTTCTCACTTTCAATTCCGTGAGATTTCCATTGTTCGCCACTAAATTATTGAAAGTGGTGTATTATGTACTACCATTTGATATATATATTATCATTATTCTCTTTATATTCATGTTATTCTGTAAATAATTTGGTGGTTATTAACTTTTGGCCATACGACTCAGTTGATTAACGTTGTAAGGGGTTTTCATCTCACTCCTTATTCCCGTGAGATTCATGCCATATTGCCACAATCACCTTTTGTGTAGTGTATGTACTGCCCATAATTATATTCTTTGTGTAATACACTCTAATTTATGTGTATTTACATATTCATTGTATGATACCTCTTTCATGGGTTTTATGTTTAATAAGTTACCAAATTGGTAAGAGTTATTTCGCAATCTCTTCATTATCCGAGGTTGTTTATACGTAATAATCTACTGGGATCTCTTTATCATCCACATCCATGTTTCTTCAAAATGTATTTCAAAACATTTTTATTATTTACAAAAATATGGGTTAAAGTCATTTATACCCTTGTTTGACTTTTTATAAGAGGAATCTTTCCGTCGTTTTCAAAACAAGGTCCTTTTTAACCTTTTCGACAGAATTAAGGTAAAAATGTTTTTTTTAACTTATACGGCGAGTGCGGTTATTTTCTGCCGTTATAAAATCTTCAAAGTTTTCCTTACAAGCTTATAAGAATATTTTCAAATTGAATGTATTATTTTATAATTATATTACTTTTAAAATGATTTCAAAAAAAAGTGATATTTCTCTAAAATAGTTTTGATTTCATCTATGTCAACATCCTTTGATGGATTTTAAGATTTTTGAAGTTGATTTATTATGATACAAAACATCCCTATTTTATTGAAGGTTATGTGATATTTTTTACTGTGGATAAGTTATTCTTATGTCACTCATGGTTTTTGTTTAAAGTATTGACATTTTATAAGTTATTTTTAATCCAAATGTTTATGTTATATTTCAACCTTTCATTCAGATGAATGTGTTAGACAAGTATGTTCCGGGTTGGGGACCGGTAAAAGTAAGCCCTCCGGTTTGGTCTCCGGTTATTATAGGAACTCCAGTTTGGTCACTAGTGCAGAAAACGTTTTTTACGTCGGTTATTTTTTATTATTTACGTCGGTTTTTAGGCGACGTTAATACGGACGACGTTATAAATAACGTTTTTTACGTCGGTTATTTAAAACCGACGTAATATCCCTAACATCACGGTGGTTATCACGTCGGTTCATATAATAACCGACGTGATAAATATGCGCGTGGGGCTTTATCACGTCGGTTATTCCCTAAACCGACGTGATAAAACGCCTCGGATATCGTTTATCACGTCGGTTATGTCATAACCGACGTGATAAACCCTTCCCCTGGCCTTTTATAACGTCGGTTATTTAGGAAACCGACGTGATAAAAAGGCCTGGGAAACGTTTTAGCACGTCGGTTATCCAATAACCGACGTGGTAAATCGATTCCCAGGCCTTTTAGCACGTCGGTTATATTAAGAACCGACGTGATAAAATCCCCGGGAACGGTTTATCACGTCGGTTCTAGAAAAACCCGACGTGATAAACCCCTCCCGATTTATTTACCACGTCGGTTATAAAATAACGGACGTGAAAGAAATTTTTTTTTTTAAATAATTGCACTGCTCTCACCAAAAAGAAACCAGAAACCAAACAAAAATAACCATGCCAGCCCTCCCCCAAGCCCCAACTGAACCCCACCCTCATCTATACCCACCTAACAACCTGGCCAGCCCTCCCCCACCACATTGGATCCCCACCACAACCCTTGGACACCCCCCCCCCACCCCTTGGACAGCCCCCCCACCCTCATTTACACCCCCACAACCCCTAGTACAGCCGCAAACACCCATTGGACACCCCCCCCCCCCTCATTTACACCCAACCGGCCCCTTGGACAGAACTCCCAGACACCTTGGACACCCCCCCACCCCTTGGACACCCCCCACCCCTTCGACAGCCCCCCCACCCTCATTTACACCCCCCGAACACTAGGAAAGCCCCAAACACCCCTTGGACACCCCTCCCATATCCCTTGGACACCCCCCCACCCCTTGGACACCCCCCCACCCCTTGGACAGCCCCCCACCCCCTGGACACCCCCCCGACCCCTTGGAAACCCCCCCTACCCCTTGGAAACCCCCCCATCCCCTTGGACAGCCCCAAACACCCCTTGGACACCCCTCCTATATCCCTTGGACACCCCCCCACCACTTGGACACCCCCCCACCCCTTGGACAGCCCCCCCCCCCCCCACCCTCATTTACACCCAACCGACTCCTTGGACAGCCCCAAACACACCTTGGACACCCCTCCCATATCCCTTGGACACCCCCCACCCCTTGGACACCCCCCCACCCTCATTTACACCCCCCCCCCCCCCCGACCCCTAGGACAGCCCCAAACACACCTTGGACACCCCTCCCATATCCCTTGGACACCCCCCAAACACCCACCCACCCCCTTGGAACCTCTCCCCCCATACCAAAATCCAGACCAGAAAAACCATCAACAGTAGACCAAAACAAGAAGTAGAGAAAAATTAAACATTCACTTATATAACATTCAAAACTTACACTGTCAACTTCAAAAAAAACTAAATCCAACCTAAACGACTACGAAATACACAATTACATTGACAATATTCAAAATTACATTTTACATTACAAACAACTAAAAGTCAATCAAACCTGTAAAATAATTTGACCACTCCACTTGTAAGTGTTTGATATCTTCAGCAGTAAAGGGTTGAGGGTCATCAAAAAGCTACAAAGGAAAAGGATAGTAGTCAATGTGTATAATGAATAAATCAAATTGAAATATTATGAGAAAGAGGAAATCTTACCAGGTCAAAACTCAGAACTGTCCCAGTTGTTATTATTTCATACATAAATCTTAACATGTAATATCCGCATTCGATGATGCCTTGTTGCTCATGACATTTCTGTATGAATGAGTGTAAATTCAATATATTATTTTTATGTAATAAATCAAAATGTACAAATTATAAATGTATATTTACCTTCTCATGTACATATTTGATCTTGTAATTCCTTTTCTTTGTGCTTTTTCGAAAGTGGACCCATGCCCTGTTAGAAAATAATACGAATGGGGTAAATTTAAAATTCATTATAATATATAAAACTATTGTGAAATTGAAACTTACGTTTCCAATATATTCTTAAAACTTTCTCGCACATCATCATGGAGAGAGAATATCCAATAAAGTGTTTTCTCCCTAGGGAAAAAAACCCCTAACATCCAATGATCCCTGAGAAAAGGAAATTTAAGAAAAGGAAATTTAACGTTAGTGGTTTTTTATGTTAAAAGAGAATTAACTCTTTGAGAGGGATGTGTTTCATACCTCTCACAAAAAGGCATCATCCAACACTGTGTGATTACATTCTTTTCAAATCTATCAGCAATATAAAGCATTCTTTGTTCCTCATCCAATGCACATGCTTCAGGGGAAATCAATTGTGGGTCCACGAATCCATATACATCTGTCAGCTCATTCCTCTCACAAATTTTATACATATACCTAATACAAAGCAGACATAAGTATACATTTTTAATAAATATAACGCAAGGAAAAGGTGTTAAGACTTACATGATAAAAATTTGCACCACGTTGATGCCCAACTTATCTCCAGTGACAAACTCCATGATATCAGTTTTCATAATCCCCACACATAGTTCACGTCCACAGACATGAGCTTCCATTGTAAAGTCATAATGATCCGCCAACAAATTTGAATATCTTGACAATTTGTCAAGACTGCTAGTATCTGCATCTGATGTCATAGCTATCTGTCTTTGTTGTTGTCTATACAGTATTTCTTTACCTTTGAAGTATTCCTGTAAAAATAAATTGAAAAATATATTAGTTTTCAAATGATAAAACATTAATAAAAATATAAAATAAAAGATATAACATCCATACCTCTATGGTAATGAGTCGAAGAAGTCTGGATGGCCAAAGTAAAAAATGGCCGATACTATGTCCAACTGTCGTCACCTCATCTGTAGGTAATGGTATCCGAGCTGATCTATCTATAATATCATGTACAGTGACCCTCTGATTCTCTACCTCTAACTGTTGATGATGAACTGTATCTCCTATACAATATACCATCCCATATGCAACTATATGATGTTGAGGATCATCAACATACAACTCACAATAAGTAGGTAGCTGCGGCGGAGGAGGAGGATCAAAAATGGGGTCCGCAGGCTGAGGTGGGGGAGTGGGAGCTACTGGGAGAGGTGGAGTGGGAGCTGCACCCTGAAATTGTCTTTGCAAGTCTGCAAACATTAACTGCACCGATGCTCTAATCTTGTCCTCCATTGTCGCATTAATATTATGGACTTCAGCCTCCAAGGATACTATTTTTTTTTATAAACTCCCTCAACGTTAGAAGTTGAGGAACGTGGCAACACTTTTCTTACCGATACACCTGCCGGATATCCTCTTACACGGCCAGGATGTTCGGGCTTTCCCAATGCCACAGATAAAATATCTTCCCTCCCAGATGGTGTAAATGTCCCCTGTGAACTCTGCTCCTCAAGAGAGTCCTGTAATAATTAATTGAACATTTCTATAATGATTGGAAATATATGACGAAAATAGTAAACTTAAATAAATAAAATAGATATCTTACAATCCTCTCAACTACGAGTCTCGATTCTTCCAAAATATATTGTCCTTTTTTTCCCTTCCGAGCTCTTTTCCATTCCTCATGTCTAGATGGAGGGGATGGAGGGGCCACCTCTCCAGAGCTTGAAGACTCAGCTCTTAGTTGTTGAAATTTTTCTGCCATCATTTGTTCTTCCAATAATGCATACCCTCCCCGAGATAAACTATGAGGGTATACATTTTTAGATTGGATCTCTTGATGAGCTTTCCTTGTTTGCTGTAAATTAAGAATAAGTAATCATTAACAAAACAATAATAAGATCATTTATATAAGAAAGCTTATAAAAGTTTACATTTCCCTTACCAAAAATGAATCTTTTCTTCTACTTTCAAAAAATTCTCTCCATGTGTCTTCATCTATAAAAGGATATATACGACATGGATTCTCACGACTCCTATGACCATAAATGAAATCAGATGAGAGGGTTGATTTGAAATCCCTCCATCTCCTAGCAGCCAACGATAAGCATTTCTTCCTGACTCCTCCAGTGTCAGGAATATCAAATGTCATCTGATAAAAAAGAGGTTAAAAATATTATATATACTAGAAACATTTAAAGAACAGTCAAACAATAGCAAAAGATCTTACCAAAATGGTCTCCCACAGCTGAGAAATTATCGCCTTATCCACACTTCTCCAATCATCATAGAGAATGCTTACTTTGCTCTTAGCCTGAGTTGCTACAAAACCCTTAAAATCTTTAGCATTTGGACCTCTAGGAAGATCATCATCATCAAACTCCACGACTATCCTCTCCTCCTTCGTACGGGCAAGTGATAATTTTGGTAAACGTGTGCACCCACGCTTACCAACCTTTGAACTCTTTTTCGTAATAGGAGCATGTGAATGTTCCTCCCCAAATGTATGACCAATATGCTCATCTCCAGAATCATGTGGCTGATCAACTGATTGATCTGTCATTTTCCTTCAAATCAAAAAAACAAACATTAGTTCACAAATAGAAAAGTGTACTAAATTACATAATAGTAAACATTGGTAATATAGTAAGCATGTTAAACAATGATAAACATGGTAAACACAGGCAAAAGGTTGCCAAGGAGTTGGCCCAAGAAAGCTGAAAAGTGGACTCACTGATGCCACCGGCCGGCCGCTGGCTCACCACCGGCCGGCCGCTGGATCACCACCGGCCGGCCGGTGGACCAGACAGAGAGCCTTCCTCTCTGTCTAAACCACCGGCCGGCCGCTGGCTCCTCACCGGCCGGCCGCTGGTGATCCAGACAGAGAGGAAGGCTCTCTGTCTGGTCCACCGGGCGGCCGGTGGTGATCCAGCGGCCGGCCGGTGGACCAGACAGAGAGCCTTCCTCTCTGTCTGAACCACCGGCCGGCCGCTGGTGATCCAGACAGAGAGGAAGGCTCTGTCTGGTCCACCGGCCGGCCGGTGGTGAGCCAGCGGCCGGCCGGTGGTTCAGACAGAGGAAAGCTGTCTGGACCACCGGCCGGCCGCTGGCTCAGCACCGGCCGGCCGGTGGACCAGACAGCTTTGTTCTGGACCCCCGGCCAACCGGTGATCCACCACCGGCCAGCCGGTGCGCCCAGGACTTCTCCTCTTTACGGTTTTTATTGTTTTATCGTTTTGGTTTGATACATATTTTAATAAGTAAAAAATCTACAGTATCTAACATTATATGAAAAAACTAAATGTAAACAAGAAATAAACTTGTGTTACCTGTAATTTTAGGAATGTACAGTTGGATTGTTTTCCCAAATTCCTTCGTCGTGATCGTTCCTTATGGCACAAACCATGTCTTCAACATACTCATCATTATGTTCTGTTAATCTTTCCATGGAATTAGGGATCTCACATAAATCAGCATCTTCATCAAATTCATCCTCACCAAAATATTGGTTTTTCCCTTGTAAAACAACAGCCCACTGCATATCTGATTGATCTACTACATAGAAAATTTGTTTGGCATGTGTTGCCATTATAAAAGAATCAGCTGTGTCTTCCAATCTATTCAGATTAACAAGTGTCATTCCAAATTCATCGTGTCTGACACTGTTGTTACCGATAAACCATTTACAGTTAAAAACGGGAACTTTAATTTTAAAGTAATCAGCCTCCCATATGTCTTCAATCACTCCATAATATGCACTTGATGCCGAAATTGGGTTTCTGTCCTTAGCACTCGAAAAATGCATTGCTTCTGCAAACACCATTACACCACTATTCTGAACTGCACTTCTGTTGTCCTGAGCTTTCGTATTAAATGTATAGCCATTAATGTCATAAGCGGACCATGTTATCACATTTAAAGATGGACCACCCACTATCCATTTTAATGTCTCTGATACATCTGATCTACCAAGCAAGGTCTTTTTAAACCATGGAAAAAAAGTTTTGTTGTGCTCATTCAAAATCCACATTTCTTTCTTCTTTGGATGACATTGTTTCAACTCATTAATATGCAATGTGATATACGGTTGAACATCAGCTATGTTATTCAAGATGTATGATTCTAACTTCTTCATATGTTCAGCTGACAGTGATTTGACTTTCAAGCCACGAATCCCCTTTCCCTCATTATTAACCCGTTCATGGCGAGATGGAGGCAAACCTATGTGTTGCGCCATAGCCAAGTAGCTCGTACAAAACTCTGCTACCTCCTCAGAAATATACTTTTCAATAATGGAGGCTTCAGGTCGATATGGATTTTTAACATATCCCTTTAATATTTTCATATACCTTTCAAAAGGATACATCCAACGAAGATATACAGGTCCACAAAGCCTTATTTCTCGAACCAGATGAATCAGTAAATGCACCATCATATCAAAAAAAGTTGGAGGAAAATACATTTCCAAATGACAAAGTATAAAAATTGCATCCTTTTCCAAAATGTTCAAAGCATTCACATCAATCGCCTTGTTGCAAATTGAATTGAAAAAATAACACAACCTCATTATAGTCTTTCTGACACGGATGGGCAATATTCCACGCAGTGCAACTGGTAGAATTTGTTGCATCATGACATGACAATCATGTGATTTCATACCTATCAACTTCAAGTCTTTCAGTGAGACAAAATTTTTTACATTTGAAGAATAACCTTGAGGCACTTTGATATCATGAAGACACTGACAGAAGCTACTTTTCTCCCTCTTCGATAATGTATGACAAGCCGGGGGAAGAAATGTTCGTCTTCCTTTAGGAGTGGGAGCTAACTCCAAACGTATTCCCATTGACAGTAGGTCTAACCTTGCATTCAACCCATCTTTTGTCTTTCCTTTAATATCTAGCAATGTTCCGATCAAAGAATCACAGATATTCTTCTCCACGTGCATGACATCAATATTATGTTTGACTTCATGATACCTCCAATATGGTAGCTCAAAAAATATTGACCTTTTCTTCCAAATATGTCTATCATTACCAGATTTCTGTGTCTTTCCCAATGTCACATCAAGGTTTTTCACCCTCTCAAAATACAATTCTGGGGATAAAGGTTGAGGAGCAGTATCAAATTCTTGTGAGCCATTGAATGCCTTTTTTAGTCTTCTATAAGGGTGATCCATAGGCAAAAACTTTCGATGACCCATGTACACTGTTTTCCTCCCATGATGCAATTGACAATATGACGTCTGTTGTTCGCAAATTGGACATGCTTTATGCTCTTTAACACTGTATCCAGACAAATTTCCATATGCTGGGAAGTCATTTATAGTGAATAGAAGCACTGCATGCAGTTGAAAATATTCCATTTTATAAGAATCATACACCCTAATACCATCAGCCCATAACAGTTTCAAATCATCAATCAGCGGTGACAAGTATACATCAATATCATTGCCGGGTTGCTTTGGACCAGAGATCATGATACTCAACATGACATATTTGCGCTTCATACAAACTTCAGGAGAGAGGTTGTAAATTACCAATAAAACAGGCCATGAACTATGTGTGCTACTGAGGGTTCGGTATGGATTCATTCCATCTGTGCACAAGCCTAGTCTCAGATTTCTAATTTCATTTCCAAATGTAGGGTACTGGGCATCAATTTTCTTCCATTGTGGACAATCAGCTGGATGACGTATTTTTCCATCACATACCCGCTCATCAGCATGCCATCTTAACCTTTTTGCATCATGTGAATTAGCAAATAAACATTTGAAACGAGGAATTATAGAAAGATACCAAAATACCTTTGAAGGGAGCTTTGTAATCTCTACATCAGCTTGTGATTTTTCTTTCACCTTATACCGTGATGTCCCACATTTAGGACACTCTTTCAGAAATTCATATTCCTTCCTATATATAATGCAGTCATTCGGACAGGCATGTATTTTCCTGTATCCCAATCCCATCGGGCATAATATTTTTTTGGCCTTATAATGTGAATCTGGAAGATCGTTATCTTTTGGAAGAATGTCTTTCATCAATTGTAGCAGCTCTGTAAAACTTCTGTCACTCCATCCATGTTTCGCCTTCAGGTTAATCAATCTTAACACCGCCGACAAAACCGTAAAATCTGTACAACCAGGATATAATGGTTTTTCGGCATCACCATATAGACGTGCAACTCTCGGTTCTATCTCAATTTGTTCTGCTACAATATCGCGAATCATTTCTTCAATTCCATCGGAGTTACCATCTTGCGATTCATTATCATCAGTGACATTCTGTCCAGTTTCTCCATGCCAAATCCAAGGGTTGTAACTCGGATTGAAACCATGACAAATCAGATGATCTTTTATCTCTCTACTTTTCAACTTCTTCATATTCAGACATTTCAGGCATGGACAGAAAAAAATGTCACTACTTGGAACATTTCGTTTAGCAAATTCCAAAAAGGCATCAACACCTTCCTCATATTCATTGCTCATTCGATGTGCCGTAATCCAACTTCGACTCATTATTACCTATAACAAATAGCAAAAATATATATATTTTTTAGATAAGACAAATATATGTTTATATGAAAAAAATCATAATTTGAATATAACAATTTTGAAATATAAAACAAATCGATGTGTAAACCCCCCTGGACACCCCCTGACCCCTCTGGACAGCCCCCCACCCCTCCTGGACACAACCCCCCACCCCCGACCTGCTTGGACACCCCCCTGGACACCCCCCAACCCTCTGGACAGCCCCCCCACCCCTCCTAAACACCACCCCCACACCCTACCCCCTTGGACACCCCCCTGGACACCCCCCGACCCTCCTGGACACCACCCCCCACCCCCTACCCCCTTGGACACCCCCCTGGACATCCCCCAACCCTCTGGACAGCCCCCCCACCCACCCGGACAACCCCAAATACCCTCTGGAGAGGCCGCCACCCACCTGGACAGCCCCCCACACCCATCCACCCCCTTGGACACCCCCCTGGACACCCCACCGACCCCTCTGGACAGGCCGCCACCCCCTTGGACAGCCCCCCACACCCACCCATCCCCTTGGACACCACCCTGGACACCCCCCGACCCCTCTGGACAGCCCCCGACCCCTCTAGAAAGCACCCCCACCCCTCCTGGACACAACCCCCCACCCCCGACCTGCTTGGACACCCCCCTGGACACCCCCCAACCCTCTGGACAGCCCCCCCACCCCTCCTAAACACCACCCCCACCCCCTACCCCCTTGGACACCCCCCTGGACACCCCCCGACCCTCCTGGACACCACCCCCCACCCCCTACCCCCTTGGACACCCCCCTGGACATCCCCCAACCCTCTGGACAGCCCCCCCCCCCCACCCACCCGGACAACCCCAAATACCCTCTGGAGAGGCCGCCACCCACCTGGACAGCCCCCCACACCCATCCACCCCCTTGGACACCCCCCTGGACACCCCACCGACCCCTCTGGACAGGCCTCCACCCCCTTGGACAGCCCCCCACACCCACCCATCCCCTTGGACACCACCCTGGACACCCCCCGACCCCTCTGGACAGCCCCCGACCCCTCTAGAAAGCACCCCCACCCCTCCTGGACACAACCCCCAACCCCCGACCTGCTTGGACACCCCCCTGGACACCCCCCAACCCTCTGGACAGCCCCCCCACCCCTCCTAAACACCACCACCTACCCTTTACCCCCTTGGACACCCCCCTGGACACCCCCCAACACCCACCCACACCCTTGGACAGCCCCCCACACCCACCCACCCCCTTGTAAACCCCCCTGGACACCCCCGACCCCTCTGGACAGCCCCCCGTCCCTCCTGGACACCACCCCCCACCCCCTACCCCCTTGGACACCCCCCTGGACATCCCCCAACCCTCTGGACAGCCCCCCCACCCACCCGGACAACCCCAACTACCCTCTGGAGAGGCCGCCACCCACTTGGACAGCCCCCCACACCCATCCACCCCCTTGGACACCCCCCTGGACACCCCACCGACCCCTCTGGACAGGCCGCCACCCCCTTGGACAGCCCCCCACACCCACCCATCCCCTTGGACACCACCCTGGACACCCCCCGACCCCTCTGGACAGCCCCCGACCCCTCTAGAAAGCACCCCCACCCCTCCTGGACACAACCCCCCACCCCCGACCTGCTTGGACACCCCCCTGGACACCCCCCAACCCTCTGGACAGCCCCCCCACCCCTCCTAAACACCACCCCCCACCCCCTACCCCCTTGGACACCCCCCTGGACACCCCCCAACACCCACCCACACCCTTGGACAGCCCCCCACACCCACCCACCCCCTTGTAAACCCCCCTGGACACCCCCCGACCCCAAATCCATGCACCTATGCCATGGTTGTGTGTGAATAAAGTAGTAACAACTGTAAAAGGGCAACCCATCCAAATGGACACGCCCCAACCCTCTCGGGGATTTATAGAAAATGATGAAAAATTAGTGAAATCATAAAATTACTCAATATTGCAAGTCGAACAAATAGATCTAGGGATGATAAATAAGATTATGGTGCCAAAACGAGTTAAAAGGGTTCGCAATCGAAGAATCTTAGCTAGTTTCAACAAAAAAATCACAACACATATATATTTACTATCCGCGAAAAAAAACGAACGAGTGGGAGGATTACCTGAGTGCTGCGAGTTTAGATGATTGATCCGAGGAGATTAAATATGAGAAACGATGATCGCAAAACGAATCTAAACCAATGAAATGGACGAGCCGATTCGGGTTTACGCGCGAGAGAGACGAGTCGCGACTGTCGAAGGTAAACTCGCGAATGACAATCCACGGGTCTGGGTAAATTTTTAAATGAGTTATCACGTCGGTTATTCAATAACCGACGTGATAATTGTTTTAAAAACATTTATAACGTCGGTTATTTCAATAACCGACGTAAAAACCTTCCTCCGATTCATTTGTGACGTCGGTTATTTTATAACCGACATTATAAAGGGCTCAAAATCCGCGTTTTTTTTACGTCGGTTATTCCATAACCGACGTCAAAAACATCTGCGGATTCTTTTGTTACGTCGGTTATTTCATAACCGACGTAAAAAAGCCTTCAAAAACCGCGTTTGTTACGTCGGTTATTCAATAACCGACGTCAAAGGGCCTTCGAAAACCGCGTTTTGTACGTCGGTTATAAAAATAACCGACGTAAAAAACGAAGCCGCGTGATTAATAACGTCGGTTATTTTTATAACCGACGTTAAATGTGTACCGAACACAGGTTTTTACGTCGGTTAAGAAATAACCGACGTAAAAAACCTCGTTTTACATATTTTGACGTCGGTTTTATATAACCGACGTAAAAAATGGTGACGTAAAAAACGTTTTCTGCACTAGTGGGTCTCCGGTTATTAGAGGCACTCCGGGTTGGTGTCCGGTTATTAGAGGCACTCCGGGTTGGGTTCTGGTTACAGTTAGCCCCAAGGTCTTGGGACGAGGCTTTGACAAAGAAATTAAAGTTCAGCATTATGCATTCCAACATTATGAAAGTGGTTATTGATATTGCATGTGATTATTCGGTTAGTATAATATCCATGTGAACAAGTAAATGGAATTATTTCATTTTACTTTTTCCATATTATGTTGAAGTTCAAGTTTAAAAGGCTTTTGTTTTAGTAATGCATTGCCTTAAATGTTTATACTTATTTTGAATGTTCCGCTATATTGTTATCCTTACTGGGCATTTGAGCTCACCCCTTTTCTATGTTTTATTTTTCCCAGGAAGTGAAGAAGTAAATTATGAATGACCTGCAGGGATATTATGTGGGGATATGAGTGTGGATTATGGAGACATTATGTTGTTGTAGTAGTTTTTCATTTTATGATGTAATGTAAAACTTATGAATATATCTAGTGTTTCCAAGGCTACTAAACCAATCGGTCTTTCGAGATTTGATCTTTCTTGTGATCATGCCAATGTTATGTAATAATGCACCGACTCTGGGTAACTAGGGTCGGGGTGTTACAGTTGGTATCAGAGGAAGTTTAGTACAAACCTTGGAAGCTAGATTTAGATAAACTCTGATTAGAGCACGTAGACCTAAGATGAACTTTGAGGATTAGTATAGAATAACTTCCTAGAATTTTGGTATTGTAGAGATTTTGTGAGTTTTCTGAGCAATACATCCCTGTCTGGATACGAGCAGGTAGAGGCGGCTCTGGCACAGATGTACCTAGGGGTAAAACCCGAAAACACCGCTTTGAGCTAGACTCGAACGGGAACTGGTGCACGACAACAGGCCTTGCTGCACTCTTGGTTACAACACTCCCAGGGGATATGCTTAGGATAACTCTCATTTTCTTTACAAATCATTATGAAGGGTTTATGAGTATATACATCCTCTAAGAAAACATTTTTATGATTATGGATTATATCCCTAAATAGTTCAATTTATGTTAAGTGTTTTATAAGTATGGGATTATGTATTTTGATTCATAAATTGATCTAGTGTATGCCATTGTTTAGAAATGGCGCCCAGTAGAAGGAATGAGAACTCCAGAAATGCACATGATCCAAAGAGAAGGAAGGATCATATCTTTCATGGTCTTAAGCTAGAATTTATAAGAGAAATAGTCTCCCATGTATTATCATCATATGAAGAAATAATATCATGTGTTGATAAGATAAGTAAAGAGTTTACTGAGTCCTATGGCTTTGAAGGGAATCAAGAGAAGAAAAGGATGGAAGAGAGAAAGATGGATAAAGGGAAGAGGGAAAAGAAGAATTTTCCCATATGTGGTAACTGTGGAAAGAAACACCCTGGAACTTGCCTGAAAGGAATGGTAGTTTGTTATAAGTGTGGAGGAAAAGGGCACAAAGTACGTGACTACAAAGGTAAGAAAATGGTTTCAAATGTACAATGCTTCATTTGCAAGGAGTTTGGACACTATGCGAACCTATGTCCCAGTCATCAGACTATGCCGCAAATGATGTTATTGGATAATAATCAAGTTATGATACTACCACATATGAAGAGGAATGATTAGATTTCTTATGTTGATTGAGTGTTGTATCAACAATGTACTTGTTATAATAATTATGGAGTATATAAGGATTGTACTGCAGTACTATTTCATTAAGGACTTGAGATTGTGTGGAATAATGAAAAGTGACTCAATAGCAGGATAAATTTTTGGAAAATATATGGTTGAGAGAATGATAAATCATAATATAGTTCTGATACTGAGGTAGTGATTTTGGAATAATATGTGATGTTTTGGATAAATTATATTGGATATTCTTGACTACTTTGCAATTGATTAATGATTTGTATATTCCATCATTGTTGGGGTTTAAAACATTTTTGGATTAATGAAGTATATCCAGCATTCTATATGGAATAAGGGAGCATGAATGTAATCAATAAGGAATATGGTAATACATGATGAAGGTATTCATATGCTATTACGGGGTAAAAAGGATCTATATTACGTTTACCTTCCTTATAAATTTTGGACTGTGAGTTTGGACAGAAGTATTTTGGATAGTTCTAGTTTGGATTATTTTGGATTGCCATAAAAGGACAACCCGGAGGTCGGGCGGCAACCCGTCGCGTCTGGCAAGGCTGCGAGACTTGAACCCGCAACCGAAGGGTGACAAGGGTGTATCACCTACCACTGGCCCACGAGATGTCCTGGAATAAATAATGTAGTTTTTTTTAAAAAGATCTGGTAGATGAATTATAAATTCATTTATTTTGGAACCCTGTACGAATAGTATAAATAGAAAAAAAATTACGTTCTATTATCTTTTAGAGTGAAAGATGAGTTTGTGGTAGAAATTTATTAATGGATAAAACTCTAATTAAAATGTAAGTATATCTCCTTATGATCTTAGCCAATCTCATAAATAAATTCCTCAACATTAATAAAAGGAACTTAGAACAAAAATGTTTTCCTAGATGGTACCTTAAATCATCACTAATTTATGGCTTTGGGATTGTTGGCCTTTTCATAGCCATGTTCTCTACCACTCTTCATCAGATAATTTATGGTCAGATTTCTCTTCCATATCCATATTTTCCTACATGGAACCCTAGTATGTGTTATTTTCGGTAATCTTCATACTTTCCACTCTTTGTTTTAAATAGAGGCCTCATTAATTCATTTTTCGATGTGGGGTTTCAACTAAGATATTTTGAAACGTCAAAAATGTGTTATCCCAATACCCTATATGTTGTTGAACCAATGTTATTTCAAATCATCATAGATTGATGAGTTTAAGGACCTCAATTTTATACTTGTTTGTGATTTATGACCTCAATCACTACCTATAAATATTTACGTTTTTCCTCCAATTATATGTCTCTAATTGCCACCAATGTTCTCCTAATTGAGATCATAATTTGGTGGTGACCCTTTGATTTCTCTTTTCCTTATATTAAGACTAAATTTTAGTAACCCAATTTCCGATGTGGGTTTTCCCACAAATATATTTTCTATTTTCAACCTTTTATTTTCGAATAACAATTTCAAATTGCGAGGACGCAATTTATTGAAGGAGGGGAGAATGTAACACCCCAAGATTTCATTGTGTGTTATTTCTTCAAAATAATTCAATAACTTACACTACACGCAACACCGAGTTCAATTGCACCATGACTTACCAAAAAGCCATTCAAAAGTGGTTATGAATAGTATTAACTAAATTTTAAACTTTATATAATCCTTATAATTTTTCCATATTATGAGTATCTTAGACATAATGCAAGAACAAATTCATTTTCAGTATTGCACTTTTATCAACTTTTAATAGTGAACCCTTTTTAAATACAATATTTTAAACTTTTTGACTAAATGGGGACATCAAAATTTTAAAATGAAACATCCCAATCTTCCACGGTACGCTTTCTTTGAATAATACAGTAGCGTGTGTTGTACGCAACCTTGAGTTTTAACACACACCACAACCAATCAAACTAGCTGTTATGAATAGTAATACCTATATTTTGAAATTATATATATTTTATATTTTAAAATGGACTTCATTTTTGGATTCGGAATATCGAATTTAGCCTAAGGTGAAATTTTGGTACTTTTCGGATAACTTTCATATTTTGATGAATAGTGAAAATTACTAAATTTTAATTAAAAACAACTTTTTTAATCAAAATAATTAATAGTGATAAATTATGAATTTGAGTGGTTTTAAAGTATATTTAGAATATATTTTTACCATTTAATATAATTTTTGTCATTGTACATAATTTTACAATTAAACCGAACATAAACAAGTGTCAATCTTTTGATAGTTATTATCTCTTAAAAACACGCTTTTTGTTTTGACAACGGGAATTAATTTTAAATTAATTTCTGCCACTTATGTGTTTTGAATTTAGAAAAATGGATTCCATATTTGGAATCAGGATGTCCAAATTGTGTAAATAGTTAACTTTTATTTTTAGACATTTTGAATAATTACTGTGGTAAATATTTTATTTACCATGGTTAAGGGTAAATCTGGTAAATAAGGGTTAAAAAATAATCTTATAATAATACTAAATTACCCTAAAACGTGTCCTAGCCTTATTGGTTGATACATGTTCGACCATAGGAATCTTTGGGTCGATTTGGGGACCCCATGGTGCCACTTGTAGGTGATAGGGACACTTTATTTTAATTAAGTTAAAATGAATACAAAAATGACACAAGCATATATCTTTTAGAAAAACAATTATTACATAGGGTTATATATGTTGGATTTTAGATTATAAATATTAATTAGAAAGATAAAACGATTTCCTACATAATGATATTTTATTTTATAATTTTTAGACATTAAATAATTTATTTTATTTATGACACAATGATGATGCAGTAATTACTAAAATAGTGAAAAATTAAATTAATTGATATTATAAATACCCAAATAAATATAATATGAAACTTTTAATGAATTAAACTAATTTTCTAGGATAATATGATATATTAGGATTGATTTAATTTACTTTGTTCGAAGTAATCAATCTGTTATGAGTTTCAAAAAAATCAACTATTGAATAGTGTCAAAATTGACATAAAAGAGTTCTTAAAACAAATATTATATTATTAATTGATATTAAATTCCTAAAAATCTAAGGTTCGGCCAATAGACTTATATCATGATAGGTTCATCATTAATTGACCACTTTGGGGTCGCTTGGATGTATATAGTAAGTTTATTAACCATATTATATAAAAATACAAAGAGACATTGTAAAAGTGAAACTAATTAACTTAGAGTTAATACTTAAAGATAAGGTTAATATAAGTACCCAAACCTGTATAAATTCTATTGGTTGAGTTGTTTTCGACCCCTCCCCACCTTAACCTTTGAATAGTCAACTTTGGAGCCATTGGAAACCGATTATGAATTTATTATAAACTAATATCTCTAGCTTTTCCAAAGGTGCCCCTCACCCCTCTTATAAAAGGGCACTCCTCCTTCTCATTTCTTCACACCTTCAAAGCCTTTTGGTTCGGCCAAAATCTTCCCAAATACTCTCCCAACTTCCTTCACTACAACCTAGAGGCCTTAGTTTGATCATAAATCCAACCTAAGGAGCCCTTTTGATCAAATCAAAAGGAAGAACCCGAAGAAGAGGTAATGTTTTCACCACCCCTTTTCAAGTTCCTTTCTTCTTCCACTCCTTCTTTCTTTGTTATTACCATTATAAAATGATAACTACAGTATAATATATATACTGTGATGTTATTATAAATATGGTACAACAATATTCAGTATTCTATCCACCCTTTGAATAACATGTCACCATACGTGCGTACGTACGGCTTACCATCTCCACGTCGTTGTGTAATTGTTATTCAATATAATATTATTTTGATGGGTATAATAATGATATGTAACTCATGTAAATAATAAATATAACATGTTAATTATTCTGTATATATGATATAACAACCATTTATATATTATTTTAATATCAAAATAATGATATTGTCGCTCGTGCGTACGTACGGACTACCGTCTCCACGAACGCGATGAGATTCATTCTCCATCGTATCCATTCAAGTATAATTATCATTTTAAGATTTAAAAATGATGTTTAAGTACTTGATATCATTTTGGGTATGAATAATATACCACCTATCCATTATAAACATGGATTACATAACAAAACATATAAAAGAAAACAAGTAAGTTAACACCCGAAACAACGATAATACTAAGATATTATTATCAAATCAATATTAAAAGATCATATATGATATCATATTAATGTATATGATTCTTGTATAATTTAGTAACAATTATTTCACCATTATATAGGAGGTTAACCTACCCCAACCAAGGAAAAGTACAAGGTAAGGGATTTTCTTATCTCACTTTCAATTCCGTGAGATTTCCATTGTTCGCCACTAAATTATTGAAAGTGGTGTATTGTGTACTGCCATTTGATATATATATTATCATTATTCTCTTTATATTCATGTTATTCTGTAAATAATTTGGTGGTTATTAACTTTTTGCCATACAACTCAGTTGATTAACGTTGTAAGGGGTTTTCATCTCACTCCTTATTCCCGTGAGATTCATGCCATATTGCCACAATCACCTTTTGTGTAGTGTATGTACTACCCATAATTATATTCTTTGTGTAATACACTCTAATTTATGTGTATTTACATATTCATTGTATGATACCTCTTTCATGGGTTGTATGTTTAATAAGTTACCAAATTGGTAAGAGTTATTTCGCAATCTCTTCATTATCCGAGGTTGTTTATACGTAATAATCTACTGGGATCTCTTTATCATCCACATCCATGTTTCTTCAAAATGTATTTCAAAACATTTTTATTATTTACAAAAATATGGGTTAAAGTCATTTATACCCTTGTTTGACTTTTTATAAGAGGAAACTTTCCGTCGTTTTCAAAACAAGGTCCTTTTAACCTTTTCGACAGAATTATGGTAAGAATGTTTTTTTTAACTTATACGGTGAGTGCGGTTATTTTCTGCCGTTATAAAATCTTCAAAGTTTTCCTTACAAGCTTATAAGAATATTTTCAAATTGAATGTATTATTTTATAATTATGTTACTTTTAAAATGATTTCAAAAAAAAGTGATATTTCTCTAAAATAGTTTTGATTTCATCTATGTCAATATCCTTTGATGGATTTTAAGCTTATTTGAAGTTGATTTATTATGATACAAAACATCCCTATTTTATTGAAGGTTATGTGATATTTTTTACTGTGGATAAGTTATTCTTATGTCACTAATGGTTTTTGTTTAAAGTATTGACATTTTATAAGTTATTTTTAATCCAAATGTTTATGTTATATTTCAACCTTTCATTCAGATGAATGTGTTAGACAAGTATGTTCCAGGTTGGGGACCGGTAAAAGTAAGCCCTCCGGTTTGGTCTCCGGTTATTAGAGGAACTCCGGTTTGGTCTCCGGTTATTAGAGGCACTCCAGGTTGGTGTCCGATTATTAGAGGCACTCCGGGTTGGGTTCCGGATACAGTTAGCCCCAAGGTCTTGGGACGAGGCCTTGACAAAGAAATTAAAGTTCAGCATTATGCATTCCAACATTATGAAAGTGGTTATTGATATTGTATGTGATTATTCGGTTAGTATAATATCCATGTGAACAAGTAAATGGCATTATTTCATTTTACTTTTGCCATATTATATTGAAGTTCAAGTTTAAAAGGCTTTTGTTTTAGTAATGCATTGCCTTAAATGTTTATGCTTATTTTGAATGTTCCGCTATATTGTTATCCTTACTGGGCATTTGAGCTCACCCCTTTTCTATGTTTTATTTTTCCCAGGAAGTTAAGAAGTAAATTATGAATGACCTGCAGGGATATTATGTGGGGATATGAGTGTGGATTATGGAGACATTATGTTGTTGTATTAGTTTTTCATTTTATGATGTAATGTAAAACTTATGAATATATCTAGTGTTTCCAAGGCTACTAAACCAATCGGTCTTTCGAGATTTGATCTTTCTTGTGATCATGCCAATGTTATGTAATAATGCACCGACTCTGGGTAACTAGGGTCGGGGCGTTACAGTTTGTATGAGAGGAAGTTTAGTACAAACCTTGGAAGCTAGATTTAGATAAACTCTAATTAGAGCACGTAGACCTAAGATGAACTTCGAGGATTAGTATAGAAGAACTTCCTAGAATTTTGGTATTGTAGAGATTTTGTGAGTTTTCCGAGCAATACATCCCTGTCTGGATACGAGCAGGTAGAGGCGGCTCTGGCATAGATGTACCTAGGGGTAAAACCCGAAAACACCGCTTTG
This sequence comes from Viscum album, assembly GCA_963277665.1. Lineage (NCBI taxonomy): Eukaryota > Viridiplantae > Streptophyta > Magnoliopsida > Santalales > Viscaceae > Viscum > Viscum album. Next base: position 1,109,460,023 of record OY728162.1, on the reverse strand, counting down.
AGCTAGACTCGAACGGGAACTGGTGCACGACAACGGGCCTTGCTTCACTCTTGGTTACGACACTCCCGGGGGATATGCTTAGGATAACTCTCATTTTCTTTACAAATCATTATGAAGGGTTTATGAGTATATGCTTCCTCAAAGAAAACATTTTTATGATTATGGATTATATCCATAAATAGTTCAATTTATGTTAAGTGTTTTATAAGTATGGGATTATGTATTGTGATTCATAAATTGATCTAGTGTATGTCATTGTTTAGAAATGGCGCCCAGTAGAAGGAATGAGAACTCCAGAAATGCACATGATCCAAAGAGAATGAAGGATCATATCTTTCATGGTCTTAAGCTAGAATTTATAAGAGAAATAGTCTACCATGTATTATCATCATATGAAGAAATAATATCATGTGTTGATAAGATAAGTAAAGAGTTTACTGAGTCCTATGGCTTTGAAGGGAAGCAAGAGAAGAAAAGGATGGAAGAGAGAAAGATGGATAAAGGGAAGAGGGAAAAGAAGAATTTTCCTATATGTGGTAACTGTGGAAAGAAACACCCTGGAACTTGCCTGAAAGGAATGGTAGTTTGTTATAAGTGTGGAGTAAAAGGGCACAAAGTACGTGACTGCAAAGGTAAGAAAATGGTTTCAAATGTACGTACAATGCATCATTTGCAAGGAGTTTGGACACTACGTGAACCTATGTCCCAGTCATCAGACTATGCCGCAAATGATGCTATTGGATAATAATCAAGTTATGATACTACCACAGATGAAGAGGAATGATTAGAGTTCTTATGTTGATTGAGTGTTGTATCAACAATGTACTTGTTATAATAATTATGGAGTATATCAGGATTGTACTGCAGTACTATTTCATTAAGTACTTGAGATTGTGTGGAACAACGAAAAGTGAATCAATAGCAGGATAAATTTTTGGAAAATATATGGTTGAGAGAATGATAAATCATAATATAGTTCTGATACTGAGGTAGTGATTTTGGAATAATATGTGATTGTTTTGGATAAATTATATTGGATATTCTTGACTACTTTGCAACTGATTAATGATTTGTATATTCCATCATTGTTGGGGTTTAAAACATTTTTGGATTAATGAAGTATATCCAGCATTCTATATGGAATAAGGGAGCATGAATGTAATCAATAAGGAATATGGTAATACATGATGAAGGTATTCATATGCTATTACGGGGTAAAAAGGATCTATTTTACGTTTACCTTCCTTATAAATGTTGTACTGTGAGTTTAGACAGAAGTATTTTGGATAGTTCTAGTTTGGATTATTTTGGATTGCCATAAAAGGACAACCCGGAGGTCGGGCGGCATCCCGTCGTGTCCGGCAAGGCTGCGAGACTTGAACCCGCAACCGAAGGGCGACAATGGTGTATCACCTACCACTGGCCCACGAGATGTCCTGGAATAAATAATGTAGTTTTTTTTAAAAAGATCTGGTAGATGAATTATAAATTCATTTATTTTGGAACCCTGTACGAATAGTATAAATAGAAATTTTTTTTACGTTCTATTATCTTTTAGAGTGAAAGATGATTTTGTGGTAGAAATTTATTAATGGATAAAACTCTAATTAAAATGTAAGTATATCTCCTTATGATCTTAGCCAATCTCATAAATAAATTCCTCAACATTAATAAAAGGAACTTAGAACAAAAAATTTTTCCTAGATGGTACCTTAAATCATCACTAATTTATGGCTTTGGGATTGTTGGCCTTTTCATAGCCATGTTCTCTACCACTCTCCATCAGATAATTGATGGTTAGATTTCTCTTCCATATCCATATTTTCCTACATGGAACCCTAGTATGTGTTATTTTCGGTAATCTTCACACTTTCCACTCTTTGTTTTAAATAGAGGCCTCATTAATTCATTTTTCGATGTGGGATTTCGACTAAGATATTTTGAAACGTCAAAAATGTGTTATCCCAATACCCTATGTGTTGTTGAACCGATGTTATTTCAAATCATCATAGATTGATGAGTTTAAGGACCTCAATTTTATACTTGTTTGTGATTGATGACCTCAACCACTACCTTTAAATATTTACGTTTTTCCTCCAATTATATGTCTCTAATTGCCACCAATGTTCTTCTAATCGAGATCATAATTTGGTGGTGACCCTTTGATTTCTCTTTTCCTCATATTAAGACTAAATTTTAGTAACTCAATTTCCGATGTGGGTTTTCCCACAAATATATTTTCTATTTTCAACCTTTTATTTTCGAAGAACAATTTCAAATTGCGAGGACGCAATTTATTGAAGGAGGGGAGAATGTAACACCCCAAGATTTCATAGTGTGTTATTTCTTCAAAATAATTCAATAACTTACACTACACGCAACACCGAGTTCAATTGCACCATGACTTACCAAAAAGCCATTCAAAAGAGGTTATGAATAGTATTAACTAAATTTTAAACTTTATATAATCCTTATAATTTTTCCATATTATGAGTATCTTAGACATAATGCAAGAACAAATTCATTTTCAGTATTGCACTTTTATCAACTTTTAATAGTGAACCCTTTTTAAATACAATATTTTAAACTTTTTGACTAAATAGGGACATCAGAAATCTAAAATGAAACATCCCAATCTTCCACGGTACGCTTTCTTTGAATAATACAGTAGCGTGTGTTGTACGCAACCTTGAGTTTTAACACACACCACAATCAATCAAACTAGCTGTTATGAATAGTAATACCTATATTTTGAAATTATATATATTTTATATTTTAAAATGGACTTCATTTTTTGATTCGTAATATCGAATTTAGCCTAAGGTGAAATTTTGGTACTTTTCGGATAACTTTCATATTTTGATGAATAGTGAAAATTACTAAATTTTAATTAAAAACAACTTTTTTAATCAAAATAATTAATAGTGATAAATTATGAATTTGAGTGGTTTTAAAGTATATTTAGAATATATTTTTACCATTTAATATAATGTTTGTCATTGTACATAATTTTACAATTAAACCGAACATAAACAAGTGTCAATCTTTTGATAGTTATTATCTCTTAAAAACACGCTTTTTGTTTTGACAGCAGGAATTAATTTTAAATTAATTTCTGCCACTTCTGTGTTTTGAATTTAGAAAAATTGATTCCATATTTGGAATCAGGATTTCCAAATTGTGTAAATAGGTAACTTTTATTTTTAGACATTTTGAATAATTACTGTGGTAAATATTTTATTTACCATGGTTAAGGGTAAATCTGGTAAATAAGGGTTAAAAATAATATTATAATAATACTAAATTACCCTAAAACGCGTACTAGCCTTATTTGTTGATACATGTTCGACCATAGGAATATTTGGGTCGATTTTGGGACCCCATGGTGCCACTTGTAGGTGATAGGGACACTTTATTTTAATTAAGTTAAAATGAATACAAAAATGACACAAGCATATATCTTTTAGAAAAACAATTATTACATAGGGTTATATATGTTGGATTTTAGATTATAAATATTAATTAGAAAGATAAAAATATTTCCTACATAATTATATTTTATTTTATAATTTTTAGACATTAAATAATTTATTTTATTTATGACACAATGATGATGCAGTAATTACTAAAATAGTGAAAAATTAAATTAATTGATATTATAAATACCCAAATAAATATAATATGAAACTTTTAATGAATTAAACTAATTTTCTAGGATAATATGATATATTAGGATTGATTTAATTTACTTTTTTCGAAGTAATCAATCTGTTATGAGTTTCAAAAAAATCAACTATTGAATAGTGTCAAAATTGACATAAAAGAGTTCTTAAAACAAATATTATATTATTAATTGATATTAAATTCCTAAAAATCTAAGGTTCGGCCAAGAGACTTATATCATGATAGGTTCATCATTAATGGACCACTTGGGGGTCGCTTGGATGTATATAGTAAGTTTATTAACCATATTATATAAAAATACAAAGAGACATTGTAAAAGTGAAACTAATTAACTTAGAGTTAATACTTAAAGATAAGGTTAATATAAGTACCCAAACCTGTCTAAATTATATTGGTTGAGTTGTTTTCGACCCATCCCCACCTTAACCTTTGAATAGTCAACTTTGGAGCCATTGGAAACCGATTATGAATTTATTATAAACTAATATCTCTAGCTTTTCCAAAGGTGCCCCTCACCCCTCTTATAAAAGGGCACTCCTCCTTCTCATTTCTTCACACCTTCAAAGCCTTTTGGTTCGTCCAAACTCTGCCCAAATACTCTCCCAACTTCCTTCACTACAACCTAGAGGCCTTAGTTTGATCAGAAAGCCAACCTAAGGAGCCCTTTTGATCAAATCAAAAGGAAGAACCTGAAGAAGAGGTAATGTTTTCACCACCCCTTTTCAAGTTCCTTTCTTCTTCCACTCCTTCTTTATTTGTTATTACCATTCTAAAATGATAACTACAGTATCATATATATACTGTGATGTTATTATAAATATGGTACAACCATATTCAGTATTCTATCCACCCTTTGAATAACATGTCACCATACGTGCGTACGTACGGCTTACCGTCTCCACGTCGTGGTGTAATTGTTATTCAATATAATATTATTTTGATGGGTATAATAATGATATGTAACTCATGTAAATAATAAATATAACATGTTAATTATTCTGTATATATGATATAACAACCATTTATATATTATTTTAATATCAAAATAATGATATTGTCGCTCGTGCGTACGTTCGGACTACCGTCTCCACGAACGCGATGAGATTCATTCTCCATCGTATCAATTCAAGTATAATTATCAGTTGATGATTTAAAAATTATGTTTAAGTACTTGATATCATTCTGGATATGAATAATATACCACCTATCCATTACAAACATGGATTACATAACAAAACAAATAAAATAAAACAAGTAAGTTAACACCCGAAACAACGATAATACTAAGATATTATTATCAAATCAATATTAAAAGATCATATATGATATCATATTAATGTATATGATTCTTGTATAATTTAGTAACAATTATTTCACCATTATACAGGAGGTTAACCTACCCCAACCAAGGTAAAGTACAAGGTAAGGGATTTTCTTATCTCACTTTCAATTCTGTGAGATTTCCATTGTTCGCCACTAAATTATTGAAAGTGGTGTATTGTGTACTGGAATTTGATATATATATTATCATTATTCTCTTTATATTCATGTTATTCTGTAAATCATTTGGTGGTTATTAACTTTTGGCCATACGACTCAGTTGATTAACGTTGTAAGGGGTTTTCATCTCACTCCTTATTCCCGTGAGATTCATGCCATATTGCCACAATCACCTTTTGTGTAGTGTATGTACTGCCCATAATTATATTCTTTGTGTAATACAATCTAATTTATGTGTATTTACATATTCATTGTATGATACCTCTTTCATGGGTTGTATGTTTAATAAGTTACCAAATTGGTAAGAGTTATTTCGCAATCTCTTCATTATCTGAGGTTGTTTATACGTAATAATCTACTAGGATCTCTTTATCATCCACATCCATGTTTCTTCAAAATGTATTTCAAAAAAAAATTATTATTTACAAAAATATGGGTTAGAGTCATTTATACCCTTGTTTGACTTTTTATAAGAGGAATCTTTCCGTCGTTTTCAAAACAAGGTCCTTTTTAACCTTTTCGACAGAATTAAGGTAAGAATGTTTTTTTTAACTTATACGGCGAGTGCGGTTATTTTCTGCCGTTATAAAATCTTCAAAGTTTTCATTACAAGCTTATAAGAATATTTTCAAATTGAATATATTATTTTATAATTATGTTACTTTTAAAATGATTTCAAAAAAAAGTGATATTTCTCTAAAATAGTTTTGATTTCATCTATGTCAACATCCTTTCATGGATTTTAAGCTTATTTGAAGTTGATTTATTATGATACAAAACATACCTATTTTATTGAAGGTTATGTGATATTTTTTACTGTGGATAAGTTATTCTTATGTCACTCATGGTTTTTGTTTAAAGTATTGACATTTTATAAGTTATTTTTAATCCAAATGTTTATGTTATATTTCAACCTTTCATTCAGATGAATGTGTTAGACAAGTATGTTCCGGGTTGGGGACCGGTAAAAGTAAGACCTCCGGTTTGGTCTCCGGTTATTTGAGGAACTCCGGTTTGGTCTTCGGTTATTAGAGGCACTCCGGGTTGGTGTCTGGTTATTAGAGGCACTCCGGGTTGGGTTCCGGTTACAGTTAGCCCCAAGGTCTTGGGACGAGGCCTTGACAAAGAAATTAAAGTTCAGCATTATGCATTCCAACATTATGAAAGTGGTTATTGATATTGCATGTGATTATTCGATTAGTATAATATCCATGTGAACAAGTAAATGGCATTATTTCATTTTACTTTTTCCATGTTATGTTGAAGTTCAAGTTTAAAAGGCTTTTGTTTTAGTAATGCATTGCCTTAAATGTTTATGCTTATTTTGAATGTTCCGCTATATTGTTATCCTTACTGGGCATTTAAGCTCACCCCTTTTCTATGTTTTATTTTTCCCAGGAAGTAAAGAAGTAAATTATGAATGACCTGCAGGGATATTATGTGGGGATATGAGTGTGGATTATGGAGACATTATGTTGTTGTAGTAGTTTTTCATTTTATGATGTAATGTAAAACTTATGAATATATCTAGTGTTTCCAAGGCTACTAAACCAATCGGTCTTTCAAGATTTGATCTTTCTTGTGATCATGCCAATGTTATGTAATAATGCACCGACTCTGGGTTACTAGGGTCGGGGCGTTACAGGCTATATCTCAGAGTAGGAATAAGTCATATGTTTATTGGCATCATCATCCTCTTAATTTGTTAGTGGGTGGTCATGTGTTCCTTAAAGTTTTGATAAGTTTGGGTCGCCATTGGATTTAGAAATAGGGTAAGTTGTCACCCAGGTATGTTGGGACATTTGATATTGTGGAGAGGATCAAACCAGTGGAATAATGATTGGATCTCTCATAGTGGTATACTGGTTTGCATAATTTTTTTCATGTGTCATGGATTCAGCAGTATCACCATGATCTTTCTTGTTTGATTTATGTAGATGATGTTAAGCTTGAGGTTGATGCATCCTTTGAGGAGAATATGGTTCATATTGTGGATCATAGTGAGAAATTTTTGTGAGGTAAGTTTATACCATTGGTCTGAGTTTTATGGAATCATGGTAATGTATAGGATGAAAATTTTGAGAGGGTAACTGATATGTGGGCCTAGTGGCCCGATCTTTTTACCTTGAGGACTCAGTAATGATTGAGAGTGCAGCTCAAGGATAATTTTTTATAAGATGGGGAGATTTTATGATCCCAAAATTCTAATGAGGTATGTTATTATTTAATTTTTAGTTTAAATTTCTTTAAAATGGTTTATGAAATGTTTCCTAAGTATATTAGATATCTTGGGGATGCCTTGGGGGTTCTAGGCATAAAAAGGAGGAAAAATAGTCCATATAGTGTATGATTCAAGGTTGAAGAATGGTTAGTTCTAAGCATACACTAGGACCGTGCACCCTAGATAGGGATGGAACATAGTTGATAAAGCCAAGTATAGTGGGGTATCAAACTGTGTGGGATTGGACAGAGCCATCCCACACTACCACTTCTTGATTTTTCAAACAGTGTGGCTCCCTAGGATACTCTTTTACCTAGGCCCCTCATGGATAGAGGATGGCGCACATTTGGCACACGGTTTGGAAAATCGTGCGGCCAAACCCTATGCCTCATTAAACATGGGGAAATATCCCATTTTCCCCCTTGGGATTTATGAAACCTAACCAAAATTTCTCCCCCTTCATTCCTACAACAACCTTGGTGATAAAACAAACCCTATTAAACTTCCCAAGGATCAATATCCCTTGTTTATAATCTATTTTTAGTTATTTTGGGTGTGGATAGAAGCTCTATGTGAGTATAACACTCATATTCCTTCTATTTTATAGATAGGGGCTCATGTAGTAGTTCTTATCCTTATGAATCCCTAAGTATCTCTTTTTCAGTAGATATCTATGTTGGGTATTTAAAGGGTGTTTGAGTTGGAATCAAAGGCCAAGGTTAAGAAATCATTCATCAACTAACTTGATTTAGGTGTTTTACAAGTTATATCTCATAGTATTAATTCCCTTTTTGAATGTGTATTTGGTTGTTTGGTGGTACATGAATATATTCCATTTGGTTTCCTTGGTAGGAAATGGTAATTGGGTTAATTAAATGATAAATTGAACCCTCATGACCCATGTGGGATCTTATGAGGATGAGTTAATATGGCCTATGGATACCCATGGGGTGGACCACTACCTTAAAAATTAAAGGTTGGGTTGTTTAATGATAAATTGTGAGTTTTATGTTCTTAAACCAATGGTAAATGTGATTAACCCAGTAACATTGTAAGATGGGATGTTTAGATTAACTTTAAGAGTTAAGTAATTGATGATGGGTAAATGAATGGATATGATAATTGGTTAATGGGGATTATCCTCATGGTTAAGTTTTTTGTAAAAAAGGAGAATAAATTGTTGTAATGTGTTAAATGGAAAAATGGACTTGTGTTAGAAATTGAGAACATGATGGTTGTAAAGAATCATGAAAGTGTGATTAAATAGAAATGGTACACCCTTATTGTTTTTGTAATGAAATGGTTAATGGTGATGAGACTATGTGTTTTTGATGTATGGTAGTGGGATGTTGGGAGAATGCTCCACTCCCATGGGTGGGACATACTGATGCTCCAAGAACCCTTGTGTACATTAGTTATTTGGGGAATGGACTAATGCCCCTGAACCCAAGGGTATAGACATGGAATTCCATATTGTGGTTGGGATGGTCTGACATGGAATTCTGAATCCCAATTGGATTCATGGAATTAGTCTCCATGCCTTCTGACCTTCGACCCTTTTGACACATAGCTCTAATGATCGGCATGGGCTGAAGCAGGTTTGATGAAAATTGATAAAACCTGGAATAAGGGAATGAAGTAATTGATATAATAAATGTTAAATGATGTATCCTATTTCATTTTCATATTTCATTATTACCTTTACTTCTACATACATTGTATTAGACTATATATTTTTTAGATAATGCTGGTGGTGGACTAATGAGTTGTACTCACACCCTGCTTAGGCTACTATTGGGTACCCAAGAATAATTCATGGTTTCAGGTCAGTACAAGGGAAAATGCCCCATTCTAGATGGATGATTTGGGGGCTTAAGGACATGAATGGATGAGGAAACCAGATTTGGTGTTGGGACCCATTTTTTGGATTCTTTAACATGTCATTATTTTGGGTTTTCCATCACACTTAGCGATGTATGACATGGAATAACATAGTTACTATTTGGTTGTGGGTTTGTACCCAATTTTGGGAAATTTTTTTGGGAATGCATGATTATCTATTTTTTTGAACTATTGTTTCTTATATTATATTTTGTGGATTACTCTGAAAAAGAGGGTATAGTCTCTCATGTGTTTTATTAGACCCTCTCTTCTAGTCAACATCCTCTGGAATACAGGGAGGTGTGCCTGAGGTCATGTAACAAACCATCTCGGAGCACCGATTAGTGACACTTGGGTTAGGATGTATCAACACATTCCATAGAATTATTATTATTATTATTATTATTATTATTATTATTATTATTAGTCATGTGGTTTACTAAGAATATATATGTTAGTTAATGTTCAATTTTTAATAACTAATTATATAAACCTAAGTATATAATCTATCTTATAACATTCCAAGGAAATGATAATTGTTGCACATGATATTTCTCTCAAGAGAACTTTCTCAAGATCAAAATGAATTGTCTTAAAAATGATCTCAGGGTTGAGAGTTGATCCTTTTATTCCTCCCTCTCAATACCGAGAGAACTAGACAGAATTATTCATGCCTGAAGGATTCTTGTTGAAATCGATGGATAACAATGAAAGACAATATTTTCCTCTACACTAGCACCTGGAGTTCCATTAGTGATATTCTGAGATTGTAGAGCATGTGTGGGTACCACTAGATGGAATATGATTTGGATCCTTTATTACAATGTCAGTATGAAAAGAAATTAAATTGTTTTGATCATAAATAAATAAATAATTTTCAAGCTAAGATAATTCTTGTTTATAAATGAATTATAAATTATATGTGAAAAATATGCTCTCTTTAAATATTCTGGGGTTGTCTTCACCCAGTTATTAGGATTTATCTAAAGAAACAAATGAAAATTGTGGTTGGGAATGATCTCAACCACTTCCATTATTCCCTGGAACCTTCAAGTGGTACCAGACTGGTCACATATTAATTTATAATTATTTATTAATCATTGATAAATTATGTATTTGTTTTGATATCATTTCATATCTGGTTTTTTATTCTTTATTCTGAATATCAAGATATTATGATCATTTGATTCCATATGACCAAGAATAGATGAAGAAAAGTTAAATATCTCATCTGAAGGATCTGAAGATTCTTTCTACATGGCATGGATACATGATGTGTAATGTAAATGTACATGTCGTGTACCAGTGGTCAACCACACAAGGACAAGCCATCAAAATCATTGTACATCATGTGGGGGTTTGATATGTGGTGTCATTAAACATCATATATTGACCTCCATTTGTTGTATTATTTTATAGGGGTACACAACTTATAGCTTGCGTACACACCATGTAACCCCACAAAATGTTTACCCAAAAGATTCATAGAAACAGTGTAGTCAAAGTACGTTGCATGTAATTAATATGCAATTCATAGTGATTGTCAGTTGATTGATGCAACAACACACACTGTACACATCATGTAGAATGATATAAACATTGTGTAACACATAATAAACAATGTGGAAAACATATCAAATACCTAGGAATGTAATGCGAGTCAACATGTGGATAAATTAATTAAAGTAGTTGAACTATATAACATATAGATGGTTGTACATGTCGTGTGATAGGGTTTTACTATATAGATTGCATGTTGAGTATTTCAATGAGTTGTGTGTGGTATTTAAATGCTTAATTAGTTATTTTTTCATAATACTATAGATACAAGTTGTGTATAATCATCATACACATTATGTACTTCACGATCATTGATAGCGGTACATGTCACATATATTCAAGGCATTCTATGTGGTCATAAATTCCATGCAAACTAGATGTATTAACTCATAGAACAACATTCCATGTATATCACGACATGTTTTATATTAATAAGTTTCATGTAAGTGAACTGTACATGATAAGGACTATGCACAGTGTTAGTCACATGCTAAGTCATGGGACAGAACATGTCTTGTAATAGTTAAATTCCAAAAATGGATTTAAAGAAGATGTTATCTGGTAAACACTATGTCACAACCATTACATGTTGTATAATCGGTTAATTTTAATTAAAATAATTTATTTATTTATTTAAAATTATAGTGGATGGTAATCTCATGGACTTTTTGGCTTTATAATTAAGATAAAATAAAAAATTAATTAATAATTAATTTATTTATTAATTTGAGAAATTTATATTAATAAAGAACAGATTTAAATGTATGTTATCTAGTTTTAAATGAATAGTCATGACATGAATAGATGATCATGAGATTGACCAGCCTATGTATGTGTTGGGTTTCTATTTAATTTAATTATTTATTTCATGGGTTTTTAAGATAAAATTATTATTAAATTAAATATGATGATCTGTAAATTATCCCTTCCACCTCATTGTGTACGGACCTATATGCCCATGGTTTCTTTTATGTAACCCCAAACCCTCACCTCCCCTCACCTGTGAGTAAGTAAGAATATGTAAAGGAAATATCTCCCGAGAATGGGGTGACAGTTTTAGATATAGTTGAGAAGAAACCAACCAAGGAGATACATGGGTTTATAGGTGGAATGCTAAAACTCAAGTTAAGTCCAAGTCAAGGAGTTATTCCCCTAGGGTGAAGGGTTAGTTTATCATCTACTTGAAAAATGGACCAGTAGTGAAAGCTCATGATGTTTTCACATGTTTATTTTATTTATCCAATTCATGATTATTTATTAATGTAATGCATGTTAATTTTATAAAACATTATTACATAAAGTAAATAAATAAAAATAAAGCTAAGATAAAATAAAATAAATGGATTATGAATAAATTATTTTATCATGACATGGTAAATTAATTATGTAAAATCTACATAATATTAACAAGAATTAAAAGGATAAAAATAATATTATTTATGCATAAGATAAATAAAATCCCTATTAAGTTGGAAAAAATTTCCATTACTTGAGTTAAAAATGAAACCATGGTTCAAAGTACTTATCTGGCCTCTATTGGGTTTCTTTCAATTATCAAAGAGTTTTAATGAAATTTTTGGGTCAAATTAACCCAGTTATAACCAAGGGTTGATTACCACTTCAAGACATGGTGAAACTTGGAGGAAAGTTTTGAGGAAATCCTATTTAGGATTTAAATATTATGGAATCCAATCAACAGATCAAGGAAGTGCCAGTTATTGAAATTTGAAAGACCGCCTACCTAAATACCTTCAAGTTATTTGATAAGGCCTCAATATAGTTCATTTTAAGGGTAATATAGATTCTTTAGACTATAATATCACATTATAGGATATTCTAAATCCAATGGATAGGTCTATTAGGATCTAATAAAATAGTGAGAGGCTAATAAAATAAAATTTATTACATCAATTTTTTTAATCAAGATAAAATACTAAAATCCTAATTTTATTTATTGTAGAAAATAAAAATTAATATTTCCTCGACATTATTACCATAATTGATATTGGATAAAGAAAATTTCCTAACCATTTCATACTTCTAAGAGTGTAACATTCACTTGTGCATTGTATTATACTAAGATAAAAAGTTTTGCATGTTAGAGTGCCTGGTTCCAAATAAAGATCCCTCTAAGGCATATAGTTAATAGGATCATACTATCTTTTGGAAACATGTATATAGTGAATTGGATTTCCAATTCCTCATGATGTATTTCATGTATAGTGATCTCTATAAGGGTTATAAAAACATGGATTCACACACCATGTTATCCCAACTCCATGATATTTATTAGAAAAAATATATATAGTAGAGGTAGGAGATCTTCAAGGAACTTTTTATATAAATATCTGGACCCTATTAGACTAGATTCAGTGGTTACTTTATTACAATGGAACTAGATACAAGAGATCACATCCCAAGGTAATGAATAGCTTATTAGTCTTGGTAAACTAGATACATTATTGAATCTTACATTACCTTTGAAAACATAAAATATAACAAATTATTTTATTTGAGAACATTATTATTACATCCTTGAATATTAATCATAGAAAAATTCCTAGAATTTTGGGAAAGGAAACATAAAAAAGTTTTGAGTTAAGATGATCAGTAAGGTAATGTTTATAATGAAATCTATCATATAATAAATAAGACATGAGTAATATATAAGTAATAAATTATGATCAAATAATTCCATATAAATAATCACATGAGCATGTAACTTATCCATGTATAACATAACTTTTCAAACAATCATGTGGAAATCAATAATGGATTTTATAATGATGGAATGTATAATTTTGTACATCTTAAACTTACTATGATACCTTGTGCTAAGACATATTACATAAATGGGTAAGGTATTGGAAAAATACCCAAACTATTTTGTCTCAGTATACCTATTAAGGAATCAAGGGGTTATGTAATTCTAGTAACCACTCATCATATAATAATTCTAGTTCATTCATCATATAAATAAATAATACAACTTAATCAATATGCTTTAATAATCAATAATTTTCTATATTGGAAGAACTAGTATACAGAATTTTGATACTTTCCCCACTCAAACTGATCATAAATAATCCATAGAAATATGGTGGATATTATCATTAGATTATATCCTTAGTAAATCACATTATTTATTAAAGGATGTTGACATATAAGAAAATACTTTAAAAATACCACTAGAATATTTCTTGAGGAAAACACCCTTTTCATTCAAAAAACACTTATTTAAGAGATAAAAATTTACAAAATATTAAGGAAACAATTATTTTTAAATATATATGGAAACTTGTACAGTAATATTCAAATAAAATATTAGTCAAGGTGGTGGGAAAAGTAATTTGTGTGGTCTACAGTAAAACAAATATTGCATTCACATATTTGGTAAAAGGTACCTTGTTTGGAAAATGATAAGAAGATTCCTTTTAAAAAAATTATATAAATTCAAAATTAGGTAAAACAATGTATTTAATAAATCATTGTAGAATATTTAAAACATTATTTAAAACAATTTAAATAAAATATGGACATGGAATAAAAATATACCTAGCCAAAGAGGAAATAAAGTATGTTTTTATTAAAAACATTTTCTTGATAATTTTAAGTAAAAAATAGAGGAAAATGTTACTATTACTTGAAAATTATTTGAATAAACATAGGATAATAAAATTAAATGGGTTTATTAGATAATTTTCATATATTTTCCCTTAATATAAATTCATTCATAAACTATTCGGATTAAAATGATATTGAAACATAAATCTCTTACCTTAATTTAAACTTGCTTCAAAAAGAACCTTAAACTATTATATAATAAATTTAAATTTATTGTAATTATATTAAATAATAATTTAAATACTTATAATATCATATATTATCCACTTATAACATTTCAATACCTTTTTATTAATAAATATTTATTAAAATCATCATTTCTGAGTTCTAACTATTTTGTTTTCAAAGAAGTTTTGGTTCAATAGTTCTGGTCATTGTACTTTGATCACAGTTTCATCATCTCCAAAATTTTAATCATGATATAAACATCATATATATTCATTATATACATATTTATAACTATCCATAAAATGAATACATGAAAAATGAATCGCATCGCTTCATGGAGGTGGTAGTCCACACATACACACAAGAGGCATTATCATTTTTTAACGAGTGGAATGTTAAGAAGGTAAATGATATATTATATTTATAGGACCACAATTATTTCATAAATATAATATATATTAATTATTTATATATTTATATCTATTCAATTAAAATGGTCATTGAAAATGAATTGCACCGCTACATGAAGATGGTAAGTCATACGTACGCACAAGCGATGTTTTCACTTTCTATAAGATAAAATAGAGCTGTAAAATGGTTTCATAATAATAATAATAAAATATTGATATATTAATTATATTAGATTAATTATTTTATTATGGTTATAACATATTCATATAAAGTATAAGAAAAATAATTTGAAAGATGTCGGGTACGATGATTACCTCTTCTTCAGTAGAACACTTTTAGATCCCTTCTAAACTACCATTGGAATGGAATTTTAAGAATACCAAAACCTATAATTTATGGATAGTGGATTTTAAAAGATAATTTTGTAGGGTTTGATTGAGATAGGTGTCTCAAAGTGGTGTAAATAAGGGAAAATATTGGTGTCCTTTTATAAGTGGGGGAGAGGATACACTTGGAATTTATTAAAAGATAAAAATATAATAATGTATTACTCAAGAAAAATGGATCCAAAATTGACCATTTCTAAATAAGATATGATATGGGTCTAAATATGGCCATAAAACAGGATTTAGACAAGTATTTTGGTTATTTTAACCCTTATAAGTTTATTTTAACCCCTGATAAACATGTTTTAACCTTAACTATGGTAAAAAAAATTAATATTTTTATTATTCATTATGACAAAAAAATAAAGATTGTAATAACCCAAACTATAATAACATAGATTTTGTGTCCACTTATTATATTGGAATAGATACAAGGGATCTAATATTGAAGTATCGATCAGTTTAATAGTCTTGGAGAGCCAGCTATATCCATAACACCCCTTTCATATTGGGAATAAAATATAAAAAATAGAAAAGTAAAAGTTCTACATCCTTGAAACTCATTCAAAGATTTTTTCTTCATAACCTATCTAAAAGGAAAAATTAAGGGTGATTTAAAATTCTTAGTAATGGTTACGTATAATAGAATATAACATGAGAAAATAAAGTATAATCATTATGGAAAGGTAAATAACTGGAAACACATGCCACTTAATCAATTACTTGAGAATGAGATGAATACATGGATAAAAAATACATTAATATCATGGATAATAACAATGAATTTATTCTCAATTAAGGAAATGAACACTATTGGATGTCATGATCTCATACATCATGAAATCTACACCGTCAATAATGTGAGCCAATACAATTTAAAACTATGGGTAAAGACTCATTTAATATGGACAAATAATTTGTCTCATGTGATCGGTTGATAAATAAATTGGATATATAATTTTGGTCCCTTCTCATAACTACATTTCCAATTAATTCCTCATATATTGAACGATTAATTTAAATAAATGATATACCTTGTCAATAAATGTATGTATTGAGTAAAGAACATGGATTATCAATAATTCCCTAGTTTGTAAAATAATTTTCAAAGTAAAACACTATATATAAAAATGGTAGTTTAGAAAATAATAATATCCATGATACAAGAAATGTGTATATTTAATATAAATTTAGTTTCCAATTATCATATTAAAGTGAATTCTTCAAGAGATGGTTAATTTCTATAGATTAATCAAGAGATGAGAGATGACCATCATAAAAGTATATTTTGTAGTAAAATAAATTCCTTTAAAGAATATATGAGAATGTAGATGAAATATTTAAAATGGGTTTTCATACATAGTTTCATTTTAAAAATCATTGAAATCTTATAGAAGAAGTTATGGGGTGTAAAATAGTAATGACAGCAGAAAAGTCCATGAACATCATATATGTTAAAAGAAAAACATTCCTTTTGACTTTCATAAAATGGTTTTAAAAGGCCATTTCATGAAAACATTATAAATATTCCTTTAAATCCTTTTATAAAAGAAATTATAACTTAAAATAACCTTAATAAATCATTTGAGTAAATAAAAATGAATTTTGTAAAATAATTTTGAAAAATATAGATATGAAAGAAAAATATACCCGATCAAAAAGAGAAATACAGTCATATTTTATTTTAAACATTTATATTGAAATGCTAACTTGAATTAAATAATTAATAATAATGAATAAATATTTATTTAATTTAAATAAATAAAATAGGTAGTATATACACCACATAAAAGTAAATAGGTGCATAATAACAAATATGTCTCAATAGAATGAAAATTGTGATGAAATCCCTTTCCTCGGGTTCAGATCATCATATACGTTCTTTATATTCATAAATAATAAAATTATATTTATTATTTACTTTTTTTTTAACTTTTCAAGTTTATTATTCCATTTATTTTATTAATTACCATGTTATATTCAATTACTTAATCATTTAATTTCATGTCGAACATCTTGAGGATATTCAGCTCATATGTTCAAATGACTTTGGTAGGTTGAATATAATCAATGGGGTAATTATTAAATCATCTCAAGAATAAAAATCATGAAATAATTATCATTTTTATACATTTATTATACTTTTAAAACTAATCAATAAACATGGTTTTGAAAAATGAACTATGTTACAATCATAGAGACGGTAGGTCGTAAGTGTGAATGAGTAACGTTTCCATTTTTTCAGTAATCATGATGGAAATAAATTAAGTATTGTTTTATATTTTAGGAATTATAATTATGTTATAAATAAAATATTATTTTTTTAAATAAAATTATATATAGCATCCATGTGATGCGGTGATTTAAAATGAATCACATCACTTCGTGAGGCGGTAATCCGCCGTATAAACGAATGACGTGATCATTTTTCACTAGCTGGTAAGGTAAGAAAGTATTTGATATATTAATTTTAAATAATGATAAATATTTAATTAATATAATATATATATATATATATATATATATATATATATTAAATTCATCATTATAACTAGACATGAGAGGTGTTGATGGAAAACAAATTACATCAGATCATGAAAAGGTAGTTCACCATACAAATGAATGACGATTTTGTTTCCCATTTTATGGAAGAAGAGATATATATTGGTTATTACATTAACATAATAACATCTCAGTATATGTAATATACTGGACATAATAACATCTCAGTATATGTAATATACTGGTTTTATTATTTCAACTTGTTTTAATAATATTTTAAGGATGTGGAAGAATAAATAAAATAAAAATGCTCAGTTAAGAACGATACCTCTTCTTCAGACAACCTATTTAGGATTATACCTAAAGCCTTATTAGGTTGGTTTTCTGATCAAAATATGGACTCTAGGAAATGGGTAGGAAGGTCAATAATATATTTTGGTAGGTATTTTCCAAACCAAAAGAATATTTAAGTGTGAAAAAGTTATGGGGAGAGGTTCCCTTTTATAATTGAGATGAGTGGAACACTTGTAATTTTTCAATGTTTTACAATAACACCAAGTCACTTTCTTGGAAACAAGGCACAAAAAAGGATCATTATTGAAACTTAAATTATATAAGGATGAAATATGGTCATAAAATAGAAATTATATAAGTTTTAGGCCATATTAACTCTTATCCCTTTAGTTTTACCCCTGGTAAATCTGTTTTAACCTTGACAGTGGTAACAAAATTTTACTATTTTTTCTATTCATTATGGTCAAACATTAAGTCAAAATTATTAAATAATATTAATTATGTTGATTAAAAATATTGAATCTATTTTATAAAATTAAATTCACATAATTGGCAGAATTTATTTTAAAATTAAACCTGGAATCATGATAAAAAAGTTGTTTTCCAAAGAAAAAGTTTTCTTAAGTATAAAAAGTTTTTATATCAAAATTAAACATAAAATTGATTAAAATTACCAAAATTAGATTAATAATGATATAATTTAACTAATTATATTTTTAAACCTATTTTAAAACAAAAATTTTCTTTTAAAATTCTTGAAACGAAAAGATGGTTT
This sequence comes from Viscum album, assembly GCA_963277665.1. Lineage (NCBI taxonomy): Eukaryota > Viridiplantae > Streptophyta > Magnoliopsida > Santalales > Viscaceae > Viscum > Viscum album. The sequence continues at coordinate 1,109,441,017 of OY728162.1, read as the reverse complement.
TCAATAAAAATCAGTATTTTCACTATTCATTAAAAATCAATTTTTCTGAAAAATCCCAAAAATTCAACCTAAGATAATTTTGATATGATTATTTAAAAAATTAATATCATTTTTTCAAATAAATTTTCTAAAATTGGATAAAATTAATTATATTATCTACTCTCAAAAATCAATAGAAATCATTTTTGAAGAAAACATATTTTTTTGAAGAATAAACTGACTTTACAAATAATAGAGTATTTATTTCATAAGAATTAATAAATAAATTTTTGATGAATATTAACTTAATATATTTCATAATGTTTTTATTCCTATTCATACCCAATAATTCAATGGCCAGTTTATAATGGTTATATAATGATATTTTATTGTTTGTTTAAGCTCAGTGTTGTGTGTTGTATACGCTATTGAACATAATGTTCTTAAAAATCAATATATTACATACTTCCCTCCTTCAAAAAATTCATCCTCAAAATTTTCATTGATTTTAAATTTTAAACAAATGATGGTGTTTTTTCTTTATAACATCCCTAAGTTCCCATGTTGGTTCCTCCATTTTAAGATTTCTCCAAAGTACCTTTACTACTCAAGTCATCTGGTTCCTCAACACTTGCTCTCTAGTGTCAAGAATATGGATAGGCTATTCATAGTAAGATATATCTTTTTTTAATTATATTTATTAATATTTGATCACATGCATTGGGTTTGGAATGTACTTCCTTAACATTGATAATGTAACACATCATGTACATTAGAGAGACTTGGTGGCATTGCTGATCAGTAAGCCACAACTTAAATTATTTACAAAATATTAAAAGGTTCAATATACATGGTGATAAGTTTACCTTTATTATAAAACCTTATAACACCCTTCTATGTAGATACTTTCAATAAAACATGATCTCCCACTTGAAATTATAAATCTTTACTCTTGTTGTTGACATAACTCTTTTTCCTCCTTTGAGCTGCTTTAATGAGTCTAAATAGTATTTAACTTTGTTATTATCTCCTCAAAAAGTTATGAACTAAAATATTCCATTCACAAACTTTATCTTAACAAGTTTTAGTATGACATAACTTTTAATATAATGTTTCATATGGCACCATTTTAATACTTGAATGGAAACTATTGATTTATGAAAATTATACCAAAGTTAAATACCGATCCCAAGAACCTTGGAAGTCAAGTGAGAATGATTTCAAAATGTACTATAATTTTTTAATATTCCTTTTAGACTTTCCATTGATTTGAGGGTGATAATTAGTTCTCAAATGAAGCTCAGTATCCAGATCCTTCTAAGGACTTTTCTATAATTTTGATGTGAATTTTGGATCAAAATCATACACAATTGAAATAGGTGTTCCATGAAGTCTTAAAAAATTAATATATTGTCATTTTTGGCACAAAAATTCAGACCCAAGGGATCAAGAGTGGTGAAATCCAGTGGGAAAAAATTTTCCCCATAAAAAATACATAGAATTATCAAAGGGGTCTGCCTTAAGACACTCCATCGTGAATCCCCTTTCTACCATGAACTGTATGAAGCCCGCGGAATAGAATCCTCCACAGCCATCGCATATTGTTTTGAAATAAGACTCCATGATCTAACAGATACATTCATGACCGCCACAAAGATTTGTGATGGAAGCCTTTGTGATGATGAAAAGCATAATGACCATCGTGGAGAAGCGTGACGGAAGCCTTCATGATTACGATGGAACCATATCTGATCACGGATCATAATTTACTTTATAGTGTTCCCTCAAATCATCATGATTACTAGAGACTATAAATAGATGGCTCACCCCCACCCCAAAGAATCAACACCCTGACCTTTCTTAATCTGATCTCTCATTTCATGAAGCACCCTTTTCTCTACAAACCATCCAGAAAATGTATCACCCAAGGTACCTAAGCATTACAAACTAGCTTTCCATTATCTCTATTTTTCTTCCAATTCAAGTGGGGATTCCATTCATGAGACTTTGTGGAGAATTCAGCCTTCATCAAGAACCCTCCAAGAACATGTGGACTCTATGACTCGGCTGGGTATCCATGCTTTGTGAAGCTCCTCCTTTTGTGAAGTTTATTTTCAACATTCTTCGCGAATCACCTTACTTTTTTAATCTTATTCTCTTCACGGAGCACCTGATATTCATGGATCCCCTCTTCTTGAGGACTTCTACTTCATAAACCCTTATCCCATGTGTCCCTCCAGGCTTGTATGAAGTTATTTCATGGTTCCTAGAGTGGTGCTTAATGTCATGTTGTATTGCATTATGCTTCTTCACATAGGCACGCTAGTGGCTATTGTGTCTTTGAATATCTATACTAACATGATCCCCTTGAGTTACCACTCATCCACCCCATTGTATCCTATCATTTCTTGTGCCTTCCCTTCCCCAAGTGTGGGTTGGTACAAATTATGTAAGTCCTAGGGGGGGGAGTGATTCCTCCTTATCTGATCTGTAGGACGTTAATCTGTCGAATTCCCCATGTCTCTAACACATGACATTAAATTATGAGTTTTCTCATGTGTGGAAGACCTGATTAGACCAAATAGGGGATGGGACTGGGAGGCTTTCTCTCCCCACCTTTTCAATCCTCCTTCTCTTTCCCTTGGTGTTTTTTCACCTTGTGCACCTCGGGTAGCCTTTGTGTAAGCCCCAACACACCTTTATAGGGTGTTCCTTGTACAATAACTATATCATCCTCATACATTTGGATATCCTCCTTGGGATTACCTCCTATATTAAGTCCCAATTTTTATCTCCCTAATCCACTAGCCATTCGTAAACCCTACACCATCCATCGTGGCCAAATCTCTCAAGACATGATCGTCGGGTCCCTTGTTGCCTCTTGTTTCTCACACTGAGCATGACTCACATGGGCTTAGAGTGATCATCGACCATGACATCCACTTTAGGACATATCAGTTCATAATCTCCATGCCCCATTCTGAACTATACAAACTTTGATCCCTATCTCCCATGTAGGGTATGTAATAAGCATCCCTAAGGTCCTAGCCCATCACCCGTCTGTCCCAACCACTTCATGTTAGTTTAGATTTATCCCACATGACGTTAAAATATATTTTCAAACTAAGTGATTTTTGATCCCTTTATTCTACACAGGGTATGTATGAAGCCTCCTCTAGGTTCAACCATGACAAATGGTAAACTTTAGTGCTCCCTCTTAGGGATGTACCCTCCTAATGTGACATTTTCCCTTCTTGGGAAACATTTTCTGGATCCTCCTCCATGAGGAGTTCTGATCCATTTGGGCAGCTAACCATTCATGATCCCCACATACATAATCCATACTTCTCTATCCAAGATTATCCCTCTTGTGATGGGATTCTAACTACATGTAAGCCCCAGCATGTCTTTGAGTTATTGTCCCTCGTGTACGCCCCGATTCTATGCCACATTCCTAAACTACGTGGACTTTGATTCCCTACCACGGTGATATGTAAGAATACTTCTTAAGGTTCAATCCCATCACTCATGTCCCATATTGGTATCTCCCTCGAGCCCTTGTGTTTTGGGAAGATCATGCCTCAACTCAAAGGTTCCACTTCCTTCGGGTCCCATCCATGCATCCATTCTCATGATCTACCTACTTAGGTGAATCATCACCCCATACCAAAACTAAATGGACTTTTATCCCTACCTCTCATGTAGGGTATGTATGAAACCTCCCTGAGGTTCAATCCTAACACCATTATCTTCACATCAGTTTTACCCCATTCATCTCATCCACTTCATCAAATCACCCATCATCCATTCTGATTCTTATCTAGGCCACCAAATCCCAATGGGATCATGCCATTCATATAGGAAGATAACCATTCATAAGCCCCAACCATATACTCCATCACCCCACCCTTATCAAAGTGGGGTCACATCATCCACCTGGCTTGTCTCAGTGCATAAGCCTCATCCATTCATCCATGTGATTATTACTCCTAGTAGTACACAAACATTCTCAGTGCGTAAGCCCTAAATCACCCTTTATAACTACGTTGGTTTTTATCTATGTCTTCTATATATGGTATGTAGGCTTCCTCCCTGAGGTTCAATCCCAGCCAATGGTAAACCTTGGTGTCCCCTTTTTTGGGACCCATCTTCCCTGATCCTCCCTTTATGGTGTCCAAATCTACCTTCATAGTGTGAAATCTTCCCTTTTTAGGGACACACCATCCTAGGTCTATCCTTATTGGGAGTTCTAATCCACCCATTTGGTAAACACACCTGGTGCTCCCTCTTAGGGATGTACCCATCTGTTCCACTTTTATTAGTGTTTTAATTAGTCTGATCCATCTCCTCTAGATGTTAAACTCACGGCATACCCTATGTTAAACATGGTAAGTCGAGGAAAACCTTGGAGAAATGCCACTAGAATAAGATACTATACAATAAATGTGGTAATCCTAAAGATTCTTAACCCTTGATAATCCCTCTAAAGAGGAATAATATAAGTGTCCCAATGTTCTAGCATTAATACATTTCACAGATGCCTCAGCGTGACTACTCCCCAGACGGAAGGTCACTTTTCTAATTGGACCCCTTGGAATGTCCCAATAGAATCATTGTAATTAAATAGCATCCACGAAGATATGGCACTAGGAACAAGTTTCATGAACAACATCTTAATCTATAAGGGAAACTCGAACTACACAATGAGTTCCAAGGAAGAATCCATAGAAGGAGGAACGGACATCCCATCATCTCATTTTGATCAAGTATTAAACATCACTGAAGAAGTGATGGATACCTATCACTTATGAAAATAATAAATGTGGGGTACAATGAAAATGTCAAAATACTCTTGTATGGAGCGCCCTGATGAAAAATCATCAGAAATATAAATGGTGAACATGACGTGAAGCGCTTCTCCTCAAAGTGGGGATTAGTAACGTTTGAGACATTAGAAGATGAGTGTTTCACTAGATTCACATATCTAGTGCTAGGTCCCACCAAGAAAATAGTGGTCCTAGTGTGGAACTCACCAGAGTTTGGGGAAGTTAATCACTAGGCACTCCGATCTATGGCATTATTAGTGTGGATCTTTCTCTCTGGACCTGGAATATTGAACGATGTTGGAGAATTAAGGAATTTCTTTCCTAATATCTATATTGATGGATGAATCTTTCTTCTTTGTAGGACCTATGCTACAGATTTAGGGAACCAATATCCCCCACCCATAGACGTTGGGGTAGGAGGATCGATGTTGCGGCTTTCCTGCATAGCTCCACCTCCACCGCAATGGCTTCCTCAGCTACTACTACTGGGTACCCATGCCTCGTCTCACCCTCATATTTCATTCAGATGAGGGTTATTGATGCTCTTATTTAGTGATATTAACAATATGGGGTCATCCCGACTAGGGATATGGCCCGCCAAGATCTAGAGGCTTCTTTGCCTCATCATCACCACCGCCCCCAAGGGTCACACAGGGAGCCGCTACTCCCCACTTCAACATCCAACCATTTTAGGATTATCTCCCCAGAACACTCCTATGACTCACTCCCTTATTCCGATGATGTAAGGGAAATTCGAGTCATCCCAGCTTCAACTTCATCCAGAGATCCACCAAGGATGAATCCCACTAGGCCGTGTCAACACCACCATCAAGTCTTGCAGACCGAGGAGTAGGTGGTCTATACCCCTACATAGTCAGCCTTGATTTGGTTGACCTGGCGTCAACATCGGGTGCAGGCTCAAAAGGACACCCGTTAGGGGGATCCATCTTCCACAACACCAATGGACCATTCCACCACCAACACACACTATCTATCCCCTATTACTATAGACTAGGGAAACTTCGACGCCTAATCAGGATTGATGCCCCCAACCACCCCTTGGGTGGTCTGGTTTGACTCTTCTGGTCACTGTAATGAGTAGTAGCCATTATGGGACGAAATTTGATGATAGCGTTCATTACAGAGGCCCTCTTGATATCATATCCATCCAGAGTGGAGGTCCTCCCAGTTCCCACACTCAGTATGGAATTACTCCCCATGCTGTCATCATTGATCCAAGCGGAGGTCCTCCCCGCCTTATCGACGCCCATCACGGAGGTCATACCTATGACCATGATCTCAAGTATGGAAGTTTTCCCCATATTTTAGGTCATCAATGTGATGGTCCTCTTCACATTGTCACCAGCTCAAGTGGAGTCCCTCCCCATGGAAACATCAACTAGAGAAAAGGTCATCCTCGCTCTGTCATTTATCAGCACAGAGTTTCTACCCTTATTATCACCAGTTCCAACGAAGGCCCTCCCCGCTCCAGAACTCCTTACCATGGAGTCCCTCCCCACACACTAGGAATTATACACAAAGGTCATCTCTATTTTCCATTTGACATATTCCTAGGTTCCCATTGCACCTCATCTCATCAAAGAGTAGGTCCTCCCCACTTCAATGGTAGACAGTTTGAAGGACCTCCCCATATCATATATATCTCAAGAGGAGGTCCTCCCCACTCTAAAACCAACACATGTAGATATACTCCCCATTACAAAGATTCACCATTCCCTAAAGAACCATCCCGGGGTAGGAGGTCGAACCACTGCTTCCACCATAGGAAGAATCCTGAGAGGCGCTAAGTCATGGTCAACCCATTTCGCTTTTTAGATTCCAAAATAGAATGTGACTCGATGATGGAGCCTTCACCCTAATCCTATATATCAGGGTTTGGGGAATGAACCTAGTGTGTCAGCTTTGTCCTCCCAGAAAGTGAGATATATCAGATCCCTAAATCCCTCTGCATATACATATAATAGGAGGAGGATTTGGATTCTTTCCAAGTTCTAGTTGTGTAGTCTTCTCTACTACTATCACGTGATTCACTCTCTACCTTGATACAAGATCATAGAGTTTTTATGGGGTTTGATAGATGATGGGCACTAGCCTGATCCACCACCAATGACTGCCAACCTTGTATAGGAAGTAGCGGTCATCACCCCATCCTACAGGGATGTAGTGATGCAGTCAGTATAGTCCTTGGGAGATATCCCAGTATACAGTGGTTTATTAGCTAGCACATTGTAGTCCCCACTAACAAGACCACAACCACAACAGTCTATATTAGTGCTATTTTATGGTTCCCCAAATGCCCCTAGTTGATGAATGTGGAAATCAAACACCATACCCTACTTCTGAGCGAAGGAGCCTATGGGACATTCTGATCATGGGTCAATTCCCTAATATTTTCTAGCTGATTGAAAGTCTATACATTAGCATCTAGGAGTCACTCAACTAGGACGAGGTCATGTGTCTCCACCAGAACCTAGGGACGACAAATTTCTACCTCTTCCATCATCTATTGGCTTATCCATGGATTCAAGAGCACTATGACCATATTATCCAGCAACGCCGCCTAGTTGAGTTGGTCACACTTCCCATAGCCCAGCACCATGAATCATATAGTTATCATCGGGTTCTTCCGCAATGATGCACCCAGATCTTCATTGTGCTCCAAAAAGTTATTTTTGAGGCATCTCCACATGTGTAGATCCATAGTTGGGGGTAGTATGTCTCCCTTCACTTTATAATAATTATGTGATAGCCCTACCTAGCTGGTGATATTGAAGATATGCCACCAGGAACAGTCATATCCAACATGGATGAGTTCCTAGAGAAGAAAGATGATATGGTACTCCTTGAAGAGAACCTACCCCCTAGGGGAGTTTCGCACCTATTGGAACCCTCATTCATGGTCACTCTCTAGTAGAGACACTTACTTGGTCTTACAGATCCATCTGACTCACTGTCCCTCAGTCGGGACCCTAAAAAGGGAAAATCCCCCCTCCCCCCAAGGTGTTAAACCCTCTAACCCATCTGGTTCAGTGCTAAAGATGGAGGATGATCCCAAAAAATTTGTGTTGTGTCAACAGCTCGTGGAGAAAATAAGGATCGTTAATGAGCTCCTTGTCGAGCATTCCACAGCACATAATCCCAATTATAGTAATCCCCGTTATGATCCTAACCATTCTCTACTAGGGAAACAAGTGTAGGTACAGCTCCTTTCTGAAGAGTTTCCTCCTAGTGATCTCAACAAACCTTCCCATCTAGATAGGGCATATGTCGGAGTGTATGGTAAGTGAGCACGGTATGAATCACTGAATCCAACTGATCTGCGCAAAACTCTTCTTAGAGATCTGACTCCACAGTTTGTTCCCCCAACATCCCCTTAGGTGGATTTATAGGTTCTTCCTCCAGCTGCTCTATAGTTCAACCCACCAAAATACCCTGAGTTGTTCCACCAGCAGATCTATGATCCGTTTGTCTTGCCTATCATGTTGAAGATCCTTCCAATGCACTAGTGGTCAAAAATCCTCATCAGAATATTAATCCCTTCTAGTTCGATCTGATGGCCAATCTTCTTACCTGTCTTAAGGATCTTGAGACTCGATAGGTGGAAATACCACCTAAATTCATATCTGAAATGGGTTGATGATATGCCAGCACACCCGTATTTTGAGAAACCCACTTTTCCACCTTTAATGGGAAGGGAGACCCACTAATGCACCTGGAACACTTCATCTCAAGATTTGGACATATGCTAGGGACTCTAGAATAGAAGGAGTCTACTAAGCTTTGGTGCTTCATACAGACACTCGAAGGGCCTGCATTCGTCTGGTACAACCAGTTACCCATTGGGTCTATAGCTATTTGGGAGGATCTTTGCAGGATTTTTTTGTATCAGTTCAACTTTACTACTCGCAAGACAATCATTGTAGACCTCTTAAAGTGAAATAAAATACCAGATGATCATGTCGCAAGATTTGTCGCTGGGTGTAAGGGTTTCACATATTCACTCGACATGCCATTGACTCAGGAGTAGTTGCTAACGATGTGAATGGGGAATATGAAGATTGAATTGGTTCCATCCCTCATCACTTAGAACTTCCCAAGTTGATTTTATGATTTCACTAACAATGCTAAGCGTTAAGAGGAAGCATTGCAGCAAGCCAGACAGGCATGTCCATTACCTCTCACAACTCCTACAAGAAGGGGAGTTAAGGCCAAGACAGCTATCATTGCGCAAGTATAGGCCCCCAGACTATTATAATTATTATTGGTAGAACTGACTCCAAAACCTCATTGAGGTCTTCCACCTTAGCCTCAACCTTAGCCTCAGGGTTAGCAGAACCTACATGAGAATTGGAAAGTGCCACCCCATAAACCACCACCACCAAGAAAAGATAATCAGGTTTCACCTCCTCACTAGAATCCATACCCTCATCAGGTCCAGGATCCCAGAGTCCCTTTCCTAGACAGGAGAAACCATACCTACTCATTTTAATAGTATTAAGTTCCTGGATATATCTAGAGTTCCTTGGATCAGGGAATTCGAAGGTTGTTCACATGCAGAAATACCAAAGAGGTTGATCTCATTGATCGCCCCAACTACTAACTCTATCACTAGATCCTTGGGAACACTCTCAAGAAGTGTTACATGTTCAAATATTGGCTTCAAGACTAGGTTGAAAACAACATACTCAGATTGGGTCTGACCCTGGTGCATGTTGCATGTGTTTTTGTAAATCTTGATAGCAACGATGGGGGTGAATGGAAGCAGGTCTCCAGTCGCGGGTCTCAGAAGTATAATGACTGGATGGCTCACAAGGCAGTCGCTCAAGCTCATGGTATCATCTATGATCGTTTGAATCAACCAGAGCCTTTCAAGGTCTCCATACCTCCCCCAGTTTCCACTATTGTGTCTACATCTTAGCCTTTATATTCTCGAAAGATAAGGCACCAACAACATAAGGGAAAGAAAATTCCCCTGCCAATGCCAAATTCATCTCATATTCTTAGTGACGCTATGCCCCCATAGATGGGAATTTCCCCCAGAATCCACCCAGTAATGGAGGATTCTCCAAGTGATGATTAGGAGTATGCCTCAGTAAACACTATTGAGTTAGTGAACCCTTATATGGTTCCCAACACTGAGGAAATCCATGAAAGTTCTCTTAATGTACCTAGTTGGTGTTAGTGTCAATGAAATCATGGGTATGTGAATCACCAGAATGTATCTTTCACTGATTCCAAGCAATCTGTACATTCCACTAAGACCAAATAGTAGGCTCGGTATAGATCTTACCATGTGAAGTCCTCTCATCTTATCTCATCAGATTCACTCCCATCACTATTTGTACTACTCGATCAGGCTAATCCATAACAATCACACTATGATCATCCACATTCATTTATGGACAGACCTCAGCCATTTGTCCATCAGCCATTCATCATTTTTCATGGTTCAACTAGAGAGAAATTGGATATCCCAAGAACCAGGATGAATCCACCAATATGATCATCATTTCCCATTAAGAACCTTGCTAGCATCCCTAAAAATATATCAATACTTGAGGCTATCCTCCTATCTATAGATATGTTTGAATCCCTTGTAGAGGCTTTGAGAAGCCCCCTCGAATTCGAAATAGAGGTAGCAGCTGTGGCTACCTTCCATGCCAAGTAAGTCAAGCCTGTAGAGTTTAAAACCATCATTTAATTCTATAGAGAATGTGAAGGTTCTCCTATAAAGGGTAACATCCACCCTTTGTATATCACTAGCCAATTCAATGGCATGGAGGTCCTCCATTGTCTTGTCGATATAGGTTTTGGGATCAATCTCATCCCGACCTAGACACTCCACATGATATAACTATATGAAGTAGGTATGAATCCCTCTAACCTGAAGATTCAAGGTTATGACAGGACCAATTTTATGGTTGTCTCACATTACACTACCTACAACATGTTGATGGGTAGACCTTGGCTCCACCAGTATGTGGTAATTCCTTCCTCCTATCACTGATGACTCCAATACTCTCTTAATAGTCGAGTGGGTGTGTTCTAAGGTGATGTGTCTCCATTTTCCTCTTGTGAAGCCCACTATCTAGATTCTGAATATTATATGAGCAAGGACAAACAGGTTCAGGCCAATGAGGTTGAGCATGTTATTTCTATTGCTGACCCATGGACAGACTTAGATGATACTTTCATCTTCCCGATTCACTAGTTGGAGGCCAATACCTCAGAATTGGGACATTTCTTTTTTATCTCTCAAACAAGAGGAAAGTGCATTCCCAGATACAAGGAATGTTCGAAGATCACTTTGTACTCCTACATGAATCAGGATTGATTGATTCTAGAGCCCCTTACCCCTATGAGATATCAAGATGTTCTCCCAATGGAAATGGAAATATTCCATACCTGATTGTTCTGTCGGACTAGGTTGAACCAACATAAGCCAACGTGCCACTACTGCTTTGATATTATCAAGTGAGGACCCTTGGTTCGAAGGCCTGATGGGATTGGATCAATAGCTTTTTTCTCCATGGTTTTAGTTATGCATAAGTCTCCCAATAAATATTCCACTACCACTCAAGATGGCACCATCATTCCATCAGGGTCAGCTAACTCAGAATAATTTCCCCTACCGATGATCCTCTTACTATAGACGATGAAAAGGATTTAGAAGACTCTCCTCCCAAATTTGAAGAAGTTGTCTCCACCATGGTCGATGAGTTGGTACAGGTGAATCTCAATACTGAGGTAAACCCGATACCAACCTTGATCAATGTATCCATGCCTGCGGAAGAGAAACAACAGTATGTGGATTTCTTGAAACAACATCGGGATGTATTTTCCTAGAGCTGTGATGATATTCCTGGATTGGATCCAGATATTTCCATCCATTGTATCATCCGCCCAGTAGGTCACTACAGATTCAAGAAGCCTCCCAAAAAAATGAACCCCTCTAATGGTGCCATGGTTGAGGCTGAAGTTGATAAGCTTATCAAAACCAACTTCATCAAGGAAGTCCAGTACCCCATATGGTTAGCCAACATAATTCCCTTCAGGAAGAAGAAAAAACAGATTAGAGTCTTTATTGACTTTCAAGATCTCAACCACCATTGTCTGAAGGAAAACTTTCCCCTTCATGTGACAGATTTGTTGATCAATGCTACTACTAATCTCTCTCATTCATGTATGGGTATTCCAGATACAATCAAATATGAATAGCCCCTCGAGGATGAAGAATACATTACCTTCAGAGCACCACAAGGAACTTTATTTTATAAGGTAATACCTTTTGGTCTGAAGAATTCAAGTGCCACCTATCATCATGCCATGAACCACATATTCAAGCCGATCCTCAGAACATTAGTGTAATTATATGTGGATAATATGGTAGTCAAATCCTGCCAATGTAAGGACCATATCAGAAATCTTGAGAAATTTTTTGGATTCCTATACTCTTAGAAACTGAAAATGAACCCCTTCAATTGTTCCTTAGGGTTCACCTTTGGAAAGTTTCTTAGCTTTGTTGTTAGATACATAGGCATCGAGATCAATCTAGAGAAGATCAAAACTATTATCCAGATGCCTCCACTGAGCAACCTCTGAGAGATATAAGGTTTTTAAGTCCACTTAGCCTACATACACTGATTTATTGTGAATCTAGCCAGCAAGTGTAATCCCTTTTCCTAAATCATGAATAAAGGTGGTGTCTATCAGTGGGATAAATAGTGCCAGGCTGCCTTCAAAGAGATTAAGAAGTACTTGCTTCAACCTCTGGTTCTGATTCCACCTATATTCGGAAAGATAATGTTCCTTTATGTAACCACCCTAGAATGATCCCTCAGATCCCTTATCACCCAAAAAATAGTTAAGGCATAGAGAACAATTTTTACTATCTCAATCGCATGCTCCTTGACATAGAGACTAGATATTCCTCTATCGAAAAGAGTTGTCTCACACCGTTTTTTGTAGTAAATAAGTTATAACATTATTTAAAGCGTTATGAGATACATATGGTGTCATGTATGGACCCGCTAAAGTATATTCGGAACCTCCCCATGTTGGTAGGCCATCTAGCTCAGTGGGTAGTGATCCTTCAATAGTTTTACATTGAGTTTGTCCCATATAAATCCATCAATGGTCAAGAAATGGAAGACTTCCTCTCCACCTATCCATCCCCTGCAGAACATTCTCTGGATCATGAATTCCTAAATGAGGCCATCCTCTCAGTGTATCAAGCAATTAAATGTTTGCAGATGTACTTTGATGGTTCCTCATGGAGCTCGGTCGGTAGGATACTCAATGATCCCAGACTCAATAGAGTAGTATTGGGTATCATCTTCATCACGCCAACATAGGATATCATGCCTTATTCATTATTATTTTTAGAATGATGTACCAAAAATGAGGTAAAGTATCAAGCCCTCATCACTAGTCTTGAGTTGGCCCTTGAGATTTAAGTTCCTCACCTATATGTGAATGGGGACTCTGAACTAGTCATCAAGCATGTCAACGATGAATACATCATTAGGAATCCATAGCTCATACCATTGTTAGAGCACATTTTCCAACTAATGGCCTAGTTCTCTTCCCACCCTGAGGTTATTCATGTTCCTCGATCACATAATGGTCGATTTGACACCTTGGATAGACTTTTCGATTCTCTCACAGAGCCTGACCAGGAAGATTTGATCATCCTATGGTGCATCAAAGATTCATTACTCCCATCACTCCGGATGATGATGATAGATAGTGGTAAATCCATCTCATCATCGGTTTATCCACATTAGGACTTCCATATCCCCCTGCCGAAGTATAATAGACCCTTTATTGGATATCTCCTTTTGTTGAGTACCTCCAATATGTCAGTCTCCTGGTAGACAGAGTCAAACGTGAGAGAATCTGTCGGTGTACAGTATAGTTCACCCTCTAAAGTGGTCCCAACCTTGAGAATATCCTCTACAGGAATGGGTTAAATGGATTTATCCTCTAATACATTAAAGGAGATGATATCCCCTAAGTTATGCAGGAAGTTCATGCTAGTTCCTACGGAGCTCATCAGGCAGGGTTGAAGCTCTCCCACCAGATCCGAAGGTTGGTCTAATTGTGGCCCATCATGATCTATGACTACATTGAGTTCACCAAAAGTTTTCACGCGTTCTAGATCCATTCCAACTTTGTTCATCATCAACCAGATCTTATCTATACTACCAAGTACTCTTGGATCTTTACGGTCTGGAGGCTCGATGTTGTTGGACTGTATCCACTAGTGATAGCTCGTCAGTGTAGATTCATACTAACTATCACAGATTTATTTTCCAAGTGGGAAGAGGTAATTATTCTCAAGGAATTAAAGGATCCTTCTATCATCAAGTTAGTGAGATTCAAAATCATTCATCGATTAAGATTCCCTTATGTCATTCTCACCGATAATGGTACCAACTTATGGGAAGCTGAACTAAATAAATTGTATGTCAATTATAGTATTCGATCCAACCATACTTCTCGATATCATGTGCAAAAAAAATGGGCAAATCGAGGCATTCAACAATACCCTCTATAACATCATCCAGAGGATAGTTGGTCGGAATAAGAAAATTTAGTCGGACAAGATCCCCAAAGCTCTATGGACTTACCGGATGACAACTTATAATTCCACTCAGGTGACCCCATATTCCCTGGTTTATGGAACAAAGGAATTCCTACCCATCAAGATTCAGTTTTCATCACTCTGAATAGGCGTCTATGATAAGTAGATGTCGAACAAGGTGGAAAAGGTCTATTTGACTGAACTATAAGCCCTCGATGAGAATAGGCTCTGAGCCTTGTATAATATAGAGAGCCACTAGAATAATATTTTCGGGGCTTTCAATAAGAAGGTTCATATTTTCTATTTCCTTTAGGGTGACATAGTTTTAGCCTTAAGGACACCGATGATACCCAGAAAGAAGCCACTAAATTTTGATCCCAAATGGAAGTTACCTTAAATCATCCACAAGGTCTACCCCAATGGTGTACTCTCTAGTCACCATGAATGGTGAGTGTATTACTCCTCCCACTAATACCAAATTCTTCAAGGAGTACTTCGCATAAGTATGCTTTCATCCTACATTAAAGTAAACTGAAAATGGAAAATATGCCTTATGGTCTGACCTTTATGACCATAAAATAATATATCTCCCATGTCCTAGCTACATGATAATAAACTGTGTTGATACCATTCATCCTTACCGCATGATGTTAAATTTAATGGAACCTGAATAACTATATATGTCTTGATTCATGCCCATGAAGGATACGTAGGGATGCCTAAACATTTGGTCTTTGGGTCTAGACCTAGCTCCCCAATTTCTAGTCTTACAACATGAGGTTCCTTCTGGTAGTGCATGGTGTGGTTTGGACTTCCCTTTGTTCCTCATTCACATAGGGTTTTCTTTATCACACTATACACATCTCCTTAGGGACCTTGTTTTTCCCATCTTCATCCTTACCGCATGATGTTAAACTGCACGACAGCTCAATAACTATGTGTGACTTTATTCCCATCCTTATAGGATACATAATAATGCCCGGTCATTTCACCTTGGGCCCATCCCTAGGTTCCTTGACCTTTTAGGCCCCTCAACCCTATACTATGGTCTATGTTCTATGACCTTAAACTATGATCTCACCCATCCTACAAGACATTAAACTATTTTTTCTTGCCTACAAGACATTAAATTAAAATCATTCATGGTATTTTATACATGACCTTAAAAGGTAAGTACCCCTTCATCCCTCATGACATTAAACTACATGGAACATTTCTAAAATCTCATTCTTCTAAACCCTTGGCCTGAGTATCCTCTTGGGAGTGTGTGGTGTGGTGTGGACTCCTTTAGTCCTCATTCACATCGGGTTTGTTTTACCACACCATGTGCATCCCCTTTGGGACATTATCCCTCCATGTCATAGCCACATGGTAGTAAACTATGTTGCAACCATTCATCCTTAACACATGACATTAAATTGCATGGAACCTCTAGAACTATGTATGGATTGATTCCTTCCCTTGATGGATACGTAGGAATATCTGGACATTTTATCCCTAGGTCCATCCCTAAGTTGATCAACCCATTTTTCCCCTTTTCCTTACTTTTCCTTTTGAGTCACCATCCTAGTTGAACCCATTGACCTTTGTCTTTCCACATCAACATGCTCATACACACCATGGTATGGTACTTAGAGTGTTGGATTTTTCATGTGCATTCTCTCATCCCACCACCATGCTTTGTGTGACACTCATTTGGATCCCCATAATATTTCACATTTTAAAGGAACCCCATACGGCCTAGTCCCATTCCATTTTGGCTCACCTACCATCATTGGTCAACGTCTTGGAGGATCTCAAATGACAACATGATACAAGTCCCACATTGGTAATATGGTCAATAGTCAATCCTCGGTTGTTTATTCCCATTCCAAGTCACATAATATGGATACTATGTTGTGAACATGGTCAGTAGTTATCCTCTATTTTTATCTCCAACTCAATCATTCCTCAAATTTTTGTCTCATGATTCACTTTCCTTCTCACATCCTTATGTCTAGACATAATTTCAATACCCTCAGTGTCATTCCTCCATAAACCTTTGCATGTTGAGTAGGTGAACCAGTGTCATAGGGTCATCCTTGGCACTCGTACCTCTTTTCCCTTATCATGTGTTTGCATGTATTGTATAGATCTATTCTACCCCTTGTTTCCCAAACTAAGCGTGGCTCACATAGGTTTAAAGGTTTTGATAAGGTTTATACCCGCATGGAAAGTCACACACCCTACATTCCAAACTCTATAACCTTAAACTAAGAGGTTATGTACATATAATGTGTGGTGTAGTTTAATACCTTTTGTCTAGTCCTCATTCACATTGGTCTACTATATGGCTCCACATCACACATTTCTATTTTGGGAGTTTCTCCCCATGGTTTGAGCTCTATGACCATAAACTAAGATCTCCCTCATCCTTGCCGCATGACATTAAACTTCATGGGTATGTACATCATACATGGAATTAAACTGGGCACCTTGCAGTCTGAACTCTATGACTCTAAACTAATATTTTCAGTTTCTGAGTTTAGAGTACATTAAACTACATAATAGCATCGATTTTTCTCACTTGAGAGAACATCGCCCCTTTAGCATCGGCCACCTACCATGTTGTCTCAATAACTACATTTGTCTTGATTTCCTTCTTTATGTGATACATAGAGACACCCATACCTCTCGTTTTTGGTCCATCTATAGCCTCTTTCATCCTTAAAAATTCTTTCAACTTGGGTTCTCCCAGGAGTATGTGGTGTGTTTGAGACATTTTTTGGTCCCCATTCATGTCAAGTTATGATAGTTGCACTATGTGCTTAATTTGAGAGTACCTCTCCTCACATCCATCCTTATCGTGTGATGTTAAACTGCATGAGTACATCCACACTTCATGCATCCCCTTCATTTGGGTCTCTATAATCTTTCACATTTGAAAGGACCCCTAGACGTCCTGGTCTCATGACACTTTGGATCACCTACCATCTTGGACCAACTTCCCAAAGGATCTTGAATGAAAACATGGTACAAGTACCATGTTTTGAACATGTTCATCAGTTAATTCTCAGTTGTTTTTTCCCATTCCAGGTCACATGATATGGATACTGTGTTTTGAACACTGTCAATAGTTATCCTCCATCATTATACCACCTCCATTGTGTCCCAACTATCAGGTGTGTTGATTCACATTTTCATACCCTTATATCCCTTCGTACATATGCATACATCAAGAATGAATGTTGGTCTTTTTGGGGCTTTCACACCTTACATTTCTCCTCTAATGTTTTGCACTCTCGTGTGATAGGTAAATCTTAATTCTACCCCTTGTTTCCCACATCGAGTGTGGCTAATGTGTTTTTAGGAGTTTTAGTAAGGAAATACTTGCATATAGGATTTCACAACCCCTATGGTTCAAGATATATGACCTTTAAACTAAGATATTTTTTGTTCAGGCCCTATAATGTTAAACTATGCTTCCATGACTGAAATGACTTTAAAATATTTCATCCGTACCGCATGATGTTAAACTTCATGGAATTGAAGAACTATGTATGGATTGATTCTTTCTTTTGTAGGATACATAGTGACATCCATACATCTCGTTCTCAAGCCCATCCATAGGGGTGTAACTCCCCGTTTTATCCCTTCTTGGTCCTAGCTCCCCTTTTGATAATGTGTGGCATGGTGCGGACTTTTCGGTCCTCATTCACGTTATTTTATGTACCACACCACACATATCTCCTTTGGGGTGACCATGTCCTCAACGCATGTCATTAAACTATGACCCTACCATGAAAAAATTCAGGATGCCCCATGATAATTATGGGATGATTCAACTTCCTTGCCAAAAAAGATTTCCCCCACTAGTTTTGGTCTCTCACCACAGTGTATCTCCAGAACTACGTATGGCTTGATTCCTATCCTCATGGGATACATAGGAATTCCCATGCCTTTCACCTTGGGCCCAACCCTAGGTTCATTAACCCTCATTGGCCCTTTTCCCTTATGTACTTAACTATATGACCATAAAATAGGATCCCCTGGTCCATATAACATGACTTTAAACTATTAGCTGGGGTCCAGGAAGTATGAGCTTAAACTATGTGCAATGTCCTGGTCATATGATGCTAAATTGCATGTCTATCATCATCATTTTCATGATGTAAGACTACAAGGAATTATAGTCCCTCACTAGAGAGGTCCCATATGGAGTATTTTTTATCATAATTCTGACCTATATTCTCACCCAATGTGCTTTCGTCATGGTGTTATAATTTCAAGAGTGTTGGACTCCATTCGAACAACCCATCACTCCATCTCCAAGATTTGTGTACCCTTTATTTGGATCCTCATCCTCATCCACATCTAAGGGAACCCCCTAATGGACTGGTCTCATGCTATTTTGGATCACCTACTGTCCTGGTCCAATGTTCTAGGATACATCAGGCAACACTTCGAGTTTGGCCCCATGTTTCGAACACGGTCAGCAGTTGGCCCTCATTTGTTTTTCCTCATTTCAGTATAACATGATATGGATATTGTGTTTCAAATGCAGTCAATAGTTATCCTCCATTTTTATTTCACTCTCACTTAATTCCAAATTTTTGGTATCATGATTCACACTTCTCATTCCCCTTTGTTCGGATTGGTTCCAACACCCCTAGCATTATACCGCTCGTGCACCAGATCACATTGGGAAAGGTGGTTTGGATACTTTGAGAATCCTACTCTCTAGTCACATCTCCCTCTCTTATCTTGATGTTTTGGGTAGTCAGTCAGACCTCAAGTGTTTGATGATTAGATATCGATCTCACACCTAAAGTGAGCAATCACGTGGTCATCCCTTATTTCTTGCACCAGTCATGACCCAGTAAGCTTAGGGGTTGATTATTAGTTGTTTCTATATTGTTAGAGTGTAATAATATAAAATAGAAACAATATTTCCATGCACACAATATGAATAAGAAAGAAATCATGAAGATATGTTTACGAGTTCAGAAAAATGTATCACTTATGGATTGGCCCTTCGATGGAGCACATCAACTCCACTATCCTTTGGTGTGTGCCATTCAGGAGTTTCTATCTCCTTCTGAGCTCCCTTCCTTCCTCATCAGACATAGGGTGCAGTTTGTCAGCCATGATCCATACTTGATCTTGTTCAACCTGGATATCGACCACCTCGCGGTATGCTCACCTCAGCCACTTCTCAGCTTCTTTCAACTGAACCCATAACCATTATATGAGTTCCAATTAGGCAGTGGTGAAATAGGAGTGCTTGTTCATCCACATTTCCAAGAATTGGATCTCTTGTTCAGCCTCTTGAAGTTTCTGATTGTTGACAAACTTCCTTTGCTACTATCCAACACTGATTCCATGGTCATACTCCCATATACTCTCTGCAAGATATTCCTAGATGAGTATATGTAGATTTTGTGCATCTAACCCTCTGGCACAAAGGCCATGCAACCGAGCGATAAGTTCTCCCATATGACTTTTCCACTCTAATTGTGGAATGTTTATAATGAATAACTTGATCAGTTTCCATGACCGGTGGAGGATATCCTAGATATCTGCCTCATCAGAAGCTGTCTCATCCAACTCCTCAGGGTCAGCTGGTTCATATTTTGTGATTCTTCCAAAATTTCAGTGGTTAGGTCCTCATTTAGAGTATTATCATATGAGTTGGGTTCTACATCATTTGGTTGATCTTCATCATTGGATTTCACCTCGATAAGTTCTGGTTCTGCCCTTTTAGTGGCTCTACCCACAACCATGATCGACGCGGTCTGGTCAACTTGGTTGTCTAATTCCACAATGATTAACATTCCCCTTAGGAAAGGAACTCTGGGGACCCCAACCATCCTCACTGTCATTGTACATACTTCTTGAAGTATTTTTAAGACAAATTCAATGTTAGTTGTCTCAATCCTATAGAAAATATTTATAAATCTGTGGGGAATAAGACTTACCAAGGTCGAATATTTGATTGTGTTCTTGAGTTGTTACTGTTAGAATCCCAAGACGTGACCCCCCATATATAGTTGGAAGTATCAAATATTCTAGAATAGTCAACATGGTTATCACAACCCTACTAGACCCTACACTCACCATTTTACCAGGTGTATATCCTGAAGCTACATCCATTTTTATGTGGTAATGGGTCATTCATATGAGGCTCTCCTACATAGGAAAAGTTATAGTTGAGAAACTTGGATGAAATGGATAAGATCATGGCATAAAGGAATGGTTTATAGATTACCTCTAGAGTCTCAGAAAATTCTTTGATCTATGAGGCCAAAACCTTACATTCCTCTAAAGGGAATCCCTTTTTGGTATCTTCTCCTCATGATTCTTATGATTATTTAGATAGATGGAAGCTCTCCTTCAAATCAGCAGCAGACAGTTGTGGTGGGGATGTTTGATCAAGCATTACTTTCACCTGATCCTTCATTGGATGTGGAGTTCCCTGAGAATGCATGAAGTCTTCCATCTCACCTATGTATTGCTCCCTATCAACCTGAGATGCCAAAAAGTTAGCCCTGGCCTGGCCAATCTCTGAAAGATCTATCCCAAGTTGGTTAATTCAGTCACACATCTGGGAAGGACTAAGGAATTGCCTATTAACATCTTAGGTTTCCCAAGACTTTGGATAAAAGGAATCCTCAGGCATGTCTATGCAACATAGTTGCTTCCCAAGAGCCTGGGTAGGTATCCTGTGGAACCCTCTTAGTGGAATACCTCCCTCCTGGACATGCCCAGTTGAATCCATCAGGTCTACCACCGTTCCTATTTCACCTCCTCCCGAAGAGGGCCTTGGAATTACTGGTCTTTCCACAGATATAACTCCACCACCATGATGTGCACCATCTTTTTCATCACGACATGTTCTTATTGTTGTCTGACCCCCACTCTAAGGTTGAGGGGGCACCCCATAATCATCATGAATAGTCCTTTGCTTCATTATATCCCCTAGGTAGGTTGTCTCCCAACTATTTTCATACTCCTCAACCAACATGTAGGCGGCGGTATGTGGAGGTAGCTTATTCTACATTTTTTCATCTTCCCATGTGAAAATGAGCCACATCTGCCTCAACACACATGGTTAGTCCTCATGATATACCCCCAATTAGACTTGCGGGGTTAAACTCTAAATTCCCTAGAATTTCCTCACAAATCGATGTAGGGTATATTGATCATAGATAGTCTCACGATCTACCCACTCCACCAAGACTCCACCTCAGAAGGCCAGAAGATATGACTAATGCTCCTTAGTTCCCTATCCATCATCAGTGAACACTCATGTTGGCAGCGGGAATGGATGGAAGTTAAATTCATCCACCCTCTATATTTTGAGCAGTGCCACCAGTGAATTAATCTTAATTGGGAATCTCCCCACTGCGTTTAGAATGGCTGGTTCAAAGTATAAACCAGGGGGTAAATGGATTTTGGATATTCATAAACCCTCATGTGAACTACTATCGAGCCATACAATAAATGGAGCATCCTTCACACCTATTGTGGATTCTTCCCCTTGCTAATGTGACATAGCACCTTGTATAGTTTCTCCAGCACTAGGTTCCCAAGGTTGACACGCTACACTAAATCTATTAAGGATATCATTATGAATGTGCTCGTCCTCACACCCATGTGTACATCCCTGACTGATAGCATCCACCAATAAATGAGCACGAAGATGAACCCAGCCAACCTAACCATTGGTTTTTACTCAGTGTTGAAACCATACCCCCACAGCTTCCATTGGTTGTCCTAAAGGATTCACTTATAAGAACCCTCCATTCTGTGCTGATCTCACCTTGGACAAGTAGGAGGCCTCATTGGCAATTTCCAAGGCGCCTCCTCTCCCATGGTGGGATGCTTTGGTGGGAAATTTACAAAACTTCCAAACCATTTCTTGAAATGGACATCCATCACTGATTACTTATCATTTCTCAGCACCAGTTTCAGTAGTGTCTTCTCTAGACATGGAATCTTCTTTGATTCCTACCATGTATTCTCTATTGTAAGGAATTCACCATACATCACTCCCTGAATGGGAATCCCTGATATTTGGTGGAGGTCTCAGAGGCTAATGTTGACCTCCCCATGATGAATATTGAAAGTGTTGGTCCTCCATGACCACCTACTCAGCAGCTCTGGAATTATGTGTTTCAGCTGGTGGATATGTAATTGAGAAGACCGTGTAACTTTATATAGGCCTACCTACCTCATATATTCCCTAAAATCATCACAAGATGTGTAAACCCAGTAGTCCCAGTCCTATTAATAAGTGAAGTTGTCACCCTGGTGTAGATCTTAATTGGAGATCCACCCTTTCTTCGGGTTCCCTAAGACCTCCTTGATAATGGTGTGATATTTTGGTGGAGATACCTCTGGTTATAGTTATTTACCATCAACATTGTTGACATGGTTGTAAAGATAGTCAGAAGTGACAAGCGTGTATTCCTTCCAGGTATAGCCACAAAAATCCCTAAACCATTGATATTGTCATGACATTCCCCTGAACCAGTAGGCTAGTTTGTCCCTACTTGTTTAGGGGATTAAAATTTAGTCCCTCATTCTGAAGTTGTACAGTGGTAGTCTTCTGAATATGGGGTAATTATTTTTCCCTTCGTACAGCAGCTCCACCAGGGACACATTCTTGGAATGACTCCATACACATTCCCCAAGATCAGTATTGTTCTCCTTTTCTTCCCTTAGACCAGCATCTCCAAGAACTTCCCAATAGGATTTCTGGTTGGTCATTCAGTTCCAGGACTTTTTCAATTTCCTTACTATCTGTGAAGAACGTTAGCAAATAAAAAGTTGCGGATAAAATGGTCACAGAGCCTTGAAGGACTCAGCCTGCTTCATAGAGTAACATGGTATCGTGATGCACCAGTTCTCTAAGTAGTGCCCATGAAGCACTGATCCGTGGAACCCGGTTCACAAAGATCATTCAAGGGGGTGATAGAGATTCATGATTTGAGAGCTTGAAAAAAAAGTTCATAGAACACAGATACAAACAAAAGGGGGGGCTCATGCCATATTTATAGGTGGGGGCCTCATGAGCTTCACGGTGCACCATTAACCACCACTAGATTGGTAATGATTTCACTTAGAATCTCTACACACTTTCATCCTAAAGAGGCTTTGCAACAAGCATATTTTTCAGCGATCTACCCTTATAATCCAACCCTCATTTTCTCCTTGGCTCCCATTCTGATGGGGGCATTTATTGGCGCCGAAATCTGAGACCAAGGTATCAAGAGTGGTGAAATATGGTGGGACAAAATTTTCCCCATAAAAAAAAAGACACAAAATCATCAAAGGGGCCTACCTCATGACACTCCATTGTGAATTCCCTTAACACCAAAAATGTCATGAAGCCCACAAAATGGAATCCTCCATGACCACTATAGAGTTTAATGACAGAAGCCTTCGTGATCTGACAGATACATTTGTGACTACCGCAGAGTACTGTGACAGAAGCCTCTACATGAACAACAAGCACCGTGACCTTCATGGAGAATCATGATGGTGGCCTCTTTGATTATGATAGAACTATCTCCAATCATGAATCAAAATTTACTCTGTAGTATTCCCTTGGAGAATCATGACTCCTCGAGCCTATAAATAGGCGGATCTCCCCTTTCCCTAAAGGATTGAAACCCTGACCTTTCACCTTCCAAGCTCTCATTTTGAGAAGGACCCTTTTCTCTACAAACCATCCAGAAAATGTATCACCCAAGGTACCAAAGCATTGCGAACTATCTTTACCTTTTCTCCATTTTTTTATCTGCTTCAAGTGGGGATTCCCTTCATGAATCCGTATATCCATCACAAGGGTAGGAGTCCCTATTGGGTACTCGGGACTTCTTGGAGGATTCATCCTTCACAAATAATCCTCTAAGAACATGCAGACTTCATGCCTCGGATGGGTCTACATGCTTCGCAAAGATCCTACCTTTGTGGAGTGCCTTTTCTCTATGTTTTTTAAATATTCTTCTCTTCATGGAGCACCCAATTTTCATGGATCCCCTCTTCATGAGTCCTTCTTCTTCATGAACCCTTATCTTGTGTGGCCCTCCAAGCTCGTAAAAAGTGATTTTATGGTTCCTTGAGTGGTGATTAATGTCATGTTTCCTTGACTTATGATTATTCTCATAGGCACACTAATGGATATTTCATCTTCTCATATCCATGATAACATGAGCCCCTTGAGTGAACACTCCTCCACCCTGTTGTATTCTAGAATTTCTTGTACCTTCCCTTCCCCAAGTGTGGGTTGGTACAAGTTATGTAAGTCATAGGGGGGATGGAGTCCTCCTCATCTGAGCTATAAGACGTTAAACTACCAGGAACCCTACATCCCCAACACATGAATTTTAACTGTGAGTTTCCATATGTGTGTCAAACCTGAGTACACAAAAGAGGGGATAGGACTGAGAGAATCTAGCTCCCCGCATTCTCTTTCACTTTAAATTTTTTCTCCATTCATGCCTCATGAAGCCTTTGTGTAAGCCCTGACACACCTTGATAGGGTGTTCTTTGTACAAATTCCACATCCTCTTTATACATCTGGAAATCCTCCTTGGGTTTCCCTCCTGAAGTAAGTCTTAATTTCCATATCATTGGGTCACTAGCCATGCATAATCCCTACACCATCCCTCATGGCCACATCTCTCTTGACACAATCGTTGGGTCCCTTTCTACCTCTTTTTTCTCACACTGAGCATGACTCACATAGGCTTAGAGTAATAATAGACCATGAAATTCTCTTTGGGTCACCTTAGTTCATAATCCCCATGCCTCATTCCAAACTACGTGAACTTTGATCCCTTCCTCCTAGGTAGGGTACATAGGAAGCCTCCCTAAGGTTCAATCCCATCACCCGTTTGTCCCGACCACTTCACATTGGTTCACCTTTATCAAGCATGATGTTCAACTATATTCTCAAACTACATGGGTTTTTATCCCTATCCTATACATAGGGTACGTAGGAATCCTCATAGAGGTTCAACCCCGACCAATGGTAAACTTTGGTGCTTCCTACTAGGGGCATACCCTCATGATGGGACATATTCCCTTCTTGGGAAACATCTTATGGATCCACCTCCTTGAGGAGTTATAAACTATTCAGGCAACTAACCATTCATAAGCCCAACATACTTGATCCATAATCCTTAAACCAATAGTATCCCTCATAAAATGGATTGCTAACCATGTGTAAGCCTCAGCATGTCTCCGAGTTGTCGTCCCTCGTGTATGTCCTAATTCTATACCCCATTCCTAAACTATGTAAACTTTGATTCCCTACCACAGGGATATGTAGGAAGGATCCCTGTGGTTCAAGTCCATCACTCATGTCCCATCTGGGTCTCTCCCTCGATCCCTTGTGTTTCATGAAGATCATGCCTCGACCCAGTGGTTCCACTTATTTTGGGTCCCATCCATTCATCCATTCTGACAAGTTGCCTCCTAAGGTGACTCATTGCCCCATACCAGAACTATGTGGACTTTCATCCCTTTCTCCTAGGTAGGGTACATAGGAAAACTCCCTGAGGTGAAGGCTTGGCATCATCATCTTCACATCAGTTTCACCCCATTCATCTCATCCACTTCATCAAATCATCCATCATCCATCCTAATTCTTACCTGGGCCACCACATCCCTGTGGGATCACACCATTTATATGGGCAGATAACCATGTATAATCTTCATCCATCTACTCCATCACCCCACCCTTATCACGGTGGGGTCACATCATCCACTTGGGTTGTCTCAGTGTGTAAGACCCATCCATTCATCCATGTGATTGCTACTCCTAGCAGCACACAGTCAGTCTTAGTGCGTAAGCCCCAAATCACTCTTTTGAACTATGTGGGTTTTGATCCCTATATTTTACACAGGGTACATAGGATTCCTACTTGAGGTTAAATCCCATCCAATGGTAAACCTTGGCATCCCCTTTTCTAGGACCCACCTTCCCTGATCTTCCCCTAATAGTGTACATATCAGCCTTCACAGTGTGAAACCTTCCCTTTTTTGGGACACTCCATCCTAGGTCCGTCCTCATTGGGTGTTCTAGTCTACCCATCCAATAAATACTACAGGTACTCCCTCCTAGGGATGTACCCATCTGTTCAACTTTTATCAGTGTTGTGATCAATCTAATCCATCTCCTCTAGACGTTAAACTCATGGCATACCCCGTGTTAAACATGGTAATCTGAGGAAAAACTCTGAGACATGCCTCTGGCATAAGATACCCCGCAATTTATGTGGGAATCCTCATGATTCTGAACCCTTGATAAGTTCTCTGATGAGGAAGAATACATATGTTATAATTTTCTAGTATTAAGACATGCCACAAATGTCATAGTATGACTACTCACCTAACTGAAGGTCACTACCTTGATTGTACCCCTTGGAATGTCCTGAAATAAGTAGTTTAATTAATCGGTATCCACAAAGAGATGGCACTAGGAATGAGTTTCATTAACATCATCTTAATATATAAGGGAGACTAAGACTAGACAATGAGTTCCAAGGAGGAATCCACAGAAGGAGGAACTGACATCCCATCATCCTATTTCAATCGGGGAGAAAACATCACTGAAGAAGTGATGGATGTCACCTGCCTTTGAAAAGTGGGAATTAGGGGTATAATGAAACTGTCAAAAAATGTCAAAATATGCTCTCATGGTGCACCCTGGTGTAAAAGCATTGAAAACAGTTTTGAAAGGTGTTCAAGAGGTAAATATTCTCTTATAGCAAGTAAATGTGCATATTTGGTAAGGTGGTCAATAACAACCCATATTCCATCATTATTTATAGGAGTCTTTTGTAATCCAGTGATGAATTCCATAGTAATTTCATCCCATTTCCATATAGGAATAGTTAGAGGTTGCATGACTCTTCTAGGATGTTTTCTCTCAGCCTTCACCTTTTGAAAAACCATGCATTTTGATACAGAGTCATCAATTTCCCACTTCATATTATCCCACCAAAAATGTTCCCTCATATCTGTATACATCATGGTGCTACTAGGGTTTATAGAGAAATTCTAGATATGAATATCATCCAAAAATATTCTTTTCAACTTAGGTATAAATGGGACACATAGTCTATTTCCAAATTTTATAATTTCACCCTCACAAACAAATTATGCCAATTTTACATCATTTAGGGATTTAATTTTCTTTTAAAAATTCTCATCATCAAATTGATAAC
The DNA here is from genome assembly GCA_963277665.1 of Viscum album. Classification (NCBI taxonomy): domain Eukaryota; kingdom Viridiplantae; phylum Streptophyta; class Magnoliopsida; order Santalales; family Viscaceae; genus Viscum; species Viscum album. The sequence goes on along the minus strand of OY728162.1, from coordinate 1,109,413,385 downwards.
TTTTTATATTTTTTAATAAATATGGTTTAAAAGTCATTTGAAAAAAGTTATGATATCTCCCCTTCCTTAATAATTATCATATCCATCTTTACTAAATCCATGAATATAAGATCCTTCTAAATCCTCATTTTGGTCATAACTCCATGATTTTTCATGCTTGATGCATCTAGTGCCTTATTTTCCTTACTTGGGTGGTAGTGTATTGATTAATCACAATCATTGAGTATCTCAAGCCACTATATTTGACTCATGTTTAGATCCTTCTATGAAAAGATGTATTTCAGACTCTATAATCTATGTATATCTAAAATCTTTCTCCTTTGAGATAATGTCTCCATATCTTCAAAACAAATATTACAACTGCCAACTCAAGATCATTAATTATATATTTCTATTTATGAGCCTTTAACTACCTAGATGCATAGGCAATAACTTCATCATTTTTCATAAGGATATAACTAAGTCCCTTCTTCGATGAATCATTATATATCACAAATCAATAATTTCTTAATGGTGGATTAAAAATTGATCATTGACCAATCTCCTATTCAATTATTAAAAACATTATTCATATTCCATTTTCTATTTGAACTTAAACCCTTTATGTGTAAGTTTGGTTAATGGGTTATCTAATTGGGAAAAATCTTGAATGAATCTTCGATAATAACTTACCAAAACAATGAAACTGCATACCTCCATTATGTTAGTTGGTGTAGCCCATTATTTTTCTAACTTTGTCTTCACATGATCAACTAAGATTCTGTACTTCGAGAAAATATGGTCAAGAAAATAAAAAATTTTAATCTAGAATTCATAGTTTCTAAATTTCCCATATAACTCTTTTTCTATAAGAGTATTAAGAATGATATGCAAGTTATTCTCATGGTCCTCATAGATTTGATAATACATAGGATATCATCAACAAATACTAGAATAAAATTATTAAGATATTCCTTGAATACTCTGTTCATTAGATCTATAAAAATAGAGAGTTTATTTTGTAAATCCAATTGTAATTACTGTAAACTCATAAGGTTCATACCATATATTAAATTATATCTTTTGAATATATAATTTATTTAATCACAATTTATTATACCTAGAAAAAATTTCAATCTTTGAAAAATATTGAGCTCTGTGATGTTGGTTAAATAAGTCATCAATGTGAGGTGGAGAGTACTTTTTCTTTGTCATAATAGAATTGATTTCTCTATAATAAATATAGATCCTCATAGATCAATATTTATTCCTAAAAAGAATAGGGGATCTAATGCGCCCACACACATCATTGAATTCCCATGGTCTTTGGTCAGATTAGAATTATTGATTTCTCAAACTTCACTTTCTAATTAGTCATAGTATAGAGATAGTTCGGAGTCGATCCCATGGGGAGCATAATATGGCACTGACAATTGATGGTTGAAGACCCTTTGGTTTAGGAGTACTTTCTAGTTTTCTTTAGTTTGAGAAATACTAGATCTATGGTTTTTTATGGTTTCTTATATAATGAGAGAGAAATCAGGATCTATTTCGGGTATCTATAAAAAGGATGATCTTAATTCTAACTTGGTAGGATCCTAAGGTTTAGGTTGCGAAGCAAGTGGGGGTCACTAGTTGATTTTGATCAAATCAACTAGTTCTACCTAAGAGGTGAAAATTACTTGATCAGGAGATAGTAAAAACATATATGCATTAATCTTGTCTTCTAAGGTATAAATAATTTTAGGCTATTGGTTGTAGCCTAATCTACTCCAACCAGGATAGGGTCCTTCACTTGAATACCTCGTGGTCAGGGATGTTCAAATGAATTAGAAAGAAAAATAATTTATATCCTGATTACTATCCCTTAAGTTTACTAAGTTAAGAATTAAATATTTATTGTGTATTCAGATACACCTACTCTAGATCCCTACCCTAGGAGGCTTAGTCACTCATAGTAGTAATGAATGTAAACAAATGAATAATTGAAACTGTGCTTGACATGCTAAGAATATTTGAATTAAAATATTTAATACACATAAAATGATTAATATTTTCAAAAATGGGGAAATCATGAAATCAGTGATTAAAGAAATGTAAATCACAATTCAATCATTTACTTACTTTGAATAAGAGTAAAAATGGAATCAACATGAATTCGTTGATTATTGGTAATGAACTAAGGTGGTGATGCGAAAAGGGAATAAATTGATGATAAAAAATTATCCACAACACTTAAATTTAAACAAAATAATGAAAGTAGTGAAGAAATTTGATTTTATAGGGAAGGGAATAGAGAAGGAAAATTAAAGGGAACAAAAATCACAAGAAAATTATACTTTGGAATCTCTTCAAAACCACTATCGGGATGCTTTATTTATAGACAAAAAATTACACGATATGTAATAATATTCACATCATGTAATATTGAATTCATTTATATCTCTATGGTTTTTGTATCTACATGTATCTCATGCATATCTCATCTGATATTTGAAAGTTTGACTGCTTTCATGATGTAAATCCTGGTCTCACAGCATGTATCCTCTTTCTAGCTGAATCTTCCGAGTGGATTTACCATTCAAGTGGTTCACGACATGTATTCCCAGCACACAACGTGTAATGTCTACTTCTCATATAGACTTCATGACTAGAGTCACTACTTTCTTCACGACATATGGCATCCTGTGGGACTCTATTACATGATGTAAACTGAGGTTTCATGAATTATAATTGGAAAATTATTCTCTTTTTTTGCATTTTCTTCTTCTAAACCTTAGGAACCTATTTCCTGAAAAATTTGGCAAATACCAAGTCTATTATCAAATATATCATTTAAAAACCTTAATTAAATGACAGAAAAAAGTATATATGATTTCATCTTATCAAATTCTTCCATAATTGAACAATTTATTATCCTCAAGAAAAAAAATTCAACAATGATTTCAAAAAGATAATCAATTTTTAAAACAAGATACATTCATTATGTCCAGGAAAATAAAACTAAGTGTAAGTATAAAAAGGTTAGTCTCCATAGTCATCCCTACATAGAAAAACATTCATGCCTCATAGATTAGTTATTTATAAAAATTCTAATCTTTTAATTACAATTTCTTAACTATTCATTGAATTATATACCCATTTTCAATTTACCTCACAATAAATTTTCTCTCATCACTTAGGGTAAAATGAAATTGGATTTATTCTCATACTCTGAGAACATGCTTCTAACCATAATCTTTCATTGGTTTTATCATCTATGCTTTGTAAATACAAGTACAAAAAATAATCATGAGGGATTCATCAATTTGGGTTATATTGACTCTGAGGATGTGGGTAGGTGGGTAAAAAGTGAAAATCAAGCTCAAAATGAGGGTAAGATCTGAAGTATAATGCATGGATATAACAAAAAAGTGTAATTAAATTAACTCATTTAAGCTAATCAAGTCCACACTCCCATCATCCCAAGTTGGATCCACAAATATGTCAATTATGTGAAAAAAAAAGTGTATCGTATTCCTTTCCTTTTTCTTTTGTATTTTTATTTTTCAGAAGTTATGTCTAGGAAAAATCTCACATCCATCCCCTAACCACATATGATCCTTCAGGGGATTCATCGGTTAGGAAATGATGATTTTTTACCTTCCTAATACACAACCCATGTCAATTTTTCTTTTCTTTTGTATTTTTTAAAGGAACAGAATAGAAGTGAAACGATACAAAGTACACATGGATTGTAACCAAATAGTCTGATGAGTACACAATACATATCTATAGTAGAATCATCCCATTTTGTCTAAACACCTCCCCCATACTTTTTCAATAGTAAAGTCATGTATTAAACAGAGAGTAGGTTAGGAAGTTAAAATAGGATTGAAATAGATTTATCCTAAAAGGTTATTCATGGAAACTATGGGTTTAATGAAGGAAAGATGAAAGGTGGGTCACAAGAAAAAGTGGATCAGCAAATATTTCCTCAATCGTTTTAAAATTCTACTTGTTCAGTCAGAGCCTCAATAAGATCTCAATGCAAGTTATGATAGGTTTACATATCCCAGGTATCACTCAAGAAATATTCTCATAAGGAATATGAAATTGTAGTCTTAGAATCATCTTGGGTAATCAGAACAATAATATAAACTAGAAATCACAATGGGTATAAAACCAACAAATAAGTCAATTAACCATAACTTCAAACAATGTTGAATTTAAATTAAATTTATAAGTTCGTCAATCATTCTACAATTATAAATATATAAAAAACATGGATTTTGAAAATTCCCAACATAACTTTTTATTTTATTTAGATGGGAATAATATTTTTTAGGTTTAAAGAATGATTAAAATTTTGAAAAATGACTCATGGACAAGTGAGAGAAAGCAGAAATACAAGTGTATTGAAAATTAAAATCATGTGAAACTACCCCAAACTTAAAATATGATAGCGTACACACTATCCATGGAATTATTGTGAGAGTGTTATAACAATTACAACTCGAGAAAAATTGAAATGGCAGTTGATAATTTTAAAATTGAGGGAATCGAGATCTCCCTATAAAAAGTGGCATACCATGAGGGAACTTGGGCTACTTTGGCTAAATATGGGTCACCTGTAAAATGGGTTGGCAAAAAATTCATGCACTAGATGAAACATTAGTCGATAGGTGTTAAGAATTTGAAAAGAATAATAATAGGTAGGTGCACAGTATGATGAACAAGAATAACCAATTTTATTTAAATTCTGAAGATTTTTACAATAAAGTTCAAAGGGACTCAAAGTGAAAAAGAAAAAGACTCAACATGATGAATCAATCAATACAAGTGATAAACTATAGGTTTCCACCCATAAATCACTTCCTTTTAAGTCAATATCTTGACTCAATTAAGGATCAATTGAACTTAAGGATGATGACACAGCCTTCCCAAAAGGATTATAGAAAGATTTTCAATATTTGTTCATTCACTTTAAAAGGGGGTCCACCCTCTATTTTAATTTTCAATGGTTCCATATGGAAAAACTTGAATGACTTCAAAAGGTTCAGACCATCGAGATTTCTACTTACTAGGGAACAATTTCAGTCTTGATTTGAATAGGATGATCTTATTCCCTAGTATAAAGATACACCTTGAAATGTGTTGATCATTCAATTTATCTATTTTTTCTTTATAGTTCCTAGAATTTTCATAATAATCCTTCCTTATTTCTTTTAACTCAGTCAACTTTAGCATCTAATCTTCTCCATATTTCTCAGAATCCAAATTTAGCTTTATTTCCTAGTATGAGCGATTCTATAGTTCGACTGGGAGATGACATGGTTTCCCATAAACTAATATGAAAGGTGTTGTCCTTATGGGTGTTTTTTATGTTGTACAGTATTCCCATAGTACATAATTGATTTTTAGACTCCAATTTCTCCAGCTGGTGTTCACAGTTTTCTCCAAGATTTTCTTGATCTCCTTGTTGGACAGTTCAACTTCCCACTTGTTTTCAGGTGGTAGGGAGTTCCTATATTTTACCAAATTTCATACTTTTCATCAATACTTTCATAGATTAGTTGTTAAAATGTGTTCCTAGGTCACTAATGAGTAATCTTGGAAATCTAAATCTTGAAAAAACATTATTTTTTAGAAAATTCATGACTACACTCATTGTTTCATATGATTTCACTTCATCTTTTACCCACTTTAAGACATAGTTAATGACAACCAGAATATAGGACTTGAAATGGGAAGTGGTAAATGATCCCATGAAGTATATTCTACATGAGTTAAATATTTTTACTTCCATGATGTTATTTTGAGGCATTTCATTCCTTTTGCCTATATTCACAGTTCGCTGGCACCTATCACAGATTTGAAAAAATCCCCTTACGTCTTGGTGTAGAATGGGATAGAAAAGTCCACTTTGCATAATTTTTTCTACAATGTGTTGAGTTCCATTATGTCCTCCTATTAGTGAAATATGACACATTTTTATCACATTTGGGATTCCATTTTCAGGTATTCAATGCCTCAAAAATCCATCTACGCAACACTTGAACAGTAGTGGTTCATCCCAGTAGTAATGTTTTACTTCAGAAAAAAATCTTTTCCTCTATTGATATGAAAGATCTTGGTGAAATAAATATATGGTCAGATAATTATCAATATCATAAAACCACGGTTTCACTTTAATTCTGAATAGGTTTTCATCAGGTAAATCAACTTCGATATCAGTATCATCGTCGTCCTTGATGATGGGTAGAGGAAGTCAGGATAAATGATCAGTGATCACATTCTCCATGCATTTGGTGTCTTTGATCTCAATATCAAATTCTTATAGTAGGAGGATCCACCTTATCATCATTGTCTTTGCATCCTTCTTGTTCATTAAGTAACTTAAGGCATTGTGATCGGTTTGCACAATCACCTTAGATAAGACCATATAGGAATATAATTTCTCAAAGTCATACAAAAATGATGAGAGTTATTTATATGTAGTTATGTAGTTGAATTTGGATTCATTTAGTGTATGTATGGAATAAATATAGGACCAAATATGTGACCAACTCATTATACTAACATAGAGCCAACAGCAAAATCGTTGGAATCACACATCAGTTTGAATTCCTTGTCCCAGTTAGTTGAAATGATTATCAGGGTTAATATCAGGTTCTTCTTCAAAGTATTGAATTCCTTTTGACATTCCTCAGTGAATTCAAATAGAACTTATTTTTAAAACATGTGTTTCAATTGTCAGGAAACTTTTTCAAAGTCATTAAAAAATCACCTATAGAATCTAGCATGGCCCAAGAAGCTTTTTATACCCTTTACTGTGGTAGGTTATGGTAAATCCTTGATGACTTTGATCTTTTATGGATCTAATTCCATGCCTTATATAGAAATTTTATACTCAAGAACTATGCCTCTTTGAACCAGAAAATGACACTTCTCCCAATTTAAGACCAGGAATTTATCTTCATAGCATCGTAGGACTAGCTTCAAATTTCTTAGGAAAAAATCAAAAAATATTTCATAAATTGAGAATCCATCCACGAATATTTCCAATAATTATTCTTCCATATCATGGAAAATATGCATCATGTATCTTTGAAATGTTTTTGTATTATTACACATTCATAATTACATGTTCTTGTAGGAAAAGTTTCCAAATAGATAGGTGAATGTGGTATTTGAATAATCATCTGGGTCAATTACAATCTAGTTGTATCTTGAATATCTGTCCAGGAAATAGTAGAATTCATTTCCTGCAAGTATTTCTAAAATTTGGTCCATGAAGGTAAAGGAAAACTATATTTTCTTATTTTTTCATTTTAACTTCTATAATCCATGCCATATCTCCATCCAGTTATGGTGCATGTTGATATTAATTCATTCTCATCAGTCTTTTCCACTGTAAGTCCACATTTCATAGGCACTACTTGTAGAGGGTTCACCCATTCTCTATCAAGTATGAAAAATATTATCCATACATCTAGAAGGTTCACCAGTTACTTTTTGAAAACTTCCTTCATGGGTGGTTTGAACCACCTTTGAGATTGACATTTTGGTTTTGCATCTTCCTCAAGTATAATATTATGAGTGAAAACAGTTGTACTGATTCCTTTGATGTCTTTCGATCCCCAGGAAATTGACTGCTTGGGTCTCTTCAATACTTCAACCAATTATTATTCATGTGCATGAGATATTTTAGAGTTTATGATCACTGGTTGAGAGGTTGAATCTATTAAGTATGAATGCTTAAGGGTACTGGTTAGAGGATTCAACTCCAATGTTGGTGGTTGAATGAGTGATGGGGTGAAGGGTGGGAATGTATTCAATGTGAGAGGTTCATTGAAACTCACTTCCTCAAAATCATATTCTTCTTCTGCCTCTGAGGGTGAATCTTCACTACCTTATTCTATTTCCATGTATTCATTTTCTTCTTGGGTAAGAGATATGGTGTTGTAATCAAAATCATTTTTTGATTGTTGGGAAGCTTTGATGAGGTTGAAGACTACTTGGTCTTCTCTGACTTGAAATATTGGACTTACTTGATTCACATTTATCAGATCTTTTCCTGTGGTTGAAAATGGGCTTCCTAGAATGATGGGGATGTCACCTTCTTCTTCTATGTCCAGAACTAGGAAGTCTACTGTAAATATGAATTTTACGACTTTGACTAGAACATATTTGATAATTACTCTAGGATACTTCACTGATCGATATGAAAGTTGTAGTACTACTCAAGTTGTTTTAAGATCTTGTAGTCCCAAATTTCAAAATAAACTCATTGGAATTAAGTTGATGCTTGCTCCAAGATCACACAGAGCTCTTCCAAACTTGCACTCTTCAATAACACATGGAATTGAGAAACTTCTAGGGTATCACATTTTTTTGTGGTATTTTATGTTGAACCATAGAAGATAATTCTTCATTTAATGAAATGACACCAAGATCTTCCATGTTTATTTTTTTGGATAGAATATCCTTCATGAATTTTTCATAATTTGGAATTTGAGAAGTGGCTTCTAAAAATGGTATGTTGATGTGTAGCTGATTGTACATATCTAGGAACTTCTTATATGGTGCATCATATCTTCTTTGTCTTGATATCTCTGGAAAATAAATAATTGGATTGTATGGTTGTGGGGAAACATAAATTGGATCCTTTGGTTTCTTTGGAGTCTGGGTTTTTGTAGCTGGTTATACTTATTGAGGTGTCTCTTGTGTGGTTTTATCAACTTCTTCTTCTATTGGTGGTTGATTCTTAGGCTCTTCTTATTTCTTTTCATATCTTCCACAAGGTTTTTGAAAGTACAAAATCTTTCCAATTCTCATCACTGCATCTTTATCTTCTTCCCTTGGGTATGTCACTGTGTTACTAGGTAGAGTACTTGGTAATCTTTCAGAAAAGGTATTTGAGATATATCCCATTTGAACTTCAATATTCTACAAGGTATCTCATTAGTTCTGCATCTCTATATACTAAGTATTCATTCAATGGTCTACCTTTTGAACAAAGTTATCCATGAGATTCTCTAAGTTATTTTGGAGAAGAGTGGGTTGTTGTTGAGGCCTTGGATGAGGTGTCTGAAATTGATGTTGTGCTGTTTGGGGGAAAGGTTATTGTTGCACTTGTTGATGTGGTCTTGGTACGGGGTTCATGGTTGGATACCCTAGTGGTCCTTGATTTCGAAATGGTTCTTGACCATTTATTTGTTGATAATAGTCTTGATTGTTCTGAGTTGGCTGATAATTTGGTCACTGTTGAAAATATTGTTATTGATGTTAGAATGGTGGATTTTGCTGATTGTAATTGATGTAATTAAAATCTTGATCTTGTGGTTCTTCAACTCCTTCCTTACAGTCTTGATATAAGTGTGTGTTACCTCACATTTTTCATTATTGTATTTCCATCATAGTGGAAGGAGGGATTTGTCTAGAAGGTAGATGAAATGATTTTAGATTTTTTGTTAGCACTTCGAATTGTGTTTCTAGTCTTGTATTCTCTTCCACTTGGTGGATACCATGTCGAGGTGGTCCACGATCATTTTTCCACAGGCTGACATTGTGTGTGTCTTCATCTAAGATAGATCTTCCGGCTTTTGTTGTCTTGAACATTAGTCCTCCATCATCGGTAGAATCTAAGACTATTTGTGTGGTTTGCTAGAGACCTTGGAAGAAGGTTTGTAGCTAGATCCACATGTCTATTCCATGGTGTGGGAATTTCCTCATCATCTCCTTGAATTTGTCCCATGCTTCCCATGAAGATTCTCCATTAGTCTGAGTGAAGTTCTTAATGTCGTTTTGGAGCTTCCAAGTCTGGATTGGTGGAAAGTATTTGTCTAATAACTTCTTGGTAAAATCATACCAATCCATGATTGACTTGGGAACTTCACTTTTAATCAAATACTTAGCTCGATCTCATAAGGAAAATGGGAATACATGGAATCTTATTGCGTTTGAATATACTCCTTGGTTTCAAAAGGTGTCACAAACTTCCAAGAAGTTGGAGATATACTCATGTAGGTCTTCACTCTGAATTCCACTAAATTTCCCCATGTTCTAGATCATATTAATGAGTCCATGTTTTATTTTGAACATACGGTCTTAGATAAAAGGTTGCACTATGCTTGGGGTTGCTCCATGGATTGGTGGAAATACATAATTCATTATGGTTCTTTCTTATTTCATTGGGTGCTCTCCAAAAACTAATTGATTCAGATTCAAAGGGTTTTTAAGGTTAGGTCTTGCTTGATTTTTTTTAATTGGCCATGGTTGATTGGTCGTGTGCAATAAGGTACCGTTCGATCTCAGGATCAAAGGCTAGTTTTTCTTTTGTCTCAATTCTATTTGAACAAGTAAAAGGACCTTGGTATATGGATTATACCATGAAACAGAGACACAAGGGTGCCTTGAAGAATAAATAAGTAAAGGGGGTCAGGTAAAGGTAATCCCATCTATCTTTTCCAGAGGTTTTTCAAGAACAGTGTTGCCTCCCCAAAAACGGTGCCAAAATTTTATGCGCCTGCATGCGTCATTGAATTTTTATAGGCTATGGTCATATTAGAATTGTTTATTTCCCAAACTTCATTTACTATTTAGGTGTAGTATAGTGACGGTTCGGAGTTGATCCCATGGGGATTGTAAGTTGGCACTGATAATTGATGGGTGAAGACCCTTTGGGGTAGGAGTCCTTTATAGTTTTCTTCGGTTTGGGAAATATTAGATCTATGGTGGTTGATGGTTTCTTCAATAATGAGAGATGGATTCGGATCAATTTTGGGTATCTGTAGAAAAGATGATCTTAATTCTGACTTGGTAGTATCCTAAGGTTTAGGCTACTAAGAAAGCGGGGTTCACTAGTTGATTTTGTTCAAATCAACTAGTTCTACCTAGTAGGTGGCTATTCCTTGATTAGGAGATAGTAAAAACCTAGATGCATTGATCTTGGATTTTAAGGAATAATCATTTTAGGTTATTGGTCATAGCCAAATATACTCCAACCAATATAGAGTCCTTTACTTGAATAGCTCGTGGTCAAGGATGTTCAAATGAATTAGAAAAAAAATTAACTTATATCTTGATTATTATACCATAAGGTTACCAAGTTAATAATTAAAGATTTATTATGTATTCAGATACACCTACTCTCGGGCCCTACCCTGAGTGGTTTATCCACTCATGGTAGGAATTAATGTAAAAAAAGGAATAATTGAAAACGTGATTGATATGATAAGAATGTTTGAATTAAAATATTTAATACACATGTAATTATTAAGATTCATAAAAAGAGGGAGAGCATGAAATCAGTGATTAAAGAGATGTAAATCACCATTCAATCATGTACTTACTTGGAATAAGAGAGGAAATGGATTTAACATGAATTCGTTGATGATTGTTTATGAATGATGGTGGTGATGAGAAAAGGGAATGAAAGTGATGATGAAAAAAAATCCATGACACTTGTATTTAAAAAATAATAATGAAAGCGATGAAGAAATTTGAGTTTAGAGGGAAGGGAATATAAGGAAACTCAAAGGGAACAAAAACCACAAGAAAATTCTACTTTGGAATCTCTTCAAAACTACTGCCAGGATTCTTTATTTATAGCCAAAAAATTACACGATGTGTAATGAGATTCACGTCATGTAATGTTTAATCCATGTATATATCTATGGTTTTTTTATATATGTGTATCTTGTGCATATCTCTTCTGATATTTTAAAGTTTTACTTCTTTCACGATGTGAATCCTAGTCTCATGGCATGTATCCTCTTTCCAGGTGAATCTTTAGAGTGGATTTCCCATTCAAGTGGTTCATAATGTGTATTCAAAGCTCATGAACTGTAATGGATTCTTTGCATGAAAATTTCACGAATTGAGTCATGACTTACTTCATGACATCTAGAATACTGTGAGACTCTATTACACGATGTGGTCTGAGGTTTCACGATGTGTAATAGGCACTTATCTTTTTATTCATTTTATTCTTTAAAGCCTTGGGAACCTATTTCCTGAAAAAATTGGCATATACCAAGTGAATTATCAAATATATCATTGAAGAAACTTAATTAAATGAAAAAAAAGTATATATTATTTCAGATTATCAGGCTCCCTAAGGTGAAACACTAGGGTATATAAATCCCTTATCACACAAGTCCTCTAGTTGTTTATTCAACTCCACTAATTTCATAGTGTCCATTCTATAGGTATTATTTGATATAGGTCTTTCATTAAGGAATTTTTTGATAGAAAACTCGACTTCATGATCTGGTGGATGTCCTAGTAATTCCTCAAGAAATACATCAATTTATTCCTATACAATAGGTACATCCTCAATTTGAATATTAACTTTTCCATTCGTAGATTGTATCTAATCTTCTTCTCCAAGAATCTCATTTAGAAGAGATATTGTTGGTGGATCTAAACATGACCCAGATGATGAATTATCTACTCTAAATATAAATAATTTCACATATTCATCACGAATCATAATTTCATTCTCTTTAAAATAATTTTTTTAATTATATTTTAAAATATATTACATGCCAAATATTATATCAAATTTGACCATAGGTATGATAATAATATCATTAAATAGAGCACATTTATGTTTCATAATGGTCACTAAATAAAAAATACATTTTTCATTGAGATTTCCACAAGGAGTTTTGACTAAAAACCCTCTTCTTAAGGTGATAAGGAAATATCTAATTTTTTTAGAAAACATGAAAGATATAAAAGAGTATGAGTATCTAGAATAAAATAAATAATTTTATAAATTTGATTCTATGATTAAAGTATATTCCATTGAATCATTGAAAACTTCAACCTCACAATAGTGATCACATAAGATTGGTCTTATCCCCTCAGCCTCTTATGTGGCAGGTTCCCTTGATACTTGGGAATTAGTGTGAGTAATTCTCCATTTATCTACAATTGAATCATTGTACATCATTTATTTATTTCTTACCCTTTCATTAATTATCCTAATGACCCTTATCTCTACACTTGTAAAAAACCCCATTCCCTTAAAACTTTTCCTATGAGGTTTCTTCCCACAATTTTCACATGATATAAATTTATTCATTACCTTATTCTTATATGACTCTTTAAATTTTTCATAGTTCTTAATTAGCCTCTTATTCTCTTTATTTCCCTTGAAGAAATAGGATCTATAATGTTCCTTATCTATTTCGATGGAACATAATATCATTTCATCCTATGATGAAAACATTTGAGAAACCAGTTCCCTTAAGGAGTTTGTCTTAATTCCTTTAAATAAATAGTAAATTTTTTGTTGAGTTGAAAGTTATACTTTCTAAATTTTCTATCCTTAGTTTTGAAAGTTACAACACACTTTCTTAAATACCATGCTTTACTAACTTTTCATATTTCAATATTTTATAGTGTTTTTGTATAAAACATCCAGTTCTACCATACATATAAAAAAATTTATAATTATAAAAATATGAACTCTATATTTGTTTGGAAATACAATGTTTATTCCATCATATGAACTTGGTTTAGTTCATTGAACAATCATAATTTTATTCCATCAGACTAACAAATCCTGGTCCATCAGACTAACTGAGTTTGGTTCATTATACTAACCAATTTTGGTCCATCAAACTAAAGAAGTTTTGATTAATCATACAAAGAATAATTTATTCCATCAAAATAATAAAAATTTATAATCAGATGATCAAAATTATTTCTATTAGATGGAAGTTTGTTTTTTAGCATTGTTATGATACTATCAAAACAAACATCATAAAAATTTTGTACAGATCATGTTGATCTTTCAATATGGTGCTCTTATAAGGAAATTACAACCAACTCCAAGAACCAAATAATATGACCATTGGAGAACTAACTATAAATAGAGGTGCATTCATGGAGGTGGAAGAAAAGATTATTTTATAACTCAGCCCGTCTAAATCTTACTCTTTGGTAACATATTGTTACTTATGCTTTGTAAATATTCAGAGAGGTTTAGTTATAAGGAATCTGAGTAAGGATTGTAAATTACTTAGAACCTTTTTTATTTTCATTCATTGTGTCTAATATAATTTTAAATCAAAGGATTTTGGGGATAGGAAGATAGATGATTTCGATTAGGTTGATCGAGGGCTTCCAGGGATAGGAAGATAGCTTATTCTGATCAAGTAGGTTGAGGGATTTTGGGGATAGGAATACATAGCTTATTTTGATCATTATTATTGAGGTCTTTTTTGTAAGAAAGATAGATAAATTTACCATTATGTTAAACTATGGAAACATTAAGTTAAGTTTATTGACTTATTTTAAAATAAAGGTTAAAGTATTTGTATTATTTTATAAAGTTTATGTAAGTTTAAATTTAAAACTTTATAAAGTTATATTTTACTTTTTTTACAAGATCTTATTTCTGCTTTAAAATTTGTTTATAAATTTTTACTTTTAGTAAATTTACTAAACTTTAATATTTTGAACTGCCTGTGTGTCTGATATGGTAACTTTGAACATCCGACGATATCTATATCTGATAAATCATAAATAAAATGTTTGGGATTTAAATTTTTTTTTAATTTTTTAAACTAAAATTCACCCACATCCCTATAGATTGTTGTACTCTTTGATCCTATAATTTGTATTAGAGTAGCTTCTACTACTTAAACTTGCTATATTTTACAATTTTTATATTAAGAAAGTTTCTAAAATTTTACAAATTTTGTATAAATTGCCATTACACTAACATTTACTTACATAAAGAGTGTATTTATTATTTCTTAAAGATATAAAGTTTGAATCTTAAAACTCTTGAGAATATTAATCCTATAAGACCACCAATTTTTTATAGTGCTAATTATGAATATTGGAGAGATAAAATGAAGACCTTTGTTATCAATACTATGGTAGATAATTTGGTTGTGCTTACTGGTAACTATATGATTATAGAAAAGTATTTTTTGACATTTACAACTCAAGAAAAGTAAAATTATCACTTGGATTATAGATTTATAAATAAATTACTTTGTTCAATGACCAAAAATGTATATAGTTACATATCTTTGTGTGAAGTTGCTAATAATATTTGGATAAAGTGAAAAATTACTCATTTTTTGACTTCCTAAGTTATTGAAACAATAAGTGAAATGATTAGAGCTTACTATCAAGAATTTTTTTTCTTACTTGGAGAATCAGTTACAAAGATGAATCATAGATTTAGGATGATAATTGATAATTTATAATCCCTTGATGATAAAGATCTTACTGATAAAATTTTAGTTGAGAAAACTATTGAAATTATTCCTGGAGAGTGGAATATAAAAGAACATCTTTAGATGACATAAAGAATATTATAAAGTTGAGTTTAGATGATCTAATTGTAACTCTCATGTAGTATGAGGGAATATTTAAAAGATATTATAAAAAGTGAAAAATAAAAATGGAGTATCTTTTACTTCTAATTCATATATTTTTAAGAAAGTTAGAACTACAAAGAAAGTTTCAAAGTCTCCAAAGAAAAATAAAGTTTCAAGTGTTGGAAGAGAATATTTCTAAGTTGGAATCTTCAACAGTAGAGTTAAAGAAAAATTAATATAACTTTAGAAATCTTAAAGTTATTATAAATAAATTTCATAAGAATAATTTATTTTTTTCTAGACACTTGATGTTTTACAATCGAAACTTCTAATTGTATATTTGTTTAAATGAATCATTCTCCATATATTTTTCTATATTTTTATATAAATATTTATTTAAACTAAATTGTTTCATATAATTGTTTTTCTAACATTTCAGGTACATTTTCTCTACCTTCCTTATTCTTTTTTAAAATCACAAAGTGATAGAATTTATTGGGAATAATTTTCTTAAGAAATTATTATCTTACCAATGTTCGAACAAATATTATGGATAAAGTTTGTTGGAAAAAAGGGTTGACACAAATATAGGGTAGATCAAAAATAAAATGAAAGAAGTATTTTAAGAAGAAAAAAAAGAATGAAATTATTAAATGCATAAAGTAAAAGGGATTGTAAGTTTTTCCAAAGTTATTAGTTTTTTTATTTAAGTGTTTTGTTTTGTGATTTTCAAAAAGGGGGAGATAATTGAGTTGAAAGTTATAATTTTTACATTTTCTATCCTTAGTTTTGAAAATCACAACACACTTTATTAAATAGCATGTTTTACTAAATTTCTATATTTCAAGATTTTATAGTATTTTTTTATAAAACATTAAATTCTTCCAGACACAGAAAACATTTATAATCATATGAATATGAACTCTATATTTGGTTGGAAATAAAATATTTAGTTAATCAGACAAACTTTTCTTAGTTCATTAGATGATCATAAGTTTATTCAATCAACTAGAAAATGTTTAGTCATCTGACTGACAGAGTATAATTCATCAAAATGAATAAGTTTATTCTATTAGACTAATGAAGTTTGGACCCATCAGAAAAAAAAGAATTTATTCAATCATAAGAATAAAATTTATAATCATGTGATCAAATTTATTTCTATTGGATGGAATATTTTTTCAGCATTGTGATGATGGTACCAAAACGACCATCATATAAAGTTTGTATAGATCATATTGATCTTTAAATATGGATATCATTCATGGATGTTGTAACCAACTCTAAGAATAATGGAATATAACCATTGGAGTTGTGCCTATAAATAGAGGTTCATTAATGGATTTGGAA
Organism: Viscum album; assembly: GCA_963277665.1. Taxonomy (NCBI): domain Eukaryota; kingdom Viridiplantae; phylum Streptophyta; class Magnoliopsida; order Santalales; family Viscaceae; genus Viscum; species Viscum album. Next base: position 1,109,396,724 of record OY728162.1, on the reverse strand, counting down.
GAAAATATTCTTTTTTGACTCAACCCGTTTGAAGTTTACTATATTGAAACATCTTGTTACTTATGATTTTAAATATTCAGAGAGTTTTTTGTTCTAATAAATACAAGTGAAGATTTTAAATTCCTTAGAGCCTTTTGAATTTTCATTCATCATGTTTGATTTATGTTTAGATCGAGGGATTCTGGGGACCAAAAAATAGTTGATCTAGATCAGCTTTATCAAGGGATTCCTAGGATATAAAGATAGCTGATTTTAATTACGTTGATCAAGGGCTTACAAGGATATAAAGATAGTCTTGATTCTAATCATTTTGATCGAGTTATTTCTTGTAAGAAAGATAGATAACTTTATGATCAGGTTAAACTATAAATACCTTAAGTCAAGGTTATTGAAATTATTTACACTAAAGGTTAAACTGTTCATATTCTTTTATAAGGTTTCTATAAGTTTTTCTTTATAACTTTATAAAAATTCTATTTTACTTGTTTTTAAAATATCTTATTTCCATTGTGTAATTTGTTTATAAAGTTTTATTTTTAGTAAATTTACTAAAATTTAATATTCTAGATAGTTTTTTGTCTTATATAGTAACTATGAACATTTGAAGATATTTTTTTATGATAAATCTTAAATAAGAGGTTTGGGATTTTAATTGTTTTAATTTTTTAAATAGAAATTCACCCCCCTGTAGATTGTTATACTCTTTAATCATGCATATTTCCATTTTGATTATATATGTAATTCGTAGCATACCTGGATAGTATTTTAAAGGTGGTATCATACTCCAAAACACTTTTTCCATCCTTTTTCTTTAATTTAAAGAACTTTCTATTCATTTCAATGTGTTGCTCATGAGGGAAATATTTATCAAAGAATAATTATTTAAAATATCTCTACTCTATATGTTCTATTTCTTATTCATCCTAAGTATTCTAGATCAATGACCTCCATTGATCAGAATCACCCATAAGAAAATAAACTCCCAGCATAACATTTTCCATTTCATTTCATCCTAAGTCAAGCAATATCTTTTTGAGATTTTAATTTATTACTCATCTACCACCATATTAGTAGTTTCACTAAAATATTGAGGCTTATTTCACATGAAACGATCCAATATAGTTGTATCATTCTATATAATATAATTTTTATCCATATGTGTATGGTTATTATACATAACCTAGTTCATATTCCCTTATATGGCCATGATATTCTCATCTCCAATAATAACTATATTGGTTTTCTCAGTAGGTAAATCCTTACATTGACTACGAGTATTGATTATTTTTATTCCATTAGGTGTCATCACTAAATAATGTCACACACTAAATTATCTCATAATAATAATCAACATTGATCCATAAAATTAAAATCCCTCTAATAGTAAATTTTCTCAAATACTATAAGGGGTTATCATAATTTTCATGTTATCTAAGTTCATTTAAAATCTAATTCTCAATATTTCTACTAAACTTCCTCTAATATTGACTATAAAAAAACAAATATAATAACCTAGAGTCTATATCCACTTTATTACATTGGAATATATAAAATGGATCTGATCCTGAAGGATCCAGCAGTTTATTAGTCTTATAGATTCATATTCATACATGACACCCATTGTATATTGGGAATAAAATATAAAACATAAAAAATTTGAAACTTTTTCACCCTCAAAACCCATTCAAAGATTTCTTTTTAATAACCTATGGAAATTAATTAAGATAATGGTGAGATAAAATTATCATTGAGGTTTATTTATAGAAGTTATCATGAGTAAATAAGGCATTATCAATATGTCCAGGTAAATAACTAGAAATGTGTTTCATTTAATCAATAACTTGAGTATGAAATGAATCCATGGATAATATCAATGCAGTAATATCATGAATAATAATAATAACTGAATTATAAATTAAGGAAATTCACAATTTTGGAGATCATTATCTAAGACATCATGATATTTATTCAATCAATACCTTATGCCAATAAATTTTAAAACTATGGTTAAAGACCCATTTAATTCGGATAACTAATTTGCCTCATGAGACCTATCAATGCATCAATGGGCTATATAATTCTAATACCCACCCATCACTTTATGTATAATTAATCCCTCATATATTTAATTATCAACTTAAATAATCAATATTCCTTATCAAAAAATGTCTTTATCGATTAAAGATTACAGATTAACAATAATTCCTCATTTTATCAAATAACTTTCAAAGTAAAACCCCATATGCAGAAATGGTATAGGGTTTAGGAAATAATAATATATATGATACAATTAATAGGGATATTTAAGATAAATTTATTGTCTAATTATCATAATAAAATTAAAATTTCAAGAGAAATTTAATGTACACAAGATTAATCAATAGATGAGAGATTCCCATTAGAAAAGTAGTTTTATAGTAAAATCAATTCTTTTAAAGAATATATGTGAATGGAAATGAAACATTTAAAATGAGTTTTCATATATATTTACCTTATCAAGAATCATTTAGATATTAAAAAATAATCTAAATAGAATAAAACAGTTATGACAGTGGGAAAATCCATTAATATCACATACATTAAAACAAAAAACTTTTTTTGACATTTATAAATAGGTTGAAAATAACCCTTCTGGAAAAAAATTAGTAAGATTCATTTAAAACATTGTAAAAAATATAGTATCACTTAAAATTTCCTTAATAAATCATTTCATTAAATAAAAATTAATTTTTCAAAATAGTTTTTAAGAATATGTACATTAAACAAAATTGTACTTGATCAAAAAGAGAAATAAGTTCAGATTTTATTTTAAACATTTTTCTTGAAAGAATAACATGAATTGAGTCATTAATAATCATTAATAAATATATATTCATATTAAACACCTAAAATTTAATAATATATACCACATAAAATTAAATAGGTGCATAATACCAAGTATGTCTCAATGGAGTGTAAATTGAGACAAAATCGGTTACCCTGGGTCTGTCTCGTCATGTGTGTTCTGTATCTTATTGAATAATAAACATATGTTAATTATTTAATTTCTTAGGAAAATTTTTTAATTTTATTATTCCTTTTATTTTATTTATTATCATATTATATTCAATTACTTATTCATTTAAGTTCATTCCGGCCCTTTTGATGATATTCGGCTCATATGTCCAAAATGAATTTAGTAGGTTGACTATGGTAAATGAGTTAATTATTCCACCATATCTAGAATAATATTAATTAAATAATTATAATTTTTATTCATTAATTATAATTTTACAACCAATCAATAAATATGGTTTTTAAAAATGAATTATGTTGCAATCATGGTGATGGTAAGTCGTACGTACGCTTGAGTAACGTTTCCATTTTTCAATGATTGTGAAGGAAAGAAATTAAGTATTATTTTTTATTTATATAATGATAATTATATAATAAATATCATATTATTTCTTTAAATAAACTTAAATATATCATCAATGTGATTTAGTGATTGAAAATGAATCACATCACTTCGCAAGGTGGTAGTCTATCGTACACACAAACGATGTGATTATTTTTCAATGGATGGTAAGGTAAGAAATTATTTGATATATTAATTTTCAATAATGATAAATATTTAATTAATATCATATATATATATATATATTAAATCCATCTTTATAACTATTCATGATATTTGGTGATGGAAAACAAATTGCATCAGTTCGTGAGGCGGTAGTTCACTATACACATGAATGACGGTTTCGTTTCTTATTTTATGGAAGAGGAGATGGATATAGGTTATTACATTTACATAATAATATCTCAGTATATGGAATATAATATTTTTATTATTTTAATTTGGTTTAAGAAGATTTTAAGGAGGTGGAAGAAGAAATAAAATAAAAACTCTCAGTTAAAAATGATACCTCTTCTTCAGAGAACCTCTTTAAGATTATACCTAAAGCCTTATTAGGTTGGTTTTATAATCAAAATAGAGACTATAGGTTGTATGAAGGTATTTAAGGAAGTTATTTTGGTAGGTATTTTCCAAACCAAAAGTCTCTTGAAGTGTGAACAAGTGATGGTAATAGGTTCCCTTTTATAATTTAGGTGAGTGGAACACTTGTAATTTTTCAAATTTTTACAATAACACCGAGTCACTTTCTTGGAAAAAAGGCTCAAGAAGGGATCATTATCAAACCTTAAATGAGATAAGGTCGATATATGATCATAAAATAGAAATTATATAAGTTTTTATTCCACCTTAACCCATATGTTTTTAGTTTAACCCCTGATAAAAAAAATTTAACCTTAACCATGATAACAAATTTTTACTGTTTTTTCTATTCATTATGGTAAAAATTAAGTTAAAAATATTTCCTAATATTAATTATTTTTATTCAAAATATGGAATAAATTTTATCAAATTAAATTCACATAATTGTTAAAAAAAATTAAAATTAAACTCGCAATCATGATGAAAATGTGGTTTTCCAAAGAAAACGTTTTCTTAAGTATAAAAAAAATTATATCAAAATAAATATAAAATTGATTTCAATGAACCAAATTGGATTAATAATAATATAATATAACTAATTTTATTTTTAAAACCATTTTAAAACAAAATTTAACTTTTAAAATTATTGAAATGAAAAGATGGTTTTCAATAAAAATCAATATTTTTCACTATTTATTGAAAAATCAATCTTTTCTGAAAAATCCAAAAAATTCACAATAAGATAATTTTGATATGATGATTTAAAAAAATAATTTCATTTTATTAAATAAATTTTCTAAAAGTGGAAAAAATAATCATATTATCTACGCACAAAAATAAATTAAAAACACTTTTTGAAGAAAATATATTTTTTGTAGAATAAAATGACTTTACAAGAGTGTTTATTTACTAAGAATTAATAAATAAATTTTTATTTAATATAAACTTAATATATATTTCATAATTTTTTTATTCCTATTCATACCCACCAACTCAACGGCAATGCTATAATGGACATAAAATAAAATTTCCTTATTTGTTTAAGCTCGGTGTTGTGTGTTGTATACGCTATCGAACATAATGTTCTTAAAAAAATGATATATTATATTTTTACCTCCTACAATAATTTCATCTTCAAAATTTTAATGAATATTAAATTTTAAAAAAATGAGGGTGGTTTTTCTTCATAACATCCCTAGGTTCCCATGTTACTTTCTCCATTAAATGATTTCTCAAAAGTACCCTTACTAGTCGAGTCATCCAGTTCCTAAAAACTTACTCTCTAGTGTCAAGAATATGGATAATATCTTCACAGTAGATAGATCATTTTTGAATTCTATTTCTTCATAGGTGAGAATATACATTGGGTTTGGCATGTACTTCCTTAACAATGATAATGTAACACATCATTTAATTTATAGATACTTGGTGGAATTGCTAATAGGTTAGACAAAAATCTAATTATTTAAAAAATTTCAAAGGTTTAATGTACATGGGGATAATTTTTCCTTTCTTACTAAACCATATAACACCCTTCTATGGAGATACTTTCAAGAAAATAAGATCTCCCACTTGAAATTCCATTTCTTTACTCTGGTTATCGATATAATTCTTTTTCCTACTTTAATCTTCTTTAATATGATTCTAAATAGTATTTACCTTTATTATTGTCTCTTAAATAGGTTTTGGGCCTATAATATTCCTTTCACCAACTTTATCACAAAAATTTAGAGTATAATATATCTTTCTATATAATGTTTCATATAGCACCATTTGAATACTTGAGTGGAAGGTATTTTTATTAGAAAACTCTACAAAAGGTAAATACCAATCCCACATACCTTGAAAGTCAAGTGATAATGATCTCAACATGTCCAATAATGTTTTAATAGTCCTTTCAGACTGTCCATTGATTTGAGGGTGATAAGTGGTGCTCAAATGAAGCTCATTATCCAGATCCTTCTAAAGGATTTTCTAGAATTTTGATGTAAATTATGGATCAAGATCACACATGATTTAAAGAGGTGTGACATGAAGTCTTAAAAATTTATTAATATAGTATCTTTAAAGGCACTCAAGAGTTCAATATTCTCTTATAGAAAGGAAATGTTCATATTTGGTGAGGCGATCAACCCATATTACATCATTCTTTCTATCAGTCTTTGGTAATCTAGTGATGAAGTCCATAGTAATTTTATCCCAATTAAATATAGTAATAGGTAGAGGTTTCATGACTCCTCTAGGATGTTTTCTCTTGGTATTAACCTATTGAAAAACCAACCATCTTAAAACATAATCAACAATTTCCCACATTATATTATCCCACCAAAAATGTTCCCAAAAATCCCTATACATCTTAGTACTATCAAGGTGTATAGAGAAATTTTAGCTATAAGAATCAATTAATAATTCCCTTTTCAGCTCAAGTAAAAATGGGACATGGTCTCTTTCCAAATTTAATAATGTCATCTTTATAAACAAAGTCTACCAATTTTTCATCATTCATGTCTTTAATTTTCTTTTGAGAATTATCATAATCAAATTAAGAAATTTTTATATTTTCTAATAAATATGGTTTTGAAATCATTTAAAAAATGTGTGACATCTCCCCTTCCTTAATAACTCCTATATCTATCTTTACTAGATCCATGAATATAAGATCCCTATAAATCCTCATTTTTGTTAGAACTCTATGATCTTTTCTGCTCAATGCATCCACTTCCTTATTTTCCATCCTTGGGTGGTAGTGTATTGAGCAATCAGAATCCTTGAGTAGATCAATCCACCATCTTGGACTCATATCGATCTCTTTATATGAAAATATGTATTTCAGACTCTTATGATCTGTGTATATCTAACATCTATCTCCATTGTGTTAATGTATCCATCTCTTTAAAGAAAAGATTTTGGATATCAACTCAATATCATTAGTTGGATAATTATTTTTATGAGCCTTTAACTACCTATATGCAGAAGCAATAACTTTATCATTATGTATAAGGATATAATTGATTCCCTTCTTCAATGCATCATTATATATCACAAATCCATCATTTCCTCATAGTAAAGTCAAAATCGGGGCATTGAACAATCTTGTCTTTAATTTTTCAAAAAATCATTCATGTTCCTTTTTCGATGTGAACTTAATCCCTTTACGTGTAATCTTGATTAATGGGTTAGCCAATCAGGAAATTTTTTTAATGAATTAATGGTAGTAACCTACCAAACCAATGAAACTATGTACCTCCATTATGTTCATTGGTGTAGGTCATTCTTGGACTGACTTTGTCTTCACAGGATCAACTAAGATTCTATCCTTGGAGACAATATGATCAAGAAAATAAAATTTATAAAGCGAGAACTCACACTTTCTAAATATACCATATAACTCTTTTCCTCTAAGAGTATTAAGAATAATCTTCAAGTGATTCTTGTAGGTTCTAGGTGCAGTAGAAGCATGCGATGGGTCATACCCAACTTTGATTTTTTCCTTTATTAGGGATAAATCTAAGAATTACACAATGATAAATGCCATGATCTATGGAATTGAATAAAATAATATATAAAAGGGATAAAATTTTAGAACCGGAGAGAGGACCATCAAATATTATTTATAATAAATTTAATTAAATAATTTCCTTATTTGAATTCTTTATTCATTGATGGATATAACAATAGATCTTCATTATACCATCATTTTTTATAGGAATCAAGGGAAAATTTCCTCTAACGTTGATCCACATGTGATCTAAAAAATTTTAAATATCATCAAAGGAATCTTTGGGTGCTAGCACAGAAGATCCTATCACTTGCATAGTTTGCCTTTGATCGCCTCAAGAACCACTTCCAAAGTGTTCTCTTATATCTCTCTTAACTTGATAGTGGGAGGTGGAGGAAGATCGCTCTCCATTCTTGGGAGTGTTCTTAGAGAAGGGAGCTCTCTAGGTCTTGTGAGGATTCTCTAAATCCATTTTTCACAACCAAAACAAATTAATTGGCTCTAATAGAAAATAATATAATTGGTTTTATATACTGTTATGGTTAAAATAAAATAGTTGCACAAGTGCCCTTTATTATTTATTTAATCCATGCAGAACCCCATATCAAATAATAATAATAATGTTATTATTATTATTTCTTAACATGTGCATAACTTGTTGATTAAATTAAATATTATTTAATCAAATAATATTCAATATTTATTATTTCTCACTGGACTATTAAACTCAGTCTACCTTTCCTCTATAATATTTATCGATAACTGAATAATGACTATTTATTTATTAAATAAATATCACTTCATTATTCTCTATTAAAAAAATAAATATTATATTCACTAAATAGAAAATAAATATTTATTAAATATTTTTTTCACATTATATTATCTTGAATAACTGGTGACAAAATAAATGTGATCAAGAAAGCATGGATAATTGTTAAACCACATACAGGAAAAATATTATTAAAATTATTAAATAATAAATATTATTATTATTATTTAACTCATATTCTGGATACACTTAGTGTGTGACCCTCTAGGACTCTTTCTCAGTGGAATTAGTCAAAGTAGCTTAAAATCTATGGTTAACGTCTAGAATTATGCCTACGCACCCATAGAGAAACAATTTAATGTTGTAATGACATTATACCTCATACAGATGCTTAATGTGTAATATAATCTCTTTATCATGGTATCTCCAATCAAGCAGGTTGCATGTTGGTGCCATCAACCTATATGCATGATGTCTCTTTCTTTGACTTCTTGGAAATTGAGCTGGCCCATAATACACCATGGCCATGGATTTATTTAGGATATATCATTTACATCAAAGGACCTGAGATATTAACTTTCGTAATAGAATATAATGGAAAAAAAATTTCCCACATTATTCATTAATTCAATATTACTCATGATGCGCCCAATGTATCCTACCTCACCGTGAACATCTATTTGTTGGGACCACTTTAGTAATTGAGTTGTATTTATTTTCAATGAGGTCAATGAATGGCCATGATGAATGGAAATAATGGTAAAAGACACTCTCCTAAGTGAAATAGAGAATGCAAGTCAGACGATTGAAGTACTGATCTTGAAAAGTTCAAAAGAACTTGTATCATGTGTGGTACAATGTTTACAACATTGAAATAGAATCCTTTTAAGGATGAATGAAGTACTTTTTATTTGATAATCCAAAATGAAATGAAGAGGAGAATGTTAAAAAGAGGCTTGGACTTTAGGGTGGTCATAATGAGGTTGGTGTTGTGTTTATTGATAGCCATGAATTTTTTTGTATACTAGTTTTCTACCAAGTTTTTATAAGGTATTACATAAAAAATGGGGCCAGCCCACGAGCTAGCTACCCCAGCATCAACTTGAGGCACATGTGGGACCGCAGGGGGTCGACCGCGCTCATGGGGAAGCCTAGGTAGAACTAGCTCGCAAGAGGTGTGTGCGGGATGTCTATAAGCCCGTAGGAGTGCGTGCACGGTGATCAACCCGTGCGCAGGAGGCATGAGTGGGTGTAGAAGCGATCCCGTAGAGAACCAGTGTGGGGCGGCACCGAAGGGGTGAGAGGATATTTCTGAGCGGTGTTTGGGAAGAGTTGGTTAATAAACCACGAGAAAACCGCGGCACGTTTCGATGTGGGATGAGTTTTAAAAACGCGGAGAAAATCCTATCCGCTCATCTAATCTCGCGAGTGATCTCAACCGCACACCTCATCCCGCGTCCTGCATTATAATCGTGGCCATCCAAGATCAATTCGAGGTGATCCAATGGTTGTGGCATCATCTTCAACCTCTGATTGCATGGAGTGAAACCCAACACTGCTACTCACCATCACCACTACTGATCCACCGTGATTGCACTCTCAATCAGCGTTGATGATGAAAACTCTTGCATGGTGATAGTTTGATCGAACTGAGACCATGCATGAAATCTACGTCTTGCATGCATAATATTTCGAAGAAGGCTAAAGCAAACGGATTTGTGAGGCCTTAATTATTGTCTGAGATACATGGAGGATCCATGTGAGATTCATGCAAGGAAATTGTGCATGTTATCTTACCTCTCTGCATGAAGATAGGATCCCACGTTTGTAAAAAGGAAACACCCGAAATATGCGGCATATCTTTGATGCGGGTTTTAATGGTTTGAAGAGCTGAGGATCTCGTGTATTCAAAGGGATATCTTTATGGAATATGACGTGGATTTGGAATGAAAAAAAAATCCTATCCTTGACTATAAAAGAAGGCAACCCGAGGTAAAAAGTGTGGCCATCCTAGAATAAGAAGAACACGAACTCTCTGTATTGCAAAAGGAAGAGTTGTGTCTCTTGTGCGCGGAGAGTTTCCACGCACCCTACACGAAGGAGATCCGAACCCCATGTGAGGTACCCACAAGTGTGCGATAGGTTCTTTTGAACCCTTTTCGCATCTTTGTGTGGAGCATCCCGAGAGTCCTGGACCCTTGTTGTAGCTCATGTGGAATGAACCAAGATCCTCTCTTGGTTCTGTGAAGGAGTTCTTGTGCACTCCTTGTGCGAAAGAAGGATACGCCTACATCCGCACCCTGTTTTGAAAACTCTACTACCTATAATATATACATATATATATATTGTATGTTTTTGTAGGGGCTCATGTGTGGTTAAGAGTAGACAGTTCATACCTTTGGGTGTTGTGTGTACAAGAAGGAGAAGAGATAACCTTGGTTGTGCATTCATGGATAAGGAATAGGAATATAGCATGCATGATACACATACACGTATATGCATGAGGCAAGATACCCACGCACGCCCTAACTATACCCATTCGGGTTGTGAAGAAAAAGAAAAAAGGAAAATAGGGTTCAAGTTGGTGTCCATGTGAATGGTTTGAAGAAGAGGACTTGAATCCTTGGTTGATAGAAGAATAAGTTTTCACAAGGAAAGGTTTACTCATTCAGGTCTGAAGAAACAAAAATAAATAAACCCAAACAAATCACCTAACTAGGTGAAAAAGTAAGAAAGAAAAGGAAGAAGGTAGACCAATTGATTTGGTTATACATGCACTCATGTGCATACATTAAAACATTCAAATCAAATGAGAAAGAAGAAAAGAAAGAATAATAAGAGAAGAATAGGCTACGTGTGTTTGCTCAAAGATTTATCCTCATTCGGGTTCTCACACAAGAAGAATAAGAAGAGGTGAATGCATGATTCCATGCATGCACATGCACACGTGGAGTAACTCAAATAAAGAATCAAAACAAGTGTGTGCATGTGTGATAAAAAAAGGGTGCAATATCATTGCATAAACAATAATTGCACCAAGAAAATGAGAAGAGAATAAGAAGAAAGAAAAGAGTTCAACTACATGCCATATGCATGATCACATGAATTTATGAACAAGAGAAGTACTCACTCTGATGATTCCAAGTAAGCCAATATTCATTTCCTGAATAATCACATTGGTATATGTGATTCTTTCTAAGAAATAATAAGAAGTGTTAGTGCATTATATTGTTGCACTAAGAAGAAGAAAGAAGAAGTCTAGTGTAGTTGGTGTTGCACTAGAAAAGAAAAGAAGGAAAGAAGAAAGAATTACTTGCCTACTGCGTTTCAATTAATCAAGTGAAGAGCGATAAAGAATACCAAATATTAGAACCTACCTTTTGAAGAAGGAAGAATACTTTCTCCATAGACAGTATAAAGAACCAGCTAGAGGCTGCAAGTTGGGCTTGTTCATCACCAATCCAGGGAGGAGGATTGTTTCTCACCCCCTCTAAAGTGTAGGGACTCACACTGGATAGATGATTTCTTTCCTAGACACTCCATTGTAATAGCATATCACATCATAATAGAGAATCCATGCACTGGTCATATCCATGAATGGAAAGGACATAGCTACTCTTATTGAGTGGTGAACCTTGTAAAAATATCGTGTGCATATTTTTAATACTTTCTATTATTGCATGTGATAGGGAAAAGAGAATAAGAGAATCAAGATCCTAATAGGTCAAGAGGTATAGGGATAAAATTTGGAATTGGTTTAAAAAGTCCCCAACACTGATTCACCCCCCCTCTCAGTGTTAGGTATATCCCAAACTGGTCCTCTCACTATTGTCACAGTTTTATTCAATACATCAAAGTATGTGACACATAATACTCAATAATAATAATATTAAAGACTAAGGACCAATACACACGTCTGTAGATAGAAACATCTAATGACATATATAAATGTGGATTTCCTACTGGTGGGTCTCATTCTCATAATATCCTACTGGATATTACCAAGGGCATTCACCATAAGAAGGTTCCTCAAAATCCTATGAGTCTCCACCCCTGATAGACTGTATCGTTTTTGTACCCAAAATAATATCATACATCTATATAACATATATTTAATAATAGTGTCATAGTACTTCTTGGTTCTCAACATAACGGGGAACTGGTACGACCTTTTAGTACAATAGCTACTCTGGGGACATTATCACATACTATGTTACAAAGAAGAAAAATCATGATGTGATAAGAAGTTTATTAATATTAAAAACTATGAATACAAGTTATCATAAAGTACACATAATTTGGTTATAGGGAACCAACTCCAAAAGACTCCCACTTGAACCAGAGCCAATTGCTAAAAACCTTTAGTCCAAAAACTTTCATATGATACTCATGATTCTACTGAGATAGACCTTTAGTCAAGGGTTCTGCTATGTTCTCTTCTGTGGGCACTCTACTTACTATAACATCACCCCTTTGATAAAAATCCCTCAATAGGTGATACTTATAAAGTATATTCTTTGTCTGTTGGTGTGACCTTAGCTCTTTTATAAGATCCACCACTACATTATTATCATAATAAAATGTGATGGGATATTTAATAATAAGTACCACATCAATATCCTAGACAAAATTCCAAATCCATATGGTTTCCTTGGATACATCAGAAGCCTCTATATATTCATACTCCACTGTAGAATCAAAAATAACTGGCTGTTTTGAAATCTTCCATCTCATAGCTCCTCTGTTGAGACATAAAAAATATCCTAATTACAACTTCAGATCATTTTGATCTTTCTTAAAACTAGAATTAGTATAAACCCTAATGACTAGATCCTTGTCTCCTCCATAAACCCAGAACATATCCTTAGTTCTTCTCAGATACTTAAGGATATCCTTAACAATAGACCAATTTTGTTCTCCTAGATCATATTTATATTTTCCTACCATGCTCAATGTATAGAAAACATCAAGTCTAGTACATAACATGGAATACATGATTGATCATATCACCAAAGCATATGGGATCTTACTCATTCTCTCTTTCTCATGTTGTGTCTGAGGACACATTTTCTTAGAAAGGTGTAAACCATGTGACACTAGAACTAATCCCCTCTTGGATTGTTTCATACTAAATATCTTTAGTATCTAGTCAACATATATACTTTGACTTAGTCCAATAAGCCTCTTGAATCTATCACAAATGATCTTGATACCTAGAATATAATATTTTTTACCTAAGTCCTTCATGGATAAACACTTTTTTAACCAGTCCTTAACAGACTGTAAGACTAGTATTTCATTTCCAATAAGTAATATTTCATCAACATATACTACTACTAGGATAATGACCACATTCCCACTAAACTTCTTGTAAATATACAACTCACGTTTATTTTTCATGAAACCAAATTCTTTTATGGATTCATCGAATCGAAGTTTCATGACCTGGATGATTTATTCAATCCATAAATAGATCTCTACAACTTGAAAATAATTTTGGCATCACCTAGAGTCACAAACCCTTCTAGTTGTGTCATATATACATCTTCTTGAAGATTCCCATTAACAAATGCAGTTCTGACATCCATCTTCCAAATTTCATAGTCATGGTAAGCTACTATATCAAGTAGATTTATAATGGATTTAAACATGGGAACTGGTGAAAATGTTTCATCATAGATAATTCCTTAACACTTTTTAAACCCTTTATCCACTAGCCTTGCTTTATAGGTATTTATTTTATCTTCCATGTCCATTTTCCTCTTGAATACCCATTTTCACCCAGCAATATTTACATCAAATGATGCATTGATAGAAACCTAAACTTAGTTTTGATACAAGGAATACATTTTAGAATTCATGGATTCATTCATATTACATCTTCTAAGCTCTTTACTACTTCTTTGTAGGATAGAGGTTCATCATTATCAACCAATAATGAGTCACCATCTTTGGTGACTAGAAAACCATATCTCTCTAGTTCTCTTACCTCTCTTACTCTTCTATACAGTACTTGTGTTTCAAAAACTACTACTTCCATAGGGACCTGTAGAATCTATTCCTATACCAACTCTTATGTATCTTGAGCATAAACTCCATCGAAGTCAATCTTTCTCCCACTATCCTTTTTGAGGATGTTCTTTCTCTCAAGAAAGACAAATTTTCTAGAGAAAGTCACTTTCTTGTCTAAGGGGTTGTATAGGTAGTATCCCTTTATTTCTTTAGGATACCCTATAAAGATACACTTTGTGCCTTGGGGTTCTAGTTTGTTTCCGGAGAAGGCCTTAAAAATTTCCTCACAACCCCATACATGTGTATGTGAAAAAACAATTTTCTTTACACTCTATAACTTGAAGGGAATTCCATTCTCCACTTTATTTGGTACTCAGTTCAATGTGTATGACATGGTTTGTAATGCATATCCCCAAAAGGATAATGGAAGATCTATATGACTCATTATCGACCTTACCATTTCTAACAAAGTATGTTTCCTACTTTCACTAACACCATTCCACTGTAGTGTATAAGTTGAAGTGAGTTGAGATAGAATCTCAAACTCCTGTAAGAATTTGATAAACTCTTGGTTAATAAATTCACCACTTCTATCTAATCAAATCTTATTTATCTTCTTTCTAATTCAATTCTCTACTTCATTCTTGAATTACTTTAATTTCTCAAAGAAATTGGACTTATAACTCATCAAGTAGACATAACCATATCTACTAAAATCATCAGTAAAAGCTATGAAGTACGAATATACACCTCTAGATTTTACTGGAAATGTTCCACACACATCAGTGTGTACCAATCTTAGAATCTTTGCGGCCCTTTCACCCTATCCATTGAATGGTGGTTTGGTCATTTTTTATTATAAACAAGTATGAAATCTTTCAAGTGGTTTTAGATCAGATGAGTCTAAATAACCATCTTGATAGAGCTTTATAAAATTATTCTCATTTACATGACCAAGATGGCGATTCCATAGTTGGGTGTTTTATGAGTCATGTTAACATAATTCTTTATCAATTTCCAATACTTGGTTTTCATAATTTAATACATAGATACCAATATTTATATGTGTCATACCATAACATATGTTGTCCTTAAAAAATAAAAAAAAATTATTTCCAAAATTGAAAATAAGCCCATCTTCACCTAGGAATGATACAAAAATTATATTATTAGTGTAATGGCTTGGGGTGTTGGGTTCCATTACATGGTAAAAATCTGATGTTTGGGGTGTTCTGGGTGGTCTGGAAGGCCATCCCAGCTTCTCGGTGAAGCTTAAGACTCCTACTGGTAGCCTCGGCCTACCGGTAGCTCGGCCTACCAGTCGCCTCGGCCTACCGGTATCCTCGGACTATCGGTAGCTCGGCCTACCGGTAGCCTCGGCCTACCGGTAGCTCGGCCTACCGGTAGCTCGGCCTATCGGTCGCCTCGGCCAACCGGTAGCTCGGCCTACCGGTAGCTCAGCCTACCAGTAGCCTCGGCCAACCGGTAGCTTGGTCTACCGGTAGACCTAGCCTACCGGTAACCTCTCCATGGGTTTTCCAGTATCGCCTCCTTTTTGTGCGAATAGGTTTTTAAACCATTTGTTGACCCCTCTAAGCCTATTTTAAATCCCATTAATGGCGTTTAATTAAATGATTGATGAGGTACCCTCCTTAAATGAAAGACCATGTGTTTTGGTCATGCCTTTAACCGTATTTTTAGAAACGCCTCTACCGCATCCTATGAGGAGTCCTTCCTTGGTTAAGGAGGTGTGCGTCGGTTTTAACTGCCCCAAAGGGCGGGGACCTTTTAAGTTGGACGTGTGGGGTGGCCCAGTCGCGTGGTCAACCCACGATCTCGCTTCTTCCATGGTTTCGAGTTTTTCTCCATATCTTAACCATCCTGGGAATGCTATATCTTAGACTTTATAACATAAAGGCTTCTCTTCTCCCTAGGTTTCTTTTTTTTCTCTATCACCCTGTGCTCGGAATACCCTTCCTCCCGACGAGTTGTACCCCCGCGAAGTTTTCCTTGATCGCGTTCCGTGGAGTTCCTGCTACTCCTGATTTCTAGTTTCCATGTGAGGACTTAACGTAGATCCTTGATAAATCAAGTAGGGATCTTACCCTTGTCTCTCCTCCTTGTGTATCATGTGGGGTGGGTGTTCTATGGTTCCCACAAGGCAGTTAATCAATTCTGTAATGAAGATAATAACCGGTTAAATAACGGGGATGAGGAAGTTTGTTAATGTTGTTACATGTTTTTACCCATGCTTTCCCTATGATGTTGTTATGAATTGAATGGGCTTAGTCCTACTGAAAATCACGGCCATTGGGGGCCTTTGTTTGCGCATCTATGCTATTCTCTGTTTTACGCATCGTCTGGTGAATGGGAATCATGTATGAATCAGTTAAACACTTGAACTCGGTTGTTGAATATGAATGCCCATAACCTTGTGTGATCACCCTAGCTGAACTAAATAATAAAAAAGAATGAATTATGAACACTGGGATGGTTCAGTTATGAAATGGGTGAAGGGGTGAATGTGTTTTGTTATGGATGGGTGAACAACGGGGTTGTAAATGGTGTGGTTGGAATGGAATGAGTTGTTGTGTGGTTGTGGTGGTTGTGGTGGTTTTTGGAAGTAAGGATGAAGGTTGGGTTGTGAACATGAATAAAAGTGGAAAGTTAATAATGAACTGGGTGGAATGGTAATTAATTAATTTGGGGATAACCAATGGTTTGTTGTTTTTTTTCATTGGTTCCAGTTTTTAAGGGTTTCCACTGATCCCACTTTGATGTTATTATTTACAAGAGAACCGGGTGTGAATGCTTAAATTACCCAATGGTTTTCCTTCTTGATTTATTGTTGTTTTCATATGTGATTGTGCCTGATAGTTGCCCAGTAGTGAAGGGATTAACTCATACTGAACTGTTATGAAATGATAACTTGAATAGGGAAACTGGGAACTGTTTGTTGTGTGCCTGTTTTCTGAGGCAGCAGTGCTTGCGCACCTTCTTATATCTGTTTCAGGAGCCATAGGTTGGGTTGTGTGTTGGTATATATATGTGTAACTCTATGTTTTATGTTTAGTCGCACCCCACCCGCATTGGTCACTTAGTGTCGGACACCCCATCTCATGGGGAAGGGTGTTTCCCCCTAGTTACTCTTATTCCTGCTCCCTCTTCCTTAGGCTATGATGGCTGGAGGCGACCTTACACCCAAGGCTCTTTGGGTAGGTTTTGTTTGGTGTTTTTTTAGCCTGGGAATCTTCAGGCAGGTTGTTTTCCCAGGTGTCTTCAGGATGATGCCCAGGTGTATGTGGGCAGGGATGTGTGGTTGTGAGGCCCAGGTGTGTATGGGCAGGGATGTGGATGGTTGTGAGGCCCAGGTGTGTGCGGGCAGGAAGAGCATGGTAGCATCAGGATGTTTGTTGTTAGGGATGAGTAGCTAGATAATGGGGGAAATAGTGGTGTGGAGTACCCAAATGTTTTGTACTTTACTATTATCATACTTCTTGTTTTATTTGGTGAGTGTGGCCGGTGAGGTGGGATGGATAGATTCCTTGATAGATGATGTTTCTTATGCTTCTCACGGGACTTTAGGACGTCTCCCCTCTTGTGTACGAGAGCTTTAGGTTTTCCTACTGATTATACCTTATATGCTCACCCTACGTTTACTTTTAGGTTTCAAGGAGGGCTTCAGAGACTATGTGGGACCTTACTAGTACGGACGTTGGAGTTGTTGTTGGTCGTTGTTGGTTTTTCGTTAGCCTTTTCTTTTCCTGTTGGGTATTGTACTTTGGAGTCCTTGTACTTTGTTCAGTTTTATTATTAAAACATGCATGTAGTTTGGTTTTTTACTTTGAGTTTTCTATACTTGGTGGGGTTTGGTGTTGACTCGTTCTTTCTCCCAATCTTGGTTAACTAAAAAGGGTAATTCCTCCTATATTGTGAAAAATGTTATACCCTTGGTGCTAGTCGCCACTCTGGGGCCTACTGGAGGCGGGACTCGGGGGTCATTATCTCTCGTTCAACTTAAATAAGGAAGGGCTTGGCAATCTGTTTTCCCTTCCCTACTTTTGGTGAAGGTGGGTCTTAACAGAATGGTATCTGAGGGGGGTTGAGGGATAGGATGGAGTCTGGATTTAGGCATAGTGAGGATTGCATGGGATGGTAGGGAAACAATATTAGGTGATCTTGGTTCATGGAATAGACCGGGGAGGACCAGCTAGGACAAGGGATTTTAGGGCCCCCCGTGATCTGATGCAAGGACTCTAAGCCTATCAAATGACCAAGTGATACTATATTTATTGTAGGGTAGAGACCCTAGGGAAGGTACATGCATCATACTGATTGTGTTTTTAATTGATTTTGGGGCACCTTGTGGAGAAAAATTTAATAATAATAATAATAATTCCCTTGCTACTAGGGCTTAGGCATTCTTTGTTTACCTTACAGCTATGGCACCCGGACGTTATCCACGAGCGACTCGGATGGTTGAGACCCAGCAGATCGAGGCAGCTGACCAGCAGAGGGTTGACCGAGATGAGGAGGATGACTTGTGGTACAGGACTTTGCGCTCCTTCTAGCGACAAACTCTCGAGAAGTACGAGGGAAGATTTTCTGACTCAGTAACGGAGGGATGGCTCGAGGAACTAGCCATCACCTTCTCTTTGATCCGTGATCTGAGGGAGTATTGGGTTCCGTTGGCCGTCAGTCAGCTGAGAGGAGCAGCGCATCAGTGGTGGATGCTTTTCCTGGGAGAGAAGATAGAGGCAGAGGTTTCATGGTCCAGTTTCGAGAAGGAATTTCATGAGGAGTTCCTCTCCTCTACGGCGAAGGCTGGGAAGAGACAGGAGTTGCTCTCCCTTTAGTAGAGAAGCATGTTAGTGAGGGAGATGGGGATCAAGTTCAAAGATCTCTTGCGCTTCGCCTCAGATCTCTTTCTGTATGAGTAGTATCAGGAAAGATGGTTAGAGGAGGCACTACATCCTTCTCTTCAGTACGTTGTCACTCCCTTCACCCTTCCGACGTACCTAGCAGTACAGAAGAAGGCCAAGATAGTAGAGAGGATGCACTCGAAGGGAGGAACACCACGAGAGGGGAACCAGCTGAGTTCATCAAAGGGGAAGGCGGTCAGCAATAGGTCTCCAGCGACAGGGCCTTCCAGGTTTCAACAAGAAGGGATTAGGCCTCATTGGTTCTAGTCCCGAGCTTCGGGACCTCGCCCCTTTTCCACAGGGCCAGGACCGAATTGTTTCTCTTGTGGTGTTTTTAGGAACATCTATAGTAGGTGTCTAACTCGAGATCCACATGGTGGAGGTGGGTAGTTTCATCACTCACCTCAATAGCATCTGTTGCTGTCGAGGCCTTTCCAGCAGCATCAGTAGGCCCCTGGACCTCTGAGGGATGACCTTACAGGAGGAGACCGACACCAAGGTGCTCCTCAAGGACCTCGACCAGGGCGTGGTCGGGGAGGTGGTCGACAGTAGTGAGGCAGAGGAGCTGGGCGTGGACAGTTGCACGCCGCAGAGTTAGTAGCTCCAGTGGGACCATAGGTTGTTCGAGGTACGATCAGTTTATTCAGCACTCTTGTTTCTGCCTTGTTTGATTCGGGAGCTTCGCACTCCTTTGTTATGCCTGAATTATCCCATGCTCTGGGTCTGGATGCCGAGAGACTTTTTGTTCCCCTAGTGTTGATAACACTAGTTGGGGGTCAGACCAGCGTATCTTACTTTTTCCGGGGATGTAGACTGATGTTGGTACCGCATTAGTTCAGTGGAGACCTTCTTTCATTGCAGATGCAGCAATATGATGTCATTCTAGGCATCGACTGGTTATTCTCCATGCATTCCATCATCCACTGCTATCAGAGAAGGATTAAATTCTCCAACAAGGATGGACGGCGTGTGGCTTTTGTTGGGGAGCGGAGTTATCACGTGGGGAGTCGACATGTGGAGCCACTCCTTTCTTTTCTGGACGGGGTGTCAGTGGAGTCGGCGGATGTAAGAATGATGGATGTCCCAGAGGTCATAATATAATTCCCTGATGTCTTTCCTGATGAGGTTGTGACTCTATCCCCTCGATGTGATGTTGAGTTTGGGATAGACTTACAGCTTGGTGCCCACCCAATATTGATGGATCCTTATCGGATGGCACCTTCTAAGTTGCAGGAGTTGGGGATTCAGATTGACAATTTGATGGAAAAGGGCTTTGTTCGACCCAGCGTGTCACTGTGGGGTGCTCCAGTTTTGTTCGTAAAGAAGGCAGATGGTAGTCTACAACTGTGCATAGACTACAGGAGGTTGAATCAGGTGATGGTCAAGAATCGTTACCCCCTCCCGAGGATAGACGATCTTTTAGACCAGCTGAGGGGAGTAGGTTGGTTTTCTAAGATCGATCTGCGGTCTGGATACCACCAGTTGAGAGTGAAGGAAGGTGATATCTCAAAGACGTCTTTCAGGTGAAAATATGGCCACTTTGAGTTCGTGGCCATGTCGTTTGGCGTTACGAACACACCAGTTATGTTCATGAACCTCATGAACTCTGTCTTTAGAGAGTTTCTGGACCAGTTTGTTGTGGTTTTCATCAACGACATCCTTATCTAATCAAGATCAGAGGAATAGCATGTTGAGCATCTTAGGGAAATTTTGGGAGTCCTTCGACACCACCATCTTTATGGGAAACTATCTAAGTGAAAGTTCTTAACGTGATAAGTACATTTCCTTGGACACGTAGTGTCTTAGAAGGAAATAGCAGTAGACTCGTCGAAGGTCGAGGCAGTCGTTTCATGGGCAGCACCCAAGAATGTGGCGGAAGTTCTTAGTTTCCTAGGTTTGGAAGGATATTACCGGAGGTTTGTTCCTGACTTCTCTAGAGTTGCAGCTCTGTTGAAATCTTTGACTAGGAAGTACTAGGCCTTCGTGTGGAGCGACCAGTGCCAGACAGCTTTTGGCTACCTAAAGGAGAAGCTGGTTAGTGCTCCAGTACTAAGATTACCAGAGGAAGGGGTGTTGTTTGAAGTGTTCTGTGATTATTCTAGCCTTGGGTTGGGATGTGTGTTGATGCATCAGCGAAGTGTGATCTCTTATGGGTCTAGGCAGTTACGTTCTCATGAACTTAACTATGCCACCCACAATCTAGATCTTGCGTCCATGGTGTTCGCATTGAAGTTGTGGTGGCATTATCTCATCGGAGAGCGCTTTGTGGTCTTCTCATATCACAAGAGCTTGCATTATGTCTTTTCACAGTAGGATCTGAACTTGCGGCAGCAGAGATGGGTTGAGTTCCTCTAAGACTACGACTTCGAGATCTCTTATAGTGAGGGCAAGGGAAATGTTGTGGCTGATGCCCTGAGCAGGAAATCGCAGAAGGAAGTAGTTCGGGAATCTGTAGATGCATGGAGAGCGATGGAAGAGTTAGCGGCCATGCATTTGGATGCAAGGGTGGAAGGTGGAAGAGGCTGTCTGTTTTAGATGACTGTAGTTTCCTCTTTAGTGGTGCAGGTGGAAGAGTCTCAGTGGGGGGACTCAGAGGTGGAAGTGATGCGAGATCATGTTTATTAGGTAAATTCACCTGAGGGATGGTCGGAGGATGGTCAGCATCAGATGATTTTCCATGGAAGGATTTTTGTTCCAGAGATGATGCGTAAAGGAGTTCTATGTGAGTTCCATGGCTCAGCTTTAGCGGTACATCCTGGGGTCTCAAAGATGTACCAAGGACTAAGGGGATAGTTTTTGTGGCCCGGGGTAAAGCGGGCGGTGGCAGATTTTGTGGCTAAGTTCCTAGTGTGTCAGCAAGTGAAGGTTGAACACCATTTTCTAGAGGGTTGTTATAGCCTTTAGATGTTCCCAAGTGGAAGTGGGATGGCATCTCGATGGACTTCTTCACAGGGCTACCCAGGGCTCAGGGAGGCTATGATTCCATCTGGGTAGTGGTGGATCGGTTGACAAAATCATATCACTTCTTGGAGATTAAGGAGTCGAGCCCAGTGAGCACCTTAGCCTAGAGGTACGTTGATGAGGCGGTGTGGTTGCATGGGTTTTTGAGATCTATTGTCTCCGATCGAGACATGTGGTTTACCTCACGAGTCTGGAGGGGATTAAAGCATGCTTTTGGCACCCATATATGCCTTAGCACTGCTTTCCACCCTCAGACAGATGGGAAAACAGAACGAACGGTCCAAACATTGGAAGACATGTTGCGGGCATGTGTCCTGGATTTTGGGGGATCATGGGTACAACACTTGCCTCTGGTGGAGTTTGCTTATAAAAATAGCTTCCACTCCACTATCGGCATGACACAGTTTGAGGCCTTGTATGGAAGGTTGTGTCATTCACCTGTTTGCTGGACAGAGATTGGGGAAGCAGTTGTTCTTGGGCCATAAGTGGTGTAGGGAACCACTGAGAAGGTTCAGCTCGTGCGTGAGAGGATGAAGGCATCCCAGGACCGGAAGAAGTCTTATTCTGATCGTAGGAGGAGGCCCTTGGAGTTTGAGGTTAGAAATCATGTGTTCTTGAAGGTTTCCCCTCGACGTGGGCAGCGAAGGTTTGGGAAGGTGAGTAAGCTCTCCCCTGGGTTCATCGGACCTTTCGAGGTGCTGGGATGAGTTGGTGAGGTGGCATATCAGCTGGCATTTCCACCTCAGATGGAGAAAGTTCACAACATCTTTCACGTCTCCCAGCTTCATCGATATCTACACGACGACTCCCACATCATCAATTGGGGAGAGTTAGATGTCAAAAATGATGCGAGCATCATAGAACAACCGATCAAGATCAAGGATCATAAAGATAAAGTGCTTCATGGATGAACCATCCCCTTGGTTCGTGTGTTTTGGGGGCATGATGTCCTGGAGGAGAGCACTTGGGAGCGGGAGGCCCAGTTACACGTTCAGTACCCAGAGCTCTTTTGACTTCCTTGTTGTTTTTTTTTCTGATTTTTGTTAAGATGTTTCACCTTGTGCTTAATATATGAAATGCTTGTTCTGCTTGTTTTGTGTCTGAATGTGTGATGATGGGAAAACCTGACTACTAATCATGGCGCATTAATGTGGATGCGATTAAACCCGTGCGGGCGAGTCAGTGCCACCCAAAGCGGATAATATACTGACATGTAGGAAGGGACTCCCTAACTCAGGTGTTGGACAGTGTGATCCTTGTGCTTGTTGTGGATGTTTGTGGTTGATAACTCTTGGGGGAGTATTCCTGGATGTATGGGGTTTTATTCCAGCTTTCAAACAACTCATGGGTTTTCCCCTAAGAAGTATCTTTAGAGGGTAGTTGTTTGGATACCACTTTTCTCATTTCTGGTTTGTTCTTATATTCTTGGGGACAAGAATAGTTTGAGAAGTATCTGATGTAAGGGCCCGGGGTTTTGGGGTCCATTACATGGTGAAAATCTGATGTTTGGGGTGTTCTAGGTGGTCTGGAAGGCCATCCCAGCTTCTCGGTGAAGCTTAAGACTCCTACCGGTAGCTCGTCCTACTGGTAGCCTCAGCCTCCCGGTAGCCTCGGCCTACCGGTAGCCTCGTCCTACCGGTAGCCTCGTCCTACCGGTAGCTCAGCCTACCGGCAGCCTCGGCCAACCTGTAGCTTGGTCTACCGGTAGACCTAGCCTACCGGTGACCTCTCCATGGGTTTTCCAGTAGTGCCTACTTTTTGCGTGAATTGGTTTTTAAACCATGTTTTGACCCCTTTAAGCCTATTTTAAAGCCCATTAATGGCGTTTAATTAAATGATTGATGTGGTACCCTCCTTAAATGAAAGAACATGTGTTTTGGTCATGTCGTTAACCGTGTTTTTAGAAACGCCTCTACCACATCCTGTGAGGAGTCCTTCCTTGGTTAATGAGGTGTGCGTTGGTTTTAACTACCCTGAAGGGTGGTTACCTTTTAAGTTGGACGTGTGGGGTGGACCAGTCGCATGGTCAACCCACGATCCTGCTTCTTCTACGGTTTCGAGTTTTTCTCCATATCTTAACTGTCCTAGGAATGCTATATCTCAGCCTTTATAACCGAAAGGCTTATATTCTCCCTAGGTTTATTTTTTTTTCTCTATCACCCTGTTCTTGGAATACCCTTCCTCCCGGTGAGTTTCACCCCCACAAACTTTTCCTTGATCGCATTCCGTGGAGTTCCTTCTACTCCTGATTTCCAGTTTCCATGCGAGGACTTAACGTCTATCCTTGATAAATCAAGTAGGGATCTTACCCTTGTCTCTCCTCCTTGTGTATCATGTGGGGTGGGTGTTCTATGGTTCCCACGAGGCAGTTAATCAATTCTGTAATGAAGATAATAACCAGTTAAATAAAGGGGAAGAGGAAGTTTGTTAATGTTGTTACATGTTTTTACCCATGATTTACCTATGATGTCGTTATGAATTGAATGGGCTTAGGCCTACTGAAAATCATGGTCGTTGGGGACCTTTGTTTGCGCATCTATTCTATGCTCTATTTTACGCATCGTCTAGTGAATGGGAATCATGTATGAATCGGTTAAACACTTAAACTCGGCTGTTGAATATGAATGCTCGTAACCTTGTGTGATCACCCCAATTGAACTAAATAATAGAAAATAATGAATTATGAACGCTGGGATGGTTCAGTTATGAAATGGGTGAAGGGGTTAATGTGTTTTGTTATGGATGGGTGAACATCGGGGTTGTGAATGGTGTGGTTGGAATGGCATGAGTTGTTGTGTGGCTGTGGTGGTATTTGGCAGTAGGGATGTAGGTTGGGTTTTGAACATGAATAAAAGTGGAAAGTTAATAATGAACTAGGTGTAATGGTAATGAATTAATATGGGGATAACCAATGGGTTGTTGTTTTTTTTCATTGGTTCCAGTTTTTCAAGGGTTTCCACTGATCCCACTTTGATGTTATTATTTACAAGAGAACCAGGTGTGAATGGTTAAATTACCTGATGGTTTTCCTTCCTTATTTATTGTTGTTTTCATCTATGATTGTGCCTGATAGTTTCCCAGTAGTGAAGGGATTAACTCATACTAAACTGTTATGAAATGATAACTTGAATAGGGAATTTGGGAATTGTTTGTTGTGTGCCTGTTTTCTGAGGCAGTAGTGCTTGGGCACCTTCTTGTATCTGTTTGAGGAGCCATAGGTTGGGTTGTGTGTTGGTATATATATGTGTAACTGTATGTTTTATGTTTAGTCGCACCCCACCCATGTTGGGAACTTAGTGTCGGACACACCATATCATGGGGAAGGGTGTTTCCCCCTAGTTACTCTCCTTCCTGCTCCCTCTTCCTTAGGCTGTGATGGCTGGAGGTGACCTTACACCCAAGGCTCTTTGGGTAGGTTTCGTTTGGTGTTTTTTTAGCCCGGGACTCTTTGGGCAGGTTGTTTTCCCAAGTGTCTTCAGGATGAGGCCCAGGTGTATGCAGGCAGGGATGTGTGGTTGTGAGGCCCAGGTGTGTGCGGGGAGGGATTTGGATGGTTGTGAGGCCCAGGTGTGTGTGGGAAGGAAGAGCGTGGTAGCGTCAGGACATTTTTCTTTAGGGATGAGCAGCTAGCTAGTGGGGGAAATAGTGGTGCGGGGTACCCAAATGTTTTGTACTTTACTATTATCTTACTGCTTGTGTTATTTGGTGAGCATGGCCGGTGAGGTGGGATGGATAGATTCCTTGATAGATGATGTTTCTTCTGATTCTCAAGGGACTTTAGGACATCTCCCTTCTTGTGCATGAGATATTTAGGTTTTCCTACTAAGTATACCTTGTATTCTCACCCTATATTTACTTTCAGGTTTCCAGGAGGGCTTCGGAAACCGTGTGGGACCTTACTAGTCCGGACGTTGGAGTTGTTGTTGGTCACTGTTGGTTTCTGCTTAGCCTTTTCCTTTCATGTTGTGTATTGTACTTTGGAGTCTTTTTACTTTGTTCAGTTTTATTATTAAAACATGCATGTAGTTTGGTTTTTTACTTTGAGTTTTCTATACATGGTGGTGTTTGGTGTTGACTCATTATTTCTCCCAATCTTGGTTAACTAAAAAGGGTAATGCCTCCCATATTGTGAAAAATGTTATACCCTTAGTGTTAGTCGCCACTCTGGGGCCTACTGGAGGTGGGACTCGGGGGTCATTATCTCTCCTTCAACTTAAAGAAGGAAGGGCTTGGAAATCTGTTGTCCCTTCCCTATTTTTGGTGAAGGCGGGTCGTGACAATTGGTAACCGTAGGTATATAATAATAATATTTTAAAACCAAAATAATTCTCATTAGAAATGAAAGGTGGTAGTCACCAATGTCTAGGGTATCCAGTCTCACAACATTGAAATCTCTTAGATCCACCTATTCTCTAGCAATCTTTTGGAATCTACTTGTCCCTATATTTTGATACATATGTAATCACCACAAGTTGTATCTAATACCCAATGTGTATATATTGAAATATTACACTCGATAATGAATTCACCTTTATCATCTCCTTGCTTATAGGTGTAGTTCTTTTTCTAGTGGCCTGGTTTTCCACATGAAAAACATACTACCTCATTTTCCTTTCCCTACATTTGGATATTCCTCTTCTTGGAAGAATGGTGATCAGGAGATTTTGACTTGTTATAAGTCTTTGAACCCTTTTACTTGTTCCTCCTTTTCTTGTCACTATAAGGACTACGGGTTTATTACACCCCATGTCCTTATGTGAATCGATGTAATAAGTTCTAAAATACTCTTCTCATTATTTCTAATATTGTAATTAACAATAAAACTAGAGGTCTTAGGTAGTGGTGAAAGTATGAGATCTGTATGTAAATCATTAGGGAATTTAATCCCTAAGATGTATAAGCATTCAATGTATCCAATAAGCTTGACTACATAAGGCCCAGATGGTGTAGAGTATCTAATATTAGTTGTAAATAAATAATTGGAGATCCCATACCTCTATTATATCGCATTCTCTTAATAGAGATCCTAAAGGTGATACATCATGATATATGCATCCATGTTCTCATATTGATTCAAAATCTCATTGGAAATGGATGATACCATGAAAAATTGAACATATCTGGAATTGTTCAAATGTTTATCATAGAGTGATAACTCTTTATCACTTGCCTCATCACCAAGCACATTAGGAATAGGTTTTTCCATCACATATAATTTACTTTCATGGCGAAGGATAGTGCAAAAGTGCCTTTTTCCATTCTTGTAAATTTATGCTGGTGTTAATGTTATCCTTATTAAATATGGATCACAATGATATTTTTGAAGTTATTTTAATTTTTTTTCTACAAAAAAGATAGGTATAATTTTAGTACTTTAACTGATAAAATTTAGACAAATAAATAGATATTAAAGTTATTAGTCTCCCATTATTTTATTGAAACCCAATAGCCCTCACTATTGGCTTCTAAATATCTTTTTGTTTGGATATTATAGTGTTAAGGATCTATATTCCCCTTCTCATTACCCCAACTTTTGTTGTTCAAGAAACTTGAATGGTTTTAGGTGGGAATTCCAAATTCCAACTGTATTAACTCATAGTTCCTTGGTAGTCAACCCTTGATGTGAACTAAGTTAAGTCAACCTAAAACTTCAAGTTATAATTCCTTGATAATTGAAAGCACTCTAACCTTGGTTGGTCAAGCACTTTTGAACTATGGTTCAATTTTAATGAAGTGGTGGAAGTATATACTGAATTAATATACGTAATTGAGGTATTTTACCTTTATATATAAATTTCTAATTATTATCTTTATTACATTCTTGTTAATATTAAGTGGATTTAATTAAGTTATTATCCATATCTTAGGTAATATTTACGCATAATCCAATTTATTTTAGTTTTATCTTGAATACTCATTAATTTTATTAATTCATGTGATGGAGAAAAAAAAATCCATAATAAAATAACCATTAAACTTGACATAAATAAAATAAAAAAGCAGTATGATAATGATCCTTTAATAATGGTTAGTTTATCTAGATATTGAAAAACTAACCCTTAACCTAGGGGAAAAACACCTTGATCCAATTAAGGTTTGTGTTATAGCTTTCCACCTATCCACCTATGTATCTATCTTGGATTGGTTTCACCTCAACTCCATACTTAAACTGTCTCCACTAGCTTGGGAGCTCCATCCATTATATATGCTTTTACTCACAGGTAGGTGAGGGGAAAAGGGTTTACATACAAGAAAACATGGGCATGTAATCCCTTACATAATAAGAGGAGAGAAGGCATGCAGGCTAACACTTTTATTTTATAATAAATTAAATGAAACCAATCACATACAAAGGTCCGGTATATGCTCATGATCATCCACATACAGGAAACAAATTACACATTTAATAAAACTAGCATTATATTCTTAATCGTTCTTACTTAAGATAAATCACACTCAAGTAAATTAATTATTATCTTTAATTAATCAATTATTTTATCTTAATTACCATATGAATTTAATTGAGATTCCCATCTATTATAATTTTAAATAAATTAAATAAATTTATTTAAAATTAACTATGTACATAAATGTACCTTAGAGGCAACACGGTGAATAGTTGTTTGAATCTAAACAACATGTATTATATCTGTATACTTTTTATTATTTGTGACATATAGCATATAAGACTTATTGTGTGCTTTTAGGATATGTAGTATCAACTTAATGATTACATAAATTACATGATTTTTCTGTAACGTGTCATGATTTAATGCATGTAGAGTAACAATTGTAATACAAATCATACATGATATGTATATTTGAATATTACACAAAAATTAAAATTTATATATATATTAAAAACTATCACATGGTGTTTCCTATAAACTTAATGACCACACACAAGAACATGCCGATAAGGTTTATATAGTATAATAAATAAATTTTAAATATATATAATTTAGTATAAGTACACAGTGTGTAAAATCATGCTACATGGCGTGTACAACTCTAACCGTGTATCTGAGGTACATGCCTAGGGACTCAGCATGTAAATCGTGCCTCAGAAAATTGGAGTACATGGAATGTATAATTAACTACAGGTTGTTTTGTCTCTAAGTTACATGGTCACCAATTAGATAGGTCATGTATTGTAATACATAGACCATATGTGACTCAAAGGGATTACATTCCATGTATATAGACTACACAGCATGTACTCTAGATGATTGTGTGCCACCCTGGCCCAGTCAACACGTGGTGTAAGAAATAAATACACCATATGCCATTAATTCACATAGTTTGAATTAATTTCCAAATTAATTACTGATTCCTTGAACACAAGTGCATAGCATGTAAATCTAGTTACACAATGTGTACTCCTATGTTATCCATCTATAATCCTTGGTACCTCTGGATGGGTTCCTCTATTTTATTTCATTCATGAAATTAATTGTATTGATTAGATCTATAAGAAATGAAGGATGAAGAAGTAGATATCACGCTTCAGATTACAAGAATGATTAAACTTGAATTGAAAACTAAATCAAAAAAAATTAAATTAATCAAAAATCTTAAAATAATTATAAATAATTATGTGATCTCTCTGATATCACTTATAGGTTTTGAGCATAGTAGAAGTGTGTGATGGGTCGTGCCCAACATTTCTTTTTTCCATCATCGATGATCAATCCAAGATTAACACAATGATAAATTTCATGATCTATGGAATTGAATCAAAGAATATAGACAAGGTATAGTGTAACACCCCAAGATTTTACAGTATATCTCTTTTTAAATTTATCTTCTTTGATAGTTTACATTACAAAGAACGCTGAATTTAGACAAATGATTAAATATTATTTTTAAATTGTGATATTTATCATCTATCCATTAGAATGGTGGGAATGAAATATATTATGTGAATTATGAAAATATATATTACACATGTTTATAAAATTAATTCATTCATTACCAATTAATTATAAATGAAACCCTATTGAACATAAAGGATGTAATTTTATAAAAACCATTTGTATGCCCACAATGACATTTTATATTAATAAATTTAATTAATCACTATTAGTGAAATATATTAATGAAATTTATATATTATATATTCAATAAAATATTTTTACAGTCATCCAAAATATTTTTAGAGGCATAAGATAAGAATAAATCCAATTTTACACATAAAGAGGATGTATTTTTCTAAACAAAGTTTTACCGCCTTTTAATGGATAACTTGTTTTAAATATAAATTTTTACACTTTTATAAATTATATTTAAAAAAATAAATATTATTTTTTAAATCGTAATATCAAAATTTACTTTGATTAAATTTTTGGTATTTTTCTGATAGGTTTCATTTTTGATGAATAGTAATGTGACTGTCGGAATCATAATATGATCGTTAAGAAAAGGAATGTTTCCATTAGAAAAATAACCTCGCCTATGAAGTTATAAGTAAAATTTTGTAATATTATAAATGAAAATATGATATAATTATATCATAGTATAAGTAAATGGATATTTTAAAAATTATTAATTAAGTGTTGGTATTTTTGTAAGTTATAAATATTTAATCCCAATTTTATAATTAATATAATTATTTAAAATAAAAATTATTTTCATAAAATAGATTCATATATTAATATTTTTTTTCTTATGATTATAGAATAATTTTATGAGACATTAGTTAATTTTTAAAATTGTCATAAAATCAATTATAAATTTAAAATCTGTATTTTTTTAGTAAATGATTATTTTAATTAAAAATTAAATTTCTCAGATTTATAAATTTGATTTTATAAAATGGAGTTCATTTTTCAACTCTATATGTCAAAAAATGGTTATGATGAATTTTTAATATTTTTCTAAAATACTTGAATTTTTGTGAATAGTAAAATACAATAACTTATAATAAATGATAAATACATGAATTTTTTATTCATTTTTTATGTAAGTATGAAGTAAGCACCATTAGTTCGAAATCACATGCACTATTTACTATATTTAGTCATAATAATCAACATTATTTCTTGTCTTGATCCAAAATAATAAACTAATTATTAAAATAATGAGAAAACACCCCTCTCCTCCACTATAAATACCACCCCTTCTCCTCACACCATCCAAGATTTAATCCTTGTAAAATTTATACCCAGTCCTATTCCCAAGACCCTCCCCCAAATCCAGGTTCCTTTGGTCACAACAAAAGACCAAATCCAATCCTCTTAAGGAGGTTCTCAAGGAAGAGAATTCAAGAGGTAAAAATCCTCTTCCTTTTATTTTATTTTCTTTTCAATTTATTTTATTTTCTTATCCTTACCTCACCTACCCAATAAAAATAGATATTATTACTCCATTATCATTTATATACTATAATTATATCATGTTAATGGAAGATCCATCATCAAACTCCTTTCTCTCTCTCTCTTATTCTATAAATGAAAACATCACCTATGATGTGTCAATTTACCGACATCATGGACGATGCATTTTCATTTTCCATTAAAGCCTTCATGGATGGTCATAAAACTATAATTATAGTTAAATAATATTTTATTATACATATTATAATTTATTTAGTATTATATAACCATTATATATACATGATGTTAATTAATAAGACAAAACTATTTTGTGATGATCAAAAAACCTCCCAAATGATCTAAATGATTATCATTAAAGTTCTATGCAATGAATAATCCTCATATATGTAAAATATATATATAAGAACATTAAATATTATTCATTTAAATTAATAATATATAATTCCAATTCTGTATAATTATACTCATTTTACATGAACTTTATTACTTATAAACAAGTGAACCGGTCATGAAAACCAAGAAAACGAACACTCTCGAATGATGAAATTAAACTCTATAACTCATAAAAACAAGACATAAATGAACTTAAAAAAATATAATGAATAAAATTCATGTATAAAATTTTCTATATTTTTTAATTGATTAATTTAATTTGATTATTGAGGATGTTAAGTAAAATTGCAGAACACTTTTGTACATAAGGTAAGGGTTTTTTCCTGAACCTCCATTTTTATTCAGGTTATGTTTTCTCCATATTTACACCAATTTAATTCTTAATTATTTTTATATTCTTCTTATAAATTTTTTTTATACATTCAAAACTTATTTATCCAGATCATTTCATCTTTCATTTATGTTAATTATATGTTTTACAATGTTCCCTTCTCAATTCTTCCCAATACGCAAGCCCGATTAAAAGGAACGTCTTGATTACTTACCCATTTTCAAGTACAATCCATAGTCTATTTTAAGACACTTTTATTTTTCTAAAATCACTACTTATTTCATGAAAAACTATATTTGTTCATTTATATTTTTATACAAACAAATATGAAAAATAAAAATTATTTTTCTAAAATAACTCTTCTTTGAAAAGAAAAAGGGGGTATTTCTCTCAAGAAATCATCGATGATTTTATTAGAGTATTTTAATATATTTAAAAAACACTATTTAATTTTATGATCTATTGAGATTAATATATTATGATTATCATCTACCATATTTTATTAAATGGTTTGTGATCAATTTGACTGTGTATGTTCTCTCTTAATACCATTCATCATACTACTCAGAATGGTTAGTGATTACATTTATAGATTGGGAAAATTTATTTAAATTTCATATGTGTATATTGTTTATGTTTCAACCCATTAATATTAGGAATTAATTGTACTTATCAAGTGATGGTTGGGGCCCACTATAGACCCTCTATTCATTAGTAGGTCTCATGAGACAAAAAAATATGGACTTGGTTGAGGACTTGCCCATTTTTAGATATGGATTTGGATGAGGCCTTAACCATTTATTTTATAATGTATTGGTCGAGGACTTAATGGTATTTTTATAATGTATGACATATTTATTCCCTCATCATGATATTAGTAATAGATAAATCATGTGATTATTCAACTAGTGGAATATCCATGGTTAAGTTTCATGTATTTATTTATATGGAATTATTTATCAAGCCTTTATATTTTCCATATTATGCTCAAGATTATGTTCTAATGGAGTGTTTTTTAGTCATTATCCATGACTTTTTGTTTATATTAGCTTCCACTATATTAATTACCCTTATTGATCATCTAATATCACCCCTTTCTTATGGTTTATTTTTTCCCAGGATGTAAAGATATGCAATATGAATAAATTTTAGGGATAATCTAGGAGTTATGGATATTTCTGATGGAGTTTCTATATTTTATTTTCTTTCAAGTTGAAATGTAAAGTTCATGTATGTAATCTAGATTCCAAAACTGCAAAACCGATTGGTCCTTTTGGATACATGTCTTATATCTATGTCATTGTAATAAGGCATCGGCTTCAGACTACTGGGGTCAGGGTCTTTACAGATAGAACATCGGAACCCAAGATAGGGTAATCACATATTATTTATATTCAATTTAATTAATTAAATAATTACCTTGTTGTAATTCTCTCTTTGTTGAAGGGCCTAACAACAAATCTGCGTTATACCATTGTTGTGTTATAGGAATAAAGGTAAAATTCTATCTAGTGATGATCCACATGTGTTCCACAAATTTATGAACGTCTCCTTAGGAATCTCTAAGTACTAGAATGGAATATCCTATCACTTAAGTCATCCACCTTTGATCACCTTGAGAATCGATTCCAAAACATTTTCCTAGATCTCTCTTGACTGGAGAGTGGGAGGTGGATGAAGATAGCTCTCTATTATTAGAAGCATTCTTGGAAAAGGGAGCTATCATGGTCTTGAGAGGATTCTCCAAATCTGTTGTGAAAAAACAAAACAAATGAATTAGATCTAATATAAAATAAAATAATTGGGTTTATATACTACTAGGTTTAAAATAAAATAATTTTACAAGTACCCTTTATTATTTATTTAATCCCTACAAAACCCCATGTCAAATATTATTATTATTATTATTATTATTATTATTATTATTTCTTAATATGAGCTAAACTTGAGAATTAAATTAAATATTATTTAATAAAATATTATTCAATATTTATTATTTCTTACTGGACAATTACACTCAGTCTTCCATTCCTCTTCAATATTTATCAGGACTTGAATAGTGATTATTTATTTATTAAATAAATATCACCACATTATTCACCAATAAATAAATAAATATTATATTCACTAAATAGAAAATAAATATTTATTAAATATTTCACTCACATTATATTCTATTGAATAATTGGTTATGGAATAAATGTGATCAATAAAACATGAATAATTATTAAACCACATGTGGGAATAATATTTATTCAACTTGTTAAATAATATATAATATTATTATTATTTAACTGAGATCCTGGATATACTTAGTGTGTGGCCCTCTAGGTCTCTTTCTCAGTGTCATTAGAAGTAGCCTAAAGTCCAATATTAGAGTCTAGAAATGTGCCAAGGCACCTATAGAAAAATAATTTAATATTGCAATGACATAATACCTTATATAGAGGCTTACTATATAATATAATCTCTTTATCATGATATATCTAATCAATCAAGTTGCATGCAGGTACCATCAACCTGTATTCTTGATGTCTCTTACTTTGACTTCCCAAAAATTAAACTAGCCTATAGAACACCATGTCCATGGATTTATTTAGGCTATATCATTTACATCAAAGGGAATGATATATTAACTTCTGTTAGAGAACATAAGGGACAAATACTTTACAGTATTATTTATTAATGAAATATTACTCGTGACACACCCAACATATCCTACCTCACTGAGAACATTTGTTGTCACAGTTTTCATCAATACATCCAAGTACATGACTCGTATTACTCATTAATAATAATATTAAAGTCTAAGTACCAATACACACATCTATATATTGGAACATCCAATGAAACATATAAATGTAGATTTTCTACTGGAGGGTCTCATTATCATAATATCCTACTAGATATTACTATGGGTGTACACCATGAGAAGGTACCTCAAAGTCCTATGAGTCTCTACCCCTGATATCTTGTATCATTTTTGTCCCTCAAATTATATCATCCAGTTATATAACATATATTTAAGAATAGTGTCCTAGAACTTCTTGGTTCTCATCATAGTGGGGAACTGCTATGACCTTTTAGTGCGACAGCTTCTCTTGGGACATTATCACATACTATGTTACACTAAATAATAATCATGTTGTGATAAGGAGTTTATTAATATTCAAAAATATGAATACAAGTTATCATAAATTACACAGAAGTCGGTTCTAGGGAACCAAATCTAACAATTCTCATGGTCCTCATAGATTTGAGAATACACAAGATATCATCAATAAATAGCACAACAAAATTATTAAGATATTCCTTGAATACTGTATTCATTAGATCCATAAAAATATAGGTTCATTATTTAATCCAATGGGAATTATTATAAACTCATAATGTTCATACCTTATATGAAATCATATCTTTGGAATATCTTCTTTCTTTACTCACAATTGATGATACCCAGAAAAAAGGTCAATCTTTGAAAAATATTGAACTCCATGAAGTTGATAAAATAAGTCATCAATGTGAGATGGAGAGTACTTTTTCTTTATCTTAATAGCATTTATATCCCTATAATAAATAAAAATCCTCATAGATCCATTTTTCTTCTTAACAAAAATAATAAGGTCTCCCCAAGGTGAAACACTAGGGAATATAAATCCCTTATCCCACAATTCCTCTAGTTGTTTATTCAAATATGCTAATTATACAATGGTCATTCTATAGGGACTATTTTATATAGGTCTTGCATCATGGATTAAGTTAATGGAAAAAATAACTTCATTCTCTAGTGGATATCCAGGAAATTATTCATGGAATACATCAATTTATTCCTATACAATAGGAACTTACAAAATTTGAAGATTAAATTTTCTATTCATAGATTGTATATATTCTTCTTCCCTGAGAATCTCATTAAGAAGAGCTACTGGTGGTGGATCTATACATGACATAGATGATTAAGTCTCCACTCTAAATATAAGGAATTATATATATTCATCATGAATCATAATTTTATTCTCTTTATAATAATTTTTTTAATTATATTTTGAAATTCAGTCCATGTCGGGGATTATATTAAATTTAACCATAGGTTTGAAAATAATGTTAGTAAATAGAGCACTTTTATGTGTTATAATGGGAACTAATTGACACATCCTTGTTTTGGTGAGATTTCCACTAGGATTTTTGATTGAAAACTACCTTTTAAGGTGATAGGAAAATATATAATTTTCTCATAAAACATAGAAAATATAAAAGAGTGTAAGGATCTAGAATCAAATAAATAATTCTCTAAATTTGAGGATATGATTAAAGTATCTTCCACCACATCATTGGATACTTCAACCTTAGCTGTAGTGATCGCATAAACTTGATCTTCTCCGCTCAAACTCTTCTACGGTATGTTACCTTGACACTTGGGAGTTGGTGTGAATAATTCCCCATTTATCAATAGTAGAAGCACTGGACATCATTTATTTTTTCTTACCCTTACATTCATTAGCTCAATCACCCTTATCTCCGCACTTGTAAAAAACTCTCATTCCCTTAAAACATTTTATATAACATTTCTTCCCATAATTTTCCCATGATAGAAATTTCTTCATTACCTTCTTATTT
Source organism: Viscum album (assembly GCA_963277665.1). NCBI lineage: Eukaryota > Viridiplantae > Streptophyta > Magnoliopsida > Santalales > Viscaceae > Viscum > Viscum album. The sequence continues at coordinate 1,109,359,906 of OY728162.1, read as the reverse complement.
GATCCATCACACAAATAAGAATTTATTCCATCAGAAGAATAAAATTTATAATCATATGATCAAAATTATTTCTATCAGATGGAAGATTTTTTTTTAGGATTGTGATGATGTTATCAAAACAACCATCATATGAAGTTTGTATAGATCATGTCGGTCTTTTAAGATAGATATCTTCCAATGAAATTGAAACCAACTCCAAGAATCACAGAATATAACAGTTTGAGGTGTGCCTATAAATATAAGTACATTCACAGTGGTGGAAGAAAAGATTATTTTGTGACTCAAATCATCTGAAGCTTACTCTATTGTAACATCTTATTACTTACACTTTATAAATATTTAGAGAGTTTTAGTTCTAAGGAATCTGAGTAAGGATTGTAAATTCCTTATAACCTTTTGTATTTACATTAATCACGTCTGGTATGATTTTAGATCAAGGTATTTTAAGGATAGGAGGATAGGTTATTCTGGTTAGGTTGATTAAGGGATTCCAAGGATGGAAAGATAGCTAATTCTAATTAGGTTGATCAAGAGATTTCGTGGATATGAATACAGAGCTGATTATGATATTTTTTATTCACAGATTTCTAGTAATAAAGATAGATAAATTTATGGTTGGGTTAAACTATGGATACCTTAAGTTAAGTTTATTGAATTCCTTTACACAAATGGTTAAATTGTTTGTATTATTTTATAAAGTTTCTATAAGTCTTACATTATAACTTTATCAAGTTCTATTTTACTTGTTTTTACAAAATTATATTTCTAATTTGTAATTTTTTATAAAGTTTTACTTTTAGTAACTTTACTAAACTTTAATATTCCAGATAGTCTATGTGTATGATATAGTAACATTGAACATCATATGATATCTAAGTCTGATAAATCTTAAATAAGAGGTTTGAGATTTAAATTTTTTAAATATTTTAAACTAAAATTCATCCCCGACCCCTATATATCGTTATACTCTTTCATCGTGAAATTGGTATCAGAGCAGGTTCTACTTATTAAACGTGCTAGATTTTATAATTGTTATATTAAGAAAGTTTCTAAATTTTTACAACTTTTTTATAAACTATTATTCCCCTAACATGTACTTATAGAAAGATTGTATTTATTGTTTCTTAAAGATAGAAAGTTTGAATGTTGGAACTATTGAGAATCTTAATCCTAGCAGACCACCAATTTTTTATGGTGTTAATTATAAATATTGGAGAGATAGAATGAAGACATTTATTATCAATACTAGGGTAGATAATTTTTTATGCCTACTGGTAACTATGTGATTCTAGAAAAATAAGTTTCAAGATTTAAAACTCAAGAAAATTTATAATATCGATTGAATTATTGAGTTAGATATACATTACTTTGATTAATGACCAGAAATATATACAGTCAGATGTGTTTGTGTGAAATTGCTAATTGTATATGGAAAAATTTGGAAATTACTCATTTTGGGACTTCCTAAGTTAATGAAATAAGAATAGAAATTATTAAAGATGATTATAAATCATTTTATTTCTTACTTGGAGAATTTTTGAAAAGCGGTGTCATATATTTAGGACAATTGTTAATAGTTTGTAATTTCTTGATGATAAAGAACTTATTGATGAAATTTTGGTTGAGAAAATTATTGAATTCATAATGAGTGTGAATATAAAATAACATCTTTAGATGATACAAATAATATTACAAAGTTTAGTTTAGAAGATCTAATTTAAACTCTCGTGTAGTATTATGGAAGATTGAAAATAGATGCTGAAAAGTGAAAAAGAAAAATAGAGTAGCTTTTTTTCTAATTTAAATATTGAAAATAAATTTAGATATACAGAGAAAGTTTCGATGTTTTCAAATAAAAATAAATTTTCAAGTTTTGGAATTGAATATTTCTAAGATTGAATATTCAGCAGTAGAGTCATAGAAAAATCAAGATGACTTTAGAAAGATGAAATTCATTATAAAGAAGTTGCAGAAGAATGATTGATTTTTTTCTAAACTCTTGATGTTTTGTAATCAAAAAAATTATTATATATTTTTTTAAATGAATAATTCTCCAAATATTTTTCTATTTTTTTAGATGAATGTTTATTTAAACTAAATTTTTTCATATAATTTATTTTCTCACATTTTAGTTACATTTTTTATACCTCCCTTATTCTTTTTGAAAATCAAAAAAAGATAGAATTTATTGGGGATAATTTTCTTAAGAAATTATTATCTTACCAATGTTCTAATAAATCTTCCGAATAAAGTTTTTTGATAAAAAATGGTAGATACAAAGATAGGGTAGATAAGAAAGAAAATGAGAGAAGCGTTTTAAGAAGAAGAAGTGATTGAAATTCTTAAATGTGTAAAGTAAAAGGGATTGTGTATTTTTTTCAAATTTATTAGTTTTTCTATTTTATTTTATTTTTTATTTTTTTATTTTCAAAATGGGGTATATTATTAATTCTAAATTTATACATTCTACACTTTTTATCCTTAGTTTTGAAAATAACAAAACACTTTCTTAAATACCATATTTTACAAACTTTCTATTTTTCAATATTTTATAGTATCAGTTCTACCAGACATAGAAAATATTTATAATCAGATGAATATGAACTCTGTATTTGGTTGAAAATAAAATGTTTAGTTCATCATACAAATTTAGTTTATTTCATCAGAGGATCATAAGTTTAGTTCATCGAACTGACAAAGTATAGTCATCAAATGGACAGAGTTTAGTTCATCAAACTGGCCAAGTTTTTTCTATCAGAATAATGAGGTTTTGAACCATCAGACAAAATGGAATTTATTACATCATATGAATAAAATTTATAATATAATAATAAAAATTATTTCTATAGGATATAATAATTTTTTAGCATTATGATTATGCTACCAAAATGACCATCATATGAAGTTTGTACAGATCATGTTGATCTGTCAAGATGGATCTCATCCAAGGCTGTTGAAACCAAATTTGATAGTCATGGAATATATCTATTGTAAGCATGCCTATAAATAGAGGTTCATTCATGGAGGTGTAAGAAAATATACTTTTGTGACTCAACCTATTTGAATTTTACTCTATTGTAACATCTTGTTACTTATGATTTTTAAATATTCAGAAATTTTTAGTTATAATAAATACAAGTGAGGATTTTAAATTCCTTATAAAATTTTTTATTAGTGTTCATTGTGTTTTTTATGTGTTTGGATCAAGGGATTCTAGGGACAGGAAGATAGGTGATTTTGATCAGGTTTATTGAGGGGTTTTGAGGATAGGAAGATAACTGATTTTGATTGGGTTGATTAAGGGATTCTGAGGATATAAAGATAGAGTTAATTCTAATGTAATTGATTGAGGGGTTTATTATAAGAAATATAGATAAATTTTAAGTCAAGTTAAACCATGGATACATTAAGTCAAGGTTGTTGAATTCCTTTACACTGAAGGTTAAAGTGTTCATATTCTTTTATAAAGTTTCTATAAGTTTTATTTTACTTGTTTTTAAAAAATATTATTTCCACTCTATAATTTGTTTAGAAATTTTTACTTTTATTAACTTTACTAAACTTTAATATTCTAAATAGTATGTGTGTCTAGTATAGTAACTATGAACATCGGATTATATCTGTTTATAATAAATCTTAAATAAGATGTTTGTGATTTTATTTTTTTTATTTTTTTAAACTTAAATTCACCGCCCTCTTTTATATTGTTACACTCTTTGATCCTATATATTTTTCCTCATTGCTCATGAGGGAAATATTTGTTAAATAATATTACTATAAAATCTCTCTACTATATATGTTTTATTTCTTATTCCTCCCAAGTATTCTAGATTAACGACCATCATTGATCAGTATCTCCCCTAAGACAATACACTACTAGCATAACCTTTTCCCTTTCATTTCATCCTAAGGAAAAAAATATCTTTTTGAGAGACTTAATCCATTTCTCAGTTATCACCAGATTAGTCATTCTACTAAAATATGGAGGATTTTATCATATGAAATGAATCCAATATAGTTTTATCATTACATTTAATATCATGTCTCTCCATATGTGCAAGATTATTAGACATAACCTAGGTCATATTCCCTTATATTTCCATGATCTGCTCAGCCCCAACAATAACTATATTAGTTTTCTTAGTAGGTAAATCCCTCCATTAACCATGGGTATTGATTCTCTTTCTTCTATTAGGTTTCATCACTAAATAATGGAACACACTGAGTTAGCTCATAATCACAATGAATATTGAGACATAAAATTAAAATCCTTTAATGGTAAAATTTCTCAAATAATATAAGGGGTTATCATAATTCTCATGTAAGTTATGTTCATTTAAAATCTAGTTCCCAAAGTTTCTACTAAACTTCATATGATGTAAACTATAATAACCCAAAATCTAATAACCTAGAGTTAGTGTCCACTTTATTACATCGGAATAGATATAAGGGATCTAATACTGAAGGACCTACTAGTTTATTAGTCTTAGAGATCTACATACATACATGAAACCCAATGTATATTGGGAATAAAATATATAACATAACAAAATTAAAAGTTCTTCACCCTTAAAACTCATTCAAAGAGTTATTTTTCATAACCTGGAGAAAGGAAACAAGATAAGGGTGATCTCAAATTCTCAGTAAGGGTTATGTATAGAGGAATATATCAGTATTCAATAATACATAATCAATATGGTAAGTTAAAAACTAGAAATATGTGTCATTTAATCAATAACTCGATCATGAAATGAATCAATGAATAATAGCAATGAAGTAATCTCATTAATAATAATAATAACTAAATTATTAATGAATGAAATGGATAATTTTAGAAAAAAATATCACATACATCATGATATTTATACCATCAAGACCTTATGTTAAGACAGTTTAAAACTATGGGTAAATACCCATTTAATTTTCCTAATTGATTTGTATCACGAGACATGTCGATGCATTGATAGGATATATAATTCCAGGCTCCACCCATCACTGTATGTCCAATTCATCCCTCATATATTGAATGATCAACTTAAATAAACAATATTCCTTATCAAGAAATTTCTATATCAATGAAATAATATGGATTATCAATAATTCCTCAGTTCATCAAATAACTTTCAAAGTAAAATATCATATGTAGAAATGGTATAGGGTTTAGGCTATAAGAATATTTATAATACAAGTAATATGGATATTTAATATAAATTTAGTGTTTAACGATCATAATAAATTGAATGTTTTTAGATAAAGTTAATTTCCATAAGATTAATCAAGATATGAGAGATGACTATCAAAAAGTAGATTTTGTAGTAAAATAAATTCTTTTAAAGAATAGATGAGAATGTAAATGAAAAATTTAAAATAATTTTTCATAAACATTTTCCTTTTCAAAAATCAATAAAATATTATAGAATAATCTAAAGGGAATAAAACAATTATGAAAACGGGAAATTCCATTAATGTCGTATATATTAAAAGAAAAAAATTCCTTTTGAATTTTATAAAAAGGTTGAAAATGAACCTTCTAGTAAAACAATATAAATATTCCTTTAAAACATTTTAAAAATTCAAGGATCACTTAAAATGTACTTAATTGATCATTTTATTAAATAAAAATTATTTTTTTCAAAATGTTTTGAAGAATGTGGACATGGAACAAAAATATACCCGATCAAAAAGAGAAATAAGATCAGCTTTTTTATTTTAAACATTTTTCTTGAAAGAAAAAACTTGAATTGAATCATTATTCATAATTAATAAATATATATTCATATTAAATACCTCAAAGGGTCATTATATACACCACATAAAAGTAAATAGGTGAAAAATATCAAATATGTCTCAATAGAGTGGAAATTGAGACAAAATCCATTACCTCAGGTCTGACTTGTCATGTACATTCTTTATCTTCCTAAGTAATTAACTTATGTTTATTATTTAATTGAGTAAGAACCTTTTTCAATTTCATTATTCCTTTTATTTTATATATTACCATGTTATATTCAATTACTTAATCATTTAAGTTCATGTTGGACCTTTTGGTGATATTCATCTCATATATCGAAAATGAATTCGGAAGGTTGACTATGGTCAATGAGGTAATTATTCCATCATCTCTTGAATAATAATCATGAAATAATTATAATTTTTATACATAAATTATACTTTTAAAACCAATCAATAAATATGGGTTTAAAAATGAACTATGTTGCAATCATAAAGATGTTAGGTTGTACATACGCATGAGCAACATTTCCTTTTTTCACCGATCATGATGGAAATAAAGTATTATTTTTTCTTTCAAAAATTATAATTATATCATAAATACCATATTATTTCTTTAAATAAACTTATATATATCATCCATGTGATTTGGTGATATAAAATGAATTAAATCACTTCATGAGGTGGTAGTATGCCATACACACGAACAACGTTATCATTTTTAAATCGATTGTAAGGTAAGAAAGTATTTTATATATTAATTTTAAATAATTATAAATATTTCATGAATATTATATATATACATTAAATCCATCACTATATCTGGTCATGATAGGTGGTGAAGGAAAGGGAATAACATCGGTTCGTGAGGCAGTAGTCTGTCGTACACACAAGCGACTGTTTCATTTCCCATTTGATAGAAGGGGATATGAATATATGTTATTCCATTAACATTAAAAAATCTCAATATATATAACATAACAATTTTATTATTTTGGCATAATTTAATAATATTTGAAGGAGGTGGAAGAAGAAATAAAACAAAGATGCTCAGTTAAGAATGATACCTCTTCTTAGGAAAACCTATTTAGGATTATACCAAAAGCCTCCATAGGATGGTTTTCTATTCAAATAAGGGACTCTAAAACATATGGAGGGATGTAAGTAATGTATTTGGGTTGGTATTGGATAAAAAGGGATCTTAAAGTCTGAAGAAGTTAGTGGGTGAGGTGCCCTTTTATAATTGAGGTGAGTGACATACTTATAATTTTTAAAAGTTTTATAATAATGTCAAGTAAATTTCTAGAGAAAAAAAAGGCTCCAAAATAGATCATTATCAAACCTTATATGAGATAATTTGAGTATCCAAATCTATGCTTCTGGGTTTAGCACATATAAATGTTGTGTATTTTTTTGTAAAATAAACTAAACAAATACAAAATATTTAATACATTCCAAAACCTTTTATGGTCTAGGTTTTGGAGAATTGGATACATGTCTAACAACTTAACAAAACTACACAAAAAAATTAAATAAAATTCTTTACATGTGCTACCTCCTTAAATAAATACACTTCACAAAGAAATTTTACTAAACCTGTGAAAAATAAATTTATAACATAGGGTGAGAAATTATTTTTCCCTGTAAGGGGTTTTAAAATAATTTCTAAATACTTTTAAAATGTTAATTTTGAATAAATAAATAATTAAAAATAGGTTTTCAAAAATATTGAAAAATAATAATTTTTATACAATTTTAAAGAAAATTTTTTTAATGTAATAACATTTTAAAATAATTCCTTGGATTTCTCTATTTGAAAATAATAATTTTAAAGGATTGATTAGGATTCTTAACAAGACATAAGAAAACCATAAGGACACTTAGCCATATCTCATATGGGAAAATGTCCCCTTAAGGTCATGGGTTCACTCCCCATACCACAACTTAACATTTGATACTCTAGTTCCAATTTTAAGAAAACATTTTTATGGTTCTTCCTTTCTCAATCATAACCCAAAAACATTTCAAAATAATATATACATAAATTATTCTCTTTAAAATAAAATAATCTTACATAATTCCTAATGTTTGATAATCATTTTTTGAGAATTTATAAAATCATATTTAGGAGAAATACAAGCTTATAAAAAATTGTTCTTATTTAAAATTCATAAATATAAATTCATATTAAAATAAATTAATACTTGAATAAAAATGCATGGAATGTCGATGATAACTTAGATGAAGACCATATTTAAATTATAAGTGACATGAATAGATGTTCATGTTAATTTTTTCATATGAAATAATAAATTTTATTTAGAATTAGCATATAAAATGATACCATTTATCATTGTAAATAAAAAATCACATAAAATAATAAATATAACATTGAATTAAAATAAAATACCCCATTTAAATTTTAAATCAGTCAATAACAAATAGGGTTATAAAATTACTAATATTTGACCATATTTTTTTTATAAGACCAATTCTTTTAAGAGTATAAGAGAGATCATAGTTATATATATACACACATTATGTTATTTTAAAATAATTAAATGATGGTTTCATTTCTTGTAAAATATTTAATTCAAACTAAGGTTTGATAATAAAATTGAATCTTTAATTTCTAGAACATAACCTTGGTAAGAAGTTTTAGAATATGAATATATATATATATATATTCATACACACACACACACACACACACACACATATATATATATATATATGTATTTGTGTGTGTGTGTGTATTTTTAAATAAAAAATACATACCTTACACAACCATAAATTAAAACTTAAATTGATTTATTTAAAACCAAAAATAAAAAACAATTCCTTACATCATAAATTATTAAAACAAATAAAGATAAATAGATAAATGTATATATTTAAATATATATATATATATATCCTTTTAAAAAACATAAATTGAAATATTAATAACAAAATAAAATCCTTACAAATAAATTTTAAAATAAAAAATTATTTTGATTACACAAAATATTTTAGATTCATAAAACTTTTCTTCTAAATTGTAAAAAAATAAGTACTTAATTAAAATAAAAATACTATTTTGATTTCTTGGGATTTTATAGATAATTTCAAAATATGTTCATCCAAGATAAACTAGACAAGTTTTTAGGTCATTTTAATATTTTTATTTTTATTTTTACCCCCGGTAAATCTGTTTTAACCATAACTGTGGTAACAAATTTTTATTGTTCTTAGTATTCATTATGGTCAAAAATTAAGTTGAAATTATTATCTAATATTAATAATTATAATTAAAAATATGGAATAAATTTTATAAAATTTTATTCACATAAGTGGCATAATTTAATTTAAAATTAAACCAATGGTCATGAAGAAAAAGCGGTTTTCTAATGAAAAAGTTTTCCTAAGTATAAAAAGTTTTTATATAAAAATTAAATATGAAATTGATTAAAATAAACTAAATTGAATTAATAATAATAAAATTTAACTAATTTTACTTTTAAAACCATTTTAAAACAAAATCTAACTTTTAAAATCCTGAAACAACAAGATAGTTTTCAATAAAAATCATTATTTATCACTGTTCATTAAAAAATCAAACTTTTCAAAAAAAATACGAAAATTCACACTAAGATAATTTTTATATTATGATTTCAAAAATAAATTTAATTTTATAAAATAAATTTTCTATAAGTGTTAATGAGATATAGTGTGTGTTTTAGGTGGTAAGAAGATACACTAGAGGAATAACTTCACCTCGATGAAAAAGTATGGCGGAGGCTTTAGGTGAAATCATTATCAAATGTAATATCCCTATTTCCAAAAATTGGGTATTATATACAACTTTTAGTGCTCAAATATGTAACCAATTACTAGAACTAAGTAGATTCATAAAGGTTTCCAGAGGTTATTTGGATCTTTTATCTACCAACATAGTAATACTGGTCGCATTATCTATTTAAGACTAGCACTTTACTTCATCAAAGGGTTTAATTCTAGTTTTAAAGAATTTTTATTATGTTTCCCATGTTACCAAAAATAGAATATATGTATCCAATATATATATGGATGGATTTATTTTCAATTTTTTAAATAAGATTTACTATTTTTATAAAGATATAATATGTTATGGTATGGAACATTTGAATAACAGTCTTTACGTATTAGAATAAAAAATCAACTGTTGGTAATTGATAATGAATTAGGTTCACATGATTGATATTACACCCATCTATGGAATCACTGGATTAATCATATAAAAGATAATATCTTGAAAAACTATATTAAGAAGGGTATTTAGATTCATTTGAACTAAAACCACTTGATATATGTCATGCTTGTTTTCAATGAAAAATGAACAGAGCTCCATTTAGTGGAAAGGGTTAAAGGGACATTGAGCTTCATGAATTAGTTCATACAAATTTAATCCTTTGATATATTTAAAGATTAAAATAATGAAGTAAAGATTCATCTTGGTAAGAAGATAAAGAATATTTACTCATATTGGGGTTGAGAATATCTTAATCGAGAGTTCATCGATAATCTAAGAGGGTTTGGGATTTTATCAGAAATCACTCCTTATAAACCACAATGGAATAGTTTCATTGAAAGGATAAATCATACCTTATTGGATATGGTGATAATGATGATTAGTCATGTTAATCTTCCATTATCCTTTTAGGGATATTCATTATAGACTATGGCACACATTCTAAACCAAGTACTAAATAAATCAAAAAATGAAATTTCATATGATTTTTTGTATGGGAGGAATACATTATGTCACATTTGTAGGTTTCAGATTGAAAAACGTTTGTTAAGGCTATCTCTAGCAACACGCCTTCATTTATAGGCCCAAAATGTATCTTTATAGGATATCCCAAGGAAATAAGGTGATCTTATCTAATAAACCCTTAGATAAAAAAGTTATAGTAGAAATAAAATACATATTATTTAAGAGGGATCATGTCCCCAAAAGTGATAGTGGGAGAAAGATAAATTTTGATAAAGTTGAGGATCGAGATATAAAAGAGATGTCATAAGAAAAAATTCTATGAAACTCTATGGAAGAGGTTGTTTCAGAGACACAAGTGTTTTGTGGGAGAAACAGAGAGGTTATAAAACTAGAGAGATATGGTTTTCTAATCATGGAGGATGGTGACTTATTATTAGTTGATAATGATGAATATGTGTCCTACAAGGAATCAATAAATAGCTCATAAGTTGCAAGGTGGAAAGAATCCATGATTTATGATATGGATTCTAAGTACCATAACCAAGTTTGGGTTCTGGTAGATACTCTAATAGATGTAAATCCTATTGGGTAAAAATGGGTATTCAAGAATAAATTGGACATAGATGGTAAAGTTAATACTTATAAGGCATGATTGTTTGCAAAAGAGTTTAAACAGTGTTAATACATAGACTATTACATAATCTTTTCACCAATCACTGTGATAAAATCCATTAAAATTATACTTTTCAAAGAAACATACCATGATTATGATATTTTGAAAATGGATGACAAAACAGTATTCCTTAATGGGAACCTTATAGAATATTTCTATAGGAATCAACTATAAGGGTTAGTGAATCCAAAGGATACCAATATAGTATGCAAGTTGTAGAGATCCATTTATGGGTTGAAGAAAGCATCCGGAACATAGAATATTCATTTTGATGAATTCATAAGATAATTTGGTTTCATAAATAATAAATGTGATTCATGTGTTTATAAAAGGTTTAGTGAGAGTGAAATCATTTTCCTTATAGTATATGTTGATGATATATTACTAATGAGAAATGAGATACCTATATTAGAGTATGTTAAGATTTAGTTTAAAAAATGATTCTCTATGAAATAATTAGGTGAAGAAGCCTACATACTTGGGATAAATATCCATAATGATAGATCTAAGAGAATTATTGGACTAATACTGGGTACATACATTGATAAGGTACTAAATAAATTCAGTATGAAACAATTCAAGAGGGAATTATTGTGAATGTCACATGGAATATATCTTTCCAATAAAAAGTGACCTTAGACACAAGAAGAAGTTAGTAGGATGAGAAGGATTCCTTACGCATCGGTGATATTATTTTACATGTATTTCATGCTATGTACCAATATTTATGTTGCCTACACCTTGAGCATGGTATTTAGATATCAAGTAGACCTAAGAGAATGGAATTGGACTACTATAAAGACTATCATAAAGTATCTAATGCTTAATAAGGATATGTTCCTAGATTTTGGAGTATATAATGAGATAATAATCAAGGTATATATAGATTATAGTTTATATGGAGACCAAAATGATCTAAAATAACAATCAAGATATGTATTTTATCTTAATAGAGGAGTTGTAAGCTGAAAGAGCTCAGATAAGCTAGTGGTTTTTGATTATATAGTAGATTTTGAGTATATTATGGCTTCTAATATATCTAAAGAAGAATTTTGGATATGTAACTTCATCTAGAATCATGATGTGGTTCATAACAACAAAGATGTTATCAAACTGTATTTTGATAATATTGTAATGGTAGTCCTATCTAATGATCCATGGTTACATCAATAGGTGAAGTGCATACATCAGAGGTATCACCTCTTAAGGAATTTTTCTCAAAGGGGTGATGTCAAAATAAGTAGAGTTTCCATGTAAGAGAATTTTATAGAACCATTGACTAAATTATTATCTCATTAGAAGCATGAATATCATGTGAGATCTAGTGAACTCAAAGTCATTAATAATTTTCTCTAGTGCAAGTGGTAGTCTGTTAGAGTTGGTTCTCTAAAACAAACTAACTTTTTACTTTTGATTACCTATATGTTCAAATAAATTTATATTAATAAATATATTATCAAATGATGAGTGTTATTTTATGTAACATTAATGTGATAATTTCCATAGATTATTTGTCTCGTTGAAAGGTCAGTGCAGTTCCCCGCTATGATGAGAATCTTAAAGCGATATGACAATATTATTAAATATATTTATAATTGTAAGGAATATATCTAAAGATACATATATTATGTTTGACTATCATGTGTCGGAGGCTCATAATACATTGATAATTCTTCTCATGAAGTTCACACTTGGTAATCTTCAAGATAGGAGGTTATGATAACAAACTCACCAATAATAATTCCACTTGTTTCATGTGTAGTTAGACATTCCTATTGAAAAACTTGTTTATTGGTCCTTTGAATTGAGATTATTGTTAATGTATATCATAAATAACATACTTTTGTGTATTTTTGAAAATTGTGATGACATATGATCATGAAAAAGTGGGATATATTGGGTGCATTATAAGTGATATGACATTGATTGAATGAGTAAACAAAGGATTTGTCCCTTCCCAAACTGGAAGATGATAGATTAGGTCCTTCAATTGAAATAGAATAGTATGATTAATTCCATTTCCATAGTAGTTTATCAGCGAATTCATTTTAGAGATTCAATGAAATATATTCATGAATATAGGTTGATGACACAAGTATTCAACCTTATTGAATAGATATTGAGATAAATAGATTATATTACATAGTAAGTGTTTGTATGAGGTTATTTTCATTGTGACATTAATTAATTTCTCTATGGGATTCTTGACATGTCAATAGATTCTAATCTTGGACTTCAGATCAGCTTTCCTAATAGCATTGAGAAAGAGTCATAGAGGGTCATACACTAAGTGTATCTATAATTTCAATTAAAACTATTTGAATTTAATATTAGAATAAATATTATTCTCTATACTGAGAAATAATAATTATTCATGTTATATTAATTAAATTAATTCAATCATCGATTATTTTAGTTTGAAATATATGTGAGTTGGATATTAAATAAATATTTATTCACCGATTAGTGAATATACTATTTAATTATTTATTGAATGAGTAATATAATAATATTTATTTATTTAAATAAATATTTCTTTTTCCAAGTTTTATAAATGTTGGGGAGGATTGATGGGTTGAGCTAAGGGCCTGAATAGAAATGATAAGGTTTATTTAATATCATTTAAATAAATATTAATTTATTTATTTAAGAAAGAAATGATATTTAAATAATTTTTGAGTTAGCACACTCCATGGAAATATTATTATTATTATTGTTATTGTTGTTATTATTATTGGGTATGGGGTCTACTTAGAATACAGATATTATTTAAGGGCCAATGTGTAACAACTAATTCTTTAAACATAACTATATAATCCATCTTATATCATTTCTAAGCAATGGGAATTGTTGTACAAAACATGTATCTCAAGATAACTATCATAATAGTGAAGATAATTCTATTAAAAATACTCTCGAGATTGATAGTTGATCCCCCTCCTTCCTCTCAAGACTGAGAGAACTAGGAAGAATTATTTAAGCCTGATGGATTCTTGTTGTGATCAATAGTGACCAATCCAAGAATATCAGTTCCTCTGTGTTAGCACCCAAAGTTCCATTAGTGACATTATAAGATTGTGTATCATATATGGATATCACTAGAGGGATTCTTATTTGTATCCTTCATCACAATGATGGTATGGAAAGTGCATCAACTAGTTTGATCATTAATGAAGAAAGAATTTTCATACTGTGGTAATTCTTGTATATAAATGAATTATAAATTATATGTGAAAAATATTATTTATTTGAATATTATGGGGTTATTATCATTTAGTTATGAGTATTTATCTAAGGAAACTAATAAAAATTGTGGTAGGGTATGGGCCCAACCACTTTCATTACACCCCAGAACCTTCATAAGTAACATCCCTAGCACGTTTCACCTCTATTATGACTGAACTGGGTCTCTACATACCTCAGGCACAACTCCCCATATTCTAGAGGCTTACAACTAGAAGTGGGGATTTGATAACATAGTGGAAATACTATACCCCATGGATTAGGTAACCATAAGCAACAGTGGAATCAATATTAACAATTTTCATTATAATATAAATCATTATAACAGATGCATCATAGTTAAATTCTATAAATCAAATATAAAACCCATTATATAACAATATGAAAAATTGTACACATTATATAATTCATACATAAATAATTAGGATCACTCATTGGTGGTTAATATACAATAATTCACAAAATATACCCAAAGGGAACAAAATTGGGGATAAAAACAAAATTAGTCCCAAGTACTAATTAGGTCCCATCTCCCAACTCTCACACAACTACATGGCTCAACCATCAAGCATAAATCCCTTTCCCTTATCCATACCTACAACCTTGAATTCAACTCAGGTACCCACATTAACCATACAAGGTTTGAGAATAAGTCAGCAGACCACCACCAATAATTTCCCTAACCATAACCAGTCTATAAAGGTGCATGCTGGTGTGACATGATATATATAATAAATTATAATAAAATAAATGGTTTTCAATCCTCAAGTTTCATGGTGAAAATCAATAATGAACCTACCTTCTTCATCCAATATCGGATCCAAGTATGAACATGCGACATACCGATGTCAAGGGTAGGAATGGCACTTACCCACAATACCACCTCATATCATCCCACTGTACCAAGGGTCGGATTGGCATCCGCCCATAATACCATCTCATATCATCCCATTGTTCCAAGAGTCGGAATGGAACCTCCAAGATACCATCACATATTCTACCATTTTACCAAGGGTCGGAATGGCGCATGCTCATAATACCATCACATATCATCCCATTGTACCATGGTTTGAAATGGTGCCTACCCATGATATCGTCACACGTTTTTACATTGTACCAAGGATCGAAATGGTGCCCTCCCCAAATATCATCCACCAAAAATATTTGGAGTGGCACCCAACTCGTCTTGTTATCATATTCATCCATAATAACACATACTTTCATGGGTGGAGCAGCGACTAACCCATATCCCATCCATTGGAGACAGTTGGAGTAGTGCCCAACTCATCATGTTATCATCCCTATCTAAAATAACACATCTGTCCAAGGGTGGAGTGGTTCCCAACCAATATTCCATTAAGCATTTTGTAACAACTCATGTATCACTACTACAAAACAAGTCTTTAATAGCGTTGGCCTTTATCAGCACTATAAAAAAGCAGTGATAAAGGTACCTCTAATCAGTTCTAAAACAAGTGCTAATAAATGGTCCCTTTTATCAGTGGTTTTCTTTGAGCACTAATAAAAGGCACCCTTTATCAGTATATTTTTTTAGCGTTGATAAAAGAAAATCTTTATCAATGCATTTTTTTAGCACTAATAAAGGGTGTACTTTATCAGCACTTTATTTTTAGTACCCATAAAGGAATCATTTATCAGTGTTTTTTTAGCACTGATAAAAGTGTGAATAAATTAAAATAATTAAATAAATAAAAAATAAAAAATATTTTATTAAAATAATATTAAAAAAATTATTAATTAAATAATTATTTATAAAAATGATTAAATTGATTATACTATATATAAATTATAAATTTTATGCATTAAATATATAGATATATGTAAAATAAAAATTAAAAATAAGTAAATTGAGAAAAATATTAAACATTTTATTAATTAAATAATTATTGATAATGTTAATAAATAATATATATTAAATATATATATATATATGAATGTATATAAATATGATTTATATAATAAAAGATATTATTTATGTTTTACATTAAATAGTAATATATTTAGTAAATAATGGTTTATAATTAAAAATTAATTTGAATTAAAAATACTGACTAATTGCATCAAGTAATGGAAATAATTGAATGTCGTTTTATTTTTCGATTTAATATAGATCAAACATATTATATTTATTTTACATATACATAATTAATGCATTTTTATATACATATGTACACACAAATATTTTTTGGGAATTTAATCAATTTATATTATTTATTTTATATATATTTATTTACTATGTTTTAATATTTTCAATATGTATTCATCTTTATTTCAATATATATCCATTTTTAATGGTTTATATTAATTAAACTTATCCAATTTTTTAATATTGTACTCATTTTTAATTAATCAATTTTACTCATTTTTAATATTCATGCACTTAAGATTAAATATTCATTAATAATGTTAAAAAATATTTTTAAAAAAATATTTATAAATAAAAATATTTATAAATGTATGTTTACTATTTTTATACATTTATAATTATAAATAAATAAATAATATTTGTTTAAAAATTATTTATATATTTATAATTAAATAATTATAAAATTATAATGAATTTATGTAAATAATGAATATATTTACTATATTTTTATATATATAATGACATAAATATTATTTATAAAAATTATTTATATAATTATAAATAATTAATTATATATTTAAATAATTATAAAATTATTATTTTATAAAAAGTGTAATTATAAGTATTACAATTATTTATAATAATTGTACTTTTTAAAAAAAAGTGTTATTATTTTTTTAAAAATATTATAAGCATTTATCAGTGTTTTTTTAGCACTGATAAAAATAGAGATTTATTAGCGCTAAAAACAATGATAAAAGGTATCTTTATGAGCACTTTTTTGGAAGCACATATAAAAGTGTCCCAATCTATTTTAAGAACTCTAACCATTGAGAACCAGTTCGCGGTATCTGAATCTCTTTGTAGAAGTGACCTACTGTCGGCGGTCCTCGTTGTCAAATCCAAGCTCGAATCTAGACTAGAATCAAGGCTCCAACTATTCCAAGGCTTGAATCCAAGGCTCGATCGATTCAAGGGTCACTACTACAAAATAGGACTTTAACAGCACTTTTATTTATTAACTCTAGAATAAAATGTTGATAAATGGCATATTTATCATTGGTAAAGAAAGCACGGATAAATTTAACCTTTTATAAGTGCTTTTATTTTAGCTATGATAAAGGAAACCTTTATCAGCACTTTATTTTTAGTGTTGATACAGGATATCCTTTAACAGTGATTTATTTTTAGCACTGATAAAGGTTATCCTTTATCATCGCTTTATTTTTAGTACTGATAAAGGGTACGCTTTATCAGCACTTTATGTTTAGCACTGATAAATATTTCTTTCGTCAACGCATTTTTAGCGCTGATAAAATGAAATAATTAAATAAATAAAAAATAAAAAATGTGTTTATTAAAAAAAATATTAAAATTTTATTAATTAAATAATTATTGATAAAAATGAATTAATTGATTATACATTATTAAATATTAAACATTTCATTAATTAGATAATTATGATAATTAATGTTATTAAATTATATATATTAAATATATAGATATATATTAATATATATAAATATTATGTATATATTACAAAATATTTATGTGCTTTAAATTAAATTTTCATATATTTATTGAATAATGGTATATAATTAAAAATTAACATGAATTAAAAATATTGAATAATTTTATAGTACTCGACATATAATTGAATGTCGTTTGATTTTTTAATTTAATATAGATCAAATTTGTGTTATATTGATTTCGCATATGCATAATTAATGCATTTTTATATACAATATGCACACATGTAGAACTTATCCATTTTTTCAATATTGTTAGTGTACCTATATTCTTAATTTATTCAATTTCACTCATTTTTAACATATATGCATGCACTCAAAATTAGATATTCATTAATAATGTTAAAAATATATTTTTAAAAAATATTTCTAAATAAATATATTTATAAATGTGCATTCACTATATTTATACAATTATATATTTATAATTATAAATAAATAAATATTTTTTAAAAAATATTTATATAATTATGAATAAATAATTATGTATATTTAAATAATTATTAAATTTGTAATAAACTTACTTAAATAATTAATATGCTTACTATATTTATATTTATATTTATTTATTAAATATATATATGTATAATTATATAATTATATATAATTATATAAAAATATTTTTGAAAAATATTTCTATAATTATAAATAAATAATTATAAAATTGTAATAAATATATTTAAAAAGAATATATTTACTATACTTATATTTATATATATTTATTAAGTATTTATAAATATTTACAATTTTTTATTTCTAATTATAATTATATAACTTTTAACAACACTTTAGTAATAAGCACTGATAAAATAATCTTTATCAGCGCTTTTTCATACTGATAAAGATGAGAATTTATTAGTGCTAAACAAAGCACTAATAAAAGTGTCCCAATCTATTTTAAAAACTCTAACTATTTGTGAACCTGTCGTGGTATAGAAGCTTTACATGGAAGCCACCCACTGTCGGCACTCCTCCTCGGTGAATCAAAGGTTGAATCACACCACTCGACTTCCTCTGAACATCTCATTTGACATCTGAAGATGCTCTCATATTTTCTTCAACCTAGGGAGGTAGGCCTTCCAATTTTTTGTGTATTTTTTGTTTTATTTTTGATTTCTTCTTCTATGATTTTTTTTATGATCTGTTGTTGATGATTCATTGTTTACGATTTGTTTTTGATCTATTGTTTTGGGAACGATTTGTGCTCCATTGTTTTTATTGACTACTGATGTATGATTCGTTGTTTATATCTGACACTAAACCTTGGATTTATTCATTGTTGTTTAACTGTTATGTTTTATATCTTCTTACTAAATAATTTTATCATATATGTATATAAATGTGTAGAAATTTTAATATATATTCTTGTTTATTGACTACTAATTTGAGGCACATTGGTGGTTCCCTAATGATTATATATATGTTGACACCTTTCATGGACACCTCAGTGGACACGTAGCTTCAGATGCTATTTTTTAAGAACCAAGTTAGTGTAGTGATGTATGTTCTTCTATTGGTTATATGTATCGTAGTATCTAGTTCCTCTTAGAATTCACTATGGTCCTTAGTTTTCTTAAGGATCAGATTCAAAGGGGTCATCCACAGTTAAGCACATGAGGTTTTATCACATCAAGCCTTTGCTTTTTGAATCATTACGGTGACTTTGGTTCACATTATGTTTTAATATCAAGGTTTTATCTGTTTGATATTTCTTATAAACTATAAGTGAGTGATTTTTTATACTGGTGTGACATGTATGTGTGTCTATATAGCTATTGCATCATTCATTTCCATAGTTGTTTGTCTAACAGGTATGCCTATATCGGGTAATGATGATTTTGGGTTTGCATGTCCATTGACCCCAAGGGTCATGCTAGAATTTTGTTCAACCTCTGGTGCTAATTTTTTCTATTTGGGTGGGACCACCTCCCATTTATGGTTTTTTACACCCAAATTTTAAACCATCCTTTAGTGACTTTGAGGTGTGTTAGATGTCATAATATGATTTGACCTGGTGTTGTTTGGGTAATTTAGGCTAGGGTCATTACATTATCCATATTCTGGTTTAC
Source organism: Viscum album (assembly GCA_963277665.1). NCBI lineage: Eukaryota > Viridiplantae > Streptophyta > Magnoliopsida > Santalales > Viscaceae > Viscum > Viscum album. Next base: position 1,109,339,820 of record OY728162.1, on the reverse strand, counting down.
ACTTATAATGTTTAGTGATAATATCATTTATTATCTACCTTTATCTCCCTCTATTTTTTTCAAATTCCAACAGCCCTTATTATTGGATTTGGAATATCTAGGTGCTTGTATATTGTAGTAAAAGTGATCCATATTTCCCTTATTAGAATTGTCTATAACTTTCACTTTTGATAATGAATATCTTATGTGTAATTATTTATATATTTTATAAAATTAATCTTTTATGAACCCAATAGGATGGATATGAACTGAAAATGGATGCACTCTAATTGTTTGACTAATGAATATGAAGATGGAGTTAAAGAGTTCATCAAGTTTGTAAGATATCATGTAGACAACCCTTCTAAAATTCTATGTCTGTGTTTATGTTGTTTTTATTCAAGACAAATTAGTCCGGAAGAGTTGTAAGAAAATTTGATTTGTCATGGAATATATTAAATCTAAATATTGGACTAAACATAGAGAAAAATAAATGTGGACATCAATTGGAATGATACTATGGTTTATGAATCATTTTATATGAATACCTTTTTAAAAGATAATGGAGATTGCATGGAAGAAATGACAATGGAAATTGAAGATGACCTGCGTGATTGTCCAAAGTTTTTTGAGGAGTTAAATAGTTGTTCCAAGAAACCATTTTATACTGGTTGTACTAAATACACAACATTATCAACTGTATTGAAGTTATATAATTTAAAAGATGGAAATGGATGGAGTGACACCATCTGTACAGAACAACTTGGTCTTCTAAAAGATATGATACCAAAAGAAATTAAACTACCATGTTGAACATATGATATTAAACAAATGTTACATTTAATGGGAATGATCTCTAAAAAAATGCACGCTTGTCCAAATTATTTCATATTGTTTCATAAGGACCATGAATCACTCATAAAATTCCTTAAGTGTGGCACAGATCAATACAGGAAAAATGAATCAAGTCCTTCGAAATCTATATGGTACGTTCCTATCATTTTATAGTTTAAAAGAATATATGGATGTTAGGAAACCACAAGACAATTAACATGGCATGTATATACAATAATTAAATATGGGAACCTACATCATCCAGCAGATTCTCCTCAGTGGAAGAAAATTGATTACGAGTTTCCTAAATTTGGAGATGATCTGAGAAACTTTTGTCTTGCATTATCTATATATGGAATAAATCCTTTTGGTGTACATATTAGTACTCAAAATACATGGCCCATCATGTTGGTAAATTATAACTTGTTTCCATAATTATGTATGAAAAGAAAATATATTATGTTGTCTATGATTATATCTGGACCAAAGAAACCCGGTAATGATATTGATGTCTATTTGGATCCATTGATCAAAGATCTAAAATTGATATGGGGTAAAGGTGTTAAAATGTATTATTCTCATAGAAGTGAATAATTCACATTGATGTACATGTTTTATAGAATGATAAATGAAGTCCCCGATTATGGAAATTTATCAAGCTATAGCATTAAAGTCATGTTGGGGTGTCCCATTTTGGAAAAACTCACATACTTAGTTTGGTTGAAAAATTCCCCAAAGACTATGTTTTTAGGACATTGAAAATTCTTACCTTGATGACATAAATTCCAATCCTATACGACATCATTCTATGGGAATATTGAACAAGGTACAACACCATCGCCAGCAATGGGCAATAAACTATACAAAAAAGTAAAAAATATTGACACTATTTTCGGTAAACCATTTTTGAAAAAACTTACAAAATCAAGTTGGAAGAAGAGATCAATATTCTTTGAATTACCATATTGGAATTGTTTGTGTGTCAGACATTTTCTTGATTTCATGCATGTGGAAAAAAATGTATTTGATAGTGTTATTGGAACATTACTAAATGTTCCTAGAAAAACTAAAGATAGCATCAAGGCTAGGTTGAACTTGATTAAAATGGGGATTAGGGAAGAGTTGGCACCGATGAATGGTAAAAGGAGGAATTTTCTTCCTCTGGAAACTTACACTCTATCCAGAGAGGAAAATTTATAATTTTTCCTTTTCCTTACAAGTGTAAAAGTTCCACATGGGTATTCATCAAATATCAAGAATGTCATGTCAATGACTAATTTGAAGTTACAAGGACTAAAATCACATGAATGTTGTGTTTTGATGTAATATTTAATGTCTGTTTCTTTTTGTTGCATTCTGCCTCAAAATGTACGACATATATTAACCAGACTTAGCTTCTTTTTCAAATCAATATGCAGTAAAGTTGTAGACCCGGTGAAGTTTCCCATCATGAATAAGAAGATTTCAATCATATTATGTGAATTAGAAATGTTCTTCCCATCATCATTATTTGATATAATGGTCCACCTGATGGTTCAATTGGTCATAGAGATTCAACTATGTGGTATTATCTATTATAGATGGATATACCCCATTAAACAGTATATAAATATTTTGAAAGGGTATGTTAAGAATCGATGTTTTCCAGAATTTTGTATTGCAGAACGATATATTATTGAATAAGATATTGAATTCTATACCAACTACCTATCAGATGTTGAAAACATCAGTCTCCCAAAGTCTTGTCACGGTGAACGCTTTGTGGGTGAATGGATTTCCAGAAGATATGTTGTTATAATTACCTTGATAGAGCAGGAGCAAGCACATATTTACAAATTAATTAATAGTGAAGATGTTGATATATACATTGAATCCCACAAAGAAATTATTAGATATTTAAATCCATCAAGGGATAAAATATGGATATCAGATAAACATAATCAATAGTTTATAGGATGGTTTAGAGATCAAATTTATAAGGAGTTATCTAAAAATCCGAATTCAATTTCCAAATGACTTCAATGGCTAGCCAAAGGACCGAATGAAAATATTATATCATACACTAGGTTTGTAATAAATGGTTATAAATTATATACAAAAGAACACAATGACTTCAATACGATGCAAAATAGTGGTGTTATTCTTGTGACTGAAGTGATGCACATATCTAGTTCTAAGTATAAAAATCCAATTTATAAAAATATGTCATATTTTGGTATTATCTAATAGATATATGAGTTGGATTATACAACATTTCAAGTGCTTCTTTTCTATTGAAAATGGGTTGACAATATCAATGGAGTGAAAGTTAATGAAATGGTATTTGTGAAGGTGAATTTCAGTATAGAAGGGAGAAAAGATAATCCATTCATAATGTAATCACAAGTAGTGTAAGTATTTTATGTCTCTAATCCAACAAACAAGAATTGGTCGATTGTCCTTCTGGAGACTAAAAAAATGTTGAGTTGGATGAAAATTCAATCAAGGATGACACTTTCATTGGGACATCACAATCAGTTCATGTTAGTCCCAATGTAGATAATGTCTTGTACGTTATAGGGGACCACAAAGAGGGGATTTTGATTCTCAAAATAGGAACCAAATCATTGAAACCTTTAAAAAAAGAGATTTTAATGTAATGGTAAAAGTTTTTTTAAATATATTGTGTTTTCCATCATAATATTATATGTTCTCTATTATATTAATATATTCTAAATTAAATGTTTGACTACTCATGTAGACAATGTCTTCTACACATGATGATGTTACCAATACATTGTAAGAATGAACTATAATAAAGGAAACCCTTTGGATAGATAAAAAGGTAATATTATGATATACTTTCTCTATTTTACCAAAAAATTGTATAATGGAACGTTGATTTAATTTTAATTATTCCTTGGAGAGTTTTTTTGTTTTAGAAGATTTATGTCCATGTGTCGTGCCTTTTCAAGAAGAGAAATGACATTGTCTCTACTAAATTACATAGGTATTCTTAATATTTTCATAGTAAAATCATTGTCCATAGAATTAATATATTATTTTATATTTATGTTAAATTTATTTCTTCTTAGTATTACTCATAATAATTTTTTTCTTATATAAGTGGATTCTTTTTTTTATTTGAGGTGGTTTGTTCGAAACTACTCATGTAGTGTTGGAATTTCAACAAATAAAGTCAATGGAAATCATGGTAACATTGACTGTTAGGATTTTTTTGATTGTGTGTAATAATTTGTATTTATATAATTGTATAAAACAATGTTTCAAATGTATATAATATAGTGTTTTTTATGGAATTTTTGTTTTAAATTTCATTTCATTTAAATTTTTTATTGATACTTTTGTTGATATCTAGTGTGTTTTTTGTGTGTTTCTAGTATTGTGGTGTACTGTAATAGTACACTATATTGGTTCTGTAGTGTGTCGTTACAACACACTATATTATAGCCCTTTATCAGCACTGATAAAGAAAACATTTATTAGCACTTATAAAAGTGCTAATAAATGAGACATTTATTAGTGCTTATAAAATAAGTGATGCATGTCTACTTTATCAGTACTTATAAAAGCATTGATAAAAGAATCATTTAGCAGTGCTAAATCAAAGCACTGATAAATACAACCTTTATCAGTGCTGATAAATGTTCTATTTATCAGTGATGATTTAGAGATAATAAATTACCCCTTTATCAGCGCTGATAAAAGTTATGGGATTTTAACGTCACTCATGTTATCAATGCTTTTCTAGCATTGATAAAGGCCATTTCGAGTGCTGTTAAAGGTCTATTTTGTAGTAGTGGGTGGATCAAAACCAAGGATAAAATGAAATCCAGGTTTTTTAATATCTCTAATTTCCCTCATTTATCCATTGAACCTTTTCATCCCACATCTGTGTATCCCAAAAAGTACAATCGCACTATTTTATAATAAAAAAACCCAAAAATCATCATTTTTTCTTTTGAATGAGGCACAAGCTTCTTGAAGAATCCTTTTTTGTTTAGATTAAAACAATGTAGAAAATATTTACACTTTCAATTGATATCTATATCCAGTTTGATCTCTATGTCATTTTCTTCTTTTTTATATTATATAAATGTTAATTAAAAATAAAAATGCATATAAGTGGATCCAATAATAGCTTGTTTAGCAAGATGCACACTGAATGAATGAATAAAATATAATCCAATATTTTTTATCAGTAAGCTATAAATTGGAGTCTTTTTCAATGGTTTGGATTATCCTTCCTCATTATTTTAAGTGTTTCATGTCCTGCTTTCATCTTACTGGTAAACTGCACACAAATATTAGTGAGAGCGAGTGGGTTTTTCTACCTAGAAGAAGAAGAAGAAATATTTTTTCAATAAGGTAGATTATCCATTTTATTTTTATGTTTAGATTTTAATAGTAAGGATTTTTTTTATTCTAAGGATTTATTTTGAAGATGATATTTTTTTAAAAATTATAATATTTTAAAGATATTAATTGTTTATTTATTTTAACATGATTTGTTTTTTGGAAGGGAATTTATTTTCATATGTCAAATTTTTATTCTAATAATTTTTCTTAAAAATTTTATATTTCATTCGAATTATATTAATTATCTTTGATTAGTTATTTATTTAAATTACATTATTACAAGTGATTATTTTTTTCATTATGTAAAGGCATATATTTTTGATCTAGGAGTTCCCCTTTCACACTATCTATTCTTTATTTTGAGCCACTTTTCTATAGTCAATGAGTTTATTACTGAACACCCACTTGGTTCTGATAACATTTTTGTCTTCTAGCCTTGGAAAAATTTCCCATGTCACATTGTTCTTATTTGGATCAAGTGCCTCATGAATAGATTTGATCTATTTGTCATCCTTATCAGCCTATTCAAATTATTTAGGCTCTACTTGGTAAAAAATAAGGTTTTATTTAGAGTTTTACTCCGATTTTTCACCAAAACTTTCTAATCACCGATGACATTTTATTCATTGATTTTATCCTTGCTTATATTTCTTGTAGTTGATAAAAATGTATCTATATTTTAAATGATAACCCACTCATTAATACTTCTTAAAAATCATTTCATTTCTTTTATCACACATTTAATAAACACTATGTATGTTTTACTTTAATCCATCTAAAAACATATCATTATTTAACATTTCCTTTTTGGATCCACCCTTAGGAATCTCTTATTACCATCCGTGTAATTCTCATAGATGGGAGGCATTACCCCTTTTAGAGAACACAGTGAAGTACAAATTTCATCCTCATCAGATTCATTTCTTGGACAGTTATTATTCCAATTTTTTTCTTAGGAATCATCCTTGTATCTTTTATGTTTCTTGTACTAATCTGAATAGTATTCATCATATGCATGACTACTTCTTTGAGTATTTCAAGAAAGATAGGTTCATTTCCACAACATATGAAGGATGAGTGCCAAGAAATAAAATGAAATGATAACTATACAGAAGATGAGATAAAGAGTATGAAAATTGTTAATAACTTTCACCTTTGGATGAATTCAGAGGATAACACCTACCATAATAGAATAATTATTTTCTTAAATTCAATTACCCATTTTCTTTAAAACATACTGAAATTCTTTGAAACAATAAAATGATTAGTTTACCTTATTATAATTATCAATAACTTTGACCTTTAATAATGAATATATTATGTGTATTTATTTATTTATTGTACAAAAAGAATATTTTATGAACCCAATAGGGTATCGTTACTTTCTCTCGAACAATTCAAGGCTTTAATCCAATGTATATTATTTTATCCTCAACCTCCTCGCTCATTGATTTATTTTTTGGAAAGATCTATTTTCATTTTTTATCATTATTCTTTCTTTACCATCAGCATATCCTATGCTCAACAATATTTTCATAGTAAAATCATTATCCATAAAATTAATGTATTATTTCATATTTATGTTTAATTTATTTCTTTTTAGTATTACCCATATAATATTTGTTTTCTTGTACAAGTGGATTCTTTTATTCGAGTTGGGGTGGTTTTTTCGAATCTTCTCATGATCATAAGGGATTGGAATTCGAGCCTGCAACTGATATAATGACAATAAGGAAATGCATTAAGAATGAATACAACTATCAGGAAAAGCTAAATTCCAACTAATTATTTAATTAATTTTGTCCTCATTTTATCAATTATTTGTAAGTTAATTTCCTTATCATTTTTATCTAATACTTATTTAGTTTTTTTCACTAATCTTTTGTAAAGTCATATTTTTCTTTCAACTATCTGCAACAAGCCATAAAAGAGATAAAATTATTCTTTTTACCAATGTAACCATGTTTTCCATTTTATTTGTCTTTTTTTTTCAAACTACCAACACTGCATATTGATTCAATGTTGTTAGCTGAAAAAACTTTCTAATTATTGAAATCCATAAGAGTTGAGGAAGCTCATGTACCCATTATGGTGACTTCTCATGAAATAATGCACACATGGGCTTCCTCTACTCTTCTGACTTTCAATAATGAGAAATATTTTTCAACTAAGAACATCAAGTCGATATACAATGTTAGAACTTAGACATAAAAAGACAATAAAAAAGTGGTTACATTAATAGTTAGGATTTTTTTGAGACTTTTGGATGTATATAAATCAACCTCACCTCAAAATGACACATGGTGTGATTGATATGACTCCAAGTGCTTATTTTCATTTAAAATTGACATTAATTTTACTAAAAATGATAACTCACATACTCAAAATAGATAAAACATATTATGATTATTTTGATACTTTAGGGAAATGATCCATAACTCATTTGGGATGTGTAGAAATTATTCTCACCTCAATTTAACGCACAGTTTGACAGCTATGAGTTAATGTGTCCGTTATCAGTTTAAAATCGATAATTTATTTCAAAAAATTGCACTCACTAAAAACAAATCTAGCACGCTCAAATTTTATTTATAATTTATTACATATATTTATAATTAATTTTTTACATTTAGGAATCAGTCTCATTTCAAACTGATGCACGATGTGATTGGTATGGGTCAAAGTGAATGTTTCCTGTTTAAAATGACATTTTAGTAAAAAAACAAGTGGCGTACTCAAAACCAAGAAAACACATTTATATTTTTTTGATAATTTATTAAAACTATCCCTAATTTATTTTTGATTTTTAGGAATTAGTTACACCTAAATCTGAAGCATGGTGTGACCGGTATGAATCCTAGTGCATTTTTTATTTAAAATTGACATCAATTTTAGTAAAAAGGACAACTAACCTACCCAAAACTAAGAAAATGAATTCATATTGTTTTGATACTTTATAGAAACGATCTATAAGTCATTTTTGAAGTGTATGAATCATTAAAATATCAATCTAATACACGATGTGTCTGGTATGACTCAATGTGTTCGTTATTAGTTTAAAATCGGCAGTTTAGTTCAAAAAATGTTACTCACTAAAAAATGAGAAAACACGGTCGAATTTTCTTGATAATTTAGAAAATTGATTCATAATTCATTTTTTCTGTGTAAGAATTGGTCACATGTCAAACTGATACACGATGTGATCGGTACGAGTCAAAGTGCATGTTTCCAGTTTAAAATGACATTTTAGTAAAAAAGACAAGTGAAATACTCAAAACCGATTAAACGCATTTGGATTATTTTGATGAATTATTAAAAAAATCCATATTCTATTTGGTATGTGTAGGAATTAGTCTCACCTCAATCTGACGTATGGTGTGACCGGTATGACTCCAAGTGCATCTTTTTATTTAAAATTGGCATCAATTTTATTAAAAAGGAAAACTAACCTACTCAAAACTAATAAAACACATTCGTATTGTTTTGATACATTATTAAAATGATCCATAAGTTATTTTTGATGTGTGGGAATCAGCCACACCTCAATCCAATGTATGGTGTGACCAGTATGACTCCAAGTGCGTCTTTTTATTTAAAATTGATATCAATTTTAATAAAATAGATAACTGACCTACTCAAAATTGAGAAAACGCTTTCAGATTATTTTGATAATTTAGTAAAATGCTACATAAGTAATTTGGGATGTTAATTAATCATCCTCACTTCAATCTGATTTACGGTGTGATCGGTATGAATCCAAGTAATTCTTTCTATTTAAAATTGACATGAAGTTTAGTCAAATAGACAATTGACATACTCAAAACCAATAAAACATATTTATATTGTTTTTATACTTTAATAAAATGATCCATAAGTCATTTTTGAGGTGTAGGAATTAGCATCACCTCAATCTAATACACGATGTGCCTAATATGACTCAATGTATCTGTTATCAGTTTAAAATCGACATTTTACTTTAAAAAGTGTCACTCACTGAAAACCAAGAAAACATGCTCATATTTTCTTTCTAATTTAGGAAATAAATTCATAAATCAGTTTTTATGTGTATGAATTAGTCTCACATCAAACTGATACATTATGTAATCTGTATAATTCAAAGTGTGTGATTTAAGTTTAAAATGACATTTTAGTAAAAATGACAGGTGACGTACTTAAAACCAAGAAAAAACATTCACATTGTTTTATTACTCTATTACAATAATCCATAATTCATTTGGTAAGTGTAGGAAACAGTCTAACCTCAATTTGATGCACGGTGTGACCGATATGACCCTAAGTATGTCTTTATTTAAAATTTATAACAATTTTAGTAAAAAGAACCATTGACCTACTCAAAACCAAACAAACACGTTCATATTGTTTTGATACTTTTGTAAAATGATCTATAAGTCATGTGAGATGTGTAGGAATTATCTACACCTCAATATGATGCATAGTGTGACCAGTATGACTCCAAGTGCATCTTTTTATTTAAAATTAACATAAATTTTAGTAAAAAGGACAACTGACCTACTCAATACTGAGAAAATGAATTTATATTGTTTAAATACTTTAGTAAAATGATCCATAAGTCATTTTTTATGTGAATGAATCATTCACACGTCAATATGATACACGATGTTCCCGGTATGACTCAATATGTTCGTTATCAGTTTAAAATTGACATTTTAGTTCAAAAAGTGTCACTCAATGAAAACCAAGAAAACATGCTCGAATTTTCTTAATAATTTATGAAATAGATTCATAATTCATTTTTTACTTGTATGAATTGGTCTCATGTCAAAACAATACACGATGTCACTGGTATGAGTTAAAGTGCGTGTTTCAATTTTAAAATGACATTTTAGTAAAAAAGAAAAGTGACATACTCAAAACTGAGAAAACACATTTAGATTGTTTTGATACTTTATAAAAATGATCCATAAATAATTTGGGATGTGTAGGAATCATCTTCACCTAAATCTGATGCACTTTGTGACTGGTATGACTCCAAGTGTGTCATTTTATTTAAAATTTTCATCAATTTTAGTAAAATGGACAACTGACCTACTCAAAACTGAGAAAATGAAGTCGGATTATTTTAATACTTTACAAAAATGATCCATAAATCATTTTTGATGTTTATGGATCATCCAAACCTCAATATGATACATTATATGCCCAGTATAACTCAAAGTATCTGTTGTCATTTTAAAATTGATATTTTAGTTCAAACAATTTCACTCACTAAAAACTGATCAAATGCGCTCATGTTTTCTTAATAATTTAGGAAAAAAATTCATAAGTTGTTTTTGACATTTAGGAATTGTTATAATGTCAAACTGATACATGATGTGATCAAAATGAGTCAAAGTGTGTGTTTCCAGTTTTAAATGACATTTTAGTAAAATAGACAACTGACGTACTCAAAACTGAGAAAACACATTTGGATTGTTTTTATACTTTAGGAAAATGATCCATAAGTAATTTGAGATGTTTAGGAATCAGCTTCAACTCAATCTGACCCATGATGTGACTGATATGACTCAAAGTGTGTATTTTTATTTAAAATTGACATCAATTTTAGTAAAATGGACAATTGACCTACTTAAAACCACAAAAACGCATTTGGATTGTTTTAGTACTTTACAAAAAAATGATACATAAATCACTTTTAACATGTAGAAATCATCCTCACCTCAATATGATACACGATGTGCTCGGTATGAATCAAAGTGTCTGTTATCAGTTTAAAATCGACATTTTAGTTCAAAAAATGTCACTCACTAAAAATCAATCAAATTCACTGGTATTTTCTTGATAATTTAAGAAAACAATTAATGAGTTATTTTTGATTTTTAGGAATTGGTTTCATTTCAAACCGATACATGATGTGATCGGAATGATTCAAAAGTGTGTGTTTCCAGTTTAAAATGACAATTTAGTAAAAAAGAAAATTGACATACTCAAAATCAAGAAAATGCATTCATATTGTTTCGATACTTCAAGAAAATGATCCAAAAGTCATTTTAGATGTGTTAGAATAATACACACCTCAATATGATGCATGGTGTGACCGTTATGACTCCAAGTGCATCTTTTTATTTAAAATTGACATTAATTTTAGTAAAATTAACACTTTATATTAATTTATTTCTTTATATTATTACTAATATAAGAATTGTTTTCTTATATAGGTGTGTTATTTTTCTCAAGTAGGGGTGGTTTTTTCAGAAATAGCGTGAGTCGTGGTTAGGATTAAAATACAAAGGAATATTGATGTTTGTTAATGTATATAATATTTTGTATTTATATAATTGTATAAACCAATGTTTGAAATGTCTATAATATAGTGTTTTTTCTTGTATTTTTGTTGTAAATTTCATTTCATTTAAATTCCATATTGGGACTTATTTTTGTTGATGTCTGGTGTGTTTTTGGTGTTACGGTGAGTTGTTACAGCACATTGCACTGGTGTTGTAGTGTGTTGTTATAGCACACTGCAGTATAGCCCTTTATCAGCTCTTTTAAAAGCACTAATAAAGGACATAGTTTTTAGCGCTTTTAAAAGCGCTGATAAGGGACACATTGTTCAACACTTTTCTAGCACTAATAAAGGCCATTTATAACACTGTTAAAGGCTAATTTTTTAGTAGTTTATCCATGGTTTGTGTGTCTCCCAACCCATAACCACTTTCCATCATTTAAAAATCCACACATAATAATCATAAGGTATAATATAATCTCAATGTGCAGTCCATGTTTCCCGCTTTTAAGGGAAAGTTTATAACATGTCTATGATCACATAATAATGGAAAAGGGGTCTAAGGGGTTGGAAACTCTCCCAACACCAATCAATATGTGTGTGTGTGTGTTACACTAGGTATTTCACCCATTCACACAATCTTTTACCCATATCAATGTTTACTTAAGGTTGATTCCATACTAGCCTCTCTTTTCTACACTCCCTTCACTAAGGAATACACTATAGAAACTACATTAATCCCTCTAGGTCACATTTTCATCAAGGAATCCCCTACATATAGTCACCAACATTAATAAAAAAATTATTTTAGGAATTTCTACCTTGGAGACTAAGGTTTAGTCATACAATTCACTTTAGACCATCTATGGATTGAATAAGGTTTCTCAAGTATGAAAAAAAGAAAGAAACCGTTTATATTTGATTCTTAGGTCAAGAAAACAAGGTTGGATAGACCGCGCATGATGCACACATTAAAAATAGCATAGACCCTAGGGATATATTAAGGACCACCTATCATGTAATGATAGAATCCTTCCCTATAAAAACCATTAGAAGAACTGATCCCGGCTGAAAGAAATCTCTCAACCTATAAAAAAACCCAAATTAGGGAACTGGGCTTCACCCCTTGGGTGGGCCTGGGGAAGGTAGGGGATTTTCGGGCCACTGCATGCCTGACCACGTAACCACTCGTGGGCTAGGCCATCACCCGCATTGTTTCTCGGCCCCTGCCTTTTAAAAAAAAAGGATAAACATGAAACAATGTGATAAAATCAAATTATATTGATGGGGAAGGTTATCCATACCTCTAGTAATCTACTAAGATAGAAAACACTTGAATCCAAGCTTGAATGATGTAGAAGTTGTAGGTTCCAGGCATAGCAAAAGCACATATTGTCCATGGATAACTCAATATTTTTTTATAATCATTGAATAATATGAGATGTACGCAATGAAATTTTCATGAACAGTGGAATTAATTCAAGTATTAATTGACATAAACTATATAACCATAAGAGTAGGATTATTATATGTAATTTATAATAAATTTATAAGTAAATCTAGAATTATCTAAACTTGTAATTATTTATTCATTGATGATATGGTTGGCTCGATCTCATCATAGTATAATTTTTCTGTAGGATCCAAGTGCAGAATCCCTCTAGTGGTGATCCATACATGCACCATAATCTATGAATGTCATAGTAGAGTCATCAGGTGATACCACGATTGATCTTGATCACTTACATCATTCGTGGTTAATCACAACAGAATTTTATTCAAGGAAAAATAATTCTTGGTGGTCTCTTGATGGCTTGAGAGAGGAGGAGGAGAAAGAACACTCCAAATTTTTTTAACTCTCTCTAGGGTTTAAGAGAGATTCTCTCTATCTGTTGTGTACAACCAATATTTCTTAGAAAAGAGTTATAACTAGATATATATTAATGAAATTTTAGGCTTTCCTATTTACATATAACCCCCCTTACCATTTCCCTAATTCTTAGTGAACCCCATGTCTTAATAATAATATAATTATTATTCACTTGACATGTGAATCACCTGATTATAAATAAATTTAATTTATATCATTTCTAATCAGGCCACTAAACTTGATCTACTTATCCTCCTTGATATTTTTTGAACCTTGAATAATGACTATTTATTTAATAAATAAATATGAATTTATTATTTTTTGATAAATATAATAATATAGTATTTTACAAACCTTAAAAATAAATATTTATTATTATTTAACTCATGTATTCTTCTAAATAACTTGTGACTAAATATTAGTGATCAAATAAACCCAGATAAATATTAAACCAAAAAGAAAGAATAAAATTTATTCTAACATGTTAAATTAAACATTGAATTTAATTGAGATTTTGGATACACTTAGTGTGTGACCCTCTAGGAATATTTCTCAGTAGCAATAGGTGAAGATGCCTAAAGTCTAAGGTTTGCATCTATAAATATTCCAAGGAAACTATAGGGAAATAATTTAATGTCACAATGTAATAAAACCTCCTATGAACACCCATTTTGTAATATAATCTCTTTATCATGATATCTCTAATCAATTAGGTTGTATACTAGTGTCATCAACCTATGTTCTTGATTTCTCTTTATTTGAATTTCCAGAAATGAACATGCCCACAAAACACCATGTCCATAGATTTATCCAGGTAGTTCCATTTTCTTTAAAGTTAGGGTCAAATCCTCTTTTTATTATGAAATAAAATACCTCTTTCTATCTGGGTAGAGGGAGACCCATTACATATCCTGAAGGACCAACACCAAGTATCCCATGAATATGTCCCGAAGGCCCATTGCAACATCATGCCTGCATCATCCTACATACATCACCGCCTGCATCACCACCTACATCATAAATCCCCTGAGGGGCTTTCTAGGATTCGAACCCTAGTCTTTTGGATGCATGATTATGGGTTTTAACACTCAGGCATCACCCCAATTGTGAAAAGGTGTGTATGGGTTACATTCGACTCCTAACAGGGGCCCCAACTAAGCCCAGAGTGCACTGTACATTCCTCAGCTAGGCAATGGCTTTGAATAACCATGTGAATAATATACATAGTGTCCAAGTCTGGCGAGACTCGACCCTACGCTAGTTCCCACATAAAGCGAGGGGTAAAACCAGCAGGTACCACTCGACTAACACCCCATGGGAGGTAGTTCCATTCCCATCAAAGGACCTAAGATATAAAATTCTTTCAATGGATAGAAGGGATAAATCCTTTCTCATATTATCCATTAATGCCAAATCGCTCATGACATACGCAATGTATCCTATTTCATTGTGAGCATACATCATCATAGTTTTCATCAATACATCAAAGTACATGACTTGTGATATTAATTTATGATAATTTTAAAGTCCAAGGACTAATACACACATCCGTAGATAGGAACATCCAATGACACATATAAATATGGATTTCCTACTAGAGGGTCTCATTCTCATAATCTCCTGCTATAGAGATTACTAAGGGTGAATACTATGTGAGAGTTCCTCAAATTCCTATGAGTCCCTACCCTTTATAGCCTATATAATTTGTGTTTTGTTAAAAAATATCATCTGGCTACAAAACATATATATATTTAAGAATACTATTATGGACCTTCATGTTCTCATCATAGAAGGGAGTTGTTATGACCTTTCAGTGTGATAGATATTCTTAGTACATTATCACATATTATGTCAGGTAGAGAATAAAACATGATGTGATAATAGACTTCATTAATATTCAAGACAATAAATAGATATAATCATCAAATAATTAGAAGTTTTTTCTAGGTAATCAACTCCAATAGACTCTCACTAACACTAGAACCAACTATTAATAACCTTCAGTCTGCTAGCTCTCACATGATACTCATGCCTATAGTGAGATATATTCTTCATCAAGGAGTCCATCATGTTTTCCTATATAGTTACTCTACTCACTTCAACTTCACATCATTGAGAAAAATCCCTCAATATATGAAACTTTTGAAGTATATGATTTTTTCTTTGATATGTCCTTAGCACTTTGGAAAGATCCATTGTTGCAATGTTATCATAGTACATTGTGATAGGGTCTTGACTCTAGGAACTACATCAATCTCTTAGAAAAATTTTTGAATCTAAACAGTATCCTTAGCTACATCAGAATCCAAAATATACTCAAAATCCACTGTAGAATTAACAAAAACTGTATGCTTTGAACTCTTACAACTCACAGATCCTCTTTTGAGACTGAAGACATATCTTGAATATGACATCAAATCATCCTATTCTATCTGAAATCTAGAATCTATATAACCCATTATGAATATCTCTTCATCTCTTCATACACTAGGAACATAACCTTAGTTCACCTTAGATACTTAAGGATGGACTTAATAGTAGTCAAATGTTGTTCACCTAGATCAGTATGATATTTTCCTACCATGTTCAATATGTACAAAACATAAAGCCTTTTACATAATATGGTATACATGATTGAACCTATCGTAGAATCATATGGGATCTTACTCATTCTTTCTATTTCCTACTGTGTCTAAGAACACATTTTCTTGGAAATATTTATATCATGTGACATGGGAATAAATCCCATCTTGGATCATTCCATATTGAACCTCTTTAGTATTTAGCCATTGTGTATACTTTGTCTTAGTCTAAGCAACATCTATTATCTATCACTTATGATCTTAATCCCTATAATATAGGTTGTTTCATCTAAATCCTTCATGAAGAATCACTTTCTCAACCACACTTTAATTTCTTTTAAGACTGGTATCTCATTTCCAATTAGTAATATGTTATCAATATGTAATACTATGAAAATGATCATACTCCGACTAAACCACTTATAAAAACATGGATTGAATTCATTCTTAATGAAATCAAATTCTTTTATTACTTCATTGAACCAAATTTTTCATGACCCGAATTCTTACTTTAATCCATAAATGGATCTCTGTAACTTGCATACCTTTTTGGAATTTTCTAGAGTTACAAAACCTTCTGGTTATTTCATATACACATCTTCCTAAAGGTTCATATTAAGTAAAAAAGTTTTGAAATCCATCTTCTAAATCTCATAGTCATGTAAATCTATTATGGAAATAAGAATTATGATGGATTTAAGCATGTAAAATGGAGATAATGTTTCATCATATTATATTCCCTAACATTGTCTAAACCCTTTATCCACTGGTCATGATTTATAGGTACTAACCAGACCTTCTATGTCCAACTTTCTCATAAATACCCATTTTCACCCAAAAGGCTTTACATCTTACTAGCTGATCAACCAAAACCCACACACTATTTTGGTACATAGAATCCATCTTAGAGTTCATAGATTCTTTCCATTTCTAACCTTGTGGAATATCTATTGTCTTATTATAGTATAGGGGGTAATTATTATCAACTAATAATGAGTCTCCATCTTTTGTGACTATAAAACCATATCTTTCTGGATCTCTAACCTCTCTGGTGCTCCTATGTGGTACGTGTGTTTCAAGAACTACATCTTCCACAATGACCTATAGGGTTTGTTCCCATACCAACTCTTGCATATCTTCAGCATAAAATTCCTTAAAGTCAATATTTCTCTCACTATCCTTGTTGAGTATATGTTCCCTCTTATAGAATACAAATTTCTTAGAAACTATAACCATTTTATCTGAGGGGTCAAATAGGTATTATGCCCTCATTTCCTTTGGTTAATTTATAAAGATACACTTCATGTTATAGAATGTTTTTTATCACTTTAATTGGTACTTGGTTTAGTATATATGTTGTCATGTGTAAATAATATCCCCAAAAGGATAATGGAAGCCTTGCATGACTCGTCATCGACCTTACCAAGTTCAGAAAGGTATGTTTCCTCGTTTAACTAACACCATTATATTATAGAGAATAAGGAGAAGTGATTTGAGATAAAATCTTATATTCTCATAGAAAGTTGATAAAACTCTTGGTTAAGACATTCACTACCTCGATCTGATTGAAGTTTCTTTATCTTCTTACCATGTTAATTCTCAACCTCATTCTTAAACTCTTTGAATTTTTCAAAGGATTCATACTTATACCTTATCAAGAAGACGTAACCATACCTACTCAAGTTATCAATAAAAGTCATAAAGCATGAGAATACACCTCTAAATTCTACTTGAAATGGTCCACACGCATCAGTGTGTACCAATTCTGGAAGTTATGTGTCCCTTTCACCTTAACCACCAAATGGTGGTTTGTTCATCTTTCCTTTTAAATAATCATGACATCTTTCAAGTTGTTTAATCTTAGAAGATTCTAAGTAACCATATTGATAGAGTTTTGTCAAATCCTTCCTATTTACATGACCAAGATGATGATTCCATAACTGTGTGTGAAATGATTCGCATGAATTTGATTCGTTATCAATTTCCAATATTTGGTTTTCATAATTTAATACATTAAGGCTGTTATTCAACTATGTCATACCATAACGTATTCTATCTTTATAAATATACTAACACTTATTTCCAATACTGAAAATAAATCCATCCATGACTGAACAAAAAATAGAGATGAAGTTCTTAGTATCACTAGTCAAATAATAAAAGTTCTTTAAAACCAAAATAATTCTTGTTAACAACATGATGCGGTATTCTCTAATGGATAGAGAATCCAACCTTACTCAATTAGTAGCCTGTAGATCCACCTTACCTCTATAAACATTCCAAAATCTACTTGGTTCCTATATTTGGATACAAATGTGAGCACCACATGTAGTATCTAATACACAACTTGTAGATTTGGAAATATTACACTCTAAAATGAATGCACTTGTAGTTACCTCTTTCTTTTGGGTGAAATTCCTATTCCAGTAGCCTTGCTTGACACAAGAAAAAAACAATATGTTTTGATCCTTTGATGGCTGCTGGATCTTCTTCTTCTTAGAAGTACGATGCTCTAGAGCCTTGGACTTAGTATGATTCTTTGATCCCTTTACCTTATTCTTCCTTTTCTTATTCACCATAAGGATCATAGGTTTTTCACGCCCTATGTCTTTATCAACTTGGATAATAAGAGTAAGAAGTTATAAAAGAGTCTTCTCACTAATTCTCGTATTATAATTCATAATGAAATTGGAGAATGTTTTAGGTAGTGGGTATAGAATGAGATCTATGTTCAAATCATCAGGGATCTTAAACCCGAAGATGTCTAAGTGTTCTATATAGCCAATCATCTTTACTATATGAGGCCCAACTAGTGTCAAATCTCTAATATTTCATGTGAACGGTGTAGTAGAGGTCTCATATATCTCTTGTCTCGCCTTCTCTTGATAGAGATCATGAAGGTGAGATGTGATTTTATATGCATCCATATCCTTATATTTCTTTATAAGCTCACTGGACATGCTGGAAATCATGAACCATTGGACATCCATTGCATATTTTGCATGTTTCAGTTAAAGAGATACTTCTTCCTCACTAGCCTCTTTCACAATCGACTTAGGAAGTGGATTTTCCAACATGTATAATATTCATTCATTGTACAGTATAACGTGTAAGAGTCTATACCATTCTTGTAAATTCACACCTTTGATATGGTTATCCTTCCTTTGTATTGATCATGGTGATATGGTCAAATTTGTGTGGTTTCTATTTCTACAAAATTAAGAACGAATTATCTGTACTTCCTTGACTGCCAAATTAGATTAATAAATTTTTTAAATTCCAAATTTTATTAATATTCCACTATTTTTTTGAAACCTAATAGTCATCACCATCAGTTTTGGAATATCTTATTGCATGGATATTCTAGTGGCAAGGACCCATATTCTCAATCTCATAACCCATACTTGGGCTTGGAAAGTTAATTAAAGGGTTTTAGGTCAGAATAACTTTCAAACCACATTAACATGTTGTTCCTTGATCTGTTGAGTGGACTCCCCAATCCTGAAATCCTAGATAAATATTTCATCAACAATTGCCTCTCAGATACACTAAGTCCTTCTTGGGCAATAAACCCTTGATGTAAACCAAGTTAAGTCAACCCAAATACTTCAAGATAAAAATTTTAAATAATTGAAAGCACTCCAACTTGGTTCGGTCAAGCACTTTGAACTATGGATTCAATTCTTACTTAAGTAATGGGAGGTTATACTGACATAATATTTTAGTTTATGTAGTTATATCTCTATGCGTAAAAGCCTAGTTTTATCTTATCACGTGCCTTGTTAATATTAAGTGAATTTTTATCAAGTGGTTAACCATTTTTAATAAAATCTATGCATAATATAGTTTTATTTTATTCCATCTTTCATTCTTGTTAATTCATTTATTAAGTGATGGGGCAGCAACCACATAAATAATCAACCATGCAACTAACAAAAATAAATAAAACAGAAGTGGCATGATCATGAGATTCTATAATGGCTAGTTTATCTAGTATATGATGAACTAACCTTTAACCCTAGGGGAAAACACCTTGAACCATAGCTTGGTTTGTGTTTTAACATTCCACCTTAACTCCTATGTATCACCTTGATTGGTTTCCTCATGGCTCCAGGAATCATAACACCTCCTCTCACCTAGAAGCTTCATCCTTACGTAATTTTTTAATCACACGCGAGTGATAGAATTCAATGGATTGGATAAGGGGGGTTTACATAAAAGAAACTGTGAACACATGTTCCCTTATGAAATAAGGAGGGGATGACTCATAGGACATCATTTTAATTTAATAATAATAAATTAAAAATAAATCAATCACATATGTAGGTTTGGTCTAACCACATGATCATCCACATAACATAAAATGAACACACATTTTCAATCTAGTTATCAATTACTTTGGTTCATTCTTTAATTAAGATAAAATTCCATGAATTAACCCAATTAATTCAATATATCTTAATACCATTTGAGAATCCTTAAAATTCCATCATCTGTAATTTTAAACAAATTAAATTAATTAATTTTTATTTAAAATTACTAAATTACACAAGTGTACTTGGAGGAAATGGCATGTACTTGTCCAAAACTACCCAACATGATTTGTGTGCTTATGCATTCCCTTAGCATCCAACATATATTGTGTAGTAGGTAATTACATGGCATGTACTATCAAATAAATGACACACAGAACACATGTGAATTACATTGTATGTGATGCTCTTAATGCATGTGGAGTACAATATAAGAAAACACAACACACAATTTCTAGATTTAGAATTTAACATGGAAATTAATTTAATATATAATACAAAATCTTATGACATGGTGTGTACAATCACATAGATGACACATGGAACACATGTGAATAGGTTTAATTATATAATTAATTCTTCTACCTGTGTTAAATTAAGAACATTGGATGTAGAAGACTACATGGCGTGTACAGGGTTACATAGCACGTGATCTCTTCTGCCTGTGTCGGAGACACACACCTAGGTACCGGGTATGTTTTTCTATCACAAACACGTATGGGGTACTCAGCATGTAATCTTCCTATACAATGTGTACCTCGATGTTTCATATCTTTTATTCCCCATGTCATGTAGCAAATACATGAAATGATTGGACCCTCATGTTCTCGACCGTAAGAACACAAGGAATCCACATCATGTATGTGAGTTACATGAGGTGTAGTTCTTTAAACCATATGCCTTCAGGTCCAGATCTACATTGATCCACTTTTATCGAATTTGATCTGATATCATCAAACTAATTCGATAACCATGCAAGATACACACTAGATACATGATTACATGACATGCAACTGAGTACACAGTGTGTAGTCTTGTCTTATCTAACCAAAATGGAAGGAATCTCTAGATTGAGTTTTAAAATTTTTCTTTATTTTAATTTAACCCATTTATTGGTTTTATGAGTGATAATAAGAGAGGGAATAAAACATGATGTTTGGATTCCAATAATGAATATATCTAAAGTAAAATAAATTGAAAACACATACCATTCAATCAATAAATAATAAATTAATCATGTGACCGCTCTGATACCACTTGTAGGTTTCAGGCAGAGTAGAAGAACATGTTAGGCATGGCCAACTCAGATTTTTGTCATAATCATTTAGTAATGTGAGACGTGCACAATGAAAAAATCATGGCCAATGAAATTAATTCAATAATTAATTGACATAAACATCGGAATCTGAAGAGGAGGATCATCACATGTAATTTATAATTAACTTATAAGAAGGTCTAGAATTTCCTGAACTTGTAATACTTTGTTTATTGATGATTTGGTTGGCTCGATCTCATCACATTGTCCTTGTGTTTTAGGATCTGAGTGTCAAATCCCTCTAATAGTGATCCACACATGTACCAAAATCTTTGAATGTCGACATAGAATCATCGGGTGCTGGTATGGTTGATCCTGATAAATTGCATCATTCATAGTTGATCACAGCAGAATTCTCTTCGAGGACGAAGAGTTCAGGGTGTTCTCTCGATATCTTGAGAGAGGAGGAAAATAAAGCAAACTCTAGATCTATATAACTCTCTCTAGGGTTTGAGAGAGCTTCTCTTTATCCATTGTGTGCACCCAATCTTTCTTAGGAAAGAGATATACCTAGATATATATTGAGGAAATTTTAGGCTTTCCTATTTGCATATAATCCCCCCTTACCAATTCCTTAATTCTTAGTGAACCTTATGTCTTAATAATAATATAATTATTATTCAATTGACATGTGCATCACCAAATAATAAATAAATATCATTTATATCATTTCTAATCAGACCATTAAACTCGGACCACTTATTCTCCTTGACATTTACCGAACATTGAATAATGAATATTTATTTAATAATGAAATATTACTTAATTATTCATCGATAAATACAATAAATATTTTATTTTCCAAACCTTGAAAATAAATATTTATTGTTATTTAACTCACATATTCTTTTGAATAACTCATGATTAAATCTTGGTGATCAACCAACCCCAAATAAATATTAAACCAAAAAGTATGAATAATATTTATTCTAACTTGTTAAATACAACATTGAATTTTACTAATATTCTAAATACACTTAGTGTATGGACCTCTAGGACTCTTTCTCAGTGGAAATATGTGAAGATGCCTAAAATCCAAGATTAATATCTAACAACACATCAAGACACCCATAGATAAAGAAGTTAATGTCCAAATGATATAAAACCTCCTACGAATGCTCATGAGGTAATATAATCTTTTTATCGTGATATCTCTAATCAAACAGGTTGCATACTAGTGTCATCGACCTATGTGTTCGATGTCTCTTTCATTGACTTTCTAGAAATGAGCATGCCCACAGAATACCATAAACATGGATTTATCCAGATGGATTGAAAGGCATTGTCGTGGGCTCTTTCAAATGATGTTCGGTTTTGGGTTAATTAGGTGCAGCAAAGTGGCTGACCAAGGTCGTCTCTCAAAGGAAGAAGAAAATTTAAAAAACTTCTTAAATGTATTCTAAAAATAAAATAAAAGAGAATAAAAACACTACTTGAAAGGATGGGGGTTGTTTATAGTTTATAAATCTAGAAGAATTTTTCTGGAAGAAGATTGTATTTTTTTAGTTTTGAAATGAAGTTCAATTAAAATGACATAATAATAAGATGTTTTTTTTTAATATTTAGAAGGTGTAATCGATCTAACTATACCTTTTCACTCAATTATTTTCCATTATCATTTAAATTAACATCAACTTAATTATAATTCTCTAATTTTTTAACCCTCGAACCCTACGGGAGTTAACTTAACCACAAAGATGAAATTACTTAAACCCTAGGCTAGCTTTGGAACACGCAATCATATCATCCTGCTTTGATTGATGTTCTAAGGTTAGATTATGGTCAGTGGTTAATTAGAGCACATATCCATTATTTAAATGAGGATTAATTGAGTTTATGTAATATATTTTAACACTACAAACTTATCTCATGTGGTCTTGTATTACTGATTAAGTTCGCACTCTCACAATTTACACAAAATCTCAACCTTGCATGTTTTTGCGTTAATTGTTCAATTGCTTACTCAGTTTCTTCTGATAAAAAATCTCAATTAATAAATAATATTAAGTGATTTACAGTAGTTCGTTAATTCAAAATAAATGAATGAATAATTTAAGAGGTAGATTGATTACTAAAAAGAGCTACTCTTCCATGGGCGGTGTAGTCATTGTGGAGACGTTTTGCATGAGCAAAGGATTGAAAGGGTAAGACTCAATATTTTATCCACTCTTGATTCCAAACCAATTAGGAAGATTAATATAAGAAGAAAAGGGAAAAATACAAAAGATTAATTGAATAAAATTTCAAATTACAAGCATGAAATCTAAGAAATACAAAGAGGAGGTGGGAGAGGAGATCCTTTTTGGAAGAGATGTTTGCACAAGGCCTAACTTCTTCTAAGAGTTGTGAGTGGATCCAAAGAGACACCCTTTCGGCCAGACCTTCCCAATTCCTCGACCAGACCTCCCAAAGAGTGAAAACCCCATTTAAATAGAGTTTTTGAGGGTTAGGGTTACATAACTTTTTTAAGTGTGAAATGAAAACTCGGCCAAATATTTTATTCCACGTTTCACCGCATAGTTGACCTCAAAAACGCGTGAATTGGCCGGACTTCTAGAAGGATTATTTGTTTCTAATTATGTCCCCGAGCTTCCCTCCAAATTTGGGCTCAATACATGTCTGGATGAAAACGATACGGCCCAAATAGTGAAGTGGTGTCCAATCTGGATGGTTCTATCTAACTTTGTCTTCATGGCCCATTTACTCCACTCAAATGCACGGTCCAGCTCTCATGTCCTAAATAAAATTTGTATCCCATTAAGTCATGAACACAGTTACAAAATTTTAAGTCAAACTATTTTACAAAACAATATTTATGCCTGAAATACTACAGTAAATTTTAAAAGGGTAAAACTTGAATTTTCATCAAATTTGCAAATGAATGATCTAATCCCAAATATTTCATAATTGATCATATTTAGCATAATGTGAGGAAATTATATCATTTATTATCAGTAAAATATTCAATAAAATTTTGTTTTATCAACTCCCCCACACTTACCCTTTTACTTTCCTGGGCAAAACCTCATATCAAGTAAATATCAATATCAAATCAAAAACAAATTTTAAAACACATATCTTTGAGATCCAACAATTCCACACCAAGAAAAAAAAGATATAATGCCTCATAAAAAACCATTATTTCAAGTTCTCCATTTATATCATTCAATATATTTCCACTTCATTTATCCTCCCATGCAAAAAACACTTACCTCAATTGAATTTTCTCTTATCACACAAATTTCAATTTTTAGCAATATCTTTCTCATCCAAACTCATACATGGGTCATCATAGGCTAGATAAATTCCTACATCACCACCTGATGTGATTCAAGGACATATGTTTATCATGAGGACTTTTCAGGGTTGTTCTGTGGCTTCCTATTGGTAGAATTAAGATGTGAAAAATTATGAGGCTAAATGAGGGGGGCTTGACTCTTTTTGAAGCGAAATTACATTAATCTAATTTTCACTCAAGAATGGTCTCCTCCTCACACCTCTTCATATCAATTTATCTCCATCATCATGAAGACTCATGGAAATTTTACACCATTCATCATTTCAGCAAAAAAAATGTCAATCCTCTCAAACATAGTTTTTCATGAAATCTCCAGATAGGCACAACTTTCTTTCTTCATCAGAAGCTCCAGAAAGGCACAACTTCTTTTATCATGAAAGCTCCAAAAAGGCATAGCATTCAATAAAATTATTTTTTTCAGTAGAAAACACGTCTCTTTGGAATTTTATTTCCCATCCAAAGTATCACAGAATGTGGTAGCACAACACAAGATAGCTTCCCCCGCACTTAAGTTCAACTAGATTATGCAATTTCACTTCAAGAGTTGGTTGGATAAGGAAAAGTGGCTTTTAATGTGTCTAACCTAAGAGGATTTTCATGGATTATAAGGGATATAAGGATTAAATGTTCAAGGTAGGCCGTTATAAAAAATGATTCTTTGAAATAGGGGCTTTAATACCAAACAAATGTCTCAATCTTTTAAAACATAAGTACCTCAAACCCTCAAGTTTTGACAGGAATAAATCAAATTCTGGTTAAATCAAGCATGGTTTGGTTCTCTCAAGAAGTGAGGGAAATGTAAAGAATATGAAAAGAATGGTTCAGAAGCCTCACAGGAAAGTGATTTCAAATATAAAGACATTGAGATGTGGCTTGGGATTCAAAATTCAGAGTACTTTTCATAAAATTTATAAAGATTTGAACTTGAAACAAATTTATTTTCAGCATTCATTTAAGCTTGGTTTCATGGGATAAATTGTTTCACTTATTGATATGAATTTCAAAATTGTTATGAGAATCATTTCAGATCAAAAGTTTCAAAAACACAAAAAAAATAAAAAATAAACACACAAAATTTGAAAAACAGACAATTTTTTTTGAAAATCATTGAAAAACAGGAAAACAATTGAAATTAATAAATTAAAAGGTTCCCTCCCCTACACTTAAAATATTGCATTGTCCTCAATGTGAACTCATTAGATGATATATGCACATAAAATGTATAATTATAAACAGGAAAAAGAATAAAAAAGTGAAAGGGTTAGGAACAGCCTGATATGCTCAAGTGATGATAGGGTCATGCAGTGTGATGAAATCCACTGCATCGGTAGGAAGTCCCTCAATGTATTTCTTCAAACGTTTCCCATTGACTGTAAATATCCTTCTAGTATCCTCTTATGTGATCTCAACTGCACCATAAGGAAAAACATTAGTCACAACATAAGGACCTAACCACCTGTAACGCAACTTACCAGGCACCAGCTTCAGTCATGAACTATAAGCAAGACTTTCTCTCCAACTTTAAATTCTCTTTTCTAGATCATTTTTTCATGAGATGCTTTTGATCTTTCCTTGTAGAGCCTTGAGTTCTCATATGAAGACAATCGAATCTCCTCAAGCTCTTTAATTTGAAGATTCCTTTGGATTCCATCTTGGGCCAAATCCGTGTTGCATTTATTTATAGCCCAATAAGCCTGATGCTCAACTTCCACAGGGAGATGGCACGCTTTCTCAAAAACAATCTGAAATGGGGACATACCGATGGGAGTTCTGTATGTTGTCTTATATACCCATAGCACAACATCCAAGTGCTTGCTCCAATCCTTCCTATTTGGCTGCACAGTTTTCTCCAAAATCTGTTTCAACTCACGATTTGAAACCTCAGACTGTCCATTTGTTTGGGGGTGGTATGGTGTTGATGTTTTGTGTGTCACCTCATACTTCTAAAGGAGAGAAGCCAAATTTCAATTTCATAAGTGTGTCCCTTGGTCACTGATGATGGCATTCAGTACTCCAAACCTGCAAAAAATCTACACTTTGACAAAGTCCACAGCAACATGAGAATCATCAGTCTTGGTGGCCTTAGTCTCCACCCATTCGCTCACATAATCAACGGAAACCAAAATATATAGGAAACCAAGTGAACTAGGAAAAGGACCCATAAAATCGATGTCTCATACATCAAAAATTTTACAGAATAGTATGGGTTGTTGGGGCATCTCGTGTCTCCTAGAAATGTTTCCCGTGTGTTGGAAACATGAGCACAACTTACAATACACATGAGAATCATAGAATAATCTATGCCAATATAATCCAGAGTCTAGAACTTTTCTAGCTATCCGTTGGGGCCCAAAGTTTCCACCACAAGCAAGTATATGACAGAATTGTAGAACAGACTCAAACTCATGATCAGGAACACACCTCTTAATAAATTGGTCACTACACATGCGCCATAAGTATGGATCATCCCAAACATAAAATCTTGAATCACTCTTTAATTTTAGGACTTGATGTTTCTTTAAATTTGCAGGGATTTCAGAGGCAACATGGTAGTTAACTAAATCTGTATACCAAGGATGCGTACCTAAGATGGAATAAAGATGCTCATCGAGGAAAGTGTCCTGAAGTGGTACCTGGTCCATGGTGTCATCCTCTAGCATGTGAGTAAGCCTACTCATGTGGTCTACCACCAAGTTTTCTGACCCCTTCTTGTCTTTTATCTCAATATCAAATTCTTGAAGAATGAGCATCCATCAGATTAGCCTGGGTTTTGCGTCTGGCTTCTTCAAGAGGAACCTCAGAGCTGCATGGTCAGAAAAAACAACTACTTTAGAGCCCAATAAATATGAAAAGAATTTATCTAAAGTAAATATGATAGCAATAAACTCCTTTTCCATGGTTGTGTAGTTTTATTGGGATGAATCTAGTGTCCTCAATGCATAGGAAATCACATGTGAACATCCCTCCACCCTCTGAGATAAGATAGCTCCAATTGCGAAATTAGAGGTGTCACACATAAGCTCAAAAGGAATCTCCCACCGTGGGGGTTGTATGATCGATGGAGTGGTCAGACACTTCTTTAGTTCATCAAAGAAAGTCCTGCAAGAATCATCAAACACAAAATCAGAATCCTTTTGAAGTAATCGCGACATAGGAAGAGCAATCTTATTAAAATCTTTGATGAAGTGTCGATAAAGTCCTACATGCCCTAGGAAAGATCTAACATCACGCACACGTGAAGGATATGGTAAGGATGAAATAATATCTACCTTATATCTATCAACCTTTATCCCGTGTTTTGACACTACATGCCCTAAGACAATGTCATTCTCTACCATGAAATGGTACTTTTCAAAGTTCAAGACCAGATTCTTCTCAATACAACGATTCAAAACCGTTCTCAAACTAGATATACAATCATCAAATGAAGACCCATACATTGTAAAATCGTCCATAAATACCTCCATGCAGGTCTCAATAAAATCAGAAAAAATATTCACCATACATCTCTGGAAGGTACATGGGGCATTGCAAAGTCCAAACGGTATCCTTCGGTAGGCGAACGTACCGAATGGACAAGTGAATGTTGTCTTCTCCTAATCCTCTAGAGCAATAGGAACCTAAAAATATCCATAAAATCCATCTAAGAAACAATAGTGTGTTTTCTCAGCTAGTCTCTTAAGAATTTGGTCAATAAATGGGAGGGGGAAATGGTCCTTACGGGTGGACTGATTTAGTTTCCTATAATCAATACACACACGCCAACTATTTTGTACCCTAATTAGAACTAACTCATCTTTCTCATTGTTAACAATAGTAACACCACTTTTCTTAGGCACAACCTAAATAGGACTTACCCACTAGGAATCTGAAATGAGATAGATTATACCTACCTCAAGCAATTTTTTAACCTCCTTTAACAAATTCCAGAAGGGTTAGATTGAGTCTCCTTTGTGGTTGGCTCATTGGTTTAGCCCCATCCTCCAAAAGAATCCTCTGCATGCAAATGGAGGGGCTAATACATGATATGTCAGCTAAGGTCCACCCGATTGCCTTAATGTTATCCCTCAAAAGATTCAAAAGTTTTTCTTCATGTTCAAAAGGAATATTATTAGCAATTATAATAGGTAATCTCTCGCCACTCAAAAAGTATGAGTATTTGAGATTTGGTGGCAATGGATTCATCTCTAATGAAGGGGGTAGTGTATGGATGGATAAATTGAAGGAACTGAAATATGTGCACAATGAACATCAGTATCAGAATAGAAATCATCACAATCAGAGAATAAAGCATCAAATCCATCAGCATACTCAATAGCCATGTCATGATCAGAGTTAAAATGATCAGAATATGATTCCATTTCAAAATCAAATCTAAGAGAGTCTTGTGCATTAGAAATAGGTGTAGAAGTACTCTTAGACATCAAACTAGAACCAATACTCATAATCTCCCTAAGCATAGGACAATCAAATTCCATGGGGTTTTTATTTGGTGGTTCAAAATGGGAGATAACAAATGCAGAATGATCCTCAGAGGGGTACTTCATAGAGTCCATAATATTAAATATAACAACTTCATCTCCAAACTCCATGGAAAGTGTACCATCATTGACATTTATGATAGTTTTTGCAGTTTTGAGGAAGGGTCTACCTAAGATAATGGGAGCATGAGAACTTACCTAATCATCCTCTATGTTAAGCACGTATAAATCTGCTGGAAAGATCATGTCTCTTACCCAAA
Source organism: Viscum album (assembly GCA_963277665.1). Taxonomy (NCBI): domain Eukaryota; kingdom Viridiplantae; phylum Streptophyta; class Magnoliopsida; order Santalales; family Viscaceae; genus Viscum; species Viscum album. Next base: position 1,109,310,264 of record OY728162.1, on the reverse strand, counting down.
CAAGTACATCCTCAAGGACTCCCGCTGGATATATTGTACCTCTATTCGCCAACTGCACCACTACTCTCGTCAGCTTCAGCTCACCAACCTGCAAAGAAGAGAATATAGAGTGAGGAATCACATTTATATAAGCTCTCAAATCACAAAGATCATCAAAAAAGTGCAACTCCCCTATGGTGCATGGTATGGTGAATGTCCCTGGATCCTTACACTTTGTTGGCATTGCTAGATTTGGTGTAATGAGTGCTGACACATTCCTTCCAAGATTGATCCTCTCATTTCCCTTGAGCCCTCTTTGATTGGTACAAAGTTCTTTTAAGAATTTGGCATATCTTGGTATTTGTTTAATATCTTCAAGTAAAGGTATGTTTATCTCCACACGCTTGAATGTGTCCAAAACTTCTTTTTGCATCGCCTCCTCGATCATCTTCTTGGTTTGTAAAAACCTGTTTGGAAATGTAAGGGGTTTAGGAGAAACATCATCAATCTTTTTCTTACCTTTATCTTTCTCTTTTGGTTTCTCTTCAGCTGGTCTTGAATGGGGATTCTCCGGATTTGAGGTGAATCCTGGTGGAACAATAGGTGCAGATGTATCAGTTGTTTGCTTCCCACTTCTCAATGTGATGGCACTAACATTCCCCTTAGGATTTGGAGTAGGTTGGGATGGTATATTTCCAGAATTCTAGAATTCTTAGTTACCAGTTCATGGAGGGAAAAATTCTAGAAAGAACCTCCACTTTGAGCCTTTTAATTTTTCACATAATCATCAACCTACCCTTACCCTCAAAACAACCCATATCAAGCCCTCGTGATTGATACAAATTTTGAATATTTTAGTGGAGAAATGAGAATAACATCAAGCCTATGGAAACTAGCATAACTCATTATTGAGGAAAATTCTATAAATAATTTACTCCTGAGATATATTTCTCCAAAAGGTAGGTTGTAATGGGTCATGGATGGATATGAGAAGTTAAGATTAATAGATTTGGTTGAGAAAGGTTTTAAGGAATGATTTCATAAAAATATTGTGATGCTTCTTGGGTAAATAGATGGAATGGTTCCCTTAATTATGGATTGGTTGTTTGAATTTGAATCCAAATATACATTTTTTCAATTGAATTTAATGATTATTGTCTGGGAATGCAATAGTTAAGTGTGGGGGAGTGATTGAGCCAAATTTTCTTAAATTTTTATATTTTATTTCATTGAAACTATCCTCACTACAATAATAATATATATCCAAATACTTCAATTTTGAAAGTAAATGTGGTTTTAGGATTACATGATAAAATGAGGATTTTAATGGTTTATTAATATTATGTAATTTACATGTCATGGTTATGATTTTAATTGTGTTTTAATTATATTTAGGTGAGAAGGGATCAAATCGAGCCAATGGAAATTAAAAATCATAAAATATTGAAGAAAAAGGCATGATGTACTCGACGGGATGAGGATGGCGTAGCTTATGATGTTGGGACCGTAAATGATTGGCCCACTGGTGCAGCGATAATCACGAGATAAAAATAAAGTGAAAAATGCGGAAAGATAAATGACACCAGATGTAACGTGGAAAAACCCCCCAAATGGAATGGGTAAAAAACCACGGTCAAATAGAAGGATCACTATAAGTAAAGTAGGTACACACTCCCTCACTTATTACAAGGAGAAAACTCTCGTAAAATCTCTCTTGAATAAGCGGGGAAATAAACCTCACAAAACCGCTCTGCTATGGGATCTGTTGTACTGGTGATGAGAACCGATGATGGGATGATATTTGGAAGAGGGGAGAGCCTCCTTTTATAGGCATCCTCACCCCTTCCCCTTTCCTTCTCCTGCTGGAAGATTGGGTGGGGTTGGCCACCCACCATCTACCACCAGCCCACCTCCTTTGACAAAAGAAGGGGTTGCACTGTCCGTGGAAAATTCTGCCAACACATCTCCCACTTGAAGATTTGATTGTAAACCAATCACATCTCCACATCCTTTCTATCTGCCAAACATGCTGCTCAAGTCTCTGCAAGGCCGCTCGAGGATCTGCACCATCTGAACTTATCAGTGTTAATCGCCTTCATCAGGAAATCTGCCAGATTTTCTTTAGTGTGAATCTTCTGCATGTCCACACTTCCTTCCTCCACCACATCTCGGACAAAGTGATAATGTACCCCAATGTGCTTCGTCCTGGAATGAAAAGATGGATTCCTTGCAATGTGCAAGGCGCTCTGACTGTCACAAAACAATGGAATTTTCTCCTGTCTGTGCCCAAACTCCTCCAACAACCTTCTCATCCAAATTGCCTCTTTGAAAGCATGTGTAGTTACCATGTACTCTACCTCCGTCGTGGATAAAGTCACAACTGACTGTAACTTCAAAATCCAGCTCACAACTCCTCCTGTAAGAGTAAACACATAACCAGTAGTGGATTTCCTCCGGTCAGAATCACCTGCAAAATATGAATCAACATATCCTCTGACAGTAAAATTTGATCCTCTGTAACATAATGCAGCATATGAGGTCTCTTTGATGTATCTCAGGATCCTCTTCATTGTGCTCCAATGCTCCCATCCTGGATTCGCCCTGTACCAACTAACTGCTCTCACTGCATGTGCAATGTCTGGTCTAGTACAAACCATAACGAACATTAGACTACTCACTGCTGATGCATACGGTACTCGAGACATTTTCATCCTCTCTACTTCACTGCTAGGACTCATTGTGAATGATAACTTGAAATTAATGGGAAGAGGGGTAGAGATTGGATTACAGTCTTGCATGTTGAAGCGTTTCAAGACTCTCTGCAAGTAACTCTTCTGTGATAGCAAAATCTTCCCATTATTTCTGTCTCGATAAATTTGCATCCCAAGAATCTTGTTTGCTGGTCCCAAGTCCTTCATATCAAACTCCCTAGCCAACTATGTCTTCGTCTCCTGGATCTGATCATTGTTGGGGTCTGCAACCAACATGTCATCCACATACAACAGAAGAATGATGAAATCATTACCATCTGAACTCTTGAAATATGCACAAGGATCTGAATGAAGTCTGTCGTATCCAAGGCTCGTGATATAGGAATCAAATCTCTTGTACCAACACCTCAGCGCCTGTTTGAGACCGTACAGAGATTTGTTCAACCTGCAAACCAAGTTCTCTTTGCCTTCTTCTGAAAAACCTTCTGGTTGAAGCATATAGATCTCTTCATCAAGATCACCATGGAGAAACGTTGTCTTCACAACCAGCTGTTCTAGATGTAAGTTGTATGTAGCACACATCGCCAGAACTAATCGAACAGTCGTTGGTCTAACAATAGGAGAAAATATTTCATTGAAATCAATACCTTCCTTTTGAGCAAATCTTTTGACCACCAATATTGCACGATATCTTTCCACCTGGTCTTTTCCATCCTGCTTAATCTTAAAGACCCATTTGTTTCCGATAGTCTTCCTTCCACGAGGTAATGAACAAGATCCCAAGTCTTGTTCCTGTGCAGGGCTTCAAGTTCCTCCTGCATCGCCACCAACCATGAGGATACATCTAGACTCTGGGTCGCCTCCACAAAAGAAGATGGCTCTTCATCCTCCGTCAATAAGCAATACGCAATATTGCTCTCAGTGACATAGTCTGAGTACCATACTGGTGCTCTTTTCTCCCGAGTTGACCGTCGTGGTCCAGACACAACCAGTACTTGATCATCGTGCTCTGGTAATGCCTCAGAGGAAACTGGTTCTTCATTGGATTTGTCATCTACTTCGACTGTTGTAGTTTTTGTATTCTCCTTCTTCGTGTCTCGATCAGTTGTCATTTTCACCTTGTCTTCTGCAAAAATGACATCTCTGCTGATGATAAATTTGTGGGCAGTGGGGTCCCACAAACGATACCCCTTCACACCATCAGCGTACCCCAAGAAGATACATTTCCTGGATCTCGAATCCAACTTCGATCTTTCCTGGTCATTAAATATTGCATATACAGGACTTCCAAAAGTATATAACCGAGAATAGTCAGCGGGTTTACCAGTCCGCATCTCCATCGGTGTCTTCAACTCAATTGCCATTGAAGGAGATCGGTTGATCACATAACAAGCGGTATTCACTGCTTCTGCCCAAAAAAGTTTTGGCAATACCTGCAGTCTTCAACATCGCCCTTATTCTATCCAACAGGGTTATGTTCATCCGTTATGCCACTCCATTCTGCTGAGGAGTGTACGCCACCGTGAACTGTCTCTTGATTCCTTCATGTTGACAAAAAGTATCAAACTCCTCACTTGTATATTCTCCACCATTGTCAGTTCTCAGACACTTGATCTTCTTTCCAGAGTTAAGCTCATTCCACGCTTTGAATGTTTTAAAGATTTCAAAAACATCTGCTTTCCTCCTGATTGGGTACACCCAACATCTCCTGGAATAATCATCAATGAATGATACAAAGTACCTTGCCCCTCCCAGGGATATAACCGGTGCTTGCTAAACATCGGAATGGACCAACTCCAAGATCTCCTGACTTCTCGATGTTGACGTCTCAAACTTTAACCTGTGTTGCTTGTTCAAAACACAATGCTCACAAAATGGTAATGATGCCTTTGTCAGCCCAGGCAGCAACTTCTGATCCGCAAGAATCTTCAGGCCTCGTTCTGACATATGGCAAAGCTTCTGATGTCATAACGTCATCAACGCTTCCGTTGAGGTAGTTGATGCAACAACTATCTCTGCCTCCTTGCACGTTTCACCCATAAGCACGTACAGGTTCTTTGAGATCTTCTCCGCCTTCATTACCACAAGCGCGCCCTTCACGATTCTCATCACTCCCTTCTCTGTGCGAGTCTTGCATCTGATGTCATCAAATTGTCCCAAAGACAATATGTTCTTCAGGCCCTTCACATGACGTACTCCTTGGACGATCCATACTATGCCATCATGCATCTTCAGTTTGATGGTACTGACTCCAACGATCTTCAGAGTGTGATCGTTTCCCATGTACACAAGTCCTTCTGGGATGGTTTCATATTGGTCAAACCATTCTCGTTGAGATGTCATGTGCCATGTGTTTCCTGAGTTGATAATCCATGCATCGTCGAGATGCTGCCTGCTTCCAGTAGTCGTCGCCGCTTCACTGACTAGTATATCTCCTTTTCCAGAAGTACTCACCACATTCGCCTGAGAGCTCTTTTCACCACTCTTCTTATTCCAACAATCATTCTTGATGTGCTCCTTCTTGCCACAATTGAAACATGTGGCATTCTTCTTTTTACTCCTTGATTTGGACCTGCCATGATTTTGGCTCCCACTGGAAGTACGCTTCATCATCCTTCCTCTCTCCATTGACAGAGCATCTGCTTGATGCGAAGTTGTCTATCTGTCCTCCTTGTTCTTGCGCCGACTTTCTTCTTCAAGAACCGCGGCTGCAACATCATTAAAGAGCAGCATATCCGTCAGGATATTGTTGGTGAGGTTGATGATGAGTTGGTCATGTGAATCTGGCAAACTCTGGAGTAGAATCTCCGCACGTTCAGTATCCACAATTTTATATCCCAACACCGTGAGTTGAGCGAACAGGGTATTGAGGTTGTTGATGTGGTCAGTCACTGATGATGCATCCACCATCTGAAGAGTATACAATTTTCTCTTCAGGAAAATTTTGTTGTGCAGTGACTTGGTCTCGTATAGCTTCGTCAGAGTATCCCATATTTCTTTTGCCGTCTTTTTCTCCGCAATGCTCGATAGGACCCCGTCTGCCAAAGCCAAATGGATGTTGGCAATAGCATTCTCGTTCATATCGTTCCATTTCTCCTCCGTCACACTCGTCGGCTTTTCGCCAATTGTCAGTAAGCAATTATCCTTCCGCAGCACCGCCTGCATCTTCATTTTCCACAATGAAAAATTATTCCCGTTGAATTTTTCGATCTCAAAGTTTGTCGTCATCTGGACACGCCGTCAGTCCAGAACCTCCTCCGTTTCACAACGGTGTATTTAATAATCTCAATAAATTTTTTCTGATGTGACAGATCAACCAGAGTTGCAATCACAGAGCATACTCAAATTTACGAGAATTATTAATACCTGAAAATGTGAACAGCACCAGGCCAGAATCTGCCTCTGATACCACTTGTTGGGACCGTAAATGATTGACCCACTGGTGCAGCGATAATCACGAGATAAAAATAAAGTGCAAAATGCGGAAAAATAAATGACACCAGATGTAACGTGGAAAACCCCCCCAAAATGGAAGGGGTAAAAAACCACGGGTAAATAGAATGATCACTATAAGTAAAGTAGGTACACACTCCCTCACTTATTACAAAGAGAAAATCCTCGTAAAATCTCTCTTGAATAAGCGAGGAAATAAACCTCCCAAAATCGCTTTGCTATGGGATCTGTTGTACTGGTGATAAGAACCGATGATGGGATGATCTTTGGAAGATGGGAGAACCTCCTTTTATAGGTCTCCTCACCCCTTCCCCTTGCCTTCTCCCACTAGAAGATTGGCTGGGGTTGGCCACCCACCATCTACCACCAGCCCACCTCCATTGACAAAAGGAGTTGCACCGTCCATGGAAAATTCTACCAACATATGACATTTTGCATATAAAGATATAGGGTGTCGCAGGACTACAACAATGGCATTTTGCTACCTACATTACCATCGTCATTACAATATCAAGATCTCGATGACTACAAAGGAGATCGTCCCTTACGACTTAAGGATATCGGCAACCTATAGCATTTGAAGTGGGGGAAGGCATGTCGTCTCTTAGGAAAACCCCATATCGATGCCTACGATTAAAACACCCCTTGCAATATCTACTTATAGTAAATAAGTTGTGTTACTCTGTTTTGAGGGGGAATAGTGTCCATGTTGGCCATCGTACACTACAATACGCCCATATCGGTGCCAGTGATTCAGGGTGGAAGACATACAAGGGATATGATATTCAATCGATAATATAACACAATAGTTGTGTTGGAAATCATGGAGGACCTGTAATATAATATAACTACTTGATATCTGTTGAAATGGAAAAGCGGAACCAGGGGTTGTAGCCTATGATTTCGCTTTATCCTTGAGGGCAATTGGCTGGTGAACTACAAATGTAGCTTTTCATCAGAACGATATTCTTATATCGTCAAACATCATATTCTATCATAAATGTCATCAACTCATCGCTAATCATACTAAGTGATAATCCATGCACCCCATCAAACATATTCTTATCAATCTAAAAGGGGAAGGAAGTCCATATTCTTATCAATCTAAAAGGGGAAGGAAGTCCGTACCTTGACCGTTAATGAGAGGGAATCCACATGAAGCACATGCATGAGTCCAAGGTAGAAAATGCAAAACTCTTACATACTTGTATAACCAATTCGGAAAAGATTCCAGTCAACTAAAAAAATGATCCCCGGGGGCACAATAGAAGATAATCATGAGAACCATGCAATCAAGAGGGAGAAAATGAGTTGGCCATGTTGGCCATGCTACGCAGAGAGATCACCCAAGGACTCTAGAGCACACATGGCGTGGTCTCGTGGAGAAAGAAGACAGTTAAGAAGCTAGGGCCATTATGGTTATTCTAAGGTAGAAAGCCATTATAAGTTCCTATGTTTATAATAACCATTATAAGTTCCTATGTTTATGCAGGATTAACCATTATAATATTTCCATTCTTATTCTAACTGCTTATTCTGAGATTCACAATGGACTATGATGGAAAATAGGTAAGTTGTTTTCCATTGCTCTTCATTGTGCTTACCCTATGTTGGCATATAAAATGTTCCACTTCCATGATAATCCAATGCAATTAACGGATGAAATTATTATGGATTGAAAGGTCTACGAAAGCAGCCATGTGAGCTGGAGCACACACCTGGATCTTCCCTTTAGAAGAGGAAGAGATCAGTGTATTTGGAATAACAATGGTTGAATTTCCACAAAGAATCGATGTAGATGGTTACTATAATCAACCATTGTGGCACATTCATAGGGGTTTATACATTTTTATTTGATAGTGAGAACCCTCAATTCACTATCATGAAATTGGACCGCACTAAAGCGAACGAAACCAAATTTGAATGCATTGGTCGTCCAGACCTCTTTCTAAACCACCTAATCGCATACGGGCATAATAAGCCAGATCTGAGCTCCCGACCTTGGGTCTCGCTGATCGTCATCCTTCAAAGATTTCATGATGGAGAATTGCATTGCACCATTTCATTTGAGTGGGTTATAATTTTTTATTTGTTTCAACTGATTGGTGAAGTGGGGCAGCCAAAGCCAACATTTCTTGCATACATCTAAAATGGAAGATAAAGCACAAAAGAAGGTACATTACATACATAAATACACAGACATGCATATACATCTATATGCATATATATGTAGATTACATGTATACACACAGAGAATGAGAACCTTAAATGTCATAAAAAAATCAATTGATTTTCTTCTAGAAATATGTACTAAAATACACACTACAATGTCCCATGCTGATTGTCATAAATAATAGGTGTTAGGAGGATTTGTCTCACCTCTTCTCATCACAAACAACATGGTGGCCCATGTACTGCAACAGACGAGAAAAAACCCTACTTCACACATTAAGCAAACATGGGAATTACACTTTCAACATGACCCTAACAGCAAAGTCCTCCAATCCCACTACAAAAAGGGGTCTGAAAAGGAAAACAAAATTCAACTTAGACAGTACCTGTTAGACGACTGGGAGCAGCATTTTGGTCAACAGTGGAAGATAAATCACAAAACAAGATGCGTTTTCAACTCCAGCAGCAACTATATGCACAGGTGAAACTCTAAATCTAATATACCCTCTCTTACCATCAAAATAATACATAAGAGCCTAGAATCCTGCTAGGGGGACGATTTTAACTGGATCTGTACCTTGTGCCTATGAACTTACCTTCTCTACGGCTGCATTTACTCGATCCCTTGAAGGCAGAGCGCAGTCCACAAGATCTGGCACGGGGAGGGTCGTGCATGTTTGATCCATAGCAGATGGATCGGTTTTGGATTCAGTAGCCTCATATTCGGAAAGCCGATCCATGAACTCGTTCAGCAGACGCTGGACTTTTCGATTCGATGCCATTGCTGGAAGAATATCTTCACGCAGAAGCTTGTGCTTGTTGATTCCCTACATCACAGTTAATTCTTCTATAAAGACCAGGTTCTTGGTTAAATGAGCGGCAAAAAAATGAAAACAAAAATTCAAAAATTAAATTGCTTTCCAAACATGCGCAGCAGAGTGATAGTCAGGATCATGGGCCGGACCTCATGGGCTGCCCGTTTGTCTAATCTCAATGAATGGGCCATGCGTTACGAATAGGAGTCCATATCAAAATGGACCTAATATTAGAGGTGGCAGTTTTGAACCTGACATGATAACCTGATGCAACACTGACACAAATTAACGGGTTTGGGTCATACAAAAATGGATTCAGGTTCTAATCAGGTTGAGTGATCTGACACGAATAATATTCAGGTCGGGTTCGGGTTGACTTTATGACCTATCTAACCCATGCAACCCAATTAAAAATATAGTGATAAGATAAATTATTAAAAATATAATAATAATTAATTTTGTTGGAGTGTGCATCCCATGAGTTTTTGTCATCTTTATATTTCCCTACAAATAAACACCAAGGTCTCTCTTGGTGAGGCATCTTGGGTATTGAGCTCACCTCTCTATCATTCTACATGGTATCAGAGGAGGTTCTCCAAACCCAACCACCCTCCCGTCTCTTTTTCTTTCTTCTCTGCGGACACCTACAAATTACCCACGTTGGGGGGCAGTGGCCCCAGACCCTTGGTCACCCATCAGCTCTACCCCCTGCCATCTTCGGCGAACACCATCGTCGGCCTCTCCCTGTGCAACTGTGCCACACTCCGTTGTTGGCCTCTCCCAACGCAACACCCCCCCCCTCCTGTCGGCCACCGTCACAGCACCACGTCCCTTCCAGCCTGCGCGGCGCCTCCAACATGTTGTTCTCTCGTTCTCTCATCAGACGCTTAATGCGCGACGGCCCTCTGTGCGTCGGCCTCTCCCTACGCGACATCTCCTCCTGGGTAGCGATCCCTCGCGGCGCTCCTCCTGGGTCGTCGGGTGCCATCTGCTCTCACCGGCCTCGATCACGTGGCACTTCCGCTGCGCCCCGTCGTCAACCCATGTGGCTCCTCTCCCGACACACCATCGTCCGGCCTCGCCTACGCGGCTTTCCCAGCGCGCCGTCAACCGGCTCTGCCTGTGCGGCTATCCCGATGCGCCCCTCATTCTCTGTTGCAACCGCCGGCCACCCTCCACCCGCGGAAAATCCCTACGACAGCTCCATTCTCGTTGACCCTTACGGTCTGCGCAACCCCTGCTCCCAGCCGAATCTTTTCAGTCGTCTGCCCCCCTCCGTGTCGCACATCCCTCATCGTTCATCCAACCACCTTACTGTAGCCGGCCTATTCGCCTCCAGCACGCCTCCTTCGCGTCGCCCTTCCTGTGCAACGACACCACCACCCTCCAATCGCGGCTTCCCCCCTGTGCGCCATCCCTCTACTGTTGCGCGTGCATCCTACTGTCGACGACTTCATTGGCGCGCCCCCTGTTTCCAGCCGCAACAACAAGCATCGATCCCTCTTCCAGGCCTCTACCATCTCTCTGCTGTTGCGCGAATTTTACTGTTGAGGCTCGATCCGGCTATTCCTACCGATGTATTCTATTTTCAGTTGTTCCCGTTGGTTCTGCATGGCGGGCGTTGTTCTACGGTTGGCACATCTTTTTCAATGGCATCATCCACTTTCATTTTGAGGGGGAATTGTGATAATGGATGATTTTTTTTTCTTTTTTTTCTTTTTTTTCGTCTTGTTTTGTAATCAAACTGTGTATGTCCAGCTTGAGGGGGAGTGTTTGTAGTGTTTCTTGTTTGCTTTATTTTTCTTTTATTTGGTTTGTTTTTTGTATGTATCCAAGCTAGGTAGACCTAGCTTAAGGGGGAGTGTTGGAGTGTACGTCCCACATCGGATGTGAGTATTTTGTCATCTTTATATTTTTATATAAATAAACACCAAAGCCTCTCTTAGTGAGGCATCTTGGGTATTGGGTATTGGGTATCCATTCTTTATCATTCTATAAATTTTATGATATATTTTATTCTTATAATCAACTTTAACTTGAAATGATTGAACATGTTAATTAAGTTATTTTTAGTCTAAATCGGATAATTCAATTTAGTTAGGTCATTGAATTTATGTGATAACAACTAGTTTATGCCAACCCGGCCCGTGAAACCCGAATTGTCACTTCAACCTAATATAGGTGTAGGTTGAGAAACCCCTTACCTCCAAGGTGAGGTGGAGGCCATCTTTTATAGATTGAGAATAAGGAATACACATGGGAGTATTCCGATGTGGGACTCGGTAATACCCAAAATAATAAAAAAAAGGTTTTTAACACTCCCCCTCAAGCTGGACATGCCCAGCTTGGACAAAAGAGTCCCACAAAGAAAAAACAAGGTGACACCATATAAGACCAGATAAACTCCCCCTCAAGCTGGGCCGAAGATGCTATAGATGCCCATCTTGGAACTGATCGAGGAGAGGCGGGCCCCTGGGACGCCTTTGGTGAAGATGTCAGCGAGCTGGTCCGCCGTCGGGATGTGGCAAAATCTGACATGATTGTGCTCCAGATGGTGTCGAAGAAAGTGGCAGTTCACCTCAATATGCTTCGTGCGTTCATGGAAGACGGGATTTGAAGCAATCTTGGTGGCTGCCTGATTGTCACACCAGACGTGAGCAGATGTGGGAGGAGGAAAGCCAAGCTCCTGAAGGAGTAGTTGAAGCCAAAGGATCTCCGTAGTGACGGTTGTCATGGCTCGGTACTCAGATTCCGCACTGGATCTGGACACAACAGTCTGTTTCTTGCTGCGCCAAGAGATTAGGTTGTCGGCTAAGAAAACGGCAAACCCAGAGGTAGATCACCGAGTGGCAAAGCAACTGGCATAATCAGCATCACAGAAGGCCTCAATGTTCATATGAGGATGTTGTGAGTAGCGAAGACCACGGGCAGGATCGCGCTTGATGTATTTGGCGATGCGGAGGACAGCATCCCAGTGAGAGGTGGTTGGATGTTCCATAAATTGGCTCACTTTGCCAACAGCGCAGCTGATGTCGGGATGAGTCATGGTGAGATAATTGAGTTTACCCACCAACCGACGGTACCGCTCAGGATGTGAATATGGTTCCAAGGAGGCATAAAGTGATCGTTCCCCAGGCTCCAAAGGGGTGTCAACAGCAGTGGCCTGTGTCAGCCCAGCATCCTGCAGAATATCCAACGCATACTTCTGTTGGCAGAGTGAGGTGGTGTCCGGAGAATAGGACACCTCGATGCCCAGAAAGTATGTGAGAGGTCTGAGATCCTTAATGTGGAAGTGCTGGTGAAGATGCTGCTTGAGGTGAGTGACACCAGCAGAGTCGCTGCCGGTGATGATGATATCATCCACATAAACGACCAATATGATACAGCCAGCAGGAGTCGTTCTGTGAAAAACAGTGTGATCCTTCATACTTCGAGAGAGGCCAAAATCAGTGACGACAGTGCTAAACCGGCCGAACCAAGCACGAGGAGATTGCTTGAGGCCGTACAGAGAGCGGCGGACTCGACAGACTTGAGACTCGGCGTCGGAGGCACAAAAGCCGGGTAGCTGCTGCAGATAAACTTCTTCCTCAAGAAAGCCATGGAGGAAGGCATTTTTGACATCCAGCTGATGAAGATGCCAACGATGATGCGCCGCCAGATAGATGAATAACCGAACGGAGGCCATCTTGGCCACTGGAGAGAAAGTATCAAAGTAGTCCACCTCGTAAGTTTGTGCAAAGCCTTTAGCCACAAGGCGGGCTTTGAGTCGATGGAGAGTGTCATCGGGATTAAGCCGGAGTGTATAAATCCATTTGTTGCCCACTGCCTGTTTGCCTGCTGGTAGGGGGACGAGATCCCAAATATGGTTTTCCTCAAGAGCCTGCAACTCATCCTGCATTGCCGCTAGCCATCCCGGATGAGACTTTGCATCACCAACTGTGCGCGGAATAGATACTATCTTCAGAGCGGACAAACCCCTGTATGAAGAGACAAATAGAGGAGTACTCTGGCACGAACGAGTACCTTTCCAGAGTGCAATGGGCAAGTCGTCTGGTGCCGAGGCAGGAGCATCGAACGAAGCGGGGACGATGGTGTTCTCGGCCGGGACAAGGGGTACAGTCGATGGGCGACGAGAGTAGACCGTACCAAAATGGTGATCAGCAGCAGCAGGGGGAGACACCAGTGGAGGGTGGATGATGAGAATAAGACAGTCATCAATGTCAGTGTCGGGATGAGGAGAGGGATGTGAAAAGGGAGAGCTCTCAACAAACAATACGTCAGCAGAGATGATATACCGCCGTAGGTCCGGAGAGAAGCAGCGGTATCCGCGCTGAGTGCGGGAATAACCGAGGAATATGCAGCATAGGGATTTAGGAGAGAATTTGGAGAGCCTAGGTCGAGTGTCACGGACATAACAGAGACAACCAAAGACACGCAAGGGAAGTAAGTGAGGAGGGAGAGGAGAACAGAGTCCGAAAAGGAGTCTCCCTGAAGGATAGAAGAAGGGAAGCGGTTAATGAGGTAGGTAGCAGTCAGGATAGCATCGCACCAAAAATGGAGACGCACCTGCATGTGGAATAGGAGGGCACAAGCAGTCTCCAGAATATGGCGGTGTTTCCGCTTGGCCACTTCATTCTGCTGAGGTGTATCGGGGCAAGATGTCTGGTGAATAATGCCTTTATCCTTGAGAAACTGCTGAAGGGTGGAGATAAATATTCTCGTCCATTGTCGGAGCGGAGACATTTCAGGAAGGTTGAGAACTGAGTATGAATTTCATTGTAGAAGGTCTGAAAGGTAGAACACACTTCAGACCGATCACGAAGAAGGTAGAACCAGGTCATGCGGGAGTAGTCATCAATAAAGGTAATATAATACGGGTACACGGGCTGGCTAGGAACCCTGCAAGGACCCCATACATCGGAATTGTAAGTTTAGAAACCCCCTTGCCTCCAAAGAGAGGTGGAGGCCTTCTTTTATAGAATGAGAAGGCAGAATATACAACAGAGTATTCCGATGTGGGACTCGGGAATACCCATAAGAATAAAAAAGGGTTTAACACTCCCCCTCAAGCTGGACACGCCCAGCTTGGACACCGAGTCCCACAAAAAATAAAGATGACATCATACAAGACCTAGACACACTCCCCCTCAAGCTGGGCGTCAAATATTGTGGATCCCCAGCTTGGAACTGAGCGAGGCAAAGCGAGCACCAGGGAGGCCTATGGTGAAGATGTCAGCAAGCTGGTCCGCCGTTGGAATGTGGCTAAAGCTGACATGATTGTGCTCCAGGTGGTGTCGAAGAAAGTGGCAGTCTACCTCAATATGCTTCGTTCGTTCATGGAAGACGGGATTCGAAGCAATTTTTGTGGTTGTCTGGTTATCACACCATATGTGAGCAGATTTCTGCTGAAGAAAGCCAAGCTACTGGAGGAGTTGCCGAAGCCAAAGGATCTCTGTAGTGACGGTGGTCATGGCCCGGTACTCAGACTCGGCACTGGAGCAGGAGACGACCGTCTGTTTCTTGCTGCGCCAAGAGATGAGTTGCCGGCCAAGAATATGGCAAACCCAGAGGTAGAGCGCCGAGTAGCAAGGCAATCAGCATAATCAGCATTGCAAAAGGCCTCAATATGCTGATGAGGATGCTGAGAGTAGCGGAGACCACGGGCAGGATCTCGCTTGATGTACTTGGCGATGCGGACGACAGCATCCCAATTAGAGGTGGTCGGATTCTCCATAAATTGACTCACTTTGGGAACCGCACAGGAAATGTCGGGTCGAGTCATGGTGAGATAATTGAGTTTGCCCACCAACCAACGGTACCGCTCGGGATGTGGATACAGTGCCGAGGCATAAAGAGACCGTTCCCCAAGCTCCAGAGGAGTGTCGACAGCGGTGACCTGAATCAATCAAGCATCCTGCAAGATATCCAACGCATACTTCCATTGGCAGAGGGAGATGGTGTCCGAAGAATAGGAAACCTCGATGCCTAGGAAGTAGGTGAGAGGACCAAGATCCTTAGTGTGGAAGTGCTGGTGAAGATGGTCCTTGAGATGGGTGATACCCACAGAGTTGTTGTCGGTGATGATGATATCTCCCACATACACGACCAATAAAATGCAGCCATGGGAGGTCACCCTGTAGAACACAGTGTGGTCCTTCATGCTGCGAGAAAGCCCAAAATCGATGACGACCGTGCTGAAGCGGTCGAACCAAGCACGGGGAGACTGCTTGAGACCGTAAAGAGAGCGGCGGAGCCGGCAGACTTGAGATTCAGCGCCAGAGGCAGAAAACCCAGGGGGCTGCTGCAGATAAACCTCTTCCTCAAGGAAGCCATGGAGGAAGGCATTCTTGACATCCAGTTGATGAAGAGGCCACTGATGATGGGCGACGAGAGATGAATAATCGGACGGAGGCCATCTTGGCAACTGGTGAGAAGGTATCAAAGTAGTCAATACCATAAGTCTGGGCGAAGCCTTTGGCCACAAGACGGGCTTTGAGGCGATGGAGAGTGTCATCGGGATTGAGCCTGATTGTGTAAATCCATTTGCTTCTGACCGCCTGTTTGCCTGCTGGAAGGGGGACAAGATCCCAAGTATGGTTTTCTTCCAGAGCCTGTAATTCATCCTGCATTGCAGCTAGCCACCCGGGATGAGATTTGGCATCACCAATCGTGCGAGGAATAGAAACTATCTCCAGAGCGGACAGACCCCTGTAAGAAGATACAAAGAGAGGAGTACTCTGGCAGGTGCGTGTACCTTTCCGTAGGGCAATGGGCAAGTCCTCAGGTGGCAGGGCAGGAGCAGCTGACGAAGCGGGAGCGTCGGTGTCATTGGCCGGGACGGGGGATAAAGGCGATGGACGGCGGGTGTAGACCTGACCAAAATGTGTGTCAACAGGGGTGGACACTGGTGGAGGGTGGATGATTAGAGGAAGACAACCATCGATAGCGGGGTCAGGAGGAGGGGAGGGAAGAGAGAACGGAGAGTTCTCAACAAAGGTAACATCGGCCGAGATGACATACCGCCGGAGGTCGGGGGAGAAGCAGCGATATCCGCGCTGAGTGCGGGAGTAGCCAAGAAAAATGCAGCGGAGAGATTTGGGAGCGAGTTTGGAGAGCCCTGGACGTGTGTCTCGAACGTAACAGAGGCATCCAAACACACAAAGGGGAAGAGAGTGAAGAGGGAGCGAGGAGAACAGAGCCCGAAAAGGAGTCTCCCCCCGAAGGATAGAGGAAGGAAAACGGTTTATCAGGTAGATGGCGGTAAGAATGGCATCGCCCCAAAAATGCAGTGGTACCTGTCGGTGGAAGAGGAGGGCACGAGCAGTCTCCAGAATATGTCTGTGTTTCCGCTCGGCCACTCCATTCTGATGGAGTGTATCAGGACAGGAGGTCTGGTGAAGGATGTCTTTTGTCTGGAGAAACTGCCGAAAGGGAGTGGAGAGATACTCACGCCCATTATCCGAGCGGAGACATTTTACAGAGATGAAGAATTGGTTCTGAACTTCATTGTAAAAGTTTTGGAAGGTCGAAAACACTTTGAAGCGTTCACGAAGGAGGTTCGCGAATAATCATCGATGAAAGATATATAGTATTTATATCCCATATTACTCGAAACGGTACAAGGACCCCAAACATCTGAATGAACCGGATCAAAAGGGTGTGAGGCCCGTGTATCCACGCGAGGAATGTATGTAGTGCGATGATGTTTCGCAAAAGTACATGACTCACAATGAAAAGAAAGATGTCGACTGAAGTCAGGAAAAAGCTGATGAATGGTGGATGCAGGCGGGTGTCCCAAGCGGGAATGAAGATCCAATGCTCGAGAAGAGGCAGACATGCAAGCGAGGGGTGCCGGGCCATTGAACAAGTAAACCCCGTCCCAAAGCCGGCCTCTACCAAGTTCCCAGTTCGTAGTCTGCTCCTGAAACACAACACCAGAAGAGGTAAATATGGCAGCACAGTTATAATCTTTTGTCAGCTTACTGATGGAAAGAAGATTAAAGGGACTGCGGGGCACGTGGGCCACAGAGGGTAGGTGTATCGATGGAGTCAGTGAGCATGCGCCGAAGCCCGCAATGGGGATAGTGGAGCCATCAGCGACGGTGATGGCTGATGAACCGGCATAAGGGCAGTAAGAGGTCAACATACCAGCATCTCCGGTCAGGTGGTCGGAGGCACCAGAGTCCAGCATCCAGGCAGGGGAGCAACGGCCGACAAAGGCAGCGGAGCGAACAGAATGGGCCACAGAAGCCGAGGATGGACCGGGTCCGACAGGGTCCCGTGGATCATGAGCCAGCCGGATGTCGGCCATACACAGGTCCAGTGATGGGGGAAGGGTGGAGACTGTCGAGGACACCTCCTGGACCGCGGTCTGTCCCTGCCACGGGCGCTGGGACGGACGTCCATGCAGGACCCAACATCGGTCGATCGTGTGGCCAACCTTGCCACAATGTTGACAGAGGGGACGTGCACGACCCTCGACACGGCCACGTCCACGAGGACCGGAGGAGCGGCCACAACTTTGACCGAGGAGAGCTGAGTGGTCGATAATGGGGGCGGGAGGAAGAGCCCGCTATGCCTTGCTCAGCCGATGATAAACCTGAGGGATCTCCAGCGTCGACGGGCTAGCGAGCAGCTCGGTTGCCGTGGTGGCAAACTCCGGAGCGAGGCCGCTGAGAAGGGTAAAGATGCAGAGTTGGTCCCGCTGGGTCTGAGCCTCTGTCGGAGTTTGGGGAATGGGCCACAACTCCTGCAACTCATCACGAAGCCCTTTCCATTCCATGAAGTAGGCGGTGAAGGACTGGTCCTGCTGTCGAACATGGGATAGACGCTGAAGTATTTCGAAAACTCGAGTCAGGTTGTTTGTCTCGGAATACATGATATTCAAAGAGTCCCAGAGTTCCTTGACTGTATTTGTCGTGCGGATGACATCTTTGACCAATCGTTCCATGGAATTGACCAGCAGAGCGAAGATCTTGCTGTCAGCAAGCTTCCACGAACGATATTTGGGGTCAGTTGAAGCCGAGGGAGGATCCTCAAGGTGATGATCAAGGTCCATCTCAGTCAGGGACATCACCACAGTCTTCCCCCAGATGGAAAAATTTGTGGAGTCCAACCGGTCATCCACAAGGCGGGTGGAAGCATTAATCATCGGAGGCAGAGGGGAGGAGTCGGCCATGGAGGCGTCGTGCAGCGGTCTAAGACGCAGTAGGGGGCAGCGCCGGAATTAGGGAAGTGTCGGGCGTGCCGGGAAGCGAAGCACGCTGGGCGTAGGAGGAACCGGGAGGAGCCCGGTGTGCCTGGACACAGCCGGTCCGTCTGGAGGGAGTAGCCGGGGCCGGTTCGCGGCTGGTCGGTAGTCGGGCACAGAGGAGGCCGCTGGGAGTGCGGTGAGTGTTGCGCGCAGAGGAGGACGGGGTCGGCGCTTGATGAAGCGGCAGAGGCAGGAGGGAGGGCTGTCGGGAGTGCTGCGGGAGGTGTTGCGCGCACAGGAGAACCGCCGGAGAGGAGGTTCGTGCGTAGCAGGAGATACGCAGCGGACCGGTTCTGTCGCCGGGAGATGCGAGAGCCGGTGCGAGCAGTTGCGGGGGCCGAAACGACCGCCGGAAAGGGCGGAGGCCGTTGAGGAGGCGGGCGACGGGAAGTGACGGGAGGTGTGGGGGGGCCGCAAGCGTCGGGAAGGGCCGGGAGGGTTTTGCGAGAGCCAGACGGAGCCGCGTCGGAGGGTCGCACTCGGGTGGAAGCGCGACGAGGCGACGGGAGGGTCGCCGTCGGGAGGTGTCGCGGCGGGGAGGGCTCGCGCGCAGGAGAAGCGGCCGCCGTGAGGGAGGGCGCACCAGGGAGCCGGACCGGGCAGGAGGCGCCGGGGAAAGAGGGTGCAAAAAAATGCATCGGGGAGGAGGGCCGGACTTAGCCGGGAAAACCGCAAAGAAGAGCGGGGGGAAAAAAATTGGAAGGAGGAGAGTTCGGGATTAGGTTCCCTCTGATACCATGTAAGTTGAGAAACCCCCTTGCCTCCAAAGAGAGGTGGAAGCCTTCTTTTATAGAATGAGAAGGCGGAATATACAACGGAGTATTCCGATGTGGGACTCGGGAATACCCATAAAAATAAAAAAGGGTTTAACAGGAATGAACACGGTCAAATGGGTTCGCGGCACGCGGGTCCAATCGAGGTACATATGTCACCCGATGATGTTTTGCAAACTTGTAGGGTTCACAATGGAATGAAAAATTAGGACTAAATTGGGGGCAAAGTTTATGTAGGATGGAAGCCGGCGGATGACCAAGACGACAATGAAGGTTAAGGGCACGGCTGAGGTGGATGGACAGGCAAGAGGGTGTGGGATATCGAGTATGTACACCCCGGCCTGAATATGACCTCGACCAAGTTCCTGATTCGTCAACCGCTCCTAAAACACAACACCAGAAGATGTAAAAATAGCAGCACAGTTTAAATCTTTGGTGAGTTTGCTGATGGAGATAAGATTAAATTGGCTGTGAGGAACGTGAGCAACTGAAGGCAAACTAATATACGGGGTCAAAAGGCATACGCCAAAGCCCGCAATGGGGATTGTTGATCCATTGACAACAGTGATTGGAGAAGCACTAGTAGAGGGATGGAAGGTAGTGAACATACCAAAATCCCCTGTTAGATGTTCAGACGCACCGGAGTCGAGTATCCAGACTGACGGTCGATGAGATAGGCAAGCGGTGGAGCTCTCAGTCTGAGCAATGGTGGTTGGATAAGAGGGCGGATGCTCAGAACGGAGTCGGGAAACCGCCGGAGGCGGACCGAGAGACCGCATCGGATGCAAGAGCCGAGAAGCGTCGGGAGCCTGTCCAGCCAAACGTTGCCGGGAGTGCCGCGGGAGGGCGGGACCGGATGACCGCATTGGATCCAGAAAACAAGAAACTCCTGGATTGCGGGAGGAAGCACCGGACTGGAGGGCCGCAGTTGCCTGGAGGAGTCGCGCCTGGACAGTGGCGGGGCTAGAAGGGTCTCCTGGCGGGAGGACGACCAGAGGTGCCGCGAGGTGAGCGGTCGGCCTGGATCTGCTGCCGGTGGCCGCGGGCTAGCCGGGTGCTGGTACGGCCGAAGGAGAGCGCGGGCCTAAGGGGCACTCGGCGGAGCAGCTTCGAGCTGGAACGCCAGGGAGCTCCGGCGCTAGTCGGAGGTCGTGGCGGGGCTGCCGAAGGTGCCGCGACGGGGAGACACGGGCGGAGCGGGCGGCCGGGCGCGGCGCTCAACGGGGAGGCGCGCAGGCGGGATGGTCCGCGGTGGCAGCTAGGGAAACGCCGAGGGAAGCCGCGCAGAGGGCTGGCAGGGCGCCATAGGAGGGAGCCGCGACAGGAGGCGGGCGAAGAGGCCGGCTGGAAGGCTGGCTGCAGTAGAGGTGCGCCGGACAGAACCGGGAGGAGGACGGCCGAATGAGTCGTCGTCGGAAGCCGGGAGGCGACGAGCTTCAGGCCTGCAAGGGGATCGGCAGGAGCCGGGGCCGCCGGGAAGAGCCGGGGAGGGCGACGGGAGGCGCGGTCGTCGGGAGGAGCTGGGAGGGCGGGGGCCGCGACGGAGGGGCGCGCTCGGGAGGAGTCACGACAGAGAGTCGCGCTCGGGAGGAGCCACGCTCCGGGCAGGGTGCGCCGGGGAAGGAGGGTGCAGGTCGCGACGGGGGGGGCGCGCTCGGGAGGAGCCGCGCTCGGAGAAGGGCGCCGAGGTGCAGGAACGCACCGGGGAGGCGGGGCCGGACTGTGTCGGGAAGCCGCTGGAGAGGGCGGTCCGGTCTGTGCCGGGAAGCCGCAAGAGAGAGAGGCGGGGCCGGTCAGTGTCGGGAAGCCGCCGGGAGGAAGGGTCGGGATTAAGTTACCTCTGATACCATGTAGGTTTAGAAACCCCTTACCTCCAAGGTGAGGTGGATGCCTTCTTTTATAGATTGAGAATAAGGAATACACATGGTAGTATTCCGATGTGGGACTCGGTAATACCCAAAATAATAAAAAAAAAGGGCTTTAACAATAGGTTAGGCCCATATTTTAAATGGACTGGCTTTTTTTTGTGATTTTTTACATTCAATAACAATGAAAAAAAGGAATAAAGGAAAAATAATCTATAGGATTGCATGCTACCAGCAACATTCTCCATACAAGCCTCACCCCCCCCCCACTGAAAGAATATTTTCATCCTTTCCATTTCCTCTTTTTTTTTTGAATTTTCTGCACTTAAAACAAAAGTAAAAAATAGCTAAAAAAAATGGGCCAGGTATCTATTTTTGAACCCCGTGATGTATGGGAGTGGAAAACGAACAAAAAAAACAAAATTAAATCATTTTTCCAAACATGTGAAGCAAAGTTAGACAGGAAGTGGACCCATCACAATGAACAGGTTGAGACTTAAGATTTGGACCCATATCAAGATGGGCCTGATATGCCCATTTGGCCCATATTTCAAATGGGATGGGTTTTTTTTATTCTTTTTGGAAACTCAGCACTCAAAAACAAAAAAATGAAAAAATGGGGTATGAAGGATAAACAACCCTAAGATCGCATCGCATGCCACCACCATTACTAAGCAAGCAGTAGGCCACTGGTAGGTAGGCCCGTTTTTCCTTTATTTTTTTATCTGTTTTTTTTTTCAAGAAAAAAAAACAGGGCGGGCATTAAATTTTGAAGCCCGTAAAAAACAGGCCTACAAGGCCCGGGCGTATTTTGCAATGCATGTCATATGAAAGGCTGGCCCATATTCTCAGCTACAAGCAGAGTATTATTATGAACAAAAAAATGAATACTAGAAATTTAATAATGATAATCGATGGAGCATTGAGTTGTTGACATCAAAATATTGTTGCATTGCTGAGTAGTGAGATGAAATGATTTGCTCAAGTATCATTTTCAAGAAGGCAGAAGATCCATCTCATTCAAAAAACTAATACTAAAGAAAAAGTTTCCTTACAAGAACACAAGGATCCCATGCTGGGTCTGAAGAATCGGAAGACGCGGATTTGGCCATCCCAATTGGAGGCCCAAGAAAACTCTCACAAACTTCTCTTAAACGTGATTCATCTGCTTCCCTGCAATAAACAAGAACTATTATTCAAAAACTGTTGTACCCAGGATCACAGAAATCCATAAGTTGTGTCTCTAGAATGAGAACGGAACTCCTTGTTTATAGAGAAAGATAAAAAGATACAGGACTCAGATAGATGGGAGATACAAAATTCAAACTAACGAGATGAGAATATAGTAGACATGGTCAAATAGAATGAATCCAGACACCCATATCCGAGATACATAGCTACTCAACACTCCCTCAAGTTGAAGCATATTCCGGCTTACTACACTAACTAGCACATAGAACTATCATGGCTGGGAGCCGGCACGACAATGCAATTATCAGGGGCGCCCTCTACCACCGAGCTAATCACCCGCTCCAGGCGGCCTCCTCCAGGGGAGGCAGACCTCTGTGCAAAATAAGTGAGAGAAACTACATCCCTCTTTTTTTTTCCTCCATGCCCCCACACGGAAGGAAAAAATCTTAATTCAGGATAAAGATGCTGGAGAACTTGCAAAGATTAACTTCCTCTACTAGTCACTCGATTCACCAATAGCTCCTACAGTATCGATGACATGATCAGAAGAACCGAAATCAAGCAATCATGCAAACGCTGAGATGAAGAAGTGGCATGGGTGTCGGATTGATCCACTCAGAACAGAGGTCCAAAACACGAGGCAAATTATTGATCTCGCGCATAGTTGTCAATCTCGGATCGCGGAGCGACGCCGCGGGGACCTATACCGGGATCGCGGCGACGCGGATCGCGTCGCGGCCGCTTTTTTATCCAATCGCGGGCCATTTAATATTATTTAAATTATATAATTCTATACATATATATGTTGAAAAATTAAAATATGATAAATAAAAGATAAAAAATAATTAAAATAATGCATATATAACAACAAAAGAAAGAAATTTTTTAAAATGACCGCTGAAAGTAAAATTTCACACACAAAAAAAAAAAAAAAAAAAAAAAACGGGAGGGACAAGTGGTGCGCCTGATGCACGGCGCAAACCAAAAAACAAACAAATAACAAAACCCATAAAATAAAGTAGAAAAAAAAGACTCGGGGGAGGTGGGGTCGCCCTCAAGGGGTCGGTGCGGCAGGGGGCAAGGGGGTCGCCGGCGGCGTCGAGGGGTTGGTGCGGCAGGGTCGTCGTCCGCATCGAGGGGTCAGTGCGCAAGGGGCAGGGAGGGTCATCGGCGTCGAGGGGTCGGTGCGCAGGGGGTAGGAGGGTCGGCAGCGGCGTCGAGGGGTTGGTATGGCGGGGTCGTTGTTGGCGTCGAGGGGTCGGTGTGCAGGGGGCAGAGGTGGTCGTCGACGTCGAGGGGTCGGTGCGGCGAGGTCGTCGTCGGCATCAAGGGCTTGGTGCGGCGGAGGTGTTGTAGGCCAGTGCAATTTTTTTGCAAGCAAATACGTGTCGCGCTCGCGACCAGCAAGATTGCGCGCGATCCACGACACCGCGATTGCGGCGCGACTGGCGGGATCGCGTACTGCGACGCGACTCAACGTCCAAGGGCGGCTATGCACCGCTCCGCTCCACACCACCGCGATCGCGCCCGCTCCGGCGCTATTTGACAAGTATGATCTCGCGGAACAAGAGTAACAGAATCCCAGAGCTCCTTGACAGTAGTCGCATTTTTGGCAACATGCTTGACACAATTATCCATTGGATTGAGGAGAAGTGCAAAGTTTTTGTTATCTTGTTGCTCCCACATAGTGAATGAGAAAACCTTCGCATCTGGAGGCAGACCTCTATGCCAAATAAGCGAGAGAAACTCCATCCCTCTTTCTCCTTTCCTTTTCCCTTGTGTCACCACATGGGAGGAAAAAATCTTAATTCGGGATAAAGATGCTGGAGAACTTGCAAAGATTAACTTCCTCTACCAGTCACTCGATTCACCGATAGCTACTATAGTATCGATGACCTGATAAAAAGAACTGGAATCAAGCAATCATGCAAACGCTGAGATAAAGAAGCGGCATGGGTGTCAGATTGAACCACTCGGAACATCAAGACTGCATGTGATAATACTCCTGTCAAAGAGCTCCATCATGTGGCAGACATCAAAAGTTCGGGTCGCAGAATCAACAAATGCAGCCTGAATAAAGCGACAGCAGCCATGAACAGGCCAGAGATCATGAAGCTCCTCTATTGCTTCCCACTCACAAAAATATGGTGGAATCATACACAAATCCTGTTGAAGAGAGGAGCTATTGAAAGAGGTCAAAAACAAGAGGCAAATTATTGATCTCGCAGAACATGAGTAACAGAGTCTCAGAGCTCCTTGACAGTAGTCACATTTTTTGCAACATGCTTGACACACTTATCCATCAGATTGAGAAGTGTAAAGATTTTGTTATCTTGTTGCTCCCACATAGCGAATAAGGGATCCTTTGCATCTGGAGGACAAACTAGATGAGTATATATAAACATCCATTCGCATCTGGATGGAAAACTAGACGAGTATATATAAACATCCCTGTTGGAACCCATTTAAGTGTAAATGGGTGAGTCCCACATCGGACTTACCCATCCTGTACATTTGTTTCCTAATCTATAAAAGGATGTCCTCACCTCACATTGAGGTAAGGGGAATTCACCCATCTACATGGTATCAGAGGGATTTTTATCCCACATCCTCCCTCCCTTGCGGATTCCCGGCAT
Source organism: Viscum album (assembly GCA_963277665.1). Lineage (NCBI taxonomy): Eukaryota > Viridiplantae > Streptophyta > Magnoliopsida > Santalales > Viscaceae > Viscum > Viscum album. Next base: position 1,109,285,416 of record OY728162.1, on the reverse strand, counting down.
TCTCCCGGCCCCGCCTCTCTCCCTCCTGCCCTAGTCTTCCCGGCAGGCCCTCCCTCCCGGCGCACCTCTCCTCTCCGGCCCTCCCTCCCGGCGCTCCTCTGCTCCCGGCAGGCCCTCCCTCCCGGCAGACCCTCCCTCCCCAGCGCCCCCGCACCCTCGCCCGCGCGGCTCCCTCGCCCTCACCCGACGGCCCTCTCTCCCCCCGACGCTGCCTGCGCCGGCTCCTTCCTGCGGAGTTCCTCCCCGACGCCGCTCCCTCCCCGCGGCTCCCCGCGGCTCCCGGCCCTCCCGACGAACCTCCCTCCTCTCGCGCGGCTCCAGCGCGCCTCCCGGCCCTCCGGTCCGCCGCGGTTCCCACCGCGCCTCCCTCTCGCCGTCGCAGCCCATCCCGTCGCCGGACCTCCACTGCCCGCGACGGCCCTCCAGACGGATCTCCTCCCTCCGGCGCCTCCCGCTGCTCCAGCGCTCTCGCCGGCCTCCCGCTACTCCCAGCGGCCTCCCGCTGCTCCCGACGCCACCACCCGCGCGCCCCACCAGCGGCCTCCCGTTGCTCCCCGCGCCTCCAGCGCCTCCCTCTGCTCCAGCAGCCTCTCCCGGCTCCCGGTGGCTTCTCCTGACTCCCGGCTCCCCGGCTCCCGGCTCCCGGCTCGCCCCGCCATCCCGGCGCACCGCCTCCCGGAGTCTCGCCCTCGGCCTCGCCCCGGCGCTGCACCCTCGCCCCCCCCCCCAGCAGCTCCCTACCCGCTGCCCGTTCCCGGCGTTGCTCCCGGTTCGGCCTTCCGGCGCCCGGCGCGCCATCGGTTGTACCTCCCATCCCGGCCGAGGACCACCTTGTTCCTGCTTCGTCTGCTGCTCCTGTCCCCGCTCCCGCGGACGAGCCGATTGCGCTTCGGAAAGGTACTCGCTCCTGTCAGACTACTCCTCTCTTTGTATCTTCCTACAGGGGTCTGTCAGCCTTGGAGACCGTATCGCTTCCTCGGACAGTCGGTGAAGCAAAATCTCACCCCGGGTGGCTTGCCGCCATGAGGGATGAATTGCAGGCTCTGGATGCCAACCATACATGGGATCTTGTTCCACTTCCGGTGGGCAAACAGGCGGTCGGTTGTAAATGGATTTTCACTATCCGTCTCAATCCCGATGGCTCTCTTTGCCGCCTCAAAGCCCGGCTTGTCGCCAAGGGCTTTGCTCAGACGTATGGCATCGACTACTTTGAGACCTTCTCTCCAGTCGCCAAGATGGCCTCGGTCCGCCTTTTCCTTTAGCTAGCTGCTCATCATCATTGGCCGCTTCATCAACTGGATGTTAAAAATGCTTTTCTCCATGGCTTTCTTGATGAAGAGGTCTACCTCCAGCAGCCTCCTGGTTTTTCGGCCTCTGGTGCCGACCACCATGTCTGCCGTCTCCGTCGCTCCCTCTACGGCCTCAAGCAGTCTCCTCGGGCTTGGTTTGGCCGCTTCAGCACGGTCGTCACAGCCTTTGGCCTATCTCGCAGTATGAAGGATCACACCGTTTTCTTCCGTACGACGGCGCATGGCTGTATCTTGCTTGTGGTTTATGTGGATGACATCATCATCACAGGGAGCGACTCCAGAGGCATCGCCAGTCTTAAGGCGCATCTTCACCAGCATTTTCACACCAAGGATCTTGGTCCCCTCACTTACTTCCTTGGCATCGAGGTCTCCCGGACTGCGGACACTATTTCTCTCTGTCAGCGCAAGTATGCTCTTGATATCTTGCAGGATGCCGGGTTGAGCACCGCCACTGCAGTGGACACTCCCCTTGAGCCTGGGGAACGCTCCCTTCATTCTGACTCGGAACCCTTTCCTCATCCCGAGAGCTATCGCCGCCTGGTCGGTATACTCAACTACCTCACCATGACACGTCCTGACATTGCATGTGCCGTTGGCAAAGTCAGCCAGTTCATGGAACATCCCACTCGCTCTCAGTGGGATGCTGTCCTTCGCATTGCCAAATACATCAAGAAAGACCCTGCCCGTGGCCTTCAGTACTCCCATCAGGCTCACATGGATGTTGAGGCCTTCTGTGATGCGGACTATGCCGGCTGCCTCGCTACCCGCAGGTCTACTTCGGGTTTCGCCGTGTTCTTTGCCGGCAATCTCATCTCTTGGCGCAGCAAGAAGCAGACTGTCGTCTCCCGGTCGAGTGCCGAGGCCGAGTATCGGGCCATGGCCACCGTCACTACTGAGATCCTCTGGCTTCGTCATCTCCTCCATGAGCTCGGTTTCCCCGCATCGACTCCTGCTCATATCTGGTGTGACAATCAGGCCGCCACGAAGATTGCATCGAATCCCGTCTTCCATGATATCGAGGTGGACTGTCACTTTCTCCGCCACCATCTGGAGCAGCACCATATCGGCTTCGGCCATATCCCGACGGCCGATCAGCTTGCCGATCTCTTCACCAAGGGTCTTCCCGGAGCTCGCCTTGAGTCTCTCACTACCCGGCTGGGTATTCACAGCCTCCCAGGCCCAGCTTGAGGGGGAGTCTGAGATGGTCCTGTGTCTGTGTTGTCTTTTTCTATTTGTGGGACTCTATCCAATCTGGGCATGTCCAGCTTGAGGGGGAGTGTTGGAACCCATTTAAGTGTAAATGGGTGAGTCCCACATCGGACTTACCCATCCTGTACATTTGTTTCCTAATCTATAAAAGGATGTCCTCACCTCACATTGAGGTAAGGGGAATTCACCCATCTACAATCCCTTTCAAGGACACGACCACCGTCTTCCATCACATGATGAAATTGGTGGAATCAAAGCACTCATCTACGAGTTGTGTGGATGACATGATCATCTCAGGAATTGGAGAGAGTGCCGGAATGGACGCGAGCGACGGAGCAATGTCCATAGCAGCAAGAGGGTGAACAACAGAGAACAAATCTTGACCGAATGAAGATGACTTACAATGGAAGTCACGAGAGGGAAAAGGATGAGCACAACAAACAAGCATCAGTGGTCATGGTGGGAAAAAAAACAAGATACGCCTCGATGAGGAGGGCGCTCAGCAAGGGGGGAAAGAGAGGAGAGAAACCCTAAGATTTCCCAGGCTCTATACCATTTTTGTAATCAGGATCGCAGAAGGCCATAAGTCATGCCACTCAAATGAGGTTGAAATTCTATAGAAAGATAAATAGATACAGGACTTAAGAAAATACAAAATTCAAACCAGAGAGATAAGAAGATAGGATGGGCCTAGTCAAATAAATGAATCTAGACACACTTATCCTAGATTCATAATTAATGTATAATGGTATCATTCTTCCCTCAAAGAGAGGTATAGACCTTCATTTATAGATAGAGGAAAATAAATACTAGTAGGAAACCGGTGTGGGGCTCGGAAATACACTTAACCCGGAAATACACTTAACCGGGTCTAACACTCCCCATCAAGCTAGAACATGTATAACTTGGAAGAAGAGTCTCGCAAAAAACAAAGTAATAAGACACCAAAAAACAAGACCGCACACACTCCTCCACTCAAACTGGGTCGCTGAAGCTGTGAATGTCCAGTTTGGTGCATGGAGAGTCCAGTCGAGCTCCCGGCAAACCTTTGGTGAAGATGTCGGCAAGCTGATAAGCTGTTGGAATGTAACCAAAACTGATATGATTTTGCTCAAGGTGGTAGCGAAAAAAGTGACAGTCAATCTCGATATATTTCGTGTGTTCATGGAAAACTGATTTATAAGCAATCTTCTTGGCTGCATGATTATCACATCAAATATGAGCAGAAGTCTGTGGGGGGAAACCAATTTCATGAAGAAAGTGATGAAGCCAAAGAATTTCAGTAGTGACAGTGGTCATCGCACGGTATTCATATTCAACACTAGATCTGGAGATGAAAGTTTGTTTCTTGCTTCGTCGGGAGATTAAGTTACCAGCCAAGAAAACCGCAAACCCAGAATTAGACTTCTCAGTAGCTAAACAACCAACATAGTCAGCATCACAGAAAGCCTCAATATTCAGATGATCGTGATGTGAATATCGAAGACTGTGAGCAGGGTCTTTTTTAATGTGTTTGACAATGCGAAGGACAACATCCCATTAAGATTTCGTCGGATGTTCCATGAATTAGCTAACCTTGCTGACAGCGCAGGCAATATCCAAACGAGTCATGATAAGAAAATAGAGTTTGCCCACAAGACGATGATACCTCTCTGGGGGTGAGAATATGGGTTTGTGGCATCATGTAGAGATCGTTCCTCTGGTTCAAGAGGAGTGTCAACGGCAGTTGCCTAAGACAATTCAGTATCTTGCAAGATATCCAACACATAATTTCATTAGGAAAGAAAGATGTTGGTTGTAGAACGAGAGACTTCAATGCCAAGAAAATATGTCAAAGGACTCAGGTCTTTGATTTAAAATTATTGTTGAAGATAAACCTTGAGATGGACAATGTCATGCGAGTCGCTGCCAGTAATAATGATATAATCAACATATACAACCAACAGGATGCAGCCAGAGGACGTTTTGCGGTAGAAAACAGTGTGGTCCTTCATGCTCTGAGATAGGTCAAATGTAGTTATGACAGTGCCAAATTTGTCAAACCATGCACGAGACTAGTTGAGTCCATAAAGAGAGCGACAAAACCAACAGACATGAGAACCAACTCCTGTGGCAAGGAAGTCAGGAGGTTGTTGCGGATATACTTCAAAAAAAACCATGTAGAAATGCATTGTTGACATCAAGTTGATAAAGAGGTCAATAATGGGCAGCTGCAAGAGAGATGGATAAGCGAACAGATGCCATTTTAGCAATCGTAGTAAATGTATCGAAATAATCAACACCATATGTCTGGGCAAAGCCTTTTGCCAGGAGACGGGCTTTAAGAAGATGAAGAGTGTCATCAGCATTCAAACAGACCGTATAAATCCATTTGTTGTCAACAACCTGTTTACCTGCCAGAAGGGGGACCATGTCCCACATGTGATTGTTGTCAAGACCTGTAATTCATCCCGCATTGCTTGAAGCCAACCAGGGTGAGATTTAGCCTTGGCATCCGTACGAGGAACAGATATCGCCTCCAGAGCGGAGAAGCATTTGTAGGAATTTGTGTATACAGGATTATTCTAGCAAGAGCGAATACCTTTCTGTAAAACAATAGGCAAGTCATTTGTTCCCGGAGCAAGACCATTTGACAAGGTTGGGGAAATAGTATCATCGGTCTAGACAGGGGGCACATTCGATGGTCGACGAGAGTAGACAGAGCTAAAGCGGCAATCATCAAAGTGGGGTAATGGAGGCAGGGGTGGGTGGATGGTGAGAGGAAAACAGTCATCGATAGTGGGTGGAAAGAGGGTGGAGAGAATGGAGAGTTCTCAATAAAAGAGACATCAGCAGAGATGATATAACGCAGCAAGTCTGGAGAAAAACAGTGGTATTCGCACTCAGTGCGAGTAACCCAGGAAGATGCAATGGATAGATTTTGGGGAAAATTGGGACGAGTGCCACGAAAATAACAGACACCCAAACACACGAAGTGAAAGAGGGAGAGGAGGAAGAGAGGGAAACGGAACCCGAAAAGAATTCTCCCTCTGAATATGACGATGTTTACGCTCGGCCATTCCATTCCGCTGAGGTATATCGGAGCAGGAAGTTTGATGAAGAATGTCATGATCCTTGGGAAACTGCGGAAGGAAAGAGGATAAATATTTTTGGCCATTGTTTGAGCGGAGGCAATTAATTGGTGTGGAGAACTGAGTGTGAACTTCATGATAAAAAGTCTGTGAAGTAGCAAACACCTCAGAACAATCACGAAGTAGATAAAGCCATGGCATGCGAGAGAAGTCATCAATAAAGGATACATAATATCAGCACCCTAAATGACTTGAGACCGCACCGAGACCACCCATACACCGAAATTGAATGATCCAGACGAAAATGTAGATCCAAGGCACGAGCAAAGATTGTCGAGCAGGCAAAGGATGTCAGAGTATCGAACATGTACACCCCATTACGAAGATGACCTTTACCAAGATCCTGATTCGTCGACAGCTCCTAAAACACAATCTCAGATGGTATAAAAATAGCAACACATTCTAAATCCTTTGTGAGCTTACTGATGGAGAGAGGATTAAAATGACTTCGAGGAACATGAGTCACGAAAGGCGGGCGAATACAAGGATTCAAGGAGCACATGTCAAACCCCACAATAAGAACAGTGCATCTATCAGCAATAGTAATGGCAATAGTGCCAGTATACGAATGATAAGTAGTTAACATACCTGCATCACCAGTGAGATGATCAGAAGCACCAGAATCAAGCATCCAAGTAGGCGGGCGACGAGTGACACAAGCAATAGGGCCGCCAGTCTGAGCAACAGATGCTGAAGAGAAACCAGGTAGCGAAGCGGCCCGATGACAGTGTATAAGCACGATCTCATCCATGAAGAGGTCCAGGTTGTGATGATATCAGATGATGGTGGGGAGGCATCGACCAGAGCTGTCTGAGCCTGTCGAGGTGGCTAAGACGGACGTCCGTGAAGAACCCAGCAGCGATCAATGACATGGCCAGACATGCCACAATGCTGCCAGAAAGAACGATTACGACCCCCACCACGGCCACGTCCACAAGTACTTGAAAAACGACCACAGCAACAGGAGAGACCAACTTCTCAAGGGGCAGGCGCAGGGATGGCCGACATTATCTGGGTGACAGGATGCGCCTGGGAAGGCCGACGCCATTAGGGGTAGCGGGGCGCACCTGGTAGGCGCGACAAGGTCGCGGCAAGAAGGGAGGCAGCTAGGGCTCAAGCATGGAGGACGGCGAGGCGAGGTCGGGCGAGGCGGGTCTGGAGGGGGTGGGTCATCCGGAGGCTACCGCGGCTGCTAGAGAACGGTGGTGTGGTGAAGGTCGTCGCGCAAGGGGGGCTCGGAAGGAGTCGTCGCATAGGCGGTGAGCTGTTGTGTAGGGAGTCATCGGCGACAGGACGTTGGATTGGTGTAGCTCGATCCGTTCTGGATGATGATTGGGTCGAATGCATCTGACCCATACTGCACATCAGGCCGCAACTTTGTGGTAAGCTCGTTGGGGGTGTATGGGGCAGCGTGCCCTACTTCGGGGATCCAGGGGCCGAAGGTCCCCGACCCAAATGTTGGGGCGCTGCAGCAACACTGACCAACTATGGCAAAGCAGACTGACCGACACCGACAGGGCACTATAGCAATGCGGACTTTTGGCACGACTACTAAAGCAGCTCAGATTTTGGAGACAGCAGTACTGTAGCTCTGTGGACTTTAAGTCGCCGGCCACTTTAGCAGCTTGGACTTTGGTGGTCGCGGCACTGTAGCGATGTGGACTTCCAGCCGCCTTTCACCGTAACACGACAGACTTTTTGTGTGGTTGGTGAAATAGTGTTTATCTTCTTTATTAGTCCATTTCGGGCTACGGTTTCTGGATATGAAGCTCTGATACTCCCTGTAATTGTGCTCCCAAAACTAGAGATACTTTTGCCACTCAGTGGACGTAAGGATCATTTTCCGAACCACATAAATCTATGTATCCTGTGTGATTTTTTCTGCTGTCTTTTTTTTATCTGCAAACCTATTATGTCGTTGTGACTCCCGACGTTTCCGCAACAACTGGTATCAAAGGTTGAGTTCGGAATTCTCAAATTGAACAATGGCTATGGAAGAAGGCAATATGAAGATCGATCGCTTTGATGGAACTAACTTCAGTTATTGGAGGATGCAGATCGAGGATTATCTTTATCGGAAAAATATACATTTGCCGCTTCTAGATTTAAAGCCAACGGACTTTGAGCAGACGGGGTGGGAGCTGCTGGATAGATAGGTTCTGAGAGTTGTGCACTTCACATTGGCCAAAAACGTGGCATTCAACATCAGAAGCGGTTGTAACAGCTAACATCGGTGAAAATTGCGCTTGTTGATGAGGTATGTGCACTGGTTTTACTGTCTTCATTACCTGACAGTTGGGAAGTGGTTGTAACAGTTGTGAGCAGTTCTTCGAGGAATAACAAGTTGGTTCTGAAGGATGTGCGGGACCTAATCCTCAGTGAGGATATCTGAAGAAGAGAATCGGGCAAATTCTCTGATTCAGCTCTGAATGTAGAAGGAAGAGGAAGATATCCACAGTGAGAAAATCGTAGAGGATGATTAAAGGCAAGAGGAAAGGGCAGAGACAGGGCCAAGTTGGTTCTGAAGGATGTGCGGGACCTAATCCTCAGTGAGGATATCTGAAGAAGAGAATCGGGCAGATTCTCTGATTCAGCTCTGAATGTAGAAGGAAGAGGAAGATATCGACAGTGAGAAAATCGTAGAGGACGATTAAAGGCAAGAGGAAAGGGCAGGGACAGGGCAAATGGGGCAGGTCCTACCTGCTAGATTTGCAGGAAGAAAGGATATGTCAAAGAGTGCAGAGATAAATGGAAGGGACCTGAAACCAGTGGAGCAAACACGGCAGCTAAAGGAACTGATGACGTGTTGCTGCTAAACGTGGATAGCCTTATAGAGTCTTGGATTTTAGACTCAGGGGCGTCTTTCCATTCCACATCAGAGAAGGGTTTCCTAAATGTAGAATAATAAAAAAAGTGAGCCCAAAACCCAAGGTTTCTCTCTAAGGGAAGCCTTGAGGTTATTTTATAATGAATAATAAAGACCACATCAGACCACAAGTCCGATGTGCTAGCTTGAACAAAACAAAAAAACATATCAAAGCAAAGAAAAACAAATCAATCAACAGACACTGCAAGGTACATCTTGTTGATGATGAACCTTTGCAGATCGTGGGGAAAGGTGATGCACGAATCAAGACCAACAGTGGGAGTCTCCTGGTTCTCGAAAACGTGAGGTATATCCCAGGCTTAAGAAATCTTATTTTTGTTGGGTAGCTTGATGATGCAGGCTTCAGTACCCTGTTTACTGGTGGTGGCTGGAAGATTACCAGGGGAGCTATGGTCATAGCTCGGGGAGCAAAGAATGGTACCGTGTACAACATGACAGAAAGAAGGATAGACATGTTTGCATCAGTAAATGTTGTTGGGGATTCAAAATTGTGGCACTACAGGCTAGGACACAAGAGTGAGAAAGGAATGAAGGTGCTGACAACAAAAGAACTACTACCAGAGCTGAAGTCAGTGTATGTTGGCCTTTGTGAAGACTGTATTTTCGGAAAGTAGGTGTCTTTTGCAAAAGAAGGCAGAACACCAAAGGCTGGAAAGTTGGACCTGATGCGCACAGATGTTTTGGGGCCTGCACCAATACATTCCCTTGGAGGGTCACAATATTATGCGACATTTATTGATAACTCAACAAGGTACGAGTTTACTTTCTAAAAAGAAAATCTGATATGTTTAAGATGTTTCAGAAATGGAAGATCGTGGTGGAGAATGAGTCTGGATCAAAGCTGAAATGTTTGAGGTCTGACAACGTTGGAGAGTATGGCAATTAGGAGTTCAAAGAATTTTGTTCCAATAATGGAATTCGGTGGGAGAAGACTATCCCAGAAACACCACAGCAGAATGGGGTAGCTGAAAGAATGAATTAAACACTGAAGGAACGTGTCAGGAGAATGAGGCTGCACTCAAGCTTACCCAAGACCTTATGGATTGATGTAGTGAACATGACAACATATCTCATTAACAGGAGTTCATCTGTACCAATGGGAGAATGTCTACCCGAGGAACTCTGGTCTGGTAAGGAGGTAAGATTCACATTTACGAATCTTTGGCAGTTTGACATATGTTCATATTGATGCTAATGCAAGGGAAAGCTTGATGCTAAGTCCAAACCATGCTTTTTCATTAGCTATGGTGTTGATGAGCATGGTTATCGTTTTTGGGATGATCTCAACAGAAGGTCATCAGGAGCCAGAATGTGATATTTAATGAAGGTGTCACGTAATGATCGTCATGCAGCTGAAGATGAAAATGGGAACAGAGAATCAAAATGCAAAAAGCAAGTGGAGCTTGAAGGTATACCTGAGCGTGAGACACCAGAACCAGTAGAATCTACTCCTCAAGTGGAGTTAAGGAGATCAATAAGGGTGAGAAGGTCTGTGTAGAGGTATTCACCATCCTTAGATTATCTGTTATTGATTGACGGTGGAAAACCAAAATGTTTTGAAGAGGCAATGCAGTTTAAAGAGTCGAGCAAGTGGGAGCTGGCTATGAAGGAGGAGATTTCCTCATTGCATGATAACAACACTTGGGAGTTGACACATCTTCCAAGAGAAAAGAAAACATTACAGAACAAGTGAGTATACCGGGTCAAGGAAGAACATGATGGCAAGAGAAGGTTCAAGGGTTTTCAACAGGAGGGAGTGGATTTCACTAAAATTTTCTCACCTGTAGTGAAGTTTACCACCATTCGGGTGGTTCTCAGTATTGTTGCATCAGAAGATTTATATCTTGAGCAGCTTGATGTCAAAACTGATTTCTTTCATAAATATCTGAAGGACATCTATATGCAGCACCAGAGGGATACATTGAATCTTGAAAGGAAAACCTAGTGTGCAAACTTCAGAAGAGCTTGTATGGGTTGAAGCAGGCACCCAGGCAGTGGAACAAAAAGTTTGATTCATTTATGTCTAAAAATGAATACAAACGATGTGGCACGGATCGATGTTGCTACATCAAGTTTTTTGGTGATGAATATATTATATTGTTTCAATATGTGGATGACATGCTCATTGCAGGATCATGTATTCAGAGGATTGATGAGTTGAAAAGACAGTTGGTCGAAGAGTTTGAGATGAAGGATCTTGGAGAAGCTGTCAAGATTTTAGGGATAAAGATCAGGAGAGACCAGTTGAAACCTTGACGTTATCACAGACTGACTACATTGGAAAGGTTTTGAGCATATTCAGTATAATGGAAGCAAAGCTGATTTCTACTTCCCCAGAGAGTCACTTCAAATTATCAAATAAGCAATCACCGAAGACGGCATAAGAGATCGAGTACATGGCAAAGGTACCATATGCATCAGTTGTTGGAAGCCTGATGTATGTCGGTTTGTACTCGACCTGACATCGCTCATGCAGTGAGAGTTGTGAGCAGGCGTATTGTCACGACTCGTCCCCTGGGGCCCATGCCGTGACATCCCCCAAGCCCGCCTCCCGAAGGCCATGGGTTGGCAACTAACACTGAAGGCGTTAACCTGCAAGTGGGAGGCATTTGCCTGGGTACCTGTACGCACGCACACACAACCATGTCTCAAAGCTGAAAAGGTAAACATGCATGCCACTAAACAACCACTGAGTAAAAATATAAACTGTAGGTCAAATGGGCCAGAATACAGACCCAACAAAAGACGAACTGAAAACAGGAAAGTACAAAGAAACCCTAAAAGTCGTCCGTTGGAAACCCCACTTGATGGGTAAGTGTAAAGTAGCTGTTGGAAGCCATAAAATTACGTCCCGCCTGCCTTGTCTCACTGGGCACCACCGGGTCCTGGGCCACCAAGTCCTCCGTCAAAACGGCGGTCGTTTGCACCGAACACAACACGTGCGGGCGCAACCCGTGCAAGGGTGAGTAACACAGCACTCAGTAGGGACCCCGAAACCAACAAGAAAATACCACAAAGCAATCCATGAAACAAACCACGAAGCATGATCACGAAGCAAAACAGCTCACACCAGGTATAATCTAGAGTAGAAAAGTAAGACCATCAGCCATATCATCGAACATCTTGAGCTGCTGGAGAACTCCTCCTCTATGAGTACAATGGGTTTGTCGGGTCACACAGAGTCGCTTCCCACTAACCTTGGACTGTTGTGGTACTCATCCCTAATGAGTACTGTGACTATGCTGGGTCACACAGAGCCGCTCCCCACCATGGGTATGCCGAGTCACACAGAGCCGCTTCCCACCATAGTCATACTAAGGTACCCCTCCTATCGAGTATCGTGGGTCTGTCGGGTCACACAAAGTTAGTCGCTCCCCACCGTGGGTCTGCCGGGTCACACAGAGCCGCTTCCCACTGGGCCATCGTAGGTCTCAGCCAACCGCTGGACCCGGCCCGGTTCGGCTGAGGGTCCAACCCGCAGGGTCGCCCAACGACCCGGTCTTATCTGGCCCAGCCCACAACCGGCGAGCCGGTTTATTCCCCTCCCGGACCGCCCCGCGGCCTGGTATTATGTCGCTGGCTCGGCCCGCATTAGCGGGCCGGCTTTGATTCTGGCCTGGGCCGCATACCGGCCGTTGTCGGGTTCTTCCGCGGACCACTGGGTCTGCTCCGTTGGTTTGTTCTTCGCGTCGTATGCGCCTCCGGCCTCCGTGGGTCGCCACCCTTCCTGCTAAGGCCTCGAAGCCACTTTGTCGTCAATTTGAGGTTTGGCCACGAAGAACGCACAAGGGGGAGAGGCTCCGGCCTTGTTCGGGTCGGCCCGCGCCCTCCCGCATTAACGAGCAATCCGCGGATCAACCTGTTCGTGGGTTGATCCGCGTTCGTCGTTTTAGAACGAAGAACGGGAAAAGATAATCCACAACAACAATAGCCCCTACCTCGTTGGAGTTCGTCGTTGAAGCGATCTGTCCGCGGGGATTCAAGTTCCGTTTGTGTTCGACACTCTCCGGTCTTGTTCTTCGAAGTGCGTCGATGTCGCTGGCGATTCGTCGGCATTCGTCGTTCGTCATTGGAGAGAATTCTCGTCGTAGGTTCGTCAGAGAAATTTCACCATTTGATCCTGATTTCTCCAACGCGTTAACCCAATAAAAGAAAACGCATCGCAGCATTTATGTTACGCAGCATCACCGCGTCGTTACACTGTTTCATTTATGAAACAACGTATCTGTTACGCTTCATTTAATGCGTCGTTACGCTGCACGTTTACGAGCCATTAATAAGCTTCATTTAATGCGACTCGTCGTCGCTTTGTCGCCGCACCACAGCACTGTCGTGCCACCGCCCAACGGTTGGGAAAAACAAATAAAATAATTTTTTAAGTTATTTTATTTTTTCCCGAAAAATCCAAAAATTAACTTTTTCAGTCGACCCTTACCGGTCAAAATTAGGTCCACTCTAGACGAATCCCGTCGTTCTGAATTCAACAGTGCCCTCAGATTTTCAATCTGGGCACCCATTTAGAAGTTCTCAAAACCGCGAATGCGCGCCATTTCAATTCGCTTAAAAAATGCTCAAAAACTATTTTTCGTCCTCGACCCGCGCCGGTCGTGGTTAAGTTTTGCTTAAGAAGAACATTTCATAACGAACTCAACGGTGGTCTCGGATTTTTAATCTGAGTTACCGTTTGTGAGTTATAAAGATTCGAAAATAAAATAACTTTTATTTAAATTATTTTATTTACGGTCACATCTCAAAAACCAACTTTCACAGCCGGTTCGCGCCAGCCGATGTTAGGCTCCGTCTAAGGGAAGCATACCCTCAATTTCCAATCTGAGTTACCGTTTAAGAGTTATAAGGATTTGAAAATAAAATAACTTTATTCAATTATTTTATTTACGGCCAAAAACTATTTTCCAATTGTAACCCGCGCCAGCCAATGTTAGGCTCTGCCTAAGAAAAGCATACCCTCACGAGCTCAACGGTGGTCTAAGATTTTCTCTCCGAGTCATCATTTGTGAGTTATAAGCATTTGAAAAATAAAATAATTTTATTTAATTATTTTATTTACAGTTATGGCATTTTCGGGTTTTCTCATTGAAGGTCTGCGCCGACTAAACTTAAGTCGCGCCTAGAGTAAACTCGTCATCCTGAACGCAACGGTGCTCTCGAATATCTGATATGAGCACCCGTTTAAGAGTTATTTCACTTTTTTAAGAAAACCGCTCATGCGCGCTATTTAAAACTTAATATTTCCCGACGGATCATTCCGGACACTCCGGGCCTCGGAATCGCACGTCGTCTCAGCGCCTGACCTCGAAATAATTCCATATAATTTTAAAAAAATTACACGAAATTTTCGGGACATTACACGTATGGCTAAACCTGGAAAACATTGGGAAGCTATGAAGTGGATACTGAGCTATTTGAAGGGAAGCAATGTGACAACCGGGTCCCGGTGACAGCACAGAAACCCCACCTTAACAAGGTCGTCAGGCCCTGGCCCAGGTATCACTAGTTGCCCCCGCAGACACGTGGGGCCCACCCCAGGGTCCACCCACATGCCCGAACAGGTCATCTGACTAATGATTGTCCCCACAGGCCAACACATGTCCTTTCCAGTGTGCTTTGTCCTCACTCACACACACCCTGGGAAACTTCCCAAAAGGTCACTCATCCTGATCACTACTCCAGGCCAAGCACGCTTAACTGTGGAGTTCTAATCAGACAGGCTCCCGAAAAGGAAGGTGCACATTGTTGACATGAGTCGTATCATTTAGTCATTTAACTCTTTATCATTTTGGGGCGTTACAATCACCCCCCTTTAAAGCACAACGCCCTCGTTGTGGGCCCTACATCTCAACCCAGGCAGTGCACCGCACTTAAGGCTGGGTACCACCTCTGATACCAAATGTGACAACCGGGTCCCGGTGACAGCACAGACACCCCACCTTAACAAGGTTGTCGGGTCCTGGCCTACCAGGTACCACCAGTTGCCCCCGCAAACACGTGGGGCCCACCCCAGGGTCCACCCACATGCCCGAACGGGTCACCTGACTAATGATTGTCCTCACAGGCCAACACATGTCCTTTCCAGTGTGCTTTGTCCTCACTCACACACACTCTGGGAAACGTCCCAGAAGGTCATCCATCCTAATCACTACTCCAGGCCAAGCACGCTTAACTGTGGAGTTCTAATCAGACAGGCTCCCAAAAAGGAAGGTGCACCTTGTTGACATGAGTCATATCATTTAGTCATTTAACCCTTTATCATTTGGGGGCGTTACAAGCAAGGAAATATCTTTGTGTTTCGGGAAAGGAAATTCATTGCAGGGGTATGTGGATGTGGACCTTGGAGGTGATGTCGACGGTATGAGAAGTACCACTGGTTATGTATTTACTTGTGGAGGAACTGCAATAAGCTGGATATCTCAACTGCAAAAGGTGGTGATCCTATCCACCACAGAGGCAGAATGCATTGCTATAACAGAAGCCGAAAAGGAGATGGTATGGGTGAAGAACTTCTCGGATGAACCGGGTAGAAAGCAAGAGGAAAATGTATGGCACTGTGCCACTAGAGTGTCATACATCTTGCAAAGAACTCAGTGCTTCATGCCCGGACGAAACACATCCAGTTGAAGTACCATTTCATCAAAGGTTTGATACGGGATGAGTTGCTGACATTGCACAAGATTTGTGGAACCAACAATCCAGCAAACATGTTGACAAAGCCAATGGTAATACAGAAGTTGAGGCGTTGTTGTGGCTCTGTTGGTCTCCACTGATGAATGGAGGATGAGAGGTGGAATATGAGAGAACACCATGGGAGCACAAAAGGAAACCAGCTGGTATTTCATGAATCGTCAGCTTGAAATTGAAGTTGTGAATGGAAAGCACACACACTGATGAGTGAAGAAGAGAAGCTCGGATTAAATAAGTTGTCTTAGTCAGTGGCATCGAAGCAGGTTAGCGTAGCGAATTAAGCTCCAAGTGAGAGATTGTTGGATTGGTGTAGCCCGATCCGTTCTGGATGATGATTGGGTCGAATGATTCCGGTCCATACTGCACACCAGGTCGCAACTCCGCGGGTCGAGGTCTTCGGTAAGCTCATTGGGGGTGCAAGAGGCAACGCGCCCCTACTTCGGGGGCCGAAGATCCTTAACCCAAATTTTTGGGCACTGTAGCATCACTGACCAACAGTAGCAAAGCTGACTGACCGATACTGACAGGGCACTGTAGCAGTGCGGACTTTGGCACGAGTACTGTAGCAACTCGGACTTTGGAGACAGCAGTACCGTAGCTCCATGGACTTTTAACAGCTGGCACTGTAGCAGTTTGAACTTGAGTGGTCGCGGCACTATAGCGATACGGATTTCCAACCACCTTTCACTGTAGCACAGCAGACTTTCTGTGCGGTTGGTGGAATAGTTTTGCATCTTCTATATTAGCTCATTTCAGGTTAGATTTTCTGCATGTGAAGCTCTGATACTCCGTGTAATTGTGCTCCCGAAACTAGTGATATTTCTACTTCTTCATGGACGTAGGGATCATTTCCCAAACCACGTAAATCTCTGTGACTTGTGTGATTCTTTCTTCTGTCTTTTCTTCATCTGCAAACCTATTCTGTCGTTGCGACTCTTGACATTTCCGCAACACGGGGAGCAGGAGCCGTCACGCGGGCGGGGAGCTGTTGCGCAAGGAGCGGCCGGCAACGAGACGCAGCGGAGGAGAAAAAAAATCTGGGTTGGGCACAGCGGACGGGGGGGGGGGGGGGGAATTTATCAGACGTCTCCTTCTGATACCATGTATAATGGTACCATTCCTCCCTCAAAGAGAGGTAGAGACCTTTATTTATAGATAGAGGAAAATAAATACAAGGACGAAATCGATGTGGGACTCGGAAATAAACTTAATCCGGAAATACACTTAACCGGGACTAACAATTACTTTAACAAAAACCAACACCAATATTCATAACATTGAGTATCTATTTGGGATGATGAAGTGAATCAAGGATCCAACCCTACCTGGCTAGAAAACGTACATAGGACAGCAAGCACTGGCGATATTCACTGGGGGACTGCAATGCCAGTGAAGATGCCAACTGAGCCTCGAGATGAGCACGTGTTTGCATTCCATCATCGGTCACCCTGTAGCATCAACATAATTAATGTTAAAAACCAATAAAATTTTGAGGAAATGGAATAAAATTATCAAGCTTACTGCTATCCATTCTGAAATTACACAGGTATAAAGCCCACAGTAACACAAAAATTTGATTTCAAAAATCGCATGACAAATTTATTTTGGAAACTGTCCCAAATTTTGTTTCAAAAAAGTTGGGACCAAACATGCCTAAGCGACATTGATTTTAATCCGTTGACCGGAAAACACTAGAAATCATAGAAATCGTATTTCAAAAGGTTTATAGTGTTGATGAAAATTTAGCAGGAAAAAAAATTAAAATTCTTGGTAATAAATGGTAACATTATAGCGTCAAATCTTTGATCTAATTGAAAAATTATTTGAAGAGCACATAAATCTTGCCTTAGGTTTCTATAACTATCCCATGAGAGTATAAGAGATTATTTCGAGCACAAGTTGGACTACAGCTTTTTTTTAACGCTGCATCATAATACAAACCTGCTCCAACCAGGCTTTCTGGCCAAAAATTTTCTGACATCCACCTGCAAGGCTGCCAGCTCACCACTGTGAAGAGATCCCAAATTCCATGTGCTAGAAAAATTTGACGCAGGGAAGCAGTCATCTGCAACTCGCAGCCAACAACCAAGGTTCATTTCAAAGAGGAAGGCGTGTCGAGTGGCAAGGACCACTAGAGGAGAACCAGATTTCGATATTTTTGCAGATATAACTTTAATTGTCCCTGAAGAAGAGTGATGGAAAAGAAACATCCAAAGATGCAGCATGATTACAAGAAAGCAACCACGCCAAAAAAAGAAGAAGAAAAAACAAGAAGAGGTTTGTGCCTACAGTACCAGCATCTTTGGCAGGTGAATCAGCATCCATGGAAACCAGGGGAGCTAATGAATCGCGAAGAAGACAGTTTCTATTGAATAAATCCCACAAATACAATGATCCCATTCTAGTAACAAGTAGCAATTTCCAACACTCATCACAGTCCACAAATGCCGCAGCAGAACCCATCATCATGGTCGGCATGGCACGTCTTCCACACTTCGTATAAATCTTCTCAAAAGAAAACGTCAGTTAAAACTTCATAAAACTCCCATTATTAACAAAACCAGAGTGAAACTACACTGCACAAATGGGGCCAAAAAGAATCCCCACAAATGAAAGATGCATGTTAAAGCTACATTTTGACAGAACTTGTAGAAAACTGCTTATAGCGCTTATCAATTATGATGAACGTCCATTTAACAACACTTGAAGCAATTATGATAAGCCTCCATTTGACAGCACTTATTCAGAACTTCATATAGCACTTATCTTTTATGATAAGTGCATCCATATAAGTGTTTCCATATTCCTTAATGAAAATGTGCTTTTCAGCCACTTATTTAAGTTGTTTTATTCAGGAATTTAAGACTAAGCAGTTTTTCAAAAACAAAACAAACACCACTTATTTTTTCACACTACTTATCATAAGTGGTAAGTGCTATAATCACTTTTCAAAAAGTGATGACAAACGCAGCCTAAGCAGTTTGAAAAAATAAGTGTCGTTCTGTTTCTGAAAAAACAGTTACTAAATTCCAAAAGAAAACCACTTAAAATAAGTGGCAGAAAAACACTTTTTTAATAAGTGGTAGTGACAACAAGCAATTTTCAGCAAGTGTATCAAAAGGAGCCAAAAAACGATATTGTTGACCTAACCAAGCTACAGCACATGTCACTGCTTTAGAAATTCAATAGATACATCCCCACTGCTCAAAAAAAGCAACACTTGGACATGCAATTCCATTAAAGTGATACCGGAGAATACCCTAAAATTTTCACATTTTGTTGTGCGATTCCATCAGTTTCTATTACTTGTTATTTCTACAAGGCTTAGATGAGATTCCCAAAGTCTATCAATATCCATCATTTCTAGCATTTAACAAGCAATAAACAAAACTCTATTAGTCCTTCACCCCCCCTAATCCAAACTATATTCTAACCCATTATTTTTATATCAAAATATTAATCATTGCCATTTGTTCAAAATTTTCCCAGCAAACTCCTCTCAAACAATAAAAGGTCTCAACAACATAAAAACCACCCCTTTCTAACCCAGTTACAGGATTGCATCCAGAGCAAACTTTTCCTCGCAGATGGTTGGTCTTTATCATGGAATTCATGTACAAATAATTCAAATATAAATGGCTAAACAAACACTCATGCCTTTTCATACTAAGCGTTACATGCTCATAAAATTTCAACTTAGTTAACATAACATAGACCAGTACTTGTAACAGTCCAGGTGTTATAAATTGAGTGATTTGAACCTGACAGGGCCAAGGATACCCCTGAACCTGGAAGGTATATTCTAGGAAGGGCAAGAAGGTCCCAGCAGCTAGCCTAACAAGTTGAGGTGGTCCCCGAACAGCTATTTGTGAGGGGATTCCTTCGTGAGGCAGTTTTAAAAGGGGGGAAGGGGGAGAGATAGAGGGTACAGAGGAATATTCTTTCTAACAGCTTGGGGCTTGGGCAGGAGTCCTCCTGTAGTGTTTTCTTCTCTGAATCTTTCTCTTCTCCTCCCCTACACATGTTGTATCACACCAACTGCTAGTTTCAATATACGAAAGTGGTTTCTCTAGGTTGTGTGTTCTATCAATTGGTCTGACCTACCGGATACTACCCCCCGGATGGAGGAGTAATGGCAATGGAGACGCAACACCAAGACCGCCTGGAAGGAGTAGAACAGAGAATGGGAGGATCGAATCCTCACTTTCCGAATTGGCATCGACAATGGAAAATGTAACCCAGAATCAACAGAAGTTGGACTAGGACATGAAAGAACAAGCCAGATTCCACAAGTATATCGCAGGACTGTTGTGATGCTTGGAGAAGGCGCCACAACAAAAGACGATCGTCCTTCATTTGTGACGGATCTATATGTGTCGTATTCGGTGGAGGCTGGCGAACTCAGGAAGTAGGGACGGCTCACTTGAATAGCCACGAATCACATCGACACGCTCCTATCAGTATTCTGCTACAAGATAGGTGGAACTACGTGTCTTTGATAGTAGGGATCCGAGAGGCTGGATCGCACGTGCTGAGTTGTTTTTCCGGATCAACCAGACACCGGAGGAAGTGAAGGTGTCACTCGCGCGGGTTAGCATGGAAGGTGTTGCAATCTGTTGGAGTCTGCATCCCACATCGGACTTGAGCTCCGGTGTGGTCTTAATTATTTGTTATAAAAGAACCTCAAGGGCTCCTTTAGAGAGTACACCTTGGGGGTTCGGTTTCTCATATTTTATCATTCTACATGGTTTCAGAGGGAACCTAATCCCGAACCCTCCTCCACCCATTTTATTTTTTTTTCCCGTCGGCCTCTAAGGTTTCTCCCGGTTGGGGGGGGGCGGCCTCCATGGCCCGCAAGCCCTATGTATCTCCCGCCACCCCCCCTGTCGGCAATCTCTCCCGGGCGGCGGATCCCTCCCAACCGGCCTCTGTCCGGCGGATCTCCCCCATCACCGCCGGCCCCTGCGGACTCCCTGCTCCGCCACGCTCCGCCCTCCCTGCGCGCTTCCCCTGTGCGACAGGCTCCAGCCGTGACGGCCTCCATGGCAAGCTCTGTCGTCGCCCCCCCACCCCCTTCGGCTCTGCCCTACGCGGGCCCCCTTCCCCGGCGGCTCTCTTCCCCAGCGGCTCCCTTCTGTGCTCTCGCCCGGTGACCCCAGCCTCCCGTCGACCACCCTCGGCGGCCCTCTCTCTCTCTGCGCGCGGCGTTCCCCTCCCCTGTGGTTTGCTCCGCCTCCTCCGCTCTGCGCGGCTCCCGCACCAGACAGCTCCCACGGCGCACTCCCAACAGGTGGTTCTCCCCGACGACGTCCCTCCCGCTCCAGCATCCTCCCGATCCCGCTTGCGCCTCCCATCGCGCTTCCCGACGGGATCCAGCCGCTCCTCCTACGGCAGTTTAATTATGATTATTCCAAATATGTAATTCATTTTATCAAATTCAATTCACAGAAGTGACCGAATTTAATTTAAAATTAAACCTGCAATCGCGATGAAAAAGCGGTTGTCCAAAAAAAAGTTTTATCAAGTATAAAAAAAATTATACCAAAATTCAACATGAAATTGATTCCAATGACCTAAATTGGACTAATCATAATATAATTAAGCTCTTGTTACTTTTAAAACCATTTAAAAACAAAATGAAACTTTGTAAATTATTGAAACTGTTAGAGTTTCCTCTCTTACGAGGAATTTTGGGTATTGGGTTCACCTCTATCATTCTACATGGTATCAGAGCAGGTCTGGTCCAAAAAAACTCGCTCTCTCCTGTCTAACTCGGTCCAGGGTTCGATTTTTTCCCCCTAAGGGGAGCGGTGGGCACATGGCCCTAATTCCCTGTCGCTGCCCCCTCCTGCGCAAAGACTTCTCCTAAGTCGGCCCCCCTGCGCGACGCCTCCCGACGCGCTGACTCCCTATGCGACGAACCGTCCCGACGCCCTTCTCGTCGACAGCCCCTTCGAAGAGGAACCTGCGGTGCAGGTTTCCGGCCCCCTGTGTGCCATCCTCAATTTCCTCATCTTCCCCTTCATCTGGAGCACCCCTGAGGCGTTGATCACCGTCGAGCTCTCCGTCGCCTTCCCCGGCGACAGCGGATTCATCATCTGGGCGGACTAGAGGCCTTCGGCCCCTTGACCATCGTCGCACCAACACCGCCCCTGCATCTCCTGATGCGACCCCTCCTGTAGATCGCGGTAGCCCCCGACGCCCGTCGTCGCAAACAATGCGCGAGTCGTCATCTGCCTATCCGCTCGTCCATGTCGTTGGCGTCTGCTGCATTCACAGCAGACCACCGCCCTCCTTCAGCGTTGCTCGTTGCTCCTGCGACCCACCGATGTCGCCGGCCCTCCATGCATCCGCCTCCCCCGTGTGACAGCCCCTCCCGGCGCAATGCTCCTGCACAACAACACTCCATCTCCGGCATAAGTGACTGCTTCAATCTGCATTATTCCCCCTGCGACAGCCTCCTTACATAGCCCCCCTATTCCCGGCGCGCTCAAGCCCCACTTCACAGCCGACTCCCGTCGTGTGTCCTTACTGCGCACCAGATGCGTACCACACCTTCCCCGCCTGGATCGCCTCCTTCACCCCCTCCCCTACTGCTGCACACGCATCCTGGTGTCGAGTGCGTCCCCTTCTCCGCTGCTTCCAACCACAGCAACAGGCATCGATCCCTCTTCTAGGCCTCGTGTCATCTCTCTGCAGCTGCGCGAATTATGCATCTGTCTTGCCACACCAGTTCGCGCATTTCCTTCCAGACTCTGATCTAGTCACGTGTTGTTCCTGCACGCTTCGATGCTTCATAAACTGACTACTCCTGTCGAGGCTCAATCTGTCTATCCCAGCCGGTGTATTCTACTTCCAGTTATTCCTGTTGGTTCTGCATGATTGGCGTTGTTCTACGATTGGCACATCTTTTTCAACGGCACCATCCATTTTTTTCATTTTGAGGAGCTGCAATCACAGATGATTTCTTTTTTTCCGATCTTGTTTTGTAATCAAGTTGGGTATGTCCAGCTTGAGGGGTAGTACTAGAAGTGTTTGTGTTTTACTTTGTGTTGAACCTTGTTTTTATTATTCTTGGTATTTCCGAGTCTCACATCAGAATACCCCTTTATGTATTCCGTATTTTCAATCTATAAAAGAAGGTCTCCCTCTCACCTTGAGGTATGGAGATTACCTCTTCCACATCGTATCAAAGGGAACTTAATCTCGAGCCCTCCCTCCTTTAGATATTTTTTTCCCTCCCGGCTCTGCCCTAAGTAACACCCCTCCTCTGCGGGTCTGCCCTACACGGCCACCCCCTCCCCTCCTGCGGGTCTGCCCTACGCGGCCACCCCCCTCCTGCGGGTCTTCCCTACGCGGCCACTATGGCTCTGCCCTACCCGCCACCTCCTCTGCTGCGCCGCCCTGTCGGCCCCTCTCTGCGTGCGACTCTCGGCGCCCTCGTCCAAGCACGATTGGCCCGTGGCCCGCCTCTTCACGCCGCTCCCTGGCGGCTTCGCCCGACGGCCCACCTCTTCGCGCCGCTCCCTACTGGCCTCGTCTAGGCGCTCGCCCGGCGGCTCTCGTCCCTCCCGCGACTCCCTCAACCTGTTGTGCCTCCCTCCAAGCGACCCCCCCCCAACCTCCCTGCGGCTTCGCTCCGCCCCGACGAAGGTCGCGGCCTCTCTTCCCGGCTGCGTCCCGCCCTTCCCAGCGGGTCCGGCCTGCTCTCCCTTCAAGGCGGCATCCCGATGTAACCAGCTCTCCCTTCCAGACGGCATCTCGACGTCCTCCAGCGGCTAACGGGTTTCCACCAGCTCCGCCTCTCCCAGCGGCATCCTCCGGGATGACAGGCCCTCCCTTCCCGACAACATCCCGACGCCCTCCCGGATCCCTTTGCGCGCGGCACTCACCAGGCGGCTCTCCCTATGTGCTACCTCAGACGGCTCCCTCGCGACGTCACTGGCAACCCTCTGCCTCTCCCAGCGGCATCCTCCAGGATGACCGGCCCTCCCTTCCCGACAACATCCCGACGCCCTCCCGAATCCCTTTGCGCGCGGCACTCACCAGGCGGCTCTCCCTATGCGCTACCTCAAACGGCTCCCTCGCGACGTCACTGGCAACCCGCCGCCTCCGCGCCAGCCCTCCAACGCCGGTGCCACCCCTCCACCGGCTACCTGATTCACCGGCAACTCCCTGTGCATCCTCCCAGTTCCTACGTCGGCTCCCAGAGGTGCTTCCTACTCCCGGCGTTGCCCGCCTTCTTGCGGCCGTTCATCGCGGCTGCGGTCCGACGCCTCAGGTGGCCTCCCAACTCTGTCTGCGTCCAGCGCTAACAGGATCAACGACGCCCTCCCGCAGAAAATCCTGTGTCCCCGCGATCTCCCCGGTTGGTCAGCCCTCGTCGGCCCGCCTCTCTCCGCAGTCTCCAGGCGCCTCTTCCCGGCTACTGGATCCGATGCGGTCTTCCGACCCCCGCCCTCCTCAGCGATCTCTCGGCCCGCCTCCCGTGGTCTCCCGACCCCTGTCTGAGCACCCGTCCACATCTCATCGAGTGCCAGCCTGGATGCTCTACACCGGTGCGTCCGAACATCTCACCGGGGATTTTGGTATGTTCACTACCTACCATCCATCTACTAGTGCTTCTCCAATCACTATTGCCAATGGATCAACAATCCCCATTGCGGGATTCGGCACATGCCATGTGACATCGTCTATTAGTCTGTCTTCAGTCGCTCACGTTCCTCACAGCCAATTTAATCTTCTCTCCAACAGCAAACTCACCAAAGATTTAAATTGTGCTGATATTTTTACATCCTCAGGTGTTGTTTTTCAGGAGCGGTCGACGAATCGGGAACTTGGTCGAGGTCATCTGCGGGCCGGGGTATACATACTCGATATCCCACAACCTCTTGCTTGCTCATCCACCTCAGCTCGTGCCCTTGACCTTCATTCTCGCCTTGGTCATCCGCCCGCTTTCGTCCTGCATAAGTTTTGCCCCCAATTTTGTCCTAACATTTCCTTCCATTGTGAACCCTGCAAGTTTGCGAAACATCATCGAGTGACATATGCTCCTCGATTGGACCCGCGTGCAGCGAATCCTTTCGACCTTGTTCATTCCAATGCAGGGTTCCTAACCAGCCCGGGTTCCAGTATTATATTATCTTTATCGATGATTACTCCCGCATGACCTAACTCTACCTTCTTCGTGATCGGTCTGGAGTGTTTTCGACCTTTCAGACCTTCTACAGTGAGATTTATACTCAATTCTCAACCTCCCTGAAATGTCTCTGCTCCGACAATGGACGGAAATATTTATCCACTCCCCTTCATCAGTTTCTCAAGGATAAAGGCATTATTCACCAGACATCTTGCCCCGATACACCTCAGCAGAATGGAGTGGCCGAGCGGAAACATCGCCATATTCTGGACTGCCTGTGCCCTCCTATTCCACATGAAGGTGCCTCTCAAATTTTGGTTCAATGCTATCCTGACTGCTACATACCTCATTAACCGCCTCTCTTCTTCTATCCTTCAAGGGGAGACTCCTTTTCGGACTTTGTTCTCCTCTCTCCCTCCTCACTCACTTCCATTGCGTGTCTTTGGATGTCTCTGTTATGTCCGTGACACTAGGCCCGGTCTCTCCAAGCTCTCTCATAAATCCCTCCGCTGCATATTCCTCGGTTATTCCCGCACTCAGCGCGGATATATCTACTTCTCTCCGGACCTACGGTGGTATATCATCTCTGTTGACGTCTTGTTTGTTGAGAGCTCTCCCTTTTCACATCTCTCTTCCCATCCAGACACGAACATTGATGATTGTCTTCCTCTCGTTATCCACCATCCATTGGTGTCTCCCCCTGATGTTGATCGCCATTTTGGTACGGTCTACTCTCGTCGCCCATCGACTGTACCCCTGTCCCGGCCGAGGACACCATCATCCCCACTTCGTCCGATGCTCCTGCCCCGGCACCAGACGACTTGCCCATTGCACTGCGAAAAGGTACTCGATCTTGCCAGCGTACTCTATTTGTCACTTCATACAGGGGTCTGTCAGCTCTGGAGACAGTATCTATTCTTCGCACAGTTGTGATGCAAAATCTCACTCGGGGTGGCTAGCAGCAATGCGGGATGAATTGCAAGCTCTGGAAGAAATTCATACTTGAGATCTTGTCCCCCTTCCAATAGGCAAAAAGGCGGTTGGTAGCAAATGGATTTACACAGTCAGGCTGAATCCCGATGGCACTTTCCATCGACTCAAAGTCCGCCTTGTGGCAAAGGGCTTCGCGCAGACTTATGGTATTGCCTATTTTTATACCTTCTCTCCAGTTGCCAAGACGGCTTTCGTTCGATTATTCATCTCTCTGTTCGCCCATCATCATTGGTCTCTTCATCAACTAGATGTCAAGAATGTCTTCCTCCATGGATTTCTTGAGGAAGAGGTTTATCTGCAGCAGCCCCCGGATTTTGTGCCTCCGGCACCGAGTCTCACGTCTGTCGACTCTGCCGCTCTCATTACGGTCTCAAGCGATCTCCGCGTGCTTGGTTTGGCCGATTCAGCACTGCCGTCACCGATTTTGGGCTCTCCCGCAGCATGAAGGACCACACGGTGTTTTACAGGACGACATCTGCTGGCTGCATCCTGTTGGTCGTTTATGTGGATGATATCATCATCACTGGCAGAGACTCTGCTGGAATCACCCACCTCAAGGGGCATCTTCACCAACACTTCCGCACTAAGGATCTCGGCCCTCTCACATACTTCCTAAGCATCGAGGTCTCATATTCTCTAGACACCATCTTCCTCTGCCAAAGAAAATATGCGTTGGATATTCTGCAGGATGTTGGGCTGACACAGACCACTGCTGTGGACACTCCTCTGGAGCCTGGGGAACGGTCTCTCTATGACTCCTCGAAACCGTATTCACACCCAGAGCGGTACCGTCGACTGGTGGGCAAACTCAATTATCTCACCATGACTCGTCCCGACATTGTCTGCGTTGTTGGCAAAGTGAGCCAATTCATGAAGCATCCGACCACCTCTCAGTGGGATGTTGTCCTCTGAATCGCCAAATACATCAAACGAGATCTTGCCCGTGGTCTTCGCCACTCCCAGCATGCTCATCTGAATATCGAGGCCTTTTGTGATGCTGATTATGCTGGTTGTCTTACTACCCGGAAATCTACTTCTAGGTTTGTCGTGTTCTTGGCAGGCAACCTCATCTCCTGGCACAGCAAGAAACAGACCGTCGTCTCCCGCTCCAGTGCGGAGTCCGAGTACCGAGCCATGGCCACCGTCACTACAGAGAACATTTGGCTTCGACATCTCCTCCAGGAGCTTGGCTTTCCTCTGCAGCAGACCAGCTTGATGATGACATCTTCACCAAAGGCCTCCCGGGAGCTCGCCTCGACTCGCTCAATTCCAAGCTGGGCATCCACAGCATCTGCGACCCAGCTTGAGGGAGAGTGTGTTTGGTCTTTTCTTGATGTTATCTTTCTTTTGTGAGACTCGTGTTCCAAGTTGGGCATGAGGAGGAGTGTTGAACCCTGTTTTTATTATTCTGGGTATTTCCGAGTCTCACATCAGAATACCCATTTATGTATTCCGTATTTTCAATCTATAAAAGGCCTCCACCTCACCTTGAGGTATGGAGATTACCTCTTCTACACTTTGCTTTGATTTGTTTTCTTTAAGTATGTATCCAAGCTAGGTAGACCTAGCTTGACAGGTAGTGTTGGAGTCTGTGTCCCACATCGGACTTCGGAGTTTTGTCATCATTATAATTCTCTATAAATAAGCTTCAAGGCGTCTCTTAAGAGGCATCTTGGGTATTTGGTCCACCTCTTTAGCATTCTACAGAAATAAAAGGACATTTTTCAATAAAAAACAATATTTTTCACTATTTACTGAAAAAACAATTTTTTCAGAAAAAATTTCAAAAATTCATCCAAAGCTAATTTTTTTATGCTGATTTCAAAAATGAAATTCTTTTTATCAAATACTTTTTCTAAAAGTGGCAAAAAATAATTATATTACTTGCTCAAAAAAGGTAATAAAATCATTTTTGAAGAAAACGTTTTTTTAAGAATAAAATATCTATTAAAAATGGAATTCTTATTTCCTGAGCATTTATCAATACATTTATTTTGAGTAGGATAAACTCAACTCTAATCCTCTGGTAACCTAATCCTATTAGGGTCTCTCAACTAGTGTAACCCAAAGCCAACATCAAAAACAAGCTAACAAGGGACAATCCAAGAGCACCCAACTTTAGCATGACCTACCCAACAGGACAATCCGGAGTCAATTGTTACTTGTTTGTCTTGCACAAGATAATCCAGGGGCACCCAACTTTAGCATAGCCTACTCGAATGGATGATCAAGGTCTTGAAAAATGCCGCTAGCTGGAATGGTGTCGCCCGATCCGTTTGGATGATGTTGGTTTGGATGATGTTGGGTTGAATGTCAATGGCCCAGAGTGCACAACAGACGGCAACTCTGCATTTTAACCTCCGCGGTGAGGTCGTTGGGGGTTGCAAGGGGCAACACGCCCCTACTCCGAAAATTTTGAGGATCTGTAGCAATACTGGCCCACTGTAGCAATACTGACCGAAAACACCGACAAAGCACTTTAGCAGTGTGGACTTCGACAGAGCACTGTAGCAGAGCTAACTAGATGACACCAACAGGGCACTGTAGCATCTCAGACTTTAGAGACAATAGTGTTGTAGCTCCGCAGACTTCCTATCACAGACAATATAGCAGCTTGGAATTGGGTGGTTGCGGTGCGGTTGCACAGCAGACTTACTATGCAATTGGTGACATAGTGTTTCGTCTTCTTTATTAACTCATTCACGCTTGGATTTTTGTGTGCTTGAAATTTTGATTGTACCCTGTAATTCTGCTCCCGATCATAGTGAATTTTCTACCTCTCCATGGACATAGGAATCATTTCCCAAACCACGTAAATCGTTGTGTCCTGTGAACTTCACGTTCTTTTGATTTTTCCCTTTTACTCTTCTCCTGTGAATTGTTTGTCGCTTGTTTCTCTCGGCGTTTCCGCAGCACCGCTTGGTAAGGAATCTCACACTTAGCATTTGAAGGGGGGTTAATTTCACAATCATATCTCATGTTATTCCCTTTTATGTATACATGCTTCTAGTACTTTAGTTTGACATCTTATTCCCTCCACCAAATCAATATATACAAACTATATTGATGTGTAACCCTTTACACAACCCATAAGTTTGTGTTGCTCACCTAAAAATAGAAGTCAAAACATATTCATACATATCCAAATGAATCATATGCATAAGATACATGAACGCTTCCTCTAATGTTTAGAATTATATGAGATTGACAATCTCCACATGAGTAAGTCTGCAGCGACAGATAGCCAACACCATTCATTTTCCTAGACCTAGGCCTCCAGGTAACTCACATCATAACTCTAACACCAAAAAACCTAATATGCACAAACTGTATACAACTAAATTCAAGCTAATAACTTCAATTATAAATCGAGATCAAGGTGGATGAAAAACTAAATTCTTTATAGAGACGTTACTAGCATTTAATGTAAGGCTTTATCCTAGAAGCAGTTTAACATTTTAAAATAAAGCATACACAATATTCACATTTCTTAAACAATTTACTAAACATGAATACAGCAAGGAATAACCTTTAAATAAAAGAACAATTCAAATATTTAAATATGAGATAAACATTTATAAACAATTCATAAATAAAAGCTAATTATAAACATTTTATAATTATTAGCTTTAACATTATGGACATTCCATATTTTTGAATATAAACATTTTAAATTCATTAAAATATGAACTCTTTCATATTTATCATTATATGGCATTTCTATTTTAAATATATGATATTATATGAATTATAAACTATTTATAATCCAATTTATATTATGTAAACATTTTACATAATCTAAATATCAAATACTAAATTATCATTTAATCCTTGATCAAATCAATCATCAAAACATTTTTGATGTAGTTAAATAATATCTAAATAAGGCCCCCTTTTATTTTGAACAATTCATAATTTGAATATAAGCATTTTATATTTTTGGTCTTATTTCATAATTTATACCTTTATAAATTATTTCTTATGATTTCTAAATAAACACTTATTTCTAGATCATTAAAATTGGCATATAATTTGGTTAAAAGGTATTTCAAATATTAACATTTAATACTTGGGAATAAAATATTTCATAAACATCTAATTAATTATAAATAATTTATAATTAATTAATTTATAAACCTTTTATAAATTAAAATATCTCAAAATACCTTTGAAAATGATTTATAAACATTTTATAAATCATTAAAACCATTTAATATGTTAAAAACAATTTTTAACATTTTTTATGTTTACCCTTACGTGGGAACCCATTCCTACGTACGGATATCCTCCCTTTACCCTTACGCAACGCCCCTGTGTAAGGGTGACTACCTTCACACAAACGCTTTGCAGAAGGATAATACCCTTACGTAACACAAACAGGTCGTTCTTGCGTAAAGGTAGTGAGAATATTACCTTTACGTGAACGCTTCGCGTAAGGGTAACTATCGCTATACAGGATAAAGCGCTTGATTACCTTTACATAAAACCCCTTGCATGAGGGTGCTACCTTTACGCAACACATTTGCGTAAAGGTAATCTTGAGATTACCCTTACATAGGGTACCTTTACATAACCTTTTAAAAATTCAAGAACTTTTATGCAGCCCTTGGTTAACGAAAGGGTAAGTTGTGATGACCCTTACGCAGACCACTCTGCGTAAAGGTAATGCCTTGGTTACCCTTACATATCTCAGATGCGTAAATCACTGAAATGAAGAAACGTTGTAAAACGTCCATACCGTACACCGAAGAGCCACTGCATCATTCTCGATCTCCTTCGGATTAGTTTGAGAGAGATCACAAAGTGGAAAACATAAGCATCCCACCTCCGTAGTCTATCCACAGGCTGATCTAAATCTCTCATCGCGGGAGAGGGAACCAATCTTCCTCCATAATATGTTAGCGCCTCGTATGCAAAAGAGGAAGAAGAGAGCTTTGGGCCAGGGAGTGTCAGGATATGAGAAAGCACCCGCATATCTCATTGCCATCGAATGACAATAATATATATAGTTTGTCGAAGACACTCATCAGCTGCTACTGCATTTACTCATGCGTTTATAACGCATGAGTAAATCCCACGACCATTGCATTCATCTCATGAATGCAAACTCCACTCTAGCATTACATCTCATGTAATGTATTATTAAATGATAGCTTAGGTGGAAAAATAGTCCGAGTATCCAACACACACGGAATAATAATGCTTGCAAATCATAATTTGCAAGCAAGCCCATATACAGCCCATAAATATATCATATATAAATATGGTTTTATGGCATATCTCCTACACATACGACATCAAGTATTAAACTATGTCCAGTAGTGCAAGACTTGTCAACACCATAAATATTTCACTCTATCTCCAGCAGGTCTCTTGCAACCTTTGGAAATTCCAGAAGCAGTGTGGGAAGACATCTCAACAGATTTCATTACGGGGCAGCCAAAATCAAAGGGATATGGTGTGATCTTGGTGGTGGTGGACATACTCTCTAAATATGCCCATTTCGTTACATTGAGGCACACTTTCACAACTGGGGGGGGGGGGCTGAAGTTTTTATGTGGGAGGTGGTCCCAAAATCAATTGTTACCGACCGTGATCCCCTGTTTATGAGTCATTTCTAGACAGAGCTTTTCAAGTTGCAGGGAACGAAATTGAAAATGAGCTTTGTGCATCACCCACAAACAGATGGCCAAATAGAAGTGGTCAACATACTTAGAGACTTATCTTGGGTGTTTTGCAGGTGAGCAGCCAAAGGGGTGCTCAATTTGGTTATCATGGGCAGAGTGGTGTTACAACACCACTTGGCATGCAACCATTAACAACACTCCCTTTGAGGTGGTGTATGGGCGAAATCCCCCAACCATTTTTAGCTTCCTGCCAAGTGAGGTAAGGATGGAGACGATTGTAAATGCGTTAATAAAGCGTGATGAGGCTCTCAAACAACTCAAGCATCATTCGTCTGGTGCACAAAATTACATGAAGCAGCACGCGGACTAACATCGAAGAGATGTATCTTTTCAAGTGGGAGACCAAGTTTAGTTAAAACTCCAACCCCACCAACAACAGACAGTAGCTCAATGCATTAACCAAAATTTTTCAGCTCGGTTCTACGGCCCCTTTGACGTGGTCATTTTCATTCATTATAAAAGAATGTCTCTGCCTCACTCTAAGGTAAGGAGGCAAGGGGATTTCTCAACCTACATGGTATCAGAGGAGGTTTTCGAAACCCGATCCCTCCTCCCTCCCTAATTATTTTTTTTTCCTCCCTTGCTTTAGGGTTTTTTCCCGTCCGGGGGGGCGGCGGCTCCAATCCAAATAGTTGCCCACCCCCCTCCCCTCCACTGCTCCTCCCGGTCGCGCGGGCCCTCCCTCACGGCGGATCACTCTCTCCCGGCGGATCTCCCCCCCGCCGGCATCTCCCTACGCCTCTCCTGCGGTTTCCGGTTCTGTCCGGCCCGCCTCTCCCTGCCCTAGCAGATCGGCCCGCCTCCGTCAGAGCGGCTCTCCGACGTCCAGATCCCGGCTCCCTCGCGCTCGCCCGCTGCTCTCCGGCGTCCAGATCCGACGACCTCCCGCGCGGCTCCAGCGTCCAGATCCGTCGGTTCCCTCCTGCTCGGCGCACAGCGGTGCGACCTCCCTTCCCCGGCGCCTCCAGCCCGATGCGGCTCCCCGGTGCGCCTTTCCTCCCGGCGCGCGCGAGACCACCCCGCCGCAGCTTCCTTCCCGGCGTCATACCTGCCAGCATCCCCCTCCTGGTGGTTTCCCCTCTTCGCTCTACCCGGCTCCCCGCTCCTGCCGGCACCCACTTCCGCAACTCCCGGCGCGCAGAACGGTTTCTCCCGCTTCACCCGAACTGCCCGCATATTCCTCGCACCGGCTCCCGCTTCTCCAGGCGCCCGAACCGGTCAGCTGCACCTCTCCTGCTACGCACGAACCACCCTCTTCGGCAATCCTATGCGCGTAGCGCCTCAGGCGGTTCCCCGGCGCCCCGCTCCTCCAGTCGCGCCTCCCAGACGCGGCTCCCGGCGCCTCCGACAGCCGGCCTCCATTCCTGCCGGCTCCTCCAGCAGCAGCCGGCCTCAAGCCTCGTCGGCCCCTCTCTGTGCGACAGCCGGCCTCCATTCCTACCGGCTCCTCCAACAGCCGGCCTCCAACCCTGCCGGCCTCCCGTACCGGACCGCTGCTCCTCCTGCGCGAGAATTCCGACGGACCAGGTTCCCCATCCACTGCTCTCCCTCCTTGCCGGCCCCCTCCTGCAAGGCAGCCCTCCCTCCGATCGGATTCATCCGCTCCCTTTCGGCACCTCCTGCGGAATCCCCGCCTCCCTGCCCGGCGCCTCCTGCGGAATCACCGCATTCAATCGCCGGCCTCCTCCTGCGGATTTCCCGGCGCTTCGAAGACCGGCATCGCCATTGTTGATTTCTCGGCACTTTGACGACCGGCCCTCCCGAGCGGATTTCTCGGCCCTTTGACGACCGGCCCGACATTACAGATTTCCCGACGCTCTGACGACCGGCCCGTAGTGCGGATTTTCCCAACGCTCTGACGACCGACCCGCCAGTGTGGATTTCCCGGCGCTTTGTTGTCCGGCCCCGCACTTTTCCGGCGATGACCCATCCTTTTTTTTTCCAGCGGCATCACATTACCATCTTGAGGAGGAGCAGCATCAACAACGATTTTATTATTTCCGTTTCTTCTGTTTTTGTCTTGTATTTGTCATCAAGCTGGCCATGTCCAACTTGAGGGGGAGTGTTCGGGTCTGTTTTGTTGTTTTCTTTTCATTATGTGTCCAAGCTAGGTACACCTAGCTTGAGGGGGAGTGTTGGAGTCTATATCCCACATCGGACCACAAGCCTGATGTGGTCTTTTTCATTCATTATAAAAGAATGCATCTGCCTCACTCTGAGATAAGGAGGCAAGGGGGTTTCTCAACCTACACAGTGCTTCGACGAACTGGCCTCATAGCTTATCAGTTAGATTTACCCCTTGAAGCGAAAATACATCTTGTTTTTCATATGTCGCACCTCAAAAAGGCTATTGAGAATCAGATTTTACATTCCAGCCTCTCGGGACTGGACGAGAACTCTACAGAGGGGATTGGGCCAAACGAGGTGTTGTCCAGGTAAACCATCTGGCAGAATAATATAGCAGCTCCCCAGTGGCTGATCAGATGGAAGGGGCAGCCAGCGAAGGAAGCAACTTGGGAAGATGAATTCTTTCTTCGCAATCAGTTTCCTCCGCTCAGTCTTGAGGACAATACTATTCTTCCAAGAGGGGCGAGTGATAGGGCCAGGGATATACCCCGGGAACCTGGAAGGCATACTCTACGAGGGGCAAGAGAGTCCCAACAGCTAGCCTAACAATTTGAGGTGGTCCTCGCATAGTTGTTGGGGGATTCCTTCGTGAGGCAAATTTAAAAGGGGGAAGGGGGGAGAGAGAGTGTGTAGAGAGGAATATTCTTTCTAACGGCCTGGGCCTTGGGCGGGAATGAGAGAACAGTTTCCTATTTTCTTCTCTATTTTCTTCTCTGAATATTTCTCTTCTCCTCCACACATACTGTATCACACCAGCTGCTAGTTTCAATATACGAAAGAGGTTTCTCTGGTTCGCGTGTTCTATTAGAACTGATCATGGATTTGTGCTTTGTAAAGTGACTCAGTGATTTGTTTTCACTTAGACATCTCATCAGTCCATCACGTTCCATTAAAATAAAAAAGTTAACAATAATAAGGATTTATATTATGTTTGTTGGAGTCTGTGTCCAATATCGAACGTTAGTGTTCTGCCATCTTTATATTTCCCTATAAATAAACTCCAAGGCTTCTCTTAAGAGGTATCTTGGATCTTCGGTATTGGATTTACCTCTCTTCCATTTTACACGATATCATAGCAGGTTCTCTAACCCGATCTCTCCCATTTTTCATCTCTCGTCCTAGGTTTTCCCAAGGATTTCCCCAGCACGTGGCGGCGACCCTCGGCCATCATCACAGTCGGCCACCCCCTCGCCGGCCTCCTGCGCATCGCTCTCCGTCCCGCGACGACCCCACCCATTGCGGCCCTTCTGCGTCTATTTCCTATGCGATCCCTTCCGCCCTGCGCTATTGCACGACGCCCCCTTGTCGTCGAGTCCATCACCGTCGGCCGACGAGGACCACACCAGTGTCGCTCGTTCGTGGCCACCTGCACGCCGCCCTCCTTCCGTCGCGAGCGCAACCTCCACCCCTAGCGGCCCTCCTCCCGTCACGAGCGCGACCTCCGCCCCTAGCGGCCCTCCTCCCGTCAAGAGAGACCGCACAGCTGGAACATTAATGTTGTCACATTAATGTTGTCACAGGCTGATTACATTGGGAAGGTCTTGAGAAGATTCAGTATGATGGAAGCAAAGGCAGTCTCTATTCCCCTGGCGAGGCATTTCAAACTATCAAAGGAGCAATCACCAAAGACGGCAGAAGAGGTTGAGTACATGGAAAGAGTTCCATACGCATCAGCTGTTGGAAGCCTGATGTATGTCATGGTCTGTACTCGACCTGACATTGCTCATGCAGTGGGAGTTGTGAGCAGGTATATGGCTAACCCTGGAATGCAACATTAGGAAGCTGTGAAGTGGATACTGAGGTATTTGAAAGGCAGCAAGGAGGTATCTCTGTGCTTTGGGAAAGGAAATTCATTGCAGGGGTATGTGGATGCTGACCTTGGAGGCGATGTCGACAGCAGGAGGAGTACCACTGGGTATGTTTTTACCTGTGGAGGAACTGCGGTAAGTTGGATATCACAATTGCAGAAGGTGGTGGTTTTATCCACCACAGAGGCAGAATACATTGCTGTAACAGAAGCTGGGAAAGAGATGGTCTGGCTGAAGAACTTCTTGGATGAATTGGGAAGAAAGCGAGAGGAAAATGTATTGCACTGTAACAGTCAGAGTGCTATACATCTTGCAAAGAACCTGGTATTTCATGCCCGGACGAAGCACATTCAGTTGAAGTACCATTTTATCAGAGGGTTGATACAGGATGGGTTGCTGACATTGCAGAAGATTTGTGGAACCAACAATCCGACAGACATGTTGACAAAGCCTATGGTGATACAGAAGTTGAGGCATTGTTGTGCCTCTGTTGGTCTCCACTGATGAATGGAGGATGAGAGGCAAAATAATGGAGGACATGATAGGAGCACAAGAGGAAAACAGTTTGTATTTCATGAATCTGTGAATGGGAAGCACGCCACTGGTGAGTGAAGAAGAGGAAGAACTCAGATTAAGTAAGTTGTCTTCATCAGTTGCATCGAAGCCTAGCAGTGCAGTGGATCAGGCTCCAAGTGCGAGATTGTTGGATTGGTGTAGCCCGATCCGGTTGGGTCGAATGCTTGTGGCCCGCAACTGTCGCGGGTTGAGCTCCGCGGCGAGCTCGTTGGGGGTTGCAGGGGGCAACGCGCCCCTGCTCCGGGGGTCTGGGGGTCGAAGGCCCCCGGCCCAATTTTTTGGCACTGTTGCAATGCTGACCACTGTAGCGGAGCTGACCGACCGACACCGACAGGCACTGTAGCGGTGCGGACTTCGGAGTCAACTTCACTGTAGCGCTTTTGACTTCCAACCGGCAAGCACTGTAGCGCTTTTGACAAAGCTGGCCGCCATTCACTGTAGCGACGCGAACTCACCTTTTCGAACAATGATCGTCTTCTCCATGTTTTATAGCCCATTTTCAGGCTAGGGTTTCAACTGAAAATCCTCTGTAATTTTTGTGCTCCCGAATAGTGAAAGTTCTGTCTCTCTCGTGAACGTAGGGATTATTCCCGAACCACGTAAATTGTTGTGTTCTTGTCGCTTTTCTTTCTTTCATTTTCTCGTTTCTGTCGTTGTGTCTCCCGACGATTCCGCAACACTAGCAGCCCTCCTCCCGTCACGAGTGGCCTCCACTCCCAACACCACTCCTCCCGTCGCGAGCGTCCTCTGCGCCTGTGCGACGGACCTCCCATGCACCACCCCTCCAGTCGGTGGCCGCTCCTCCTTTCACGTTTGCCTCCTGCTTGCCCTCCTCCTGCGGGAAACGCCCCACCACGAAGACATCTCCAGCCGCCTCCTCCCTCCAGGCGGACCCCGCCTCCCTGTGCATGGTCCTTTGTTGGACGCCCGACGGCCTGGCAGCAAAATCCTCACACCCTCACGTTGGTCCCATGTCTCGTCGTCGTCCATCACGCACGTCAGCGTTGTGCCTCCTCGTGCGCAATGACCCCTTCTACCTCCATGTGCCCATCCTGCTTCAGGCGTCATGTCTGGCATCCCTTTCTCCCGTGCGACGAATCCAGCAACTCCCTGACGGCACCCCTGAGCGTCGATCACCCCTTTAGCTCGTCGCCTCCCTAAACGATGATCGTCAGCTTTCTCGGCACCCCGTCGACCAACCCCGCCTGTGCGGCTTTCCCGAGGCCCCGACGATCGGCCCCGTCTGTGCGGCTTTCCCGGCGCCCCGACGACCGCCCCCGCCTGTGCGGCTTTCTCGGCGCCCCATCGACCGGTCCCGCCTGTGCGTCTTTCCCGACGCCTCGTCGACCAACCCCACCTGTGCGGTTCCTCTGTTATGCCTCGATGACTTGTCGTGCCACTGATGTAATCCGACTATTTCAACGACATCTTCCATCATCCATCATTTTCATCTCGAGGGAAAGCTGCGATCACAGGTGATTTCTTTTTGTTTCATCTTTTTTTGTAATTAAGCTAGGTATGTTCAGCTTGAGGGAGGGGGAGTGTTTGTGGTGTTTCTTGTTTGCTTTCTTTTTCTTTGTTTTGCTCTGTTTTCTTTATGCATCCAAGCTCGGTAGACCTAGCTTGAGGGGGAATGTTGGAGTCTATGGCCCACATCGAACGTGAGTGTTTTGTCATCTTTATATTTCCGTGTAAATAAACTTCAAACCTCTCTTATGAGGTATCTTGGATCTTGGGTATTAAACACCATTCTTATCATTTTACAATGTTCAACTTCGTTCCGAATAATCATCACTTCAAGATTCAATAAAGATTCATATACTTCATTTAGTCTATCAATTTCGGTTACGAACATTTAAGAATGGTTAAATTTACTGAAACTAAACCCAATCGAGAAAACATAATTATGCAAAGTTTTCCAACTAATTTTAACCAATTTATTGATTTAAACGGGCCTCTACCAGTTTAAAGCGGGTTCGGTTTGGTCGGTTTTTGGTCGGTTCTAATTAAACATGCACACCCCCAATCAGTCACTAACAGATCCACCATTCCCATTGCAATGTTAAGTGCTTGCTCCTTGAACTCCGACGCTAAATTGAAGTTGGTGGTTTATGTCCCTCGCAACCCCTTCAACCTCTCCAGTTTATCTATAAGCATACAGAGGATTTGAACTATATTGTAGTTTTCGCATCCTCATATGTTTTTTAGCAAAATTTAACGAATTGGGAATTTGGTAGAGATTACTGTAGTACCCCCGGTTTCTGGTATGTAACCCTTACTCGATGCTTTTCATGGTTTTAAAGTTAAGGGTGTTGAATGGGAGGGTCGGGAGAACTTGAAATGATGTTTTGAGGCGAAGGGGAAGTCACACGGGAGTCGCACGGTTTGTCTAAACCGTGCGGCCAAACCGTGCGCAGTGGGTCTTGGAGGCAGTGGCTTCCGCACGGTCGGCGCACGGTTTGTCTAACCGTGCGAGAAGGGTGGCTGAGGCAGTAGCTAACGCACGGTTAGCGCACGGTTTGTCAAACCGTGCGAACTAACCGTGCGGCCACTTAAACGAGATCCTATAAAAGTGGATCTCACGTGTTTTCACCTCTAAATGCCTCGTTTAAGCTCCTAAGCGGCCCTAACTCGGGATTTTGGTTCTCCCAAGGTCAAGGAAGGTTCTCCCATCGTTCCGGAGGCGATCCGAAAGCTTCTCTTGAAGAATCGAAGCCGGATTCTTGAGGTATGTGATCGTTCTTGTTTGATTTCTCAGATCTACTTAGATCTACTTCTCCTCTTCTCTCGGTTTCTTAGATCTACGCCCGTTATGGGTAGATCTAAGTGTGTGGATGCCAAACGTGATGAGATTTGGTCTTGGTTGTGTTAGGAGAAGAGATCTAAGGAGGATCCTTGGTGTTTCGGCCGGGTTTTATTGTGCGTTCTCCGTTTGTTAGGGTTTTCGTCAAAACCTTTGAGGTAGGTGGCTTCACTCTCGATTCCTCTTTCTTAGAACTTGAAGGCTTAGTTTCAATTTGTTTTCCTTGATTGAAATGGTTTGTTTATCTGCTGTGAAAGAATGGTTGAAACCTCTTTTTAGTAAAGGGTGATGAAAATTGTGTGTTTTTGGAAAGTGGTTGTTGAAGTAAATTTAAAATGGTGATTTTAAATTGGCTATGGTTTTGCTGCTTGAATGAAATGGTTTTCAATAAAAGGGTGATGCTTTATTGAAAGGTTTTGAACACACTTGGTTTTGGGCATGGATTGCATGGGTTGTGGTGTGTGTTCATATGCATTGGGATGGATAAGGGCGAGAAGTACCCCCATCAAAAGGTTGGGATGGATAAGGGCGAGAAGTCCCCCCATCACTAGGTTGGGACGAATAAGGTCGTGAAGTACCCCCGTCAAGGTAGTCCACTAAGTGACGGCTTAGTGGAAGGATAACTCACCACTCGCGAGTATAGGGAGGTCCAGGTTGCATGCATGGTTGGTTGTGTGGATTGGTGAAATGGAATTAATGTGCCTAATGGAAATGTGAATGGAATTGGGAACTTTGCTTGATTTCTTTTCTTGAGAAAGATGGGTTTTGTTGGAAAATGGTTTTGACATGGAACTTGTTATATTGTGAACTGTTTTTGGAATTGTTTTATATAAATTGTTTTATATAAACGTGTTAACATGTTTTATCCTAGAGGCATGGGTTGGGAAGTCATCAGGGAAAACCTACTGAGTTTAATTACTCACCCCCTGCTTTGGCACGTTGGTGCTTTTGCAGATGTCATGTACCGGGACGTTGGCAAAGGTAAAGTGTCATATGTTTAGAGCACTGTTTTGTGATACTTGGGCTGGTTCGTGATGTTGGAGCTTGGAGCTTGTGAAGCATGGAGTTGGGTTGTTGTCTTCTAGTCTTTGAGTTGTCCTTCCGCTGTTTACTCTGATGTTTGAGTGTTGGTTTCCACTGTTGTACTCTTGGTTGGTTTATGATAAAATAAATGGTTGAGTTGTCCTAGCTTTTATCATGCATCATTTAGTTGTTGGTTTGGTTACGGTTGCTGGTTCTAAGGATGTTCAAAAAGGGTAAATCGTCCCCCACTTGTTTGAAACCCTTCGGCATTTATTGTCAGCCTTTGGCGCCTTGGGGATGTCGCTTAAGGCCTAGTAATGACTCGTTGTACTCACAAGCCAATGAGAATTGGCGGGTCATTACAATCACCAACACGAAGGGATCAACATGTTCGATGCACCGACATCCATTATCTATCCCTCCACTTCCACCCGAGCTTTGTAGCTTCATTTCCGTCATGGACATCCACTAGCGAAGGTTTTACTGAAGCATTATCTATCTCTCCATTATCTATCCTTTTGAGTTGGTACATTCTGATGTGTGGAGTCCCATTGCGGTCCCAAGCCATCTGGGTTATTGTTGTTATGTTTCATTTATTGATGATTTTTCTTGGATGATCTGAGTTTACCTTCTTCATGATTGTTCTAGAGTCTTTAATATATTGACATCATTTTATCATGAAATTTATACTCAATTATTTGTCACTATTAAATGCTTACAATCAGATAATGGTGCAAATATCTATTTTCCTCCTTACAGTCATTTCTTCCAGAATACGGCATCATTCATTAAATGTCCTGCCTAGACACACCTCAACGAAATGGTGTGGCCAAACATAAGCATCACCATATCCTAGTGACCGCTCGCACCATGTTGTTTCACATGCAAGTGAGATCACTCGCACCATGTTGTTTCACATGCAGGTAGTTATTCTGTTTTGGGGTGATGTTATTCATATAGTAATGCACCTTATTAATCACTTTTCATCCTCTATCATTCAGGGGAAGAGTCCCCTTTGGGTTTTGTTTCCATCTCACCCTCGACCTCTCCCTCTGTGTTTTTGGGTATCTCTGTCATGCACATGACACACAGCTCAAGCTGTCTAAATTTGTTTCATGTACCATTTGGTGCATCTTTTAGGGGTACTCCCGCACCTCGCGGGGATATCGTTGTTTCTCTCCTGATTTAGGACATTATGCCATCTATGTTGATGTGTCGTTCATTAAAACTCTCCATTTTCCTCACTTCTGTTAGATACCCTCGCAAGAACAGGCTACCAAGAAGAAACTCCTTTGTATGTATTCCAGTATGGTAATGGGAATTACAGAGGTGATGAGTCGAGGAAGAAGAAGAATGAACTCGAGAGGTGTTCCAGCTTTCCCGCCCAAGCCAACAATGGTCGACGTCCCAAGCCCAAGGTCGAACTGATAAACTGATTCCCCCCTCCTCTCACCCCCTCTGCTACTTATTTATAATAGATACCCTACCTCCACGTCGTCCCAGCCTAACAAAAACTAACCACATTCTAACGACTAATATTCCCCTACTATATGACATTTTTACCCCTGCTCCCCTATAGCAAGTCTCTATCAACTTCCAACCCCTTCTCGGAAACCAATTTGGATGATTGTATTCCTCTAACCATTCATTCACCCCTACGGCCCCTTATCGTATCTGATGATCGTCGCTTAGACCATGTCTACTTTCATTGTTCATCAAACATGCCCTCTGAACCAACAAGCATACGACCACCTCGTCTTCGTATGTCACTTCTGAGACAACCATAGATGATTTGTCCATTGCCCTAAGGTATGGGTTCATCTAAGTCTCAGCCTATATATACACATTCCTACAAAGGGTTATTTACTACAAGGAACACTTTGACCTCACTCTAGACACAATATTTGTTCCCTGTATAGTCGCTGAGGCAAAATCTCCTCTCTGTTCCAAGCAATACAGGATGAATTATGGGTTTAGAGATGGGATATTGTACCTCTTCCGACAGACAAATAGGTCATTGGGTTCATATTGATTTAAACGATGTGACTAAATGTTGATGGTACTCTTGATGGGATTCATGGGGCATCACAATGACCATTTGCAGCGAAAGAAAACACGAAAGTCATGCCATGATCGACCGAGGAATCAATAGCTTTCAATCTTCATTGGCAATGAGTTTGATCGAGTTCCCTCAACAACAACCGACAGGCTCTTGCCTCCAATGGTATCCACCGATCACTGGAATAACCGAACACTTCGACAGGACCTCTTCTCCACAAAGATGTGCTAGCACCTCCTCCTTGAAGGCAAATAGAGAGAAGAGAGAATAAGAGAGCTTCAGCCTAGAGAAGTGATAAGGACGGGGAACATCAACTTTGCATTTAGAATAGAGATGCAGAAAATTAATGATGAGAGGAAGAAGAAGCAGGACACACCTCGAGAGAGCAGTGATGCTCCTCGCCCAAGCCACAATGGTTGATCCCAAGCCTACGGCTGAACTGTAACAGACTAACCAAAATAGTGTCGCCCCGCTTTTACTCCCCCAGCCTTATATAACATATTCTCGACCCTACACATGGGTCCAAAACCTTCTAACTAACCAAAAACCCATTTACCCCTTATTACATATTATGCCCATTCGTGGTCTCTATCACTGCCATCGTCCCAAAAAACCACCTTGTCCTCAAGGTGGTGGATCTCTCAAATCCGCCAAGCGATCTCTTATACCAGCCGTGCTCCAGGGGACTGAGGACACAGGGTGTTGGTCAAACATTTATGTCAAGCAATCTTCCATATTCTACTCCCTACTCTGGCATGTTGGGCCAAACCAAACAACATCGTTGACTGAGGACCGAGCCGTCGTGGTCCAATAGAAGGTGCTCGTACTGCGTATGCATGCCACGCAATCACCCATATCCGTCGTCCACCATCATCGATCAGTGTTGGATGGATCAAGTTGAGGGTGTCTCCTTCCGTAAGGATTTCCCCCCTTCCGTCGGAAAGGCTCCATGTGGGTTGTAGTGAACTAGGTCGCAAGTATGGCTGGCACCACCCCGCTTCACGCTTGGAAAAATGTTATGGGTCTTGAAAAATCAAGGGACCCCATCTCGTCACCACGGGCTCAACTCGTGCAGTTGGTGGTAAAATAACAAGATCCCATGGTTGAGTCAGCTCAGTGGTGCTTCAGCATGACGAACTTTGAAGTGTCCGACTCCGCATTGGGCGTCAGGTCTAGCACACACGGGTTGGAGGTAGTGTTGTCATGAATTTCCAGCAGCTCCATGCTCCAACTTTGTGTTTTGTGGTCGGTTGGCTCCCCGGAATGCACTGCAGATAGTGGCGGTGTTGTTGATGGAAAACAGGATGTGGGTGCAAAAGCTTCCCTAGCGGTGCTGCCAAAATCCTCAAGGAGAGTTTTGAGTTGCGCCCAGGTGAACATAATCGCAGGTTCTTTGGCCAATAAAAACCAGAATTCATACAGACCTGACATGCAGAGGCGTGCCATTGGCACTTTCATCTGATCCAACGTTTGATTGCGCGAGAAATATTCCTCAGCCCTCGAGATCCGCGTCTCCGGATGTGTGGCCGAAAATTCCGATATAATATCTTCCTGTAAGTATGTTTCTTGATTTCTAGTCACCCAGGTCAGTGAAGCCCAGACTTTCGGCATGTTAATCGCTATAGGCTGCCACGTCTGAACAGTGGGGCACTCCCAGGTATGCGCGTATCCTTCGGTAGGGAGCGGGCAGCATGCGGCGCCCTTGGTGGGCAGCCCCTCTGTGGTTTTTTTTTTTTTACAGGGCCCTTTTTTTCCCTATGTTCCCCTCCCTCAACCGAAAAGCAAGCCCGCCTTGGGTTTTTTTTTAGTTGTGACTCGAGGAACCAAAAAAAATCACCCGATGGTGTACCGCACTCCCGTGAGTGCAACTGTGAGCACGCCTCCTTACACAGACGGCGATCCTGAATGGACGCACCGCTTGAAAGTCAAAGTCGAACTCCTGGTGGTGCATGGCTCCTCGGGTCATGAGTTGGGAACATGCGCCGCCACAGAAAAAGAAAAAATCGGCAGGGTGAGAGGCGTCTGATGGAAACCGGCACTGTGCGGCACCTCAGAAGCGAGCAAGAAGAGGCGTCGCCTTCTACGGAAGTTGACGGCAATGGATGTGTGTGACGGCTATCGAGAGTCGGTCAAGCGTCGGGCTTCAAAACATGAAGCGGGGCTGCATGTTGCATCCGAGCGAACTCCCAGTAGCGCGCAGCTCTTCGAAAAAGAACGACAAATGCGAGTCAGCGACAGGACAAGGCACAGCAAGTCGCGCGTCCGATGGAGAATATGAGAAGGGCAAGTTGGACCAATTGATAAGGACAAGGAACGACAACTTTGTTTTTAGAATAGCAGGTGCCGAAAATTACTGATGAGAGGAAGAAGTAGGACACACCTCAAGAGAGCAGTGATGCTCCTCGCCCAAGCCACAATGGTCGATCCCAAGCCTACGGCCGAACTGTAACAGACTAACCAAAACAGTGTTGCCTTGCTCTTACTCCCCCTGCCCTATATAACAGATTCTAGGCCCTACACGTGGGTCCAGAACCTTCCCCCTAACAGAATAACAAACTCACCCTCTAAAAACTCATTTACCCCTTATTACATATTATGCCCAGTTATGGTCTCTATCAAGAAGGTATTCCCATATTGAATGACGTCCATGAAATTTCACTTTATAGGCCTCCATTGAATGAAGGAGCCACTTGAAGTTTCAATGTTTCATAACGCATGAAACGGTCAACCATAATGTTGGAGTTCGCATCCCACATCAAACTTGTGGTCCGATTTTGTCTTTATTATTCATTATAAAAGAACCTCAAGGCCCCCTTCCTTTAGAGAAACCTTGGGTTGCAGGTCTACCTGTTTTATCATTCTACATGGTATCAAATGAGGTTTTCTAAACTCGAGCTCTCCCTCTTTTTTTTCCCCTCACGTCTAGGGCTTCCAGCATTTTTTTTTTGTCCTCGTGGGGGGTGGCGGCCTCCATGGCCAGGTAGCCCTAATCCGCTGTCGCCCCCCTGCCAGCTTTCCTCAGTCCCGGCAGATCGAGCCCCATCGGCTTTCCTCTTTCCCGGCGACTCCCTCCCTCCCTACCCACTTCCCCTATGCGACGGGATCCAGCCGCGACAACCCTACGCGGTTCCTCTACTGCGCTCCGACGCCAGCCCGAAGTCGCGCCTCCCTGTCGCTGAAATCTCCTCCTGCGGAACCCCCTTTCTTCTGTCGTCGGCGTTGTTGCGGCCCTGTTCGCAATGACCCTCAACAACCCTCGCGACGGCCCCGCCTCCCTACGTGCGACGCCCAACGGCCCTCCAGCCTCATTTCCCTCCCGCAGCACCGACTTCTTCTCTTGGCTCAC
This sequence comes from Viscum album, assembly GCA_963277665.1. Lineage (NCBI taxonomy): Eukaryota > Viridiplantae > Streptophyta > Magnoliopsida > Santalales > Viscaceae > Viscum > Viscum album. The sequence continues at coordinate 1,109,240,619 of OY728162.1, read as the reverse complement.
CCTGCTATCGTCGCCCCGCCCCAGTTCCTCTGCATCTCTCCTCTCTCGTCCGAGATCTGGCTCGGCACTAGAGGCCTCACATTGATGCGATCTGGTGATTCCAAATCTGTGGTGTCGGCGTTCATTCCGCCCCAGATCAGTTCATTTCTGCTCTAGATCGGGCTTGTACCTGTTCGGATCCTCCATGGTCGACAGTTCTCTATGCGACGACTCCAGCCACGCCCGCCTCCTCCCTCCGTCCCTCCAGTCCAGCGACCCCTGCAAGACGCCTCCACCGCTGCTCCCTCCATGCCAGCCTCCTGCGGCAGCCCCCGCCTCCATGTCAACCTCCTCCCGCGGTTGTCCTGGCGCTCCGACGACCGGCCCGCCAGTGCGGTTTTCCCGGCGCTCCGATGACCGGCCAGCCAATGCGGATTTCCCGACGCTCCGACGACCAACCCATCCTTTTCACCAGCTTCTTGCATCATCCATCATCGTCTTGAGGGGGAGCAACAGTCATGGCGCTTTATCTTTTATTTTGTTTTGTCGTGTTTTGTCATCAAGCTAGGTATGTCCTGTTTGAGGGGGAGTGTTAGCAGCATCTGTTGACAAAGGTCATGGTCATACATACGGAGTTGATTATACCAACACTTTTTCATCAGTCACGAATATGACCAATGTTCGCTTATTTGCCTTTGTGGCAATTGCCTCCAATTGGGCTCGTTAAAGGCTTTATACTAAGAATGGTTTCCTGCGTTTTCTCGACGAGCAGGTCTGTATGTAGCAGCCTTCAGGCTTGGTTGTATCAGGAGTTCAATCCTAAGTCTATCATCTTCACCACTCTATGGACTTAGGCAGTCCCTGGAACCTTGTTTCGTCGATTCTGCATTGTGATAACCACATTTGGACTTTCTCAATGTACAAAAGATCAGTCCATCTTTTATCAGCAGATGTTCTCTAGTAGTATCCTACTTGTTATCTATGTTGATGACATCAGTATCACAAGGATCGTTCGTCACAAGTCCTATCTCCATCAGCATTTTCATACAAAGGATTCAGGTTCCCTAAAATATTTTCTAGGTGTCAAAGTATCTCGTGGTAAAACAGGGATCTAAGTCTCCCAACACAAATATGTGTTACATCTCTTACAAGAGACCAACTTGTCTCAGGCTGTTAGAGATTGAATCTATTCTTGAATCGGATGAAAAATCTTTTTCAGGATACTAGTGAGTCAGCACTATCATCATCTTGTCAGGAAACTTAATTAGCTCACGATGACTTGTCCTGATATTGTCTGCGTTGTCAACAAGGTTAGTCAATTTATCAAGCATCCCACAAAATCCGAGTAGAACGCAGTTCTTCGCATTGTCATATACATTAAGCAATATCCCAGGCACGGTCTTCTTTACTACGATCATGGTCACATGGACGTTGAGGCAATTTGTGACATCGAATATTCAGGTCTGAATACCATGACATGACCACTGTCACTACAAAGATTTGTTGGCTCCGCAAGCTGCTCCATGAAACTGGTTTTCCACTGAAGAATTTTGCCCATCTATGGCGTGATAATCAAACAGCCATAAAGATTGCTATGAATCTGGTTTTCAATTAACACACCAAGCACATTGAGGCAGATTGTCACTTTCTTCAGTATCACTTCGAGCAAAACCACCTCAGTTTTTGGTTACATTCCCACAGCAGCTTGATATCTTCACCAAAAAAAATCCTAGAACTTGTCTCAAGTTTATCCGCACCAAGTTGAGAACGCACAACATCTACAACTCATCTTGAGGGGGAGTGTGTATGGTCTTTTTTCTCCATTTTTCATGAGACTCTTATATTCCAAATTGGATAGGCCCTTGAGAGGAGTGTTGGACTCAATCAGGTTCAGCCTTGGCCCATAGTCATCTATGTATTAGAGTTATGAGTCCCGCATTGGTTTTCTGCTATGGTGTATTTATTAATTCTATCTATAAATACAGCGTCTCGCCTCTCATTGAGGCAAGGGAATCTATTCTACAGTTTTTATGTCCAAAAAAAATGAAAAGCACAAGACAAACAAAAGATGGAAAAAATTTAATGGTGGCTCCAGCAAGCATGAAAACTGATAATTCAAAAGTGAGTGCATTTATAAGATACCTGCAAACATCCATCTTCAGATCCAACTGCCCAAAAGTTTGCATTTCCAGCTAAAACAGTCACTTTTCCAGAGATTCTATCCAGCCATAGTGTCTGACACCCTCTACTGCAAATAATTTCTGTTTCTTTTATCATACAAGAATTTCCCACACCGGCCATGTCATTCACAGGATTCTCTCTAGGATGAGCTTCCAAGCAAACAGGTAGTGTATCATCCCCTTCTTTCTTATCAAATACCCGAATTGAAAAAACAGTATTACAAGCAGCTAAAGAACCAGAAGCTTTTGAAATTCCCAATTGCTCAACATTCAAGTTTCCATCTGAACCAACAGAGCCAGGAACCTTATCAATAACTAAACTTTCAGTAATGGTAGCCCTAGCAGTGATTCCAGAACGCTCCTTGAACTCAGAACCACCTACAAAGGTTTTCTTAACAGAACCTTCTCTGAAGCTACCATTAGTCTGAGAAATCCTATTATGATCTTTTACCTGATCTACAGACATGAGAGGGAAATCAAGAGCTTGAGAATGGGCTCCTTGCTGAATAGGCACTCCAACAGCCTCTGGAATAATTCGCTTTCTGCCATCTGGACGCCTGTATTCTCTCTGCTTCACAGGACTAGTTATACGTCCAACAGCTGTTACTTTAGATGACCCATCGCCAGTAGGCCCATCAGTCTTCTTTCTTTCACCAACTTTGGAATCAGAAGCATTTTCCACAGGCCTCGAATCGGCACAAGAATTTGGAAGCAACTGGGTTTGCTGAAGATCTGGAACAGCCTTTTTACCTGTGGTTAGCTTAGCTGATGCCGCTTCAAGCAGCAACTGTGCAGGACTTTCTGCTAAGTTGGCTTGTCGCCCTCTAACATCTCCATAACGATTTTTTTTCAACTCATCCAATTCAGCATCGGTCACTCGAAGGCCCAGTTCTTTAGTCTCAAAATGGAAAGTAGCCACTGTACCATCCAAGGAACAGGCAAAAAGAGAATACCCATCAGGACTCCTGTTTTCAGAAGAAACAAATCATCAGCTAAAAACAACTGGAAAAATATCAGGAAAAAAAAAACATCAATGAGAAGGTTAACTTGCCAAGATAAATCGACAACACTTTGAGAGAAAAAGTGCTTGGCCACGAAGAGAGGCCGAGAACTAGCAGTGGTCCACACGGTGATCGTACGGTCCTGACTCCCGATTGCAATAATATTATATGGCTGTGAATCTTTTCCTCCAGCCTTGGCAGCCCCATTTGCCCACCCACAAGGCATGGCTTTCACATCATGAGAGTTGGAATTATTTCTGCGAAACACTGAATGGTTGAACTTGACCACGATAATGGGGGCATTATGTCCTAAGAAATCAAAAGTCGCAGACCATTCCCCTCTCTCTAGAACAGGGGCAGAATGTTTTGGCTTCTGGAAACCATGAGTGGTAGTGATAAAATGGCCACAAGGCGACCATCCAAGCCTTCTAAAAAAGGTAGATCCAAGCTGAAAAAACAAACTCACGTCAGAAGAAAGAAGGAAAAAAGAAGGAAACATTTAAAAAAAACATACTGATTTTGACCAATGCCCATCTGTCCTGTGTGCAAGACTCCAGTCACTGGTTCGCCAAATGATAACAGTCTTATCATCTGATTGGCTCGCAATGAAAGAACCAATGGGGTCCCAAGTAACCCCCTTAACAAGACTAGAATGACCCCTCAAAACAGCAGTGCAGATGCCATTGCTCATGTTCCATATGTGGACTGTGTTATCCAAACTCCCACTAGCCAATATGGAGTCGTCAGGAGACCAATTAAGATCCACCTACTTTAAGCGCAGAAGGACATTACAATTAGAAAGCAACATGCAGAATAATAAATCATGCAATGGAGATAAAACACGGATATTGCATGCATAGATCATTTCATCTAGGTTTTCTAGCAAATACAAAGAAAACAATAAGAACGGGGGGGGGGGCTGTAGTGTTTCCCATACCACATCAGCAGTGTGCCCTCTCAAAGTCATAGAAACTTTCCAATTTTCAACATCAGGAGGCTCTCCACTGCCAAACTCAGTGGTTCCAGACCCAGGCTTTCTCTCATGGATCAAGATTACTTGATCGTCCGACCCTGATGCAACATATCTACCATGCTTAGCCCATCTAACACAGTTAACTGATCCAAAGTGGTCACGGAGAGTTGCAAGAAGCCTTTGAGAAGATTCATCGTTTTCCAACTCCCGGTCAACAGATTTCAAGTTCCATATGCGAACCTATACAAAACAAAGCATTGCATCGTTGAATGTTGCTGCTAAGGATATCAAATAGCAGCACAACAATTGCTATCATTAATTCAGAAATAGATTATGTAAAGGATACATGTTAGGGCATAACAGCACCCCAATAGATTATGAACGACCATCCGTAAGATTTACACAGATATAATATATATATAAGGCAAAAATAACAAGCTAGTTATTCCCTAGCTTAAATACTCGATTGAGGTATCATAAAAAAAAAACCTAGTTGCCATCACCAATACTCTCCCTCGAGCTGTAGAATAGATATTAATCATTCTTTTAGCTTTCTAAAGAACTCTTCAAACTTGACTCTTAAGCATGCCTTAGTCATGAGATCATTTACTTGATCACGAAAAGATATGTAGAGGAGTTCAACCATCTCTGAATCAATTTTTTCCTTCGTTAAATTATGATTGATCTCCACATGGTTCGTTGCATCGAGATGAATTGTGGAGTGCCCATGAATAGATTGTATTTGTTGACAATAAGTGGAGCTGCTATTGTATGGAGAAGCTGTCAATATGTGTTGGGACTATCTGATGATTTGACTGAGCTGCTGCCATTGTACAATGGCAAAGAAAGAATGAAGAATTTGGAGCTGCTGATTGAAGAACTTGAGAAAACAGAGTCAACCAGCCCTAAATGTGATGATTGTTAGTGGGCTGTTCTCCATGTTAAAGGCAAGTGCTGAAGATGAGAGTATTGTCTACAACATTTAATGGAAAATGGAAGAAGTCGGCTAATGGGGAGATTGAAGAATGATTATTCAAGAGGTCGAGCTGGCCGAAGAGATGAGAAGAATCCATCCGATGGAGGAAGAAGTGCTGATGTTGGGTTCTTGTGGAAGACAATTGATTGACACACACATTGAGTCGTCATTTTCATCAGTCCTTAAGAGGATTGGAAGAGCAGCAAACGTGGACTGAAACGGAGCACCAATACCGAAGTTATGATGCGGAGAGCTTCAATTCTACATGTTGATTATGAAGAGACCCGCATGTCTATAAACTGATTTGCCTTCACTGAATCAGTGTGTGGGGAGTGGCCATTGGATCGATAGTGTGTCTTTCCAAAACCTTTTAAGGGCAAAGTGCCTTGGCATGGAGTGAACGTGACCTAGAAGCTATATCCGTTAAACAGTGCATGATAGTGGATTTCGATACACCGGCACATCGCCGTGTGTGTGCTCCTTCCTTGGATTAGCCCTTAGTGGTGAACCAACTAAAATCATTGTATGTTCTTGTGCTTTATTTTCTGCATTCGTGTTGATTATTCGATGAGATCGATGACGAGAGGAAGAGACTAAATGCGTTCCTTCCAACAAGGGAACAAGATTCGTACGATCTAGGAGACTAGAAAAGGAAAAGGTTTTAATAGATGTGCCCCCTCATTCACCCCCTCTCAGGGTGCTTGAAAACAGCTCGGTAACACATCTTGAGCGTAAAGATTTGTTAGACAAGTTGAAATGTATTGCGTTGGTTAGAAAAAATTATTTTATTTAAAACATAATAAATCAAAAATAAATATTATACAAATATAATTGGAAAATAAAAGAATAGTTGGCTTCGTATTTTAAAAGGCAACCAAACAAATAAATGGTTTCAAAATTTAAAAACATCGGATCATAAATGGCAGGCTTTTCATCCTTGTCCTCATATAATAAACAAAACTAGAAAATTGACGGTTTCCATATTCTCACATTAGAAACGCCAAGCAATCAAGTAAAATCAAATTTACTTTATTGCTTCAAGCATAAGTTTCCTACCAAGTTTGTTTCAATCAAGAGTGAAAAAAGTAAAAATAATAATAATGGTGATAATAACAACAATAGCAACAATAAAGGGATCTTGGAAACAAATCAGTTCAAATTTAAATGTTTAAATAGTGAAAATGCCTTAAAAGGATCTGATCTTAAAACAAATTCCAATTAAAAGATTAAATTTGCTAATTGATAGAAATGTCTTTCTTATAAAACTCATAATCATGAATAAATGAAAGGCTGGTTGTAAATGAGTTGGATGAGGTTGTAAATTCTTTAATAGTTACTTGTAAATGTACTAAATACATTCATAAATAGTTTTAGGAAATTGTAAATAGACAGTAACACCTGTCAACAATGCATTCGACACGTTTATACTAACTCTTGAAGCATTAACTGCCTTTTGATGCATTTACAATTAAAATGGGTTTGACGACACAAACATTTCTGTTAATTAACAAATTTAGGATTCTGATTGTAATTAATTTAGTTACAAAGGACCTAGCATAGAGGGGAACAAAATCCACAATCTGCAACAACAGCGCCAATTTTTTCTCATGGAAAATGATTCAAACTGTGAGGAGAGTGAAAACTGAAAATAAAACTAACAGTTCTAATGGTGGCATTCAGAAGAGACATAAAACACATGAAAATCAGGGCAGTAAACATTATGATAATCATTGCCAGTTCAAGACCAGTTGGCAGATCTTTCCAGCATTTTCACCGTTTTTTGCTGTCACGTTACTGCCATGTTTACTCAGCATGCTGGAATTACAGAGGCGTAACACAAAACAGGTCTGAAATTGCCCAAAAGGCTAGCATGGTCAGGATGAAAACGAATCTTCTAGTCGATAGATGAGTATCAATCATAACCCGAACGACAATGATTCAAGGGAAAAGGAAGAAAAACAGATGACCTAAAAACCAACTTATCCAGCATGAAGATTTAAGGAGTGAAACAGAGCATACCTTGTGATCACCTCCGCCAGTAGCAAACCTAAGTCCTCCAGGCTGAATATCAATAGAAAAAACTTGCATACCCTCATGCCTGATCCAGCTGGGTTTCTCCGCAATCATCTATTTATTTTTTTTCACTGTCTTTGACCCGAAAACGGGTCCTTCCTGGCTAAAGCTAAAAAAAAAAAATCGGGGTTTCAAAACCCAGCAAAATCCCTAAACACGTGCATCGGGAAAATCCGAGATCACGAAAGAACGAAAGAGAGCTGGGTATGGGTTTGTAGGGAAACCAATAAAGAGGAGCAGCAGGAGTGTACGAAAACCCCAATGAAATTTGAGAAAGGACGATTTGCTCTGAACGAGCAATAATCTGGAAGAAAAATTAGACTTCACACTCAAACACTCGCTTCAAAGGCGATCCACACAAATTTACTTCGAGTTTGATTCAACAAACAGGACCACCCCGTCCACACTCGGTGAACATATGGGGCTGCGGCGCTCAATACTATCGATGGTTTTCTAAAAAATGGATGTAGTTTTTATGATTGTTTTATGTGGTTTTCTAAAAAATGGATGTAATTTTTATGATGGTTTTATGGAGTTTTTTAGATTGTTTTATTTGTTGCTTTGTAATTCCCCTTCTCCCACTTCAGTTTTTTATAAATAGAACTGTCAATCAAATTGTTTTCTAGACTTAATTTTCATGATTTTCAAAAAAAAATCTTATTTTAGAAAAAAAAAAGGTTTAAAAAGAGATTTATAAATAAATATGTACATTTTTATTTATTTTATTCAAAAAAATTTATAAAGAAATCATTCTTTATGGGGCATGTATCATTCAGAAATAAATATGAAATAATTTATGTATGGTTATACAATATGAATGTATTTTAAATGTAAAAGGTAGTGTTGTATTTGTGATATCGGTGTTGTTATATTTTTTAATTCATATTTTATTAGAATGTTGTGGTTTTTTAATTTTTTTTATAATAAAAAATGAATTACATGTTTGAGGACTCCATTTGTTTATCCACCTAGAAAATTAATTCTTGGTGTATCGCTTGTAATAATTTATATAGAGAGATATATTTAAAGTGAACAAGAATTATCACAATTCTCATGGGACTATCTCTCAAATTACACTGAGCTCTTTTCCATGAAATATCATTCATTAAATTTGCTTGAAAACCCATGCAAAACTATTATCGCTATAAAAACCACACAAAACGAAAATGGAAATAACATATTATGGTGGTCAATAATTTATACAAATCGAATAAGAACTTAAAAAACAAAAAACAAAAATGAAGAGTCTTGGGATCGTAAAACATTAAAAAGGGATTGAATCGGTGTTTTAGTAACATTTTAAACCATTTTTATCAATTTAAAGTCACAACTCTTGTCATCGATTAAAGTATGGTGATTCATCCATGTTCTTCTATTCAATCAATTACTTTCGAATAAAAAAAATCAAGTAATGAACAATGTTGAGAATTTTCACAATGTTCGACACTCAATTTAAGTGATTAGTTGTTGGTGTGTAGTGAGTGGTGTTATACCCCACACTATGGTATTTCTTTTATCAAATCAACTAAAAAACACAAGCAAGACATCCATGAATTTTCAATTACAATATGTTCTCTTGAACACTAGTTGCATCTCTCACACAAGTACATTAAAATAATGGTTTGGGGTATTGGTCTCGCCCAAATTTATCCAAGATTTTAGGTTTAAGCGGTCACTTGTAGTTTAGCTTGGGTTGTCGAATCCTCAGAAACCTAAGAAGTAACCTACATACACGTACATCCTATGGATTTTTTTTTGCTATGAAGTGGTCAACTTAGGTTGCTTTTAGATGGTTTTAAATAAACGCTAAGAGACTTAAGTAAATTCAAATTAAAACAATGAGTTGATCACAAGTTATCACTCGGGGGTGGATTGAATGAAATTCTTTTTTTTAACGGTTTCAACTTCTTATATTCGAGATAGGTTTATTCAAGAAGATCAAACAACTTCATCACTTACTGGTTTAATACCAACAAACTATAATACTAATCACCTATACACTTGGATGGTCAAATTTAGGAGCATTCCAAGGTAAATGTTCGTATTAACACTTGAAGTATGTGACCTTAAAATTCAACAAGGGCGAAGAAGTTTCAAAATCATCAAATAAAAATCTCAATTAAAAGAGGTGATTAGAAATTAATGGGGTGATAAATAACACCTAATCCATCCCATTGCTACTCTCTTGGATCAACCCATAAGTGGGTTAGCCCTCCATTGATTCTATGGTTTCAATAGAAGCGGAAAGTAAACTCATGAGGGAGGAAATGAAGAAGTAAAAAAAACAATGAAATAACGATCACTCCACCGTTGTGTGATAATTTCACAAGATCTGGTGTGAATAAATTCACACCTTGACCAACGGTATCAAAGTGATATGAAGAAAAATAGAATAAGAGGAGAAGAAGAACTTTTATCAAGAAATAAAGTGAATTGAACAACTTACACGTGAAAGACAAACTTGAGACAACAAAATCGCAGCATAACATTACAATGAAAGAAAGCTCAAAAGATCCATAAATCCTCCAACACCACTGCCTTAAATAGGCATTTTTGGAGTCTTGGATCGAGACTCCAATAGTTAAAGTAATCTCACTTGAGTATGGCAAGCTTAGGGTGGTGGAAAGCTTGTGAAACTTAGACTTTTCCACTCTTGACCCGAGGTGGCAGCCAACTTGCATCCACCGAACAGACGCGTCTAAATGACCTTATAGATGGTCGAATTAGAGTGGTCCATAGAATAAGAAAACGGATCTCTGGATGTCTCATAACCGCGTGTAAAATTTCAGCTCAAATATAATTTTTGTTTTGTGAGATGTTATTAAAATGGTGGGCTGTTTTTCTGGGCCGCAGAATCTGACCCAGAATTTTATCTTCAACTTAGGCCGCTTGGAACTCCAGTCAAACATCATAATTAGCTTTGGCCACTGTTTAATGAAATGTTCCCCATGATGTCTTCTATCTTCAGTTAAATTTTCATAATTATTGGGCTTGGATATTGGCCGCTACATTAGTTTTAATGGGATGTTGTTCAGTTCACTTCACCCAGAATGTTGTTTGTTCAAGGCCAACTTTGGTGGTCTTCCAATATGAATCTTCAAGTACTAAAAAATTATTAATTTTTACCAATGTAATTATAAACCTGAAAATTAAATATGAAAATAAAATCAAGATCATTAGGTACTTTAAATGATGTTAAAAAATGTACCATGTAATAGTACATTTTAAGGAGTTACAATTATAATATGAAACAATGTTCAAAGTGTAAAATGCACTAAAATGGTGTTTATAAATAATAAAGAACATGAATATTATATATATTAAAAATGAATATTATCCTCATTCAGTGGCTAATCACACCCCCAACTTGAGTTTTGTTAGTCCCGAGCAAAATATATCTCAAAAATGTGAAATTCAAATTCTCTTTTCCAAAAACATTTTAATAAACAATGATCACCAAAAATCCTTATATCAAAAAACTGTAAAACCCATCAAAATATTTTAATAAAATATAGTTTCATAAGCAAATCTCAATCCCAATCCCATTCCTTTATTCAAATTCATTTCCATATTTCATCCAATATCAATTAAGCATGAGGATGTGTTGTGTATCACAATAGACACAGGGGGTTCATCTTTATTCAAGGGGGGAAATGATGGAAGCGCTGGGTGGAATCACATTTCAATATTAAGATGAGTATTCAATTTTTTTTGCAATACTTCCATGGTAATTGAAATTGCACTCAAAAGAGTCAACCCATGTGACGAGACTTTGCCGATGACTACCAGGCTCAAAGACCTTAGGGCACCAAGTGAAATCCACATACTCAGGCATCATCTCGAGTTAACTCAATTGAAAACAAAATCAAATTACCACAAATAGAGATAAAATTACTAACTCTGGGCTAGAAAAATATGGATTCACGATCCCCAAGTGCTGAAAGCCACACATTAGGTTATTTCATTGCTCTACGTGCAAATTTATTGTTTTTTTATTTTTATTTTTGAATATTGATATTAAAACTAAAATGATTAACAAACCTATATTATTTGTTTGGGGGACCCCATGAACTCAGACTAATACCCCACTATCCAAAGGACGTGTATTGTGATCTCTTTTTTTCTATTTGGATGAAAATATAAATGATGAAATTTCACATCAGACAACCACACTTTCCAAAATCTATGCTCATGAAATTATACATGGATTAAAATTAGAATCAGGGAATGCTAAATTATTTGATATTCAGTTTCAAAGTGTGCAATGTGTATTATCATGTTTAATGTTAAAGAAATTTTTCCTTCCACACATTTTTTATACACACAAAATTAATTAATTAATTTTCATTCTTTTCACCCCCCAACTTAGAATAACATTATCCCCAGTGTTTAAAGAAAATAAAATTGAGAAGGGGGTAGAGGTAGATGACAAGAATTCTAAAAGGAAATTTCAATATGAGGATCATAGAATGAATTCACTTGATGGTTAAATTTGAAGTTCTTGTTGCTCCAATATAGTCCTTTGATATCCATGTCACTTGTAGAGTTTCCTAGTGGAAAAAGGAAAAAACAAACAAACAAAAAAACAAAACAATATATATAGATATATATATTTATTCATATAATAAAAAAAGTAAAATATAATTATATATACAAAAATTATAGAATAAGGAAGAACTATAAGTCGTAGGTCAGTGGTAAGCACTCACCCCTGTCTCCCTTCAGTCCTGGGTTCGAGTCTTCGCGGCTTCGCCGGTTGTGATGGGGTTTGCCCCACGACCTACGATGTGTCCTTTTAATTTTTTTATATTTTTATTTTAACCTGTAAACACATAAAAATAAAATGAACTGATGATACATTGTCTTATTTTTAAATTTATGGGTAAGGTATTACTCAAGGATCACACCACGTGACACATATGAATATGGCGCTCCCCTTTCACACTCATCCATACTCATAATAGAAGAACATGTCAACAGTCTATTTTTTTAAATATCAAAATAATTCATTAATCCTATTTGAAAAATAAAGATGATTAAAAAATATTGGAAATATGAAAACCACGAGTTGCCTTTCGTGCAACGCTTTTGTTTAACGTCATTATCCTTACATGGATCCTAAATCTATTAATTTTTTCCTGGTTCATAGGTTGGATTAGTGAACTCAACCTCTATTTCCTGTTTATTGAACGATTCAATGAATGGTTTTAACCTATGACCATTAACCTTGAAAATGTGACCACTTATGGGATCCTGAATCTATACTACGCCATGGGGATACACATGATGAACTATGAAATGACTTGACCATCTAGACCTTAACTTTCCCGGGTGTAAATGAAGTTTTTAACTATATAAGAGCACGAATTTTCCCAACTCAAAATGTTTGAATTTGATATTCCTGGACTGGTAGACTTGAACTCTAGCTTTATTTATCCTTGAATTTTCATAAGACTCCATCCTAAGTTCCTCAAGTTCATTAAGATCTAATTTCCTCTCTATATGATGACATTCCTAGGATGGTTTTGAATGTTGTACGATATTCCCAAAGGGAATACAAGAGTTTCTCAGACCAATCTTTCCTAGAGGGATTGACATTTTTTTAAGAATTTGTTTAATCTCCCTATTCGCTAACTCAGCTTGACCATTAATTTGAGCATGGTATGTAGTGGAAACTTTATGAGAAATACCATACTTAGACATGAGTGAAGAGAATGAGAGGTTGTAGAAATGGGTTTTTTGATCACTGATTATAGCCCTAGGAATTCCAAATCGAGAAAATATATGCACTTTTAGAAATCAGATCACAACATGATGGTCATTGGACTTGGTGGGAATGGCCTAAACCCATTTAGATACATAATCAATAGCTAAGAGGATATAGAGGTATCCCCTAGAATTTGAGAAGGGTCCCATGAAATCAATTCCCCAACAATCAAATATTTCAACGATAAGAATGGGAGTGAGGTGAATTTGATTCCTTTTGGTAAGGGATCCTAATTGTTGACATTGAGGATAGCTTTGGCAAAATTGATAGGAATCCTTAGTGAGGTTAGGCTAGTAGAAACCACTTTGGAGGACCTTTGAAGTGGTTTTCTTTGTGGAAAAGTGGCCTCCACATGCCTATGTATGACATAATCTTAGAATGGACTCTTGCTCAGACTCAGGAACATATCTTCTAATGATTTGATTAAAACAAAACTTGAAGAGGTAAAGATCATCAAACACATAGTGTTTGACATCAGAAAGTAATTTCCTCTTAGCTTGGGTCCTAAGAAATTTTGGAATGTCACCCGTAACCAAGTGGTTTGCTATGTCAGTATACCATGGGCAATTACTCACATAATAGAGGTGTTCATCCAGAAATGAATCAGACACAGAAAGGTGATGTGAGTTGTCTTTTAATTTCATCCTTGAGAGGTGATCAACTACAAAATTTTCAACACCCTTTTTATCCTTAATGGTTAAATCAGACTCTTGAAGAAGAAATACCCACCTAATCAATCTAGCCTTGGCATCTTGTTTTTGGAAAAGGTATTTCAAGGTTGAATGGTTAGTGAAGATAATGATGGGTGATCCTAAGAGATGAGACCTGAATTTCTCTAAAGAAAAGACAACAGTAAGCAAATCTTTCTCAGTGGTGGTGTAGTTGATTTGTGCATCATTTAGGTATTTTCTTACATAAGCAATGACACATGGAGTTTTCTCACACCGTTGACCTAATACTGCTCCAACATCAAAGTCACTCGCATCACACATGAGTTCGAATGGAAGTTTCCAATTTGGAGCTTGCATGATAGGTGGAGAGACAAGAGCTGACTTGAGTGTAGAGAATTATTCCTCACATCTTTCTGTCCATAAAAATGGAGCATCTTTCACTAAAATAGCACAAAGTGGTCGATAAATAGAGCTAAAATTCATAATGAACCTTCTATAGAATCCTGCATGTCCTAATAAGGACCTCACTTCCTTAATAGTTTTAGGAGAGGGAAGGTGACGAATGATTTCAACCTTAGCTTTATCAACTTCAATCCCTTTACCAGATACTAGACGACCTAGAAAAATTCCTTCCTTTACCATGGAATGACATTTTTCCCAATTTAGGATGAAATTATTATCCTCACATCTTGACAAAACCCTTTCAATATTCAGAAGGCATCCCTCAAAAGTATTCCCAAAGATAGAGAATTCATCCATGAAGGCCTCTAAACAATCCCCCACCGTGTCTGAGAAGATTCCCATCATGCACCGCTGGAAGTTACCAGGGGAACTACATAACCCAAAGGGCATGCGTTTGAAGGAAAAAGTGTCGAATGGACAAGTGAAGGTTGTTTTCCCTTGATCTTCTAAGAAGAACTCAATTTGATTATACCCTGAGAATCCATCTAGGAAGCAATAGAATTGATGACCTGCCACTCGCTCAAGGACTTGATCAATAAAGGGCAAGGGGAAATGGTCTTTCTTGGTACAAGAGTTGAGATTCCTATAGTCAATACAGACTCTCCACCCACTACTGACCCTTATGGGGAGATGGTCACCATCCTCATTGGTGATCACAATAATTCCATCTTTCTTTGAGACAACTTGAATTGGACTTACCCACTCACTCTCAGCAATGAGGTAGATGATACCCGCTTTCAATAACTTAAGAAGTTCTTTCCTTACCACATCCATAAGATTTGGATTGAGTCTCCTTTGAGGCTGACGACGTGGTTTGGATTCAAATTCAAGAATAATCCTATGAGTTCCAATGAGTGGTCTAATCCCAGGAATATCAGATAGGGTCCATCCAATTACTTTCTTATGCTTTCTTAGGACATCTAGAAGCATCATCTCTTGATTGGATTCAAGAGAGGAAGAAAAGACAACAAGAAAGGCTTGATTGTCCACTAAGAACGCATACTTGAGTGATGAAGGCATGACCTTAAATTCGAGATCATATTGGCTATCACTTTCCAAGGAAGGATGGGACTTTGTATTGAACTCGGTTTCTTTATCCATATTTCTTAACAGAATTGGTTCCTTGTGAACAAAATTTTCATCCACTAAATTAGCCAAAGCAATGTCATGAATGGGTATGGACTCAATGTTATTGATTTCACCCATGATATCATTGATTGGTGATTCTATAAAATCATCAATAGAGCCATATGAAAGAGATTCAAGCCAATGAGACAAATTTACCTCACGTGAACAAAGAAAATCAATCTCTTCTTGACTTAAACATCTTTAAGTGATCCCTTGATGTTCCTCGAGTTCATTATCAACACTACCAATCCAATTAATATCATGTATCTATTCATCATCCCCAATTTGAGAGTTTTCATTGTAGATGTTCAAGTCTAGACTCATGTTTCCAAAGGTGATGGTCATGTTCCCATTTCGGACTTGGATAACAGAGTTAATTGTTACAAGGAAGGGACGACCGAGGATGATTGAGGTTTTCTCCCTAGGACCTAAGCTTGGGTGATTGTCAAGAACAATGAAGTCAGCTGGGTAAATGAAATTTTCAACTTTCACAAAAACATTCTTTAATATCCCCTTAGGAACTCGGACACCACGATCAACAAGTTGAAGAGTGACAGATGTGGGTTTGAGTTCTTTGAGCCCTAAATAACAATACATGGCATAAGTAATGAGGTTCACAATAGCTCCTAGATCACAAAGGGCTTTGACAACTTTGTTCTCTCCTAACTCAACATTGATGTATGGACATCCTAGATCTTTCAACTTTGGAGGAATGATCCCTTGAATGGTGGTACTCACATTAGCAACCAAAATGACTTGGTTTTTATGTGAAAATTTCCTTTCAAAAGTGCACAAGTCCTTAAGGTACTTTGATTAAGCAAGAATGGTTTGGATTGCATCGAGAAGTGGAATGTTCAACTTAACCTGAGAGAAGATTTCCCTCAAAGTTTCATTCAGTTCTGGTTTAGTTTTTCCTCTCATGCATTGAGGAAAGGGAGCAGGTTGTTTGATTTTTTGGTGAGGTTGTAGTTCCTTAACATTCTCATTGAGGTTTTCAGAATCTATGGGTGTTTTTTCATCATTTTCATGTGTTGTTAAAGCTTTTAATGGTTCTATAATGGCTTGTTCAAGTTTCTCAATAGATTTCCCACTTCTTAAAACAATTACTAATTTGAGTTGTTCGTGAGAGGTTTGTGTGTAACTATATTCTACCCTTAAATTTAGGGATAGTACCACCTGATTAGGCATGAGAGCCTTCCCGATTTTAATGGTTTGTAGTTCATGTTTAAGGGATGAGATTTCTGAGTTCATTTTCTCCATTTGTTTACAAAACTGCTCAAGGATTGGAAGAGGGATAGATTGAGTAGGGGCTTGTGATGGTTGGTTTATCCTAGGAGGATACTTTGGTTGTTGGATTGGTTATTGCATGGGTTGTTGGATGGTATGTTGGTATTGTACTGGTTGTGGTTGGAACTGGTTATGGTTTTGAAAATTTTGTGGAGGGTAGGGGTTTGGTCCTTATAGCTATCTAGGTTGTTGGTTGGGTTGTTGGTATTGGACTGGTTATGATTGGAACTGGTTATGGTTTTGAAAATTTTGTGGAGGGTAGAGGTTTAGTCCTTGTGGGCTGACTAGTTTGTTGGTTGGGTTGTTGGTTATCTTTCTAATGGAATCCTGGATGGTCATTGTACCTTGGATTGAAAGTGTTTTGGTACTGTGTCTTCTGAATGTTCAGATCAATGACCTTTACTGGGGGTCCTCCTAGAAAAACATCTTTAATGGAAGGGATGGTTGGGCATTTGTCAGTCTTGTGGTCATGTTTGTCACAAATTGTGCAAACATGGTCAACAATTTGAATTTTATGGACCTTCCTAAGATCAATCTCTCCGATCTTCCTAGTGAGTGCAACAAGTTTCACCCTAAGGCTTTACTCCTCTCTAAGTGTGTGAATTCCACCATATTTGGGTGGCTTCTCATAGTAAGGTTATGTTCCCCATGTTTGATTTTGTTCAGAAAGGCTTTCTAGATACTCGCAAGCACCATTTGGGGCTTTGTTTTTGAAAGTTCCATTACACGTCATGTCAATGAATTGTTTGTTCCCTAGACCCAATCCTTCATAGAAAATTTGAACTTGTTTTGAGATTGGAAATCCACGGTGAGGTACCATGTTGAGTGTGTATTTGAACCTTTCTCATGTTTCATAAAATGACTCTCCCTCTTTTTCAAAAAAAATTGGATGCTCTTTTTAAGTGCAATTGTTTTGTGGTGGGGAAAGTATTTTTTGCATAATTCTCTTTGTAATTGGTCCCAAGATTTTATGGATGGTGGTATCAAATTGTTTAGCCAATTTTTAGCTCAATCCTTTAAAAAAAGGAAATAACCTCATTTTAGTTTATTTTAGTTTATGTGGGGACACATGGTTTCTACAATGACATTGAACTCCTTAATGTGAAGGTAGGGAATCTCGGACTCAATTCCATGGAATGTGGGAAGGTGGTTTAGGACATGGGGGTTAAAGATGTAGTTTGCATATACTAGGGAATTGTGTATAATACATGAGGGGGCATTGGTCTAGGCAGGTGTGAGGTAGTCATTCATGGTTTGATCGATTGCATTCCCCAAGTTTGGGGCTGCCTCATTTGGATCTCCATTTTGGTTCCCACCCAGGTTTATAAGTTGATTTCTTTGAAGACCTTCCATTGAAATGGGCTCAATTTTTGACTCTAAAGTATTAGGAAGATTAGGATCTAATGAAAAGAGTTATCTTGGTGTACTTGACTCCCCAACCCTAGGACTATCCACCCTAACTAGACGGTTTGATTGGTCACGAGTGTAGGCAGACATGCGCCAAAAGAAAAAAAACGAGAAAGGGAAAAGATAAGAGAAATTGGATGAGAAAAGAAGAAATGAGGGTGAATAGAATGGGTGTTGAGATGACTTACTTGGGTCCCCGACAACAGTTCCAAAATTTTATCTCACCCAAATTTACCCAAGATTTTAGGTTTAAGCGGTCGCTTGTACTTCAAGTGTATAAGTGATTAGTATTATGGTTTTTTGGTATTAAACCAGTAAGTGATGAAGTTATTTGATCTTCTTGAATAAAAATATCAATTAAAAGAGGTGATTAGAAATTAATGGGGTGATAAATAACATCCAATGGTATCAAAGTGATATGAATAACAACAAAATAAGAGGAGAAGAAGAACTTTTATCAAGAAACTAAAGTGAATTGAACAACTTACATGTGAAAGACAAATTTGAGACAACAAAATCGCAACATAACATTACAATGAAAGAAATCTCATAAGATCCATAAATCCTACAACACCACTACCTTAAATAGTCATTTTGGGAGCCTTGGGTAGAGCCTCCAATAGTTAAAGTCACCCTACTTGAGTATGGTAGGCTTAGGGTGATGGAAAGCTTGTGGAACTTAGACTTCTCCACTCTTGACCCGAGGTGGCAGCCAACTTGTATTCACCGAACAGACGCATCTAAATTACCTTCTATATGGAAGAATTAGAGTGGGACATAGAATAAGAAAATGGATCTCCGGATGTCTACTAACCTCATGTAAAATTTCAGCCCAAATAGAATTTTTGTTTTTGAGATATTATTGAAACTGTGGGATGTTTTTCTGGGATGCAGAATTTGGCCCAGAATTTTATCTCCAACTTGGGCCTCCTGTAACTCCATTAAAACATCAAAATTAGATTTTTACACTATTTAATGAAATTTTATACATGATATATTATATCTTTAGTTCAATTTTAAGAATTATTGTACTTGGATATTGGCCTCTACATTAGTTTTATTGGGCTGCTGTCCAGTTCACTTCACCCAGAATGTTGTTTGTTCAAGGCTAACTTTGGTGGTCTTCCAATATGAATCTTCAAGTACTCCAAAAGTATGAATTGTTACCAATGTAATGAGAAACCTGAAAATTAAATATGAAAATAAAATCAATATCATTTGGTACTTTAAATGATGTTAAAAAATGTACCATGTAATAGTGCATTTTAAGAAGTAATTACAATTATAATATAAAATAATGTTCAAAGTGTAAAATGCACTAAATGGTGTTTATAAATAATAAAGCACATGAATATTATATATATTAAAAATGAATATTAGCTTAATTCAGTGGATAATCAAGTATGAAAAGGGTTAACAATATAATTAATGAAAGCAATGGGGGAAAAAATCAAATTTTCATCATCCTTTGATGAACATGTAATAATCTTCACGAGTGAAATAATCACCATATTAAACTGTTCACTGTAAGTATTTACTCAAGTGTTTTTTATTAATTAAATGTGAAGTGCACTCCATCTCAATTTACTCACAACAATATCCCATGACATCCTTTCAATCACATCAGCAATGACAAAACATGGTATTTATAAAGAAGCAAGGAAGTTTAGAATGCAAAATCTGCAATCATTAAGGTGGAACACGTTTCTTTAGTTTGTGTGATCAAAATTTATTATCAAATGTAACACAGTCACTCAAGTTATTGCATCAATCATAAAAGATCCCAACCACTTTTCTTTAGTGAATTAATAGTGTACATCCATCAAAAGTCATTCAGGAGTGAAGTGCCTTGTAGAGACAATCACACCCCAAAAATAATAAACTAACAGTCAAGATCCACAAAACATGGGCCTTAGTTAGTTGTCCCCATCTTCTTTAAACATCATTAGGTGCCATTTTTCAATGCTTATACTTTAAAGTTGTCCACGTGTTGTTCGCTCAAGGACATTTTGTGTCGTCACTACTAGATTTTCAAGTCTCTCACGCTAATATATTGTAATGGTTTTATAAACCCACTAGCAGAAACATACGATTCCACATCGGAATTCTAACGTTTGTTTTTTCAAAACCGACCTTACAATTGACACAGAGATATATTTAACATCGATTTATCTAAAACCAATGTTAAAGGTCTTCTAAATTTACTTTTGGTGGTGTTTTTTTAAAACAACTCCAAAAATCTTTTAAAAAGAACTTTCAACATCATTTCGTTTAAAAAATAAGTGTCATTGTTTTTTTTAACTTTTGGCGTCTGCTTTTATAAAAACCAATGCAGATTTTTTTTTATAAAAAATTTGATGTTGATTTTTTTAAAACTTTCAACATTGGTATTTATAAAAACCGATATTGAAAGTATTTTAAAAAAAACAAAACATTGAAATTTATTTGTTTATTTTAACTTTTGAGGTCAATTTTTATAAAAATCAATACTTAAATTATTATTTTTAAATGAAAACCTTGATTTTTTTTAACTTTCGGCATTGGTTTTGGTTAAAAACCGATGCCAAATATTTTTTTTAATTTAATTTTAGCTTTAATTAAAATCGATGTTAAAAGTGTTTTAAAAACACATTGTCGCATGAGATTCCTCTCATTCCTCCATCTTTCATTTTCCTGAAACCCTAACACCTACGACACTCGACGGTTAACCCATTTCATCTCGATCAATCTTCCTCGTTCAATTTGATTTTTGGATTCTTTGTTGTCGGTTTTATTATCCATTGCATATGTTTGTTCCAGGCGCAGCGGAAGCATGTGGTGGTGGGTGATATATTAAAATTTATTTTAACAATCGTTTTCTAAAACCATGAGTGAGGATCTTGCATGTCAAATTTATAATTAATTTATTTAATATCTAAAAAAATAAATACCTGGTCTTAGAAAATGTATTCATTGATGATTGTTGATCATCTGAAAAAACCCTTTCGGATTGCCTTCATTGCATTTCGAGGGTCTAATGATAGAATCCCTTTAGCAGTGATCCACATGTACTCCAATGATTCCCAAGAAACACCACTCGATCACTGGGTGCTAGCATGATTAATCAAATGTTTTGAATTGTTCATTCTTGATCTCCCATTCTTAGATTTTGAAAAAATATCTCTTGTTCTTCTCGTTTTTGAGAGAGAGGGAGAAGAGTCGAGATAGAATTCGTTGTATGCAACAATTAGTCATTCTCAATTTTTGGATGCAACACACAATAGAATAGTCGTCTATTTATAGAGTTAGGGTTTAGGTTAAAATATTATTTAATTACATGCCGATCATTAAATAACATTTAAAACCTTTAATAAACCTCACGCCACGTGATAATAATAATAATATTATTATTTTTTGGTGCACACCAACTTACACAATAACAAATATTATGTAACAATCATGTTAATTAGTATTTGTTACCAGACTCAGTCTTTGTTCATTCAAAATCCTCTAGCATTTATTGAATAATCGAATAAATATTTTATTCACAATTTAGCGAATAAATAAAATAAATATTTTATTCACAATCCAATAAATAAATATTATATATACATTTATGTAATTAAATAAATTATATATTAATAAACAAATAATTACTTATTATCTTATGAATATTAGCGATCAATAAAACTTGAATAAAATTATTCATCAGTATTGGGAATAATATTTACTCTAATAATTAAATTCAAATATAGTTTAATTGAGATCAACAGAAACACTTAGTGTGTGACCTTCTAGGATTCTTTCTCATTGTTATTAAGTGGGTTTACCTAAAGTCCAAGATTATTATCTAGTAATGGGTCAAGACACCAAAGATAAATAACTTAATGTCACAATGACAACAACCACATATGAACGCTCATTGTGTAATATAATCATTTTTTCCCAGTATCTCATCAAGCAGGTTGCACATCCGTGTCACCAACCTATATACTCGATACGTGTTTATTTGACTATCTGAAATAAACACATCGTTACACCATGATCATATAACTAGGGCGATAATTCCATTCCAATCAAAGAGCTGGGATGTCAGCTTTTATAAAGATAGATGAGACAAATCCCTCATCGACTTATCCATCAATGACATGTCAATTATAATGCACCTAACATATCCCACTTTGGCATGGACTGTTGTCATCATGATTTATGAAATATATCTAAGTACATGAGTTGTAACGTGAATTAATAATAATCTTAAAGTATAAGGATCATCACACATGCTCGCATATAGGAATATCCGATGACACCAAAACATGCAGAATTCCTATTGGCGGGTCTGTTCTCATAATCTCTCATCTTGGATATTACCAAGTGCGAACTTCATGAGAAGAAATATTATATGCTTATGAGTACTCACACCTGACATTCTATATACAATCTGTCCCATCATAGTACGTTATCCAACCATAGAAAATTATTTAAGAATATCATTATAACACATCAAAGTTTTCATCACAGTAGAGAACTGTTATAACCTTATAAATGCAATGTATACTCTAGGACATTATTACATTAGAGTCATACTGAACAATGATTAATATATAATAAGAAGTTTTATTAATATTCAATACATAAAATATACACTACTAGAAAAATGATCTATAGTCACGAACCCCTACCCACAATTTTATAGGCTTGTGACTATAACTTAATTTATAGCTAAAGTTTAATTAAATCTATGGATATATGGGTATTTGAAGCCACATTTTACTAAAAACGGTGGTAATAGGGTTGATTCAATCAGGAAAATTTCTTCCTCTCTGTGACCCCCTCCCATTACCCTCTCCTCTATGCGACCCTCCTCCCCCGACACTGTCCCTCTCAAGCTCTCCTCTCCCTAACCCTCCTCCCTCGACACCTCCCCTCACGACGCTGCCCCTCACTACCACCCAACGCGACCACCACACTGCGAGCTCTCCTCTCCATGACCCTTCTTCCCTGATGCTGCCACCAAACGCGACCACCCCACCTCCCCACCAATGCTTCTCTTAGGCGGCCTCCCCACCTCCTCCTCCAGTGTGCCTCTGATGCAGCCACCCCACATCCCGGTGATCCTCTTCCTCCTCACGGATCTCAGTCGGTCACATCTTCTAAATTTGCTTACCCAATGAAGGTATTTAGGGTTTTCATTGTCGAATTGACTAAATTAGTTCTTACTATTCTTCATTGTGAAACTTCTGTGTTTCATAATTAATTATGTGTCCTCACATTTCTTGTAGATTCGAATTCTAACTATTTATAAAATAAAAAAGTCTGATTCCCTTCAGTTAAAACTCCATGATAATTCTCTTAAAGATCACTAATTAATTCACGTGGGTGTTACATAACTCTATCTACAACTAGTAAAATTTAACCTTTAGAATAATTCAAATATATACATAATATAATTACCATATATATTTCTATAATGATTACATTTCTCATCCCTATACTCTGATAAACAATTCTATATTTATCCATAAAAATTGATATTTAAGTCAACTTTACATTATCTATAATAATCAACATTAAACACTTTGAATAATCCCTACAAATACATGTGATAGTGCCTTTAAAAATCCAACCATTAGAATTTTAATATAATTATTTTTTTCTAAATTATCTACCATAGACTACAATTTATAATCTATCAAAAAATGATAAACAATTCATCATCAACAATCCGAGAATACATGAGAGTATCATTATATGTATGTTTTCAACTCCCAAATCCATATGAACTAAACCTCAAAATCCCCCCGAACATAACTTCTAAATCTTTAACCTCTGAAACACCTTCATCGTAATATTTAAGAGTAGCTTCTCTGAATACATAAAGGTTAATCATTGTCATGTAAGAGTACTTTCCAATATATAAGAGTTCAAGCTTTTCTAAGTTTCTAAAGTCTTAAATCATATACAAGGGTCCTTCACTATGTAATATTCAAGATAAGTAATATATTTATTTGGAAAATTATCCAAATAATCTATCTTATATAAGGGTCCTTTAATATATAAGAGTAAATTACCTTTCAAAAAATCATTACATAATAGTTAACTCCGCTTTATTTGTAAAATTTTATACTTGACCAAATTTCTATCAATGTGACCATATGAAGGATTTACTCCAAACATAAGACTAAATTCTAAAAAAACTATAACACCTCAAGATTATGACTTTTCTAAATATTAAAACAGAAGGTTTCCTTCTAGAGCTTATTATCTTCGTAGACATTCCCATTGGATATAATTTACTAACAAAATCACTGAACAATTGGTACCATCTTTAAAAAAGTACTTCATCCATTTGATGGAACCAAATACTACAATTTCCCTTAATAAAAATTGGGGAAACACTATTTTATTTCAACTTTGCTAAACACCCTATATTGCTGTTGATGCACCGCACTATATAATTAACTAATTTATTTAGTAGAGTGTTCATTAGGTAATACATTGTATGATGGAATTATAGAAAAATGTGATTGTTTGACCTCATAATTTATAGACCTAGGTCATTTCATAATACATGATGGATTGCTATAAACTATAGCACATGAAACTCTTTAATCCTTACTCACTATACATACTCATTCCTGGGTTAAGGTGAATTAATGATTATAATTTGATTATTATTTAGATTCTCCCAATCATCATCCATTTTACTTGTCTTCTATTTTATGAAACTTATATGTCTATGAATTTCTGGAGTAATGGGATCCAATATTTCAGTTTTGACCAAGTTTTCCTTCATACAATAGATTTATTGAATTGATATTTTTGATATCCACCGAGAATAGATTTGATCATTGTTTTTTATTTATCTTGAGAATTTATTAATTATTCTTGGTCATATGTTCTTTCCTCCACAATGGCACAAAAATCAAATTGAGTATGTTGTTAATGCTCAATAGATTAATTATTTATATTTTTACAAAAAACTAGAATAGTTTAGAGAAGGGTCGATCCACGGTGATGGACATACAAATGTGTGCATGTGTGGAAAAGGAAATAAAGAAGAACACACAAAAAATAAATAAAAACATAGAAATAATTTTAGATGAGGAAAGTAATGATTGTGATAAATCAATACGGAATTAGGTGATAAACTCAATGAAGAACTACATACCATGAATAAATTACAAAAAGTTCAATTGATGAAATAAGAGAATTAAATTGGACGGTTTTATAAATATTTTCCATTATTTATGAACAAAAATCACTAAATACTAATAAAAAGTGGTTGATCGACTATGTCAATAGATCATCCTATGAGTGGGTGAATCTCAACACCCTTCATCTATAGAACTCATTTGATGGAAAAAATGATGAACACAACTTCCTCACTAAGACCAACTTGTAGTTTGATTCTAGTGTATGAAACTCATGTGCTAATAACGTGAAAGATTAATTCATAGATGATTTAGAAATTTAAAATTCAATTAGATCATGATCATTTATCCCTAACTCTCTATGATTTATAGGAAAATAAAACTAGAAATGAAATTGGTTTTGAGAGAAATATAGAGCAAAAGAAGGCATGAATGATGTAAATAAATTAACTGCACAAACCCAACCCCCCGATGAGGTTTTAGAAGATGATCATATCTGATTGAAAAACATTATAGAAATTCCTTATAATTAATATACAACTCCTTGCATTAAGTTTTCCTTAAACATACATTTTAGGTATTTCTTCAGGTTTCTCGATTCATGGGATCCATCTGTTAACCGTTCCCTCACCACTTGGACAAAATATGTTGATAATGTATTTAAATGGAGTATAATGGAAAAAATATCAAACTTTTCTCACACATAAAGGATGAATTTGGAAACATTTCATTAAGAGAAAACTCATGAGGTCTAATAGTTTATGAAATGTAATTATCCATTATAAGTAATTAATTTCCTTTGTTTTATATATTAAATTCTCAGAACAAAACATTGTTAGGGTCGATCAGTTTTACAATAAAGGATAGTTTCTAAACTTTTTTAATAACAAATGTTCCCAAAAAAAGTTCAATTTGGGTTATCATATTCTTTACCAATATATAATTTTTTTATATAATAGACATAGAAGATATATTCTACTAGAAAATTAAATTCCTTAGTGCAATTGAAAATGATTCTCTCCATTAATATATAAGGAGAGGCAATTAAAGTCTTCACAACATAAATAAAATCTTTAAAAAACAACCACCTAATGACTTACTAGATATTATGTTTGATTAATCTAAAGTTTTTGATCTCGACTAATACAAAAATCAATATAAAATTAACTTTAAACAATCAAGTGAAGTCAAAAAAATATAAATCTCTATAATTTATACATATGGATCATTTGAGATCAATTGATTTAACCCGAATTGGAGGGATAAACTATATGTATATCCTATATGATAACTATTCCCATTGATGTTGATTTTATTTATTTATAAAAAAATTATAGATACTATTAGTGTGTATTTTAATTTATATTAATTTGATCTAATTTATTTTTTTTATTTAAAATATAACTATAATTATGTTATTTTGCGTGTTATGCACCTTAGTTTTGAGAGGCGCGTGCTTCGCACCGCGCCTCGTGCCGAGTCTTCAAGCGGCCTCAACATCTTATTGCATTGTGCACCTTTGACAACTATGAAATCATCTATACACAAAATAATCACCAAAAAATTCTAATGGAAAAAATCTCCCCAATAGGAATAGTTATTAATGGCGCATGCCATGGAGCGCCATTGCCCATGGCTAGCATTAGAGACCATTGCGCCACGCAATGCTTGCACAATTGCCTAGTTGAGATGACACATTGTGGCATGTGCTATATTGCGCCATGGCGCAGTGTGGAGTTGTGTGCACCATTGCACCATCATAATTTTTTTTGTTTTTGTTTTTTACACCTTTTTGAACCGACCAACCCACCTCTATTAAAATAATTTATTTAAACACCATGTTGTAAGTCAAGTGATGCCCCACCTTCCTCCCCTGACTCTATGCGATGCATTGATCAGGCACCATGACCAAACACAACCAGAAAGTTTTTCACCTTCTCATTATCCTTCCCGTGATCGAATTGTAATGATTTGTTATTTGAATGCTTAATTGTAAATTATTAAAAATAGATTATTTTTCAAAATAAATTTTCACTGAAATTTATACATATTTTTTATATTTTAATATTTTAATCATTATCGATAATCTTACCATCTAACTTATTATTTGTTATTATTTAAATGTGATTATATGCCCTTTGTGCACCGCAAGTTAATATTGCCACATGTTGTGTGTTGTGTATGCACTTTTGCATTTGAGGCCCTTATCGCCATTATGTGCCATGCACCGTAAATAACCATGCCAATAGGGATCCCATAATTCAAGAACCATAATTATTTAATTAGAGAAACATATAAATTATGTAATGCATATGAAAAAAAGATTGAACTCAAAAACATATGATATCTCCTTAGAGTGTATACATGTATTATTTTACTTTCCATTTAAGATATTTGTTATGTTTTTTATAAACATGTTATTCATGATTAGTTTTTTATCTTACAAAACAATACATATCACATTAATTCATTTTCTAGATTAGTTATTTAATGAATGTTTATTTGTCTCAGGATGGATAGAAGTTGGATGTACAATATTGATCAGATCACTGATGATTTTCAGAAGGAGTTACGATATTTTTTGGACTTTGCATTCAAAAATGATTTAAATGGCAGATTGATCTGATGCCCATGTTTTGATTGTGTTGGAAGACCATGGTTAACATATGAGGAAGTGAGTTACCATATCACTAAAAATGGTTTAAAAAAAAATATCACATGTGGTGTCATAATAGAGAAAAATCTCAAGTGGAGAATGACATTGATTCAGCTGAAAGGATTGATATGGAAAAATTGATTTTTGATTGGTTTCCATTTATTTCTGAATCCAACTCCTCATGTATACCATTGTAAGAGGAAATGAATAACGAAACATAATTTTCATCAATTGACACTACGGGAAAAACAACCTTTTGTGACGGGTTATTTGTGACGGGATAATATCCCGTCGCAAATAGTCCAGTCCAGAGATTATTTGCGACGGGGGAGTCGTCCCGTAGCAAATACCTTGTTATTTGCGACGGGTTTTGGTGGCCTGTCGCAAAAAGTAATGCGCGGTTTGGCACGGGTTGCACGCCAAACCATGAGAAGCTTATTTGCGACGGGAGGAATATTCCCGTCACAAATAGTTCGTCGCTCTGAGGTATTTGCGACAGGTCCCGTCGCAAATACTCGATGACGGTAAATGGTTTTTTTGGGACGGGAAGGTTATTTGCGACGGGGGAATTTTCCCGTCGCAAATGGTTTGTCACTCGGAAGTTATTTGCGACGGGTCCCGTCGCAAATACCCGACGACGGTAAATAGGTTTTTGCGACGAGATGATGCCCCGTCGCAAAACGTGTGTCGACAGATACCTTTTGCGACGGGTCTCGTCGCAAATACCCTTTTAACCGCCGACAACAAATAATGCGGGCAAAGGTATTTGCGACGAGCCCCGTCGCAAAAGGTATCTGTTGCGACGGTAATCTCATCCCAAAAGGTCCCGTCGCAACTAATCTAACCTATATATACCCCCATCCGTTTTTTCAAATCCTCCTCTCAATTCTCACCTTCTCTCTCTCTCAACCCTATTTTCAGAGTGAGAATTTGTTTGAGTTAGTTTTTTTTGACAAAAAAGTTTTGAAGTCGTCTACATCAATAGAAGATCAAGTTTAAAGGTATTTATATTCTATTTATTTTAATATTTATTTTATTTTTTTATGTTAATTTTAATTATTTTTGATTAGTTTTAATTTAATTAGATTTAAATTGTTTGTTAATAGTAGTTACTTGTAATAATAAATTGAAAGTATTAGTACTAATTTTTAATAAATAGGAATAATTACTAATAAATAAGAATAATTCGTAATTATTAGGAATAATTAGAAATAATTAGAGATAATTAGGAATAAATATTTATAATTAGAAATAAATAGGAATAATTAGTAATAATTAGGAATAATTAGAAATTATTAGGAACAAATATTTATAATTAGCAATAAATATGAATAATTATAAATAAATAGGTATAATTAATAATGAATAGAATAATTTGTAATAATTAGAAATAAATAGTAATAATTAGGAATGAATAGTAATAAATAGGAATAAATTGTAATAAATAAGAATAATTAGTAATAAATAGGAATAATTAGTAATAAATAGGAATAAATAGTAATAAATAGGAATAATTAGGAATAAATAGGAATAATTAATAATAAATAGGAATAATTAGTAATAAATAGAAATAATTAGTAATAAATAGTAATAAATAGGAAGGAATAGTAATAAATAGTAATAAATAGTAATCAATAGGAATAAATAGTAATAAATAGGAATAATTGGTAATAAATAGGAATAATTATTAATAAATAGGAATAATTAATAATAAATAGGAATAATTAGTAATAAATAAAAATAATTAGAAATAAATAGGAATAATTACTAATAAATAGGAATAATTACTAATAAATAGGAATAATTACTAATAAATATGAATAATTATTAATAAATAGGAATAATTAATAATAAATACTAATAAATAGGAATAATTAGTAATAAATATGAATAGATACTAATAAATAGGAATAATTAGTAATAAATAGGAATAAATACTAATAAATAGGAATAAATACTAATAAATAGGAATAATTAGTAATAAATACGAATAATTAGCAATAAATAGGAATAATTAGCAATAAATAGGAATAATTAGC
This sequence comes from Viscum album, assembly GCA_963277665.1. NCBI lineage: Eukaryota > Viridiplantae > Streptophyta > Magnoliopsida > Santalales > Viscaceae > Viscum > Viscum album. Next base: position 1,109,210,887 of record OY728162.1, on the reverse strand, counting down.
AATAGATAGTAATAAATAGAAATAAATAGTAATAAATATAAATAATTAATAATAATTAGTAATAAATAGAAATAATTACTAATAATTAGAAATAATTAGTAATAATTAAGAATAATTAGGAATAATTAGGAATAATTAGGAATAATTAAGAATAATTAGGAATAATTAAGAATAATTAGAAATAATTAGGAATAATTAGGAATAATTAGGAATAAATAGGAATAATTAGGAATAAATGAGAATAAATATTTATAATTAGCAATAAATAGTAACAATTAGAAATAATTAGTAATAAATAGGAATAAATAATAACAAATAGGAATAAATAATAAGAAATACTAATAAATAGGAATAATTAGGAATAATTAGTAATAAATAAGAATAAATAGGAATAAATAAGAATAATTAGTAATAATTAGAAATAAATAGTAATAAATAGGAATAATTAGTAATAAATAGGAATAATTAGTAATAAATAGGAATAATTAATAATAAATAGGAATAATTAGTAATAAATAGGAATAATTAGTAGTAAATAGGAATAATTAGTAATAAATATGAATAATTTGAAATAGGAATAATTAGTAATAAATAGGAATAAATAGGAAAAATTAGTAATAAATATGAATAATTAGTTATAAATAGGAATAATTAGTAATAAATAGGAATAATTAGTAATAAATAAGAATAATTATTAATAAATAGGAATAATTAATAATAAATAAGAATAAATAATAATAAATACTAATAAATAGGAATAAATAATAATAAATACTAATAAATAGGAATAAATACTAATAAATATGAATAATTAGTAATAAATAGAAATAATTAGTAACAAATAGGAATAATTAGCAATAAATATGAATAATTAGTAATAAATATGAATAATTAGCAATAAATAGGAATAATTAGCAATAAATAGTAATAAATAGGAATAATTACGAATAGATATGGATAAATAGTAATAAATAGAAATATTTAGTAATAATTAAGAATAATTAGAAATAATTAAGAATAATTAGGAATAATTAGGAATAATTAGGAATAATTAGGAATAATTAGGAATAATTAGGAATAATTAGGAATAATTAGGGATAATTAGGAATAATTAGGAATAATTAAGAATAAATATTTATAATTAGCAATAAATAGTAATATTTAGAAATAAATAGTAATAAATAGAAATAATTAGTAATAAATAGGAATAAATAATAATAAATACTAATAAATTGGAATAATTAGGAATAAATAAAAATAATTAGAAATAAATAGTAATAATTAGTGAAAAATAGGAATAATTACTAATAAATAGGAATAATTAGTAACAAATAGGAAAAATTAGAAATAAATAGTAATAAATAGGAATAAATAGAAATAAATAAGAATAAATAGGAATAAATATGAATAAATAGGAATAAATAGGAATAAATTCTAATAACTTGTAATAACTTGGAACAATTTCTAGTGGATTGACGACACTCCTTTTGCTCGATGACTCTTCTGCTTTCAACTTTCACTGACTCAAAACATTATTAAAAGTATGCTTTTAAGTATGCACATCCAATCTCTTATGAACGAGTTTGAATATGCATTCGTAAGACCACATTTTTCATAATGTGTTCAGGCGGTGACAGTTGCAAGAAGATGATTCATCGACGAAAAGGGGGCTCTTTTATCCCACGCCCCACTTACTTGCATCTTTCTCACAGTGAAATCACAATGAAGAAACTACTTAGAGGTATGCTTATACATTCTCGTATGCACAAGAATGAATAAGCGTAGCTCCGAGAAGATTCTTCATTGTGATTTCAGTGTGAGAAAGATGCAAGTAAATGAGCCTTCAGACAAAAGAGTAGTCGTTAATCCACTGGAAATTATGTCGCCTAAATTTAATGGTAATTATTAAGAAGTAGTTGTAATTATTTATCTTCTTTTTTTAGATAGTGTTTTTATAATTTCAAATTATTCAAAAATAATGATGATTTATATTTTGTAGAAAAATATGGAACAAGGAAATCAATATCAGTCATTATTAGATGATCACGTTTGGATAAATTAGCGCAGAAATCCAAATGGTTCTGGTTTAAATCCTATATATATTGAGGGTGTTGAAGCTTTCTTATCATTTGCATCATCAAAACCAGAATATGTTTCAGAAGACACAATTAAGTGTCCTTGTAAAAAATGTGCTCTGAGAATGTTTGACACATTTGACAAGGTTGGAGGACATCTCTTGTGGTTTGGTTTTTAATAAGATTATGTTTTTTGGTATCAACATGGTGAACGCGGTTCTAGAGAAGATACCAATAACTTGATTCTAGATCTATCCCGGTTTCAAAATTTAGTACATGATGTTGGAGGTCTATCTGTTCAACAAACTGAAACTCAAGATGATAGTGATTTAACTTCTGAGTTGGCACCATCCGAATTTTATGAGTTGTTGAGGTTTGCTGAGGATGCATTATATCCAGGTTTCAAGATAAGCAAATTAGAAGCGGTTGCAAAATTTATGGCTATTAAATCAGATAATGCAATGTCAAACAACTATTTTGATCAGATATTTTTTTTTGGTTAAAACACTGTTACCTAAAGGAAATGTGTTACCTGCAAATTACTATGAGAGAAAGAGGCTGGTTCGTAATCTGGGCCTTAGTTATTAGAAGATTAATGCATGTCCAAATGATTTCATCTTATATTCTGGTGAAAATGAGTCATTGGATAGTTTTCCCACATGTGAACATTCGAGGTATAAAGAAGCTCAACCAGGGAAGTTTGGATCAATTCCAGTAAAATAGTTGAGATATTTCCCCCTTACACCCAGGTTGCAGCATTTATTTATGTCTCAGAATACATCGTCAATGATGTCATGACACAAAACCAAAATTTCAACTAATAAAAGCTTGAATCATCCATCTGACGGTGATTCATGGAAACATTTTGACCGTCTGCATCCGTATTTTGCTTTAGAAGGCTGAAATGTGCAATTGGGTATTTCTACTGATGGTTTCTGTTTGTTTGGTTCTTACGGTAGTTAGTATTCATGTTGACCTATCTTTATAACTCTGTACAATTTACCTCCATGGATATCGATGAAGGAGCCCTATATCTTTTTGACTCTATTATCCCAGGACATCCGAAAAAGAATATTGATGTTTATTTGAAGCCATTGATTGATGAGTTAAATGCATTGTGGAGTGATGGTGTTAATACATATGATGTTGCTGTGAAACAAAATTTCATATTAAATGTTGCATTGATGTGGACGATTAGTGACTTTCCGGCATATGACATGTTATCTGGCTGGAGTACACATGGTCCGAAATCATGTCCTTACTGTATGAAAGACAACAAAGCCTTTATGCTCATCAATGGAAAAAACCTTGCTATTATGACTGTCACCGAAGATTTATTCCAACCGATCATCCTTTTTGAAGGAATAAATCTCATTTTAGAAAAGGTACAATTGAAAGGGATAAACCTCCAAAGATGATCTCAGGTATAGAGTTAAAATCAGTTTTATTTTCATTACCTCCCATCACATTCGGGCCAACAGTAAACCAATAGAAAATTGATGGCTTTGGGAAATAATATAATTGGATACAACGAAGCATTTTTTGGGATCTTCCATATTGGTCTGATTTTTTGGTCCGCCACATGTTTGATGTCATGCATATTGAGAAAAACTATTTTGATAATTTATTTCATACAGTTTTGGATACACCAGGTAAGACCAAAGATACTGTAAATGCACAATCAGATCTTGCCCAAATTTGCAGGCGACCAGAACTTGATCTATTTGAAAATGTCAGATCACAGAGGTTAATAAAGCCAAAAGCAGCTTATACACTATCCAAAGAGAGTCGCTTATTATTTTGTCAGTGGATTGCAGATTTGAGACTTCTAGATGGTTGTGCTTCCAATTTGGGAAGATGTGTTAAGAATGGTTATATTAATGGATTAAAAAGTCATGATTGTCATGTTATAATGGAAAGACTCATGCCGATTGGATTTAGAGGTTTGTTTAATTCTATGATTTGGGATTCGATAACAGACATATCATATTTTTTTTAATACATTTGTGTAGCAAAAACAAACTACGATTCCCTAAGAAAACCAGAAGAAGATATTGAAAAAATTGAAGAAAAAAGTACGTAACAAAGCATCAGTTGAAGGCTCATTTGCTGAAGCTTATTTGCAGGAGGAAATTGCTTTTTTATGCTCTCATTATTTTGATTCTCAATATCCATCAAAACACAATCGCATGGGAAAAAACGAGGAGAATGTTAATGATGAAATGGACTATCAATTATTAGTTTTTAATCAGCCAAATCTTGGTTTTGGTGGAGTTCATGAATGGTGGATTTCAGATGATGAACATCACAGAGCTCATACATATGTTCTGCTCAACTGTGAAGAAATACCATCAATTGTGTTGTGAGTGCTTCTATCACTTATTCTATAATTTATGTTGTAGTATGTAAACTTATTTTATTTATAGGTTATATGATAATCATATAAAAAACAACTTCCACAAATTACAACAGCTTCTCTTGAAAAACGTAGACAAATTTTTTTTCCTCAATGGTTTCAAAAACTGGTAACATAAATTATTGATGGTTTAATATCAAATTCATTTATTATTTATCATATTGATAATTTTTTTTACAAATTTTCAGGTTTCTCAACATGCTGATAAAATTGATAAGCGACTGTGTATATTGAGTAACCCACCATCCAAAATGGTTAAATCTTATAATGCGTACGTGGTGAATGGTTTTCAATTTCATACATGTGCATATGGAGAATCACAAAAAACAATAAACAATAGAGTTTTCTTGAGAGGATCACATTATAGAGAAACTGAAGTTGACTTTTATGGCATTCTGGATGAAATTATCGAGCTGTGTTATCTAGGAAAAAATTACATAACGATGTTTAAATGTTGGTGGTTGGATACTGAGAGAGGCTTGTGTGTTCATCCGACTCATGGAATTGTCGATATTAAATATAAAAGTCTTCTTGTAGTAAATGAACCATTCTTACTAGATCAACAGACACATCAGATTTATTACGCAAAGTACTGTGCTCCTTCAAGATACTTAAGTGATTGGAAGAGCATAATAAAAATGAAATCTTGGGAAAATCAGTTTACTCAAACTGAATGTGGTTTCTCTGAAGTGGAAGGAATTGAAATTTTTCAAGAGACTGCTCAAAATCTATCCTTTTCACAAAGAGATGTGAATATCGATAATGACACCCCACAATTAAGGATTGATGATGACGAAGATGTTAATAATGTTACAAATGAATTTGAAATGACAAGAGATGAAGAAATTGAAAATCATATGGATATTGATGATGCTGAGGAGGAAGATGAAGACATTGACATGGATAACTACGAAGATGGACATTGACACATTTAAATGCTGGTTATAACCATAACTAATATATATCTATATATAATAGTTATTTTAAACTATCTTCTAACAACAATCATTTTGTGTTTCAGATGGATCCTGATATATTTTGCGAGTTGCATGAGGCTGATCTACCTTTGGATGAGGGGGATTTTAGATCATCTGACCCTCAACCTACTGACAGTTCAGGGGGTATGCGGAGGGGGCGCGGTCTTGCGCGACTGATGATTCCTGACCCTATCCCCGAGCGGCGTCCACGTATTGGCTTCGATCCACACGCACAGAGGTATGGTAACCTGTATATTTTAGTTAGATTTCATTAATTTATTTATATATATACTATTTTTTTGATCATTTATTCCTTTTTCACAGTTTTGCGCATGTAGCTATTGGACAGGGGAGCGCTATCTTGCACAATTTTTTTTCTCAGTCATGGATCACATGGGAACAGATTCCCGTTGATGTGTGGTGCGACATGTTTGATCATTGGCTGGTACGTAAATAAAGAATATTTATTTTGAAATTTATTTTATTAATAAATTTATATTATAAATTATTTGTAGGGTTTATGGTATCTCATCGTTGATAGCATGCGTGACACTATCCACGCGGCATGACAGGTGTCTATGCATGACCGTTTCCGTCAGTTTTTGCACAATTTGAGAAGAACAACCATTAAGAAAGCAGGAGTGACAAAATTTGATGAGTCCTGTAGATCCCACCGACTAGAGTACATTTCATCTCACGTTTGAGATGGATTATGTTTACACTAGTTGGGTGGTAGATTTCAGAGGAGATATTTAGTTGGACGACAGAATCGGGGGAGACAGAAGGTGACGCATCGAGCTGATAGCCATACATTTAGTATGCATAGAGAGCATCTGGTAAGTATATATTTTAAATATTTTATATAACTTTAGATATAAATAGTTTATTTTATATTTCTGTAGGTAGTCGAGCATCTCGATATTACGAAGTTCGACGTTTATCGGAGGATGTACAGTGATCCAGCCACTGGAGAGATTAGAGGTGATCGCCAACGTCAGATTGTGGTTAATATTATTTTTTTCTATTTTTTATTAACTACATATAATATTTTCACCATTTTAATTTCAAATTGGAATTGAAGGAGTCATATGAGGCTGTGACCTCTCAGACATAGGCTAAGAGTCAGGATGAGACGACTGAGCAGACCAGTGCCCACCATTTCGATGAGGCGTCATGGATGCAGGCGACTCAGTATGGATTTGAGAAGGATCGAGTAGTTGGTATCAACTCTCATTTGACTCTTGGTACTTATTATGGTACTGCTGCGATGTCGACGTCCAGCTCGAGAGGAGCTTGTGGAGAGACATCATCTTTTTCCCCATAGTATCAGGAGCAGTTGTGAACTCAGGCTGAGCTTATAGAGAGTTTGTAGAAGCAGCATGAAGAGATGTGTCGGCGGCGACAGCAGCAGCAGCAGCAGCACGAGGAGGAGATGTGTCGATGGGAGCAGCAGCGACAACAGCAGCATCACGAGTAGATGAAGTACATGTTCCATATGACTCACAGTTTAGGGATGAAGTTTCCTCCACCATCTCCTCCACCTCCTCCAGCAGACGACCCCCAGTGATTTGTTTTTTATGTTAAAAAAATTTGAATTCAAGATTTGTAGTAATATGAACTATTTACAGTTTTTGTCTTTTATATTGGTGCAAATATTGTATATTTTTTTTTATTTTTAATACTTTATTATTTATTATTAGTATTATATTTTTTAATATTTGTTTATTTTACTACTAATAATAATATTTTATGATTTTTTAATATTTTTTTGTAAATATTGAGAATTTTAATAATTTTTTATTTTTTTATTATTTTAATAATATTAATATTAATTTCTTATTAATCATAATTTTATTAAATATATTTTTTTAATATTATATTTTTTAATGTTTGTTTATTTTACTAATAGTAATATTTTTTATATTTTTTATTATTTTAATAATAATAATATAATTTTTTCATTAATCATAATTTTATTATTTTTTTATTATGATTAGTATTTGCGACGAGACCTTTTGTGACGGGATCCCATCACAAACAATCTAAATATAATTTTTTATAAATAGTATTTGTGACAGGGCGCCGGGTCTGTCGCAAAATGTTTTTATATATATAATGTATATAATCGGACAATTATTTGCGACAAGAAAATTTCCCATCACAAATAGTATTTGCGACGGGCCCGTCATAAATGGTTGATTGATATATAATCGGATGCTTATTTGCGACGAATAAAAACCCATCATAAATACCAATTTTTGCGATGGGCCCATCGCAAATAAATGTATTTGCGATGCCGTTTTATGCAACGGGCTATTTCCGACGGGTCCCCGTCGCTAAAGGCTATTTGCGACGGGCCCCCGTCGCTAAAGGCTATTTGCGACGGGATCCCATCGCAAATAGACCGTCACAAATATATATAATTCTAGTAGTGTGATCAGAATGATGACGTTGAGAGTGTTTGAAATCTGATGGGAGATGAGAATACCTCAGTATACCAAGCATGTGAAAAAATGAGTAAACTTGAGTTTTTAATGTGATTATATCATTAGAAAGCAATGTATGGATTTAGTAATATTATGGTTGACTATCTTCTTAAATTTATTAAAGATTTACTACCCGATGATGCATGTATTCCAAAAAATGATTACATGGCATCAAAGTTGGTTAAAAATTTTGAATTTTTATCTAATAAGATTCATTATTTCCCCAAAGATTGTTGTCTATTTTGGAAGAAAAATGTAGAGTTAAGTTAGTCCAAACAATGTGTTACATCAAGGTGGAAGACTAATAAAGATGGAACTTAATCTTGCATACCAGAGAAAGTGATGTGACACTTCCCTTTAATTATTAGGCTTAAAAAACTTTTCATATCAGAATAAATGGCAAGGAATATGTGATGGAATGAAGATGAAAGAAATAAGTATGATAATGAAATAGTTCATCCTGTAGATGGGTTAGCTTGGAAGAAAATTGATAGGTTACATCTTGATTTAGTAGTTGACCCATGAAATGTTAGATTGGGATTATCCTATGATGGTTTCAACCCATTTCTCCAAATTCATACTGCACACAGTACTTATCCTGTTTTCACCCACATTTATAACTTTCCTTCATGGATGTGTATGAAGAAGCTATTTACTATCATGATTATATTGATATCTAGACCTAGTGATCCTAGAAATGATATTGAAATATACTCGAATCCATTAATATATTAGTTAAAGGATATTTGGATTGTTGGTGCGTAAGGGTATAATGCATTCAGGAAGGAGTACTTTATGTTTCGTGCTACTTTATTATGGGTGATAGATGATTTCCCTACTTACAAAATGATGTTTGGTTGGAGTACAAAAGAAAAAATATCCTTCCCTATTTTTATGAAAAATACATGTTCCCAGATATTAAAGTTTTGATGAACTTCAAGCTCCATAGGGAATCGACGATTTCTACCAATGGATCATCCATACAGGAAAAACCAGAGACAATTCAATAATGCAGTCAAGATAGATAAATCACTTCAATGAATATCAGTGAATGATATTGTTAAATAACTTGATGGTTTGAATTATGTTCTTGGAAAAAGTCAATCAAATACCAGAAAGAGAAATCATATTAATTCAAATTCCAACAGCAAATGGAGAAAGGAAAGTATATTATTTGAGATTTCGTATTGGTCATCGAATTTATTACCTAATTGTTTGGATGTAATGCATATTGATAAAAGCATTTGTGAGATGTTACTTGCTACTCTTTTAAATGTAAAAGGCAAAAAAAAGATGATTTGCAACCATGTCATGATTTGATGGATTGGGGTATAATAGAAACACTTCAACTTGAGTTAATTGGTCAAAATAAGTGGAAAGTCCATTTTTCTATCATTTTATGACAAATGCGGAGAAAAAACAATTTTTTTTAGGTCTTGGAAAGTTTAAAGGTTCTAAATGGTTATTCAAGTAACATTTCTAAAAGGGTGAATACACAATATGTGAAACTAAAATCTATTAAAACCCATGATTACCATGTCTTGTTACATGAGTTGATTCCCATTTCCATTCAACATTTACTTTCACATAATTTTAGAGTTGTTATGATTAAGTTATGCCATTTTTATTGAGACCTTTGTGCCAAAAGACCGAGTATAAGTGTTATTTAGAAATTGCAGAGAGATGCACTGATTATTTTTTACGACTTGGAGAAAATTTTCCCATCATCACTTTTCGTATGTATGTTACATCTAACTGTTCATATTCCCACAAAAGTTATTTTTGGTAGTCTTGTTTCGATTCGGTGGATGTATTCGATAGAAAGAATGATGTTTACATTGAAATCTTATGTGAGATATAAATATCATCCCGAAGGCTCTATTATGAAAGGCTATTTAGCACAAGAATGCATGGATTTCTATTCATCATACTTGGATAACATCACTACGAGGTCTAATCAACTAATGATAATGAAAGATGAGCAATATGATCCCATTTAGCATGCATTTCCTTCACTACCTCAAATAGGAGGGATATCTGGATCGTACTCATTGTGTACTTTAAGCAGGGAAGAGTGGGAAATGACTCATCATACAACATTATTCAACTGTGGTGTGCATGATGATTACATTAAGTAAGTAAACTAATAAATATGCATTTTTTTCATTGTGTGATTTATTCATATATTCTTACATTTTAAATCTTTCATATTTATAGATAACATTTAAAAATTATAAAAATGAGACATATTTCTCTATCTATTAAGAGGAAGGAAAAATTACACATCAAAGAATTTACTATTTGGTTAAAGTCAAAAGTAAAAGATTTTTTTTCTCATAACATAATCATATATATCTATTCAATATTCAATGTTGGTATATTTCAGGTTTTAAATTTACTAATGAATGATGTATCAGATGAAATAAGAGAATTTTACTTTGGTCCAAATAATGTGGTACGTGATTGTAAGGCAATGATTGTCAATGGATTTAAATTAATTATAAATAGTTGTGAAAAAAAGTCAATGCAACATGATGGTGTCACAAAAAGTGCCATAACATATTGTTATATGAGTGCATCAGACAAGAAAACTCAATCAGAAAATATATCATATTATAGGGTTTTCGAAAGAATCATTTTATTAGATTTCTATGCACATGATCATGTCACAATGATGAAATGTAAGTGGTTTGATTCAATGACATGGAAAAGTATGCATATAGATAAATTTGGATTTAGAGTGATTGATATGAACCTCCAGCTTCATAATGATGAACCTTATATTCCCACATCACAAACTAGACACATGTTTTATGTAACTGAACCATTAAAACAACAATTTGGTGTTATTTTTGACGTCATTCCTAGACATAATTTTTATGAAGTCATGGATGATAATGATGTCATAGATTAACCTATTAGTATTTATTTGAACGTTTCATTTAATGACATAAATGATTCAATTGTTAGAATAGATTGTGAACTAGAAATTGTCACAGAGCACACATAGCATTGTCACATTTTTAAGCATTTACATGATATTATTGTAATATTGTATGTGTTTTTTTAACTTTCACACATGATATCAAATTAACTAGTATTTCCCCCATGCAATTTCATGAGATATGATATATTTTTTAAAATAACATTTTGATTAAGAATTAAAAATATCAAACATTAGACTATACATAATACTTTTTGAAATGAAATACTATTTTTTTATGTTCCAAGAATATTCTTTTTGACAAAAAGTAAAGTCTATATATATTACTAAAAATGTACAGGTCATGTTCACAAGATTCAATCTAACTTCTTCATATATGGGTGGTTATAGAAGACTATAAACTACTAAACCTAGGAATTTCTATATCTTAAATAATTAATTAGTTTCAAACAGCTCAAATACCAACATTCACTAGTTCCAATTCTATGAGTGAACCAAACCTCAAAATACAAAATTCCACAATATGGTATTTTTACATAGCATGCTTAAAGAAAGATCTAGGATATTACAACCCAATTTATTTCCTTTAGACATAACTGTTATAACTACTTATAGTTTCTTCCAAAACTCCTTCGTATAACTTCTTGGTCCTTATATGGAAGTCTCACCACAACATCATTATAATCAAAGACATCTCAAAAGTTATCCAAAGGATTTTTTCCAACAGTCTTGGCATGTGATAACCCATCATTTTGGTATAAAACCAATATAGGTATAGTATATTTGTATTGTATCCTGGCCAGTGTATCATAAACCAGTGGGGATGTATGTTTTTTTATTTCCCCCTGTGAATGCACTTTCATATATTCTATAGACCTATACTAAGGATATATTGATGGTGTCTAATTGGTTTTTTACTTGCACTTTACACGGTCACATCGATGTGTGTCCATAATTTATTATTAGGTATCCATCCAAGGAAAAGGGCCCTATGTTGGGATATCGAGTAGGTAGAACTAGTCATAATTAGAGGATATTTCAGGATTCTCTCTAGTAAATTTTCCTAAATTGACTATTTTTTTAAAACTGAAGAACAACAAGTTGTCCACCCATCCCTTGAAAAATATTTAGTGGGAAACATTGAATCTTCTCTTAAATCACATGGAAAACCTATTATTTTTTGAAGAAAATATTTCTTTTACTATTGAAAACAAAGCTAATATGAGTTGAAAACATGCTCATTTCAGTGAATATTCCTCTACTAATTCATGTTTTGAACCTTCCAAACCATCCCATGTTTTTACCTCTGTTCCTACCCTTGTAGTTCTTTTGCTTTCCAAAGTGTGAAATTTGCTTATATTTATTGTTGAAAAATGTTGTTTTTTCACCGCATTGTTGTCATCCTTGTTGTATGAACATGTTGTTTGCTGGACTTATGACTTAAAATCATTATAATCAACCCATAGGGAATCAATTTTCTAAAAACTGACCTTAAATGAACCAAACCAACCATGAACCAACAATTTATAACAACCCTCCACCTAATAACTTCAACTGAAACAAATTTAACCAAGACAACCAAAATCTAAGTAACATTAACCAAGGAAATTCCAATAATTCTAATGGGGTATCATCATCTAGAAAACCATGGGAAAATTCTCTTGAGAATCAAAATTATTCCATTAAAAATCTATGAAATGATAATAAAAACTTATAAAACCAATTAGGATAAATGAATTCTCAATCAAGTCAGATAAAACACTTCATTCAAAACTTAAATTAAAAATCACCTTCACAACCACTTCTAAATCCTAAAGGTAATGTGAATGCAATCAAACATAGTTATGGAAAGTTATTAATTAAACCTAAAATATTTGTTAAAAATTATTAAATTGGTAAAAAAATCTGATAATATTAAAACTGAAGAAAAAAAAGTTTTCCACCCATCCCTTGAAAAATATTTAGTGGGAAGCAGTGAATATTCTCTTAAAGCACATGGAAAACCACCTATTTTTAAAGAAAACATTACTGTTCCTATTGAAAACCAAACCATTCTAAGTGGAAAACCTGCTCATTTCAGTGATTTTTCCTATACTAATTCATGTTTTAAACCTACCAAATTATCCCCTATTCTAAACTTTATTCCTTCCCATGTAGTTCCTTTTCCTTAAGCTTTAAACAAGTCTAAAAATCTCACTGAACTTGAACCTAATTTTCTTGATATTTTTAAGAAAATTGAGTTAAATATTCCATTGATTAAGGTTGTGAAGAAAATCCCTAAACATGCTAAGTTTTTAAAGGAAAATTACACTAATCAGAGAAAGATCAAAGTGGTTCAAAATGTATCTCATTATTTTATGTTACAGCTATATTATTTAACATTTTCATTATTTTTATTTATCTTAAAATATTATTTTAAATTTCCATGTCAAAATTTCTAATTATAATGATGTTAAGAGAATAAGAATATAGAGATATGAACAACACATTAGTGATTTAGGCATGTCTCCTTTATCCACCATTGTAAGTACAATTTATGTTTGAATATTATGTTATTTCATATTATTTATCTTGTTTTCATTCATTTTATTTTATCATCTATGTTATTTTAGGCTACATCATCGAGGAGATGGTTGGATTATGCTGCAGAGGCTGATAGTATGGCGGGGGGTACTACTACTATCGATTTTACAGTTCAACCTACCTCTATGCCACTTCAGTTATCTGAAGGTCATTTATTTTAGCCTCCCTTCATCCCAATTCAGTCACCAGGAGTTCATGCTCTGATTATTTTATCTATATATTTTCCATACCCACCGTTTTCATATCCCTTTCCACCTGCATCCACATAGGATAATAGTTATGAGGCTCCCATCCCTCATTATTACCCATTCCCACCATCCATTGTATAGGGCATCACTCCCTCATATATCCCACCGCCATATCCATATCCATATCCACCCTCATGTGCACAGGGTTATCTATCAGATTTTCTCCCTCCATCAGTACACTTATCATTATTGACTATACAGAGTACTCCTACTATAAATATCCCACCTACCACAGAGGCTACTCACCCACCTTTAGATACAACACTTCAGGGGTCAGCATATCCCCCATCTACTATTATGTGTTTAAATATTACTAATAGTTATTAATGATAAATTCACATATATTATTTTCCTTTAATAATTATTTTTAATGATTAGCTACAACCTCCACCATATGATGAGGTTGTACAAAAATGTGAGAGGTCTGGAATCAACACATGCAAATCATGGTTCAATACAATGAGGACAGTGCTATAATTGAAAAAATGTTAAGGAATGTAAAAGTTTTATGGGAAAACTTTCTAAATATAACAATATCATTCCGGTTCAACCAATAAGTTGGAGAGAAGTCAGATAACAAATAAAGAACAATGTCTGGGTAGATATTTGGGTATGTAATGTTAATCAACTTATATATATATATATATATATATATATATATATATATTAATTTTTAATATTTTCTTAACAAATATTTTTTCCAATGTAGCTTCGATATAATTTTCCTAATGGAAAAAATTACAAGGTTGTAGGGTTAATGGAATTAGGTGATATGTGGTGAGCATACAAGCATGACTTGTATGTTGGTTAGAAAGAGATAGTTAATACGGAGCTTGAAGAAATAATGATAATTCATGATTACCTAATATCACAATACTAAGAGATGATCGACTATTGGAAGAGCCTAAAGTTTAAGGTATTAGTTAAATTTATATATATAATCATTTATTTATTTGAAAATGATTTTTAAAGTATAAATTAATTATTTTATTTATATTAATGGAATTATATAATTTCTTATTTATAGGATAAATCATATAGAAATAAAATAAATAAGAGTGCAATGAAATACATTCACACTCTTATACACACTTCACTCCCAGATCATGAGCAAGAACAGGTAATTTAACATTTAAAACATTCAAATGAGCTTCCATTTTGCATTTATGATTTATGGATTATACAAAAAATCCAATCTTTTATGCCTAAATATTTTGTAGTACCAACAATTGCCTATAAATAATGTCCTTTTTAATTTTTAGTGTTATGATTTTATAGATTGGAGAGAATTCTATTGTTGAGCATTCACTTCAGCTGGTTGGGCCTCTTTTGGGGAACTAGAAATCAATATCCTTCTAATACCACCTATAGCCCCAAAAAAGTTCAATATCCTAAGAGGGGTGGAGGTCAATCAGGTTTAATCTATTTTATTCTATCCTTACCATCAATATTTTCATTTTATTTTCAAGAATTATTTATCTCCCTAAAAATTTTTATGAAGAATTTAATAAGTAAAATAAATATAAATGAGAAAATTGCATTGTTCTTAGTGACTATAACATAGGAATCCATTAATTATGCCAACCATATTCTAGAAAATTTCATAAGGATATATGATAATATAATGTAAATTTATAAGCATGAGTGTTTAGAGACTGGAAATGTGGGTGATACTACCACTTAAAGGAAAAAAATAAACTCTCCGAGTTAATCCTAGATGATATCTATGACCATATTTTTGATGACCCGCCAAACAAAAATATTGAATAAGCCTAGAGATCCATCAGTCCTTCAAGCACTATAAAGTTTTAGACAGTTAACAATGCCTCTGATCTCTTCCTCTATAGTAATTTCATCAATTATATTATTAAGTTAGTAATCAATTGAAAAATGCCTATTATTAAAAAATGAGACATCTACACCCTCTCATATATATCAAATCTAATCCACCCATAAATAAAATAAAATAGAGGAGATATAAGTGACAAAAAAAGGCTTGGTGACCTCAATATCATTGATATATAAACCATCTTCAAGTTTCATATTGAGGGTCATAATAAATTTCATCTCATTGATATAATTATTGAATAAACCTATATTCCTATCATGATATTTTATCAATAAAGACCATGTTTTTTCATGAATAATCCTCTCTTCCTTTGAAAATATTTCAACTAGTAATATCTGTTTGTTAGAAAGAATCAATAATTTTTCACCATCAAATGTATACTGATGTATAGTGTTGAACTGATTAACATCTAACTTGAATTAATTAAATAAATTTCTTCTTTAAATTCAACTCATGGTTCTTATTAATATATTATATGAATAGAATAAAAACAAACATGCATGTATGTATTTCATGATTTCACTTATTACCCATACTATTTTAGGAAAATTATTCCTAATATTTTAGCATCTAATGAGAACACTTACATGTCACATGGTGTATAATTCTAATTTATTTTAAAGGACCAATATGAGTTGTTATCCAAAGAAACCCAAAACAATATCTCTTTAACCCAACTCTAGTAAAATCACTATTAAGCGTTATTTTTTTGGAATTTTATGGTAATATTTTCATGATATAGTATCAATAATTATTTAATGAAGAACTTATTCAAATAAGGGTAGTGTCTTTGATGAAATCAAATGCTTACAATTTCTACATTAGGGAATTATTTTTTTTAAATATTGTACTTTAATTCTTATCACTTTTTTATTTTTTACAAATTTTAAATAATTCAAAGATGAATTGATCTAAAATGTGTTGAAATGTATGTTGGAATCATCTATAAAATTCTATTAGTTGTTGCTACTATATTTAATTATTGGTTTACTTAATCCAAGTCATTGTGTATTGATTTATGATCATATTTAATGGAATTTTGAACCTATAATGTTTTACCTTGCATCTATTTTTTTTTCTTTTGTGTTAATGATGTTAAGTAGTGTATAACTAAAAACATTTTGTTTTCTCTTATTTTATCTAATGATTGATTATTGTTTAGAATATTTTCTTTGAATTTATCTTAACACATTGAATATTATTTTTCATTACAAACCTTTTTGAACCATACAAATTTCCATGTTTCTCCCACATTTAAAGATAAATATTAAGGGCAATGTTGGGTTTTAAGTGTTGGTGTGGGGTCTTTAAATTTTCTAATAATTACTTAAATTTTGTATACATCAAAATAACCTAACATTTTACATAATTGATTGTTATTTAACTTCATAATAATTTCATAGGTTTCTGTATTTGGTGTATCTCCACCTTACTTTAAGTAGGCATTGTCTAACACTCAATCTTCGTCTGATTTGGATTTCATCCTTGTTATTATCGAGATCCTGGGAGATAATAAATCTTTGGATCTCACTGAAGATATTCTGTTGTTTTCCATTTCAATTTCAGAACTCTCATCTATTACATAGTAGCATATTTGGTCACCTTTATATATGTTCAAGAGGGTTCAACCCAACCTCATTTCATTTTTAAATTTTATTACATTGTTGGATATATCTTCTCCAACTATAATTTATGTGCTTTATCATCACTCCTTCTGAATCCATCTCCTCTAAAGAGAGGATTTCAAGGATTATTGGGTGCTGGAGTCTCAATATTATGGTTCCTATAGGGTAATCATGTTTTATTGGTTGATGAAGATTCATAAGGTGCATAATCCTTTGATGGTGGTGGTTTGTCTTCATCTTCTAGGGCATACCCTTCCATTCAACAACCATGTTAGACTACCTATCACATCAATATTCCCATCGTATTCAACTATTGGAAAGGTTAATGATCTCATTTTGGAAAAAGATCTTTATTACTTATAAGGTGACCATTTTCAATTCATGTCACCTTCAGGGAATATGGTCTTTGTGTATAGGATTAAGAGTTCTATTCTAGGTGTGGTTGGGTTTTTGGGGATAAGGATACTGTGAAAACCTCCTAGGAGGGGTTTCCTCTTTTAGGTTTGTTTGTGGTAGTTGAGTAGTTTATCTCTATTATTCTAACCCCTATTAATGGTCTCTATTAATAGCCATCCTAATAAGGGATATGTGGCCATGCATATTATATCATCTCTTCATATTTAATTTCCTTCTTCTTATGGGGATGATTTTTATATTCTAGATCCTGAAGTGGGTGAGTTAGGTAGTGTTTAGTATCCATATCCATTTAAATTGGAATTCTAATTGATAAATCAATATCAAATAGAAAATTTCACAGAATCCAGTTGATCCCAGAAATCTAAATCCAAACCTAGACCTAAGTATTAATAGAAATGATTGAATTGAATTTTTGATCCTATTATTTAATAAAAAAGAAAACAAGATTTACTTGAATATAAACATACCCCCATGCTATCTGCTTGATATCATTATGTTGTGGGTAATTTCATCATGTTGTTCCCCTACTTGAATGTATTAGTTTTTATAAGAGAATGCTAATAATTTTCCTAGGATCCTTGATAATTAATTATTTATGAAATTATTACTTTAGACATATAATAACCAATGTTATTTATATTTAGATAAATATCTCACTATGAATTACAAATTAAGGGTGCATTATGGCATTAGGAAATCAATAATTTCATTATTATTTACATTTCTAAAGTGATTATAAAATGAATAAATTTTTAGAAATATCACTTATTTCATCGAATTCCTCCAAGCACCAGTTGAAAAGTTGTGTTCATTTAGATATCCTTAGTTGTTTATATATTGGGTTTGTCTGTTAACATTAAAAAATTAACCTCATTGTGATCCAAGATGATTTCTCTTCTTCTCTATAATTTTTATATTTTATATTAATTTTCCATATTTTGGGAGAATTTGATTCTGAATAAGATGATATTTTTATTGTACCTCAAAAGTTTTAATGATTTCTAATTTGTATTTGTTTTCTTAGGCCTTGATTTTCAAGAAATTGTATGACTTTTAAATGTATATTAAGATCAACCTGATTCTATTTAGATTAGTTTAGTGCAATTTAATTGACTTCTAATGTTGATTTATTTATTTATTTTCCAGAAAAAGGTATTGAATATCGAGGGTCACATTCCTCCCTCTACCTTGTTTTGTACAAGCAAGAAAAAGAGAGATGGTATTGTGGTAAATAGCGACTTCCAGGTGACGATTGTAAGTATATTTTAATTTATTATATTTTGAGAGAATTTAATTCTTTATATTATTTAATCATTTTAATTTATGTTATATATCACTCAATATATTTCTTTAGAGGCATTAATAGAAAAAGAACCTGACAATTTGTCCCCAATAATCATATGAATCAAGTATTAGGAGATGGGAATCATAGAAGAGTGTGTTGTCGACCTATGAAGAATATTGTACCATCTAGATACTGGTCTTTCGATAGTGTTTCTTCAATTACTAGTTTTGGTATGTTTATAGTTGAACAAATGAATATCATAATCAAATAAACAGCTCAAAAACTAGCTCAAAAAGCAGCTCAAAAATTAGTAGAAAAGACTCAATGTCAAAAGACGATAAATAAACATATAGTGAAAGTTATGCCTTATCTTTCTTCTACACTTACACTAGAAGTTTCTGCAATGGTTGATGCATATTTGATGTTGATAAGTTTTATTTATATAGATTCATTTACTCTTGTCGATGCTGGTGCCAATGCTGATGCCGATGTCAATGCTGATATCGATGCTGATGCTAATACTGATATCGATGTTGATGTCGATGCTAATGACGATATTGGTAGTGTGAGAGGTGGTGATCATGTCTCTGTAGGAGGTGTGGCTGAGGGTTATCATGGTTATAATGGTATTGATATTGAGGCTCACTTTTGATGTAAACTATATTTTTGGTTTGTTTATATGTTGAATTTTATTATGTAGTTAAGTTTTATTATTGTTATATTGAATTGTATTCTAGTGTGTATGTTTATTTCTATATATATTTAACTATTGTATTATGGTGTCTATTTTTTTCTAGTAGTAGTTAAGTTTTATTATTAGTATATTTAATTGTATCCCCCTCCTCTAATGCGGCCACTACACCTCCCCACCAACGTTGCTCCAAGGCAGCCTCCTTACCTCTTCCTTTGGCCCGATTCTAATGGTATGCATTAATAAATTTTTGAATCAGTTTTTTCTTCTTTTTCTATGTTGAATATGTCAAATGTTTTCCCTATAAACTATTAATCCTTTTACTTCTGTGAGTATACCATGCATGAGTGCTGCAACCGAGACCTTTCACAAGAAAGACCTGTACGAGCTAACCCCTACCCATTCTGTGAACCATACTCCTCCTGCTCGCAATGAGTATTCTTCCTTTATCCACACACTTTTTTTTGCATCATCCTAATTTTTGTTGAACAATCTTCTGATTAATCATAAGTTCTATTTTTTTTATTTTTTTTTTCATATTTTATTCATGTTTTTTGTTTTTTCATTGGTTTATTTTCAAGTATCAAACACCTTAAATTATGTTTGATTATTTGTTTGTTTAAATTTTATTTCACAATATTATTTATTTTTTTATTCAATTGAACCCTGATGCTCTATCTAGGATTTATAAAAATTGACACATCATATGTGTTCAAAGAAATGATTAGATGTGGCACATCTCTGTTATTTATGAATTGGTTATGATTTTCAGTTTCGTGTCCAACATATGTTGTTGCATTCTATATCTAATGAGATCAGTAGTGAGTTTTTTCTTTTTATTGACTTTTATTGTTTTTTATCTTCAATTTCAAAATATTAATGTTGACTAGAATGTTAAAATTCATAAAAAATAATGTGCTCTTCAAATATCTGAGTTTAGTTACCCCTTCCATCATGTTACTTTCATAAAATGATGTATGTAGGTTTATGGTGTTTAGTTTTCCCCCGTTTATATTTCAGGAAGAATTGATGAAATCGAAATTTGAGGCAATTTTTAAAACTAAAGAACTACAGGAGGTTCATTGATGAATTTTTTTTCAAGTCTCATTATTGAAATATTTATCCATGCTTTGCTTGTATTTTTTTTGTTTTGGGGGTAGGGGAAAGTGGATTTGGAGGGACAATAATTATATTAACATTAGATTTTAAACCCTAGGTTGGTCTATATTTCATAATACTAGTGTTAATTCATATAAATTAGTTATATTTTATTTTATATCCATATTTTTCTTGATTTTAGTGTATGATTGAGGATGAATTACTTCCATTCACATGTATAAGAATGAGGATATACTTTCAAGAGTGAATATTATTCCTAATGGTATGTAAAAAATTATTTTATCTACTATTTACTTATATATTAAAAACTCATTCAAAGAGATTCTTTTCACTTTATATTTATGTTTAGTTATTAATGTTTTAGTGATTCTATTTTAAATTAGTTATTGATGTTTTAGGTCATGGGATGTCAGATAGGAGCACCAACCCTACCTTAAGTCACGTAATTATCATACAGGACTCAAGCTATACAGTCACCAAAATCCTATGAGATATACCTTAAACGCACATAATCACTAACCACTACTGTTAGCCTCTGTTTTTAATGAAATTTTCATTATTGTATGAACCAGATCCATTATCCACGCGAATCTAATACTACAAAAACACAACTAGAAGAGGAAAATCAAGCCATAAGACTAGATATTTCTTTAAACACTACTAATGAAACCATAATACTGTTAACATCCACTAGAGGTCATTACTAAACAAACATAATGAAGCCACCACTAAGGGAAACACCTTCATAAAAAATAGGTTGAACTGAATCCCTAAATTCTACAAAAAATATCTACTCTGAGGATACCACACCACAACACTAGGGGATAACACTTAAAACAATAAGGAACTCACCAATGAAAGAAAATATCTTTGTAAAACATTATCCATTGAATATGTTATCTAAAATGCACTAACTAACTCAATTAATCACTACTAAGAAACCCTACAAACATAATACCATAGAATCTCAAGGCCAACATAAAAACGCCACTACCTAAATGGATTTGTTCTATGATTTTTCTAGTGGTTTTTTAGAGCTTATGGTGTAGTCTATTTTGTGTATATATTTTCAATTCACGTTGTTTTCATTTTTTTAGGTCAACATTTTGTGGTGTTACCAATAAAACCATCGAGTACTACTGACAGGGTAGGGAATTAAGTGCAGTAGGTTGGCTTATTTTTTGAACTATATTACAATAAAAAATTGATTTCCCTATTTTGTAAAAAATAAATTGTTTCTATTCTTTGATGTTCTAAAGTTTTATGTGGTTTTGTATAAAAGTTTTCTTCATAGAATTTAATTTCATAGGGCTTCCTCTTCTATGATAAGTGCTTAATATTATTTTCCCAAAGGTATAATGTTTAAATTAAATCTTTGATAACCTCAAAACCCAAATGGATATGCCTTTAAAAGTAAATAATAATTACAAAAACTAATTTTGGTAAGTAAACTATGTTAAAACAAATGTTTTAAATTTAGAACTTACACCTTATTTAAAATGTAAAATTGGGATGCTTCTGGTATATATAAAAAACATGAATAATACTACACACATTCCATTACTTGGTAATATTATAGTATAGCTTGGTTACTACACATGTATGACTAAATCCTTATTTATTTGGATAGAAAGTTAATGAACCCTAAAATGGTACCTACTTCATGTCTTGAAGTTGGTATGATGTGCCTAGAGAATAACATGAAATAATTCCATCTCTTTAATTGTGCCACATTTGGATTGATGTTGTATAACTATTTGGATCCCATGATGTGTTATTGAGAAATTTCCTATGTTATTTTAACAATAATATGTTACTTTGAATCACATTTAATTGATATTATATCAAGGGTATCTTATGATAGTATCAGTTTATTTTTCCACACCGAGGATTAGATTTATCATGATAGAATTTTGACATGAGCATGATTATTACCTTGTTATATTTAGCATGATTTATACTTTGTTTGTTGAGAATGTTAATTTGGATAACTAGTAATTTTCCTTGAGCTTAGCTTAAGTTATGATATCTAGTATTTCTATTTTATAATTATAAGGGGGTATATCATTGTATAAAAAGGTGATCTGGTTCACCTTTTATTGGTATCACAATTATATGAAATGAATACAGGTTCCCACTTTGTGGTGTTATGATTGAACACATGAGAAGGGATGCAAGATTTATTTGACTCTAATATTACTATTCCCCTAAACTATAAGGGATGGGCTATAAGATTTAATTTTTTTGATTATACAAAAATTCTTATCCTCTATGGAATGAGTATTGCACCTAGATTGATTTATGCTTATATAGTAGAAACTGTTGCAATATTTATTAATCATACTCTTCTATAATCTTGATATAAGGTTCTAAGTAGGTATAATAGGTATTGATCTTTTTGGTATAGGGAGTTTTTATTTATGGTTAATTCTGATATGTATAATACAATTTTATTTCTCTATTACTAATTATGTTTCTATTTTTTTATTTACTTTAAATGAGTAGATTGATCTTAAGCACAAACTTGAATTTTTTTCATATATTTTACAACATTGGTAATTTCCTATATAATATGTTATTCTAAAGCCTTATATGTTCACTCTGAAGTACATACAGTGCAGGGTGCGGGGTGTGGGGTGCGGGGTGCAGTAGGGTGTAGGGTGTGGGGTGCAGCAGGGTGCGGGGTGTCGCAGGGTGTCGTAGAACTGTTTTTTCTTCTTCTAGAAACTAAGATGTAGCTATGGTTTACAAACATGGGAATGGAAATGTTGATTTTTATGTAAATTTTAGGTTATAGCCACAGTTTCAAACCATGACTTTAGACCTATTGTCATGGTTTGAACTGTGGCTATTATCCTATAGCCACAGTTTCAAACTGTGCCAATTGACTTCAATGGAATTGCCTACAACCATAGTTTAAAATCATGGCTATAGACATATAGCCATGGTTTAAAACCATGGAAATAGATTTCAATGTAATTACCTATAGCCACAGTTTCCAACCATGGATATAAGTCTAATACAACGGTGGAAATTGTGGCTATATTTGTGGCCCTATTGCCACGCCAATAGGAGCCATAGTTCCCCAAATTGTGGCTATAACCTATAGCCATGGTTTTAGGAATTATAACCATAGTTATAAACCATTTATATTGTTTTAATTTCTAGTAGTGATACATGTAATCAATGTATAAATAGTTGGTCCTAGGACACCAACTCCAACAAACTCCCACTTGGACTAGATATAACTACCTATGACATTCAGTCCACTAGACCTCACATGATAGTTATGTTTATTCTAAATCAATTCTTTAGTCAAGGGGTCCACCACATTATCTTCTATGGAAACACTAATCACTACACTTCACCTCTTTGAGAAAAATCCCTCAAGAGATGATACTTTTGAAGTATGTGCTTTGTCCACTGATGTGACCTTGATTCTTTTGCAAGAGACACCACTACAGTATTATCATAATAGAGTGTGATAGGATCTTTACTACTAGGCCCCATATCAAGTTCTTGGATGAAGTTTCACATACATACTACTTATTTAGCTGCCTTAGAAGCCATAATATACTCAGAATTTGCTGTAGAATCTATGACCATAGCTTTCTTTATGCTCTTCCATCTCACACCACCTCTATTCAAAATGAATATGTATCTCATTTGTGACTTTATTTCATCTTGATGTGTTTGGAAAATAGAATATGCATATACTCTGATGATTAGTTCCTCATATCCTCTATAAACTAGGAATATATCCTTAGTACGCCTCAGATACTTAAGGATATTCTTGAATTCCATCTAGTGGTGGTCACCTGAATCAGCTTGATATCTTCCTACCATACTTAATGTGTAAGAGATATCTAGACTAGTACATAGTATAACATACATGACTAACCCAATCGCCGATGCATACAGAATCCTTGCTATTCCATTTCTTTCCTCACGCGTTTAAGGACACATTTTCCTGTAAAGATGAATGTTGCATGACGTTGGAAACAATCCCCTCTTGGATTGTTTCATACTAAATCTTTTCAGTATATTTTCAATGTATGTACTTTGACTTAGGTCGAGAAACATCTTGGATCCATCATGATAAATCTTGATCCCAAGAATATATGTTTCCTTACCCAAGTCCTTTATAGAGAAGAATTTATTCAACCATGCCTTAATATATTGTAAGACTGGTATTTCGTTTCCAATGAGTAATATGTCATCAACATATACTATTATGAAAATGACTGCACTTCCACTAAACCATTTATAGACACATATATTACATTCATTTTTTATGAAACCAAATTCCTTTATGGCTTCATCAAAATGAATTTTCTATGACCTGGATTCTTACTTTAATCTATAAATAGATCTTTGCGACTTGTATACCTTATTTTCATCCTTTGGAGTCACAAAACCTTTGATTTGTGTCATATAAACATCTTTCTAAAGCTTCTTTTTAAGGAAGGTTGTTTTGACATCCATTTTCCAAATCTCATAATCATGAAAATATGTAATGGCAATTAGAATTTTGATGGATTTCAGCATTGAAACTGGTGAAACGGTTTTTTCATAGTCAATACCTTGATGTTATTTAAACACTTTTGTAACCAGTTGCACCTTATAGGTACCATATTGTCCTTACATGTCTAGTTTCTTCTTGAATACCCATTTGAAACCAATGGGATTTAAATCTACTATAGGGTCTACCAAAATCTAGACTTGGTTTTGGTACATGGAATCCATTTCTGAATTCATGGAATCTTTCCACTTGGAAGCATTTATGCCACTTACTAATTACTTATAGGTTATAGGATCATTATTATCAACTAATAATGATTCACCATCCTTGTATACTAGAAAACTATACCATTCTGGTTCTTTAACCTCTTTATTACTCCTATGCAATAATTATGTCTCTAGAACAACTTCTTCTTCCATGAGGCTTTGTAGAATTTGTTCCTATGATAAATCTTGTGTATCTTGATCCTGTACTTCATATAAGTCTATCTCCCTCTCAATATCTCTTTTAGTGATAATACCCTTCTTAAGAAATGTGGGATGTCTATCAACCACAACCTTTTTGTCTGAAGGATTATATAGGTAGTATCCCTTTGTTTCTTTGGGATATCCTATAAAGATACACTTTGTTCCTTGGGGTGAAATCTTGTTACTTGAAGAGGCCTTCAAAATGGTTCACAACCCCACACATGTAAGTAATACAACATTAGTTTCTTTCCATTCCATAATTGGTATGGTATACCATCTATTTCTTTAGTTGGAACTCGATTTAGTACATATGCTGCTATTTGTAATGCATATCCCCAAAAGCATAATGGAATACTCACATGACTCATCATTGATCTCACCATGTCTAACAAGGTGTGGTTACTCTTTTCCCTTACCCCATTCCATTGAGGCATATAAGGAGGAGTGAGTTGAGATAATATCCTAAAATCCCATAAATAATCTGTGAATTCTTGATTAAGATATTCTCCAACATGGTATGGGCAAAGTTTTTTAATCTTCTTACCAATTTGGTTTTCAAATTCATTCTTGTATTCCTTTAATTTATCAAAATAATACTACTTATACCTCATTAAGTAGACATATCCATATCTACTAAAATCATCAGTAAAAGTTATGAAGTATGACTACCCATCCCTCGCCTCAACGGGAAATGGTCCACACACATCGTATAAATTAATTCAAGAAGCTCTTTAGTACTTTCACCTTTCCCAAAAAATGGGGCTTTAGCCATTTTTCCTTGTAAACATGCATGAAATACACCAAATGGTTTTATTTTAAAAGAATCTAAATATCCATCTTGATGTAATTTAATCAAGTGCTTTTCATTTACATGAACTATCTAGTGATGCCAAAGTTGGGTATAGTATGAGTCATGTGAAGTAACTTTGTTATCAATTACCTTTACTTGTTTTGTGTAATCCAACACATAAATATCGTTATTTAAATGTGCCTTACCATAAAAAATGCTATCTTTATAAAAGAAGCAACATTTATTCCTAAATTTTAAAATAAATCCATCTGTATCTATTATGGATATAAAAATAATGTTTTTGGTAACTAAAGGATTATAATAACAATCCTTTAAAACTAAGATCATTCTGGTTAGAAATGGGATCTGATAGTCCCTGATATCTACAACAACAATTTTATCTTTTTTGACTGCTCATAGATCTACCTCCCCTCAACCAATCTTTCTAAATTTACTTGGTTCCTGTATTTGAATACATATGTGAGCACCAAAAGCTTTATATAATACCCAATTTGTAGAAAAAGATAAATTTCACTCAATAACAAATGCACCCAAAGCTTCCCCTTGCTTCTTTGGATAGGTGCAGTTTTTCTTCTAGTGTCCCTTCTTGTCGCATGAAAACTAGACAACATCATGTTCCCTTACTTTCCACTGGATCTTCCTCTTCTTGGAAGGGTGTGAAGAAGATTTGGACTTAGAGATGTTAGATTTAACTTTCCATTTCTACCATAAATATGGAAGTATTTTCGTGTTTCATATCCTTACCAACTCGGTAAAGAAGAGTGAGAAGATCTGACAGATATTTC
Organism: Viscum album; assembly: GCA_963277665.1. Taxonomy (NCBI): domain Eukaryota; kingdom Viridiplantae; phylum Streptophyta; class Magnoliopsida; order Santalales; family Viscaceae; genus Viscum; species Viscum album. The sequence continues at coordinate 1,109,183,587 of OY728162.1, read as the reverse complement.
TCAATGTTTTTCATATTAAAATTCTTAAAAAAGTTAGAGAAGCTCTGAGGAAGTGATGCTACAATGAGATCATTTCCTAGTTCTTTGAGTATTTTAAACCATGGAACCTCTAGGAACTCAATGTAACCAATGAGATTTACTACACAAGGCCCAGTTGGGGTCCCCTCTCCAAGATTTCTCTGAAAGAGAGCATTGGAAATTTTAAATCGTTCCTATCAATCTCTCTTCTAATAAAGACCATAGAGGTAATCAAGCATGCTATATGCATACATTTTTTCATGATACTTCATTAGTTCACTAGACATTTATAAAAGCATCAAACATTGAACGTCAACCGTGCCGCTCAAATGTTTATCATAGACAAGTAACACTTCATCACTCACCTCTTTAGTAGGCAGACCAGACATTGATGATTCTAGCATGTAAGATTTCCATTCATGGCATAGTACAACCTGAAGGCACCTAAACCACTCCTAGACGTTATTTCTAGTTAGGAGGTTGTATTTCTCCAATATTGATCATAGGGATAGTTTGGATGACGGGATTTCCATTTTATTCTATAATTAAAAGAGTAGATTATTAGTACTTTTTCTTGATAACAAATTATATGAGAAATAATAAATAAATAAACAAATAAATAAATTTTATTAAATCAATCACTATTTTATAAAGTTGAAATAACCCTCACCATTGAACTCATAATTTCTAGTTACTTTAACATTCTAGTGGCAAGGATCCCCATTACTTTTCTTAATGATCAAGACTTTGTCCATAAAAACCATAAGAAAGTAATTAGGTAGGCAGCCTTTCCAACTACTGACGTGTAGCTCATTGATCTATTGAGTGGATTACCCTATCCAGAAATCATATATTGGATTTGTTCAAAAATTACCTCCAAATTTGTATTGAACAGACTTTGGCTGTTAAACTTAATACAATTTTGGTTAAGTCAAATCAAAATTCTAATGAGAACTCCTCGATAAAAGTAATTTTCTAGACTTTGTCTATGTACAACACTTAGTTATATGGTTTCATTCTTAATCAAGTAATGGAAGGATTAGTCTGACTTAATATTATATTGAGGGATTTTAATTAATTTATGCATAAATTTTATCTTGTTTTATCCTTTACATGTCATGTTATTATTAATTGGATGTTACTTAATTAATTAACCATGTTGTATAAAACATTTATGTATAATTAATTTATTTAATTTTCATCTTTGCATATTAATTCATTCATTTATGTGATTGCGGTCTTGCATACATAAAATAAATAATCCATAGAAGGAAATAAATAAATAAAATAAATGACCTGATCATGAGCTTATCTAATGGTTGATTTAATGAGAGAACATTAAATCAACCTTTCACCTAGGGGAATAACTCCATTTTCCAGCCATGTCATGAGTTACAACATTCCACTTGTATATCTATGTATCATTGAGTTGGCATCATCATGGTTCCATATTGAACTGCCTCCATTCCCTTGAGATGCTCCATTAATTACAAGTATTTATTACTCACACACAGGTGAGGGGAACCAAAGTATTGGTTAAAGGGGATTATATAAATATCATTGGACATATAGGTCCTACATAATAATGGATGGAGGGATGACTCCCAAGCCATCATTTAATTTAATATTAAATAATTAAAAACCCATGAAAAAAATTAAATTAAATAAATGCCAACACATAAATAGGTCTTGGTCAAGTTCATGATTAGTCATACATGCAACAAATACGCAAAAGTAATCAACTAAAATTCATTTATTTATTCTTTCTTTATTATTAAGATAAATGCACTTGCATTAATTAATTAATCAATTCCCCTTCATTTTAATGATCATCCAATCTTAATTGGAGATACCCATCATTTATGACATTCATGGAAAATAAATGGTAGAACCAATAATGACATATTGATTACAATAAATTAATTGAGCATTTAATATTCTTTAAAACCATTATTAAATTTTCAAACACACATTGGTGTTCCTATCAATAAAATAGGGTTTTAATGCTACAATTTTCAATTTAATGTAATTTTTAATTTTTCCCTTTAATGGGAGACTACACGGTGTGTATAGTCCAACTACATGTTGTGTACCTCGGTTTCCATGTATTCGAGTCACACATCTAGGGATTAGACATGTTAACTTAGCTGGACCACACAGTGTATACATGATATCCACACACCATGTATCTTCTTACTGTGTGCCAAGTTATCCCGATCAACACACGATGTGAAATAAATACACCATGTGTAATTAAATTCTTGATGCATCTAGGTACAATGTGCATGGGTACATAGTGTGTACTCAGTATAAATATCGTGTAACCCAGTTTTACCGGACAAAGATTTGGCACTTCCTGATGACATATCAAGTTGTTCTTCATCTATTCTTAAACCTTTAAGAAAATGAAACACTGAACAAATATGATTAATATGTTAAAGCATGTTAATTCAAATTGGATTAAAGAACGAATAATTATAAATTAAAACTCCACCATGATTGCGTATGGATCAATAATAAAATAAATGATTATAAATTTAAATGTGACCGCTTTGATACAACTTATTTGTTCCGGGTACAATGGAAGCATGCAATGGTGGGAGATATATTAAAATTTATTTTAATAATCATTGCTTGAAACCATGAGAGAGGATCTTGCATGTCAAGTTTATAATTAATTTATTTAATATCTAAAAAAATAAATACCTAATCTTAGGAACTTTGTTCATTGATTATTATTGATCATCCAAAAAGATTATTTTGGATTGTCTTCATTGCGTTTTGAGGATCCATGGATAGAATCCCTCCAACGGTGATCCACATGTGCTCTAATGATCTCCGAGAAACACTACTCAATCACCAAGTGCAAGCACGAAGAATTGAATATCTTATGTTGTTCGTTCTTAACCTCCCATTATTTGGTCTTGAAGAAATATCTCTTACACTTCTCATTATTGATAGGGAGAAATAAGGAGGAGTCAAGAGAGAATTCATTGTGCACAAAAATTATCTATTCTCAATTTTTGTATGCAATATAAAATTGACATGACCATCTATTTATAGAGTTTGGGTTTAGGTTAAAATATTATTTAATTGAATTTTGACTGTTAAATAACATTTAAAACCTTTAATAAACCCCATGCCACCTAATAATAATATCATCATCATTATTTTTTGGTGCATGCCAAATTAAGCAATAACAAATATTATGTAATGCTCTTGTTAATTAATATTTTTCACTAGACTCGGTTTTGGTCAGTTTGAACCCCTCGAGCATTTATTGAACAACCGAATAAATATTTTATTCATAAATAAATATTTTATTCACAATCTAGTGAATAAATTTTTATTAAAATATTAAATAAATAAAATAAATATTTTATTCACAATCCAACAAATAAATATTATATATATATTCACGTAATCAAATAAATTATTTATTAATAAAAAATAATTATTTATTACCTTGAGATTATTAGTGATCAATAAAACTTAGATACAATTATTCCTTAATCTTGAAAATAATATTTATTCTAATAATTAAATTCAAATAAAATTTAATTGAGATAAAAAAATACTTAGTGTGTGACCCTCTAGGATTATTTATCATTGGAATTAAGCAGTCTTGCCTAAAATCTAAGATTACTATCCAACAATGGGTCAAGGTACTCAAGATAAAGAACTTAATTTCACAATGATGAAAACCACATACAAACATTCACTGTGTAATATAATCCCTTTGTATCAATATCTCATCAAGAAGGTTGTACATCCATGTCATCAAACTATATGCTCGATACATATTTCTTTGACTATATAAAATAAACATGTCGTTACACCATGTCCATGAAATTTAGGGTGAAAGTTACATTATAATCAAAGGGATGAGATATCAACTTTCATAAAGATGGATGGGAAAAATCCTTCCTTAAATTATCCATTAATGACATGTCGCTCATGACACACCCAACACACCCAACTTATCCATGAAATATTATCATCATGGTTTATGAAATACATCTAATTACGTGAGTTATAACATTCATTAATATTAATCTTAAAGTCTAAGGACCATCACACACGCTCACAGATAAGAATATCTAATGACACCAAAACATGAAGAATTCCTATTGGCGAGTCTGTTCTCATAATCCACCATCTTGGAGATTACTAAGTGAAAAATTCACGAGAAGAAGCCTCATCTGCTTACAAGTACTCACATCTAATAGTTTATGTACTATGTGTCCCATCATAGTACATTATCCAACCATAGAATAATATTTAAGAATATCATCACAACTCATCAAAATTCTCATAATAGCAGAGAACTATTATGACCTCATCAATTCGACATATAATCTAAGTCATTATTACATTAGATTCATGTAAAAAAATGATCAATATGTAATAAGAAGTTTTATTAATATTCAATACATCAAATATACATGTAATCAAAGTACAAATAGTTGGTCTTAGGACACCAACTACAACAAAATCCTCCTATCTATTCATTAGCTTCATTCGACCCACCAATCTCTATGATACCCTAATACATGCAACATACAACTATCGACCCTGGGTCATTATTTGTAATTTGATGTTCATCAATTTCCATTTTGGATCTCTCAATTGCAGATCTGTAGTCTGAATCTCTATATTTTTCAAGTGGAGTATTTATTTTGTATTTTTATAATATTTATTTAGTATTTGTTTGTTTTAAATTGTATTCATTTATTTGTTTATATATACATATTTTTCAATTATACCAAGAAAGTCCAGGATCCGGTCAAGTCGGTCCCAAAAAATTTATTAAGCAAAAGAAAAATAGAGTCAGGCAACAAAAGGGGTATTACAAGACCGAGAGTATAAAACACCACTCATATCCGCCTCCACCGATGAATAACAATACTCAGGGATCATGAACAACCAAAACATACCCACTGCCATGATTTCATTCTTAGATAGAACATTGGCCACCTGATTGGCCTCACGATAAGCATGCAAGACCATCAAGCTAATCCGAATAACCTGCTTGAGACATTCAACCCACTTTGGAAGTATCCGCCAAGGCACATTCCACATTCTTGTTTGACGGGATTGAACCGCAAGTTGAGAATCTGATTCAATCCATATCATGTTCCAATTATATAAAACAACATACCTGAAAACATGAACAATCGCCCAAAGTTCAGCTTCAAAAGCAACACCAACGCCAGTGAAGTGATAAAAACATCCTTTCACAAAGCCACAGTACGTACGAAAAACACCACCGCACCCCGATGGGCCAGGTGCACCAGAAGCAGCTCCATCCACATTCACTTTGAGCCACGAACTGATCGGAGGAATCCAGCGGATATACCTGGTCATTTTCGGATTCCGAGGCTGCCCAGAAACCCCAAGTAATCTCAAAATATGTAAGTCTGAAATAGTGTTAGACATCACACCAGATTGGATCTTTGAAGCAGCAAAAACCTCCATATGAACCGCCATCATACCAGCCCGAATGGGCACTTTCCTGTCTTCAAATGCTGCAACATTCCGAGCAGCCCATATGGCTGCAATCATAGTAGCAGCAGCCACCAAAAGAAAATTCTGCAACTGCTCACTGCAGCAGAAAGTGGACAGCCCTGCCAGCAGGTCCAACACCAATGTCCAGTGCACTGCCATCCCAAAAAAATCGCCAATATAACCCCACAACCTCCTGGCATATTTTCACTCCACAAAAAGATGATGAACATCTTCCTCGGCGCGCATGCATAAGTAACATGCGGAGGCAAACATAAACCCAGACCGCTTAATCTGATCATGGGTGGGAGCACGGTTCTTCCAAATTTTCCATAAAATAAAGAAACGAGAGGGATGAATGAAAGAGGAACTGTATTTCTTGAGCCATACAGGCGGACTACAAGAGCCCCCACAAGCCAGCTGATAGTGATCCCGACTGGTAAATTGTCCATTCCTATTGTGCTGCCATATCAACGTGTCACAGTCCATGAAAGCATAATTCTGAAGTTCCAGCTCCACCTGAGGAGATAACATGCTGTCAAAGAGATGCTTGTTAGAAATAAAATCAGCAATAGAGAAATGCCCGACACCAGAAGGAATATCCATAGTGTCTTGAAGTGGCCTATCAAGCTAGTTCGTGGTCCAACAATTGAGGTTAGAGTCATGACAAACCAACCACTTTGTGTCAGTCATAATCTTCATGAAAGAGAATTTGAGGGTAGTCCAAACAGATGAAGCAAGATAATATTTATAACCATTCATTAACCTGTCTTTGAATCGGTTAACTAAAAAATCACTAGATTTTTCTTTGGAAATTAGATCCCAGGTAAACTTCCCAATGAGTCCATCATTAAAGTTCCTGAGGTCTTTGATCCCAAGACCCCCATGCTCAATAGGCTTGATGCACTCCTTCCAGGAAACAGTAATGAGCTTGTGCTCATGAATTGACCCTGTCCAGACAAAATTTCTTGGGTAAAAGGGCAATAAAGCAGGAGTTCATCTCATAAGGAAAGTGAGAATGAGTGAAAAAGTTCTTGATGGCCAGGGTAAGATCATCTGGCACAACATCCCAGAAAGACACAAAAAATTTGTTCGTGAACCCATCTGGTCCAGGGTCACTATCAACATTTAGAGAGAGAAGAGTTGTTATAATTTCCTCCTTTAGAGGGGGGTTGACAAGAAGCTGGTTGTCATGATCCCCAATGCATGAGTTGATATTTCCCACCATTTTATGTATATTAACTTGTCACTTGTCAGAATACAATCCCTTGAAGTGTTCCACAACTGCCACAACAATCTCATTTTCAGAAGTGAATATCTGTCCATTGACACTAATGGCTTTATCCCTTGTCCGTGCTCTTTTCTCCCGATGCAGCCTATTGAAAAACATGGAATTCCTATCTCCACCCCTTAGACATATAACATTTATTTGATTCCTAACCAACCTCTCCTTGATGGCTATAAGATCATTCAGTTTATTGTGAGCCAAAATTTCCTCTCTAGCAGGCCGAGCCTGCTGCTGATCACAGTTCTGGGCAGATGAGAGCACTTCCTCAGCAGCCTTGATGTCAGAATCAATTCTCGAGAAAGACCTCCTACTCCATTCCCTAAGACTAGCCTTGAGGACCTTCAATTTCTGAGCAAGCCTCTGAAGTGGACTGCCAAGGGGTTCAGTTCTCCATGATGCTAAAACCCTTTCCCTACATCCAGATTCCATGAGCCACCCATTATTGAACCGAAAAGGCAAAGGACTTGACCTTGGAGACTGTGTGCAAAAATCTATCACAAGCGGGTTATGATCTGAGTGATATTTAGGGAGTGTAAAACCAGAGATCCCATTAGAAACATTAGAATCACTTATCTGTACAAAAAATCTATCAAGCTTGCTAGCTTTCCTGCCACTCCAGGTATTCCTACACCAGGTAAATTCAGCTCCAGAAATCAGGACCTCAACAAAATTACATTGATCAAGGCAGATGGAGAAATCAGAGGCAACAACCCTATTGAAATTGCCACCAGTTTTTTCCTCAGGCCTCAAAACTATGTTAAAGTCTCCCATAGAAATCCATGGATGGTCCATTCGCCTGGAGGACACCTGAAGCTCCTCCCATAACTCCCTTATCTTGATGTAAGAATTGGAGGCATAAACAAATGACACTGAAAAATCATAATCATCAACACTGCAAGATAGTAGAATACTCTGAGACCTATCCAAGCAAGAGTTAATACATATAGACTCATGCTGGAAAACCCACAAATGATCCATACCAATTTCATGCATGTTGTGTGCCAAAAATTTGTAACCCATGGAGTCCCATTTAAAACCTTTCCAATTGTCAAAGAGTAACTTAGGTTCAGAAATTCCAACCAGCATAGGCTTGTGGGCCATAATGTAATGTCGAAGGGCTCTAGACGTTTGGGAGTTCCCCAGCCCTTGACAATTCTAGAAAAAGACCTTCATTGAGGATGGGTCTTACCCCTTGTCTGGGGGTCACCCTGTGACATTAGAGGCATTTTTACTTTTCCTCTCCTCCCCTTTCCCTTCTTCCCTGGACCCTACAGGTTAGAGGCAGCTCCATACTTGCTGATCAGATCTCCATCACCCTTGACAACATCCTTGGCAACATCCCCAGTGTCCCCAATGCATTGATCCGTTTGGACAAAATCTCTTGCAATGGAAGGATCTGCTTCCCCATGCGTTTCATCCACAATATGTAAGGAGTCCTCAGCTTGGTGAGGCACATCACCAGTGTCAGCCCCTGTGATAGGTTGCACAGGAAGACTCACCACATCAACATCTTCTATACTAGAAGGAGAGACTGGATCAAGGGGTTGGGGATCATCATCATCATCAGCCCAAAAAATCCCATTCAACAGTTTGAATTTATTGTGATCTTTTATATGGGACAGATCACTGCCCATTTGTGGTTTCCTCCTGGTAGCCTTAGAGGTCAAAGTCTGAATGAAAGTCCCCCTGGGTCAGATACATCAAATATCTTAGCATGCCTACCACCTTCGGTAGGTGTGACATCCACAATAGATTGAAGTGTTCCATTCACCACAGGATCGTCCTGTGCAGCAACCACAACACTGGACACCTGGGCTGCCATCATCGACCCTTCCACAGTAGAAGTCACCACACCCTCCGATGTGATGTGAAAAATAGGAATATCCTGTGCAACATTCTCATTAAGACCAGCATCAACAGACGCCCACCATCCATGATAGGCCCTTCCACCACCCCTGTGTCCTTGATCACACGAGGTACCTGTCCTTCATTAGGCTCAACAGGCTGACCAGCATCAGCCCCTTCCTTCAGACTCTGGTCCAAGAGAACATCTGAGACAATCGCCACCATCACCTTTAGATTGGCCACGGCTGTAACCTGGGGGTTATGTGGGACTTTCTCCTTGCCTTTCCTCCTCCTGCATGTGGCATCATCATGCCCCTTCAATTTGCAGATACTGCATTCCCTGTTCCTTTTTCATTCAACCATTAGATGGCCAAATATCAAACATCCCAGAAAAAATTTAGGCTTCCGTTTATAGACAATATCTGGCTTCATGGTATCATCCTGTTTCGTCAAAACAACCTCCTCCACAAGAGTGGCCGACATATCCACTTCCACCAAAACCCGAGCAAAGTGACCAAACCTCGGATTGATTGTCTGCCGATACAGTCGAATAGGATTACCAATAGTAGAGGCAATGTCCCATAGAATTATTGGATGCCAATAGAACCAATTCAGTCTGCATATCTGAATCCATATTTGAGCAAAAGTGTTCTGAACATTCATGGGATCAAAATTTCGATCCCACTCTCGAATGTTCAGAAAACCAGGCCGCAGCGGGATGGTGCCCTTGCTCCATGCCTTTCTTTTAAAGTCATCTGAAGGGAATAACACATGATAATAACCCTTTCCCATTGCATTCATGGTCCAATCCTCCAAACCCCACACCTCCGTAATCCTTTTAGTGAGATCATTGAACTTCCAAAGGCTCTCACCCTTGGGAATCAGGACACAAGCAATTATTGAGAACCGACATAGATTATCCCTTTCTTCAACCTCCTCCTGATGAACAGACACATGGGAAACCCTTCCCTTCTTAATCACCCTCCCAATAAGAGGTGCATCAAAGGAGAAAGCAGGCCCAGAGTCAACCCTCACAACATCCACAAAATTCCGCCCCAAGTCGACTGCCACTGGAGAAGCGGAAGCAGGTACCCCAAAAGATACCTTCGTGACCGAGAACATCTCCTTATGGCCGATGCACTCCGAAAAGGAGCCCGAAGGATGATCCACATTTGTAAATTCATTCGAACCAGCCACCGGAGGATCCCCTGGATCCCCAGATTTGGGGTTTTCGCGCACCTCCCCCGTTGTTGCCATCCCCTTCCACCCCTTGAAAGTCAAGGTGTAATTTCCATCTTTTTCAATTATAAATTATCATGGTTATAATTAGTTTCAAAGTATAAATGTCTTTGAGATTATTAATTTTTTGTTATTGTGGTATAATTTCTTTATAACGAAAATTGTTTGTTTTTATAATTGTTTATATTTATAAAATTTTTATTGTTGATTTTTTTATAGATAAACTTATTTATAATTTAATGATAAATGATAAATATATTAATATTGAGTAGAATGTTTCGATATTAGAATATCTCTGATGTAATACACAATTTTGAATACACTTTTTTATAAATTTTTTACTTTTATTTAACATATTAAATTAAAATTAATTGTTTTTCTATAAAATAAAAAATAAAATATATTTTGTGATTTAATTATATTAATAATTAAATTAAGTTAAGTTAAATTATATACAAAGAAATATATTTAGAATGAATAAATTAAAATAAATACAATTACATTATTAGGTGTCTGATGTCAGTGTTTGTACCCTAAAGCTAGCCAAGTGTTGTTTGCTCAAGGACATTTTTTGTCATCACTATTAGATTTTCAAGTTTTGTCATGAACTTATTGTCACTATTTTATAATTTATGATATAAGCTCTATTTTGTTACGATTTATGAAAACTATGATAATAGACTATATGTGGCTGCAATTTTACTATTATTGTTTTAATGAAATTATAACAGTGGATATTCTACTATTATAGTTTCCATAAACCATGGTAATGGATCTATAAAAAAAATTTATGTAAGAATCCCTCCTCCCATCTCATTCCTCTTGAACTTTCCCCTACCCAATCTTGTCCCCCCTATAATAGCTCTACCAACCTTCTCTTACGTCATCACCGTACTAGCCCATCATTACTACACTATTTTCTAGTTGTCATTCCATTATGCTGTAGGAACCTGGTTCTTTAGTAAGGTATAAAACCTTTAATTTCTACCCAAAACCCTTGTTTTTTCTATTTTGGAAGTGGGTGGGGGGTTTGAGTGGTCACAAAGTTGTTTATGAAGAGTGGGATGGGGTTATGGCATATAGTCCATGGATTGTAGTGCCACCGACTAGCTGATTAAAGTCCACCTGCTAACTGATGAGCTTTTTTTACGATTAGATGGCCACCGCTAGTCCCACCGAGTAGTCAGTGAGACCCACTGGCTAGCTGGTGGTACCTATATGCTTTTTTTAAGGGTAAAAGGGTTATTAACACCTTCACCCTTATTTATTACCTCAACCAAATTTTACCCTCATATTGGGTAGTAATAGTGTACATAGAGCTTTCTTATTCTTCTCAGATCCCTTAAGTGGTTCTCCTATATTCAACCTCCATTTTCATCATCATTGGTTATGTTGGGTCACCCTCGGCAAGGCTACCACTCCTCTATTTTCTAATCTCTTCATTTTTTCTGTCTAAATCCCTCTCTCTATATTTAATGTAAATGATCTATTTTAAGGAATTTCATCATATTTTCCAATATCTTCCATTCTAGCTCAAATTTGAGGTTAATACCAGATGAGGAGTGTTCTACGGAGCCTAGGTAGGTGGTCTATCTACTTTCCCATAAAAGTACCACTGTTTATAAATTGTACTTTTGTGCCATAGGCTAGATTTTTAAATCGCTACCCCTAACATGTATATTCCTTTAATTTGTTTCCTAAAACCCAACCTATACATGTTATAATACTCCTAGAAACCACTGGAAGTTGAAAAACTTAACCTGAACCACCCCTATGGATGTTTCTATATTAACACCCATGTTAACCATACTTTAAATATAAAAAATACCCCTAGAGTGTGTTTGGTTTTTCCTTTAGGAAAACCTAATTCCCTATGTAACAAAACCTCCCCTTAGGATGTGTTTGTATTGTCACTTTCAAGTGGAATGTCCTAATTGATTTTTTTGAGTTGTGAAATGGAATAAATACCTTACTTGGCCTTTTGATTAGTTACCATTACTAATTAAATTATTAAATGACCTGGATACTTCCTTGGACCTTTTGATTATTTACCAATTATTCTTGGGTTATTGGTTATGGAACTTGGTCACACTGCTAAAGATGTGGAATGCCTCGAGTGATCCTTGGATTCCCTTATTGAATGCCTTGAGCAGACTCATATAATGCCACCCGATTCATCGATGTGAATGTTAAGTGGTAATCTTATTATGGATTCAATCAATGTCTTACTCTCATGAATTTCATGACTTAACATCATGGATTCATCTTGACTTTGGAAAAATTAGAATTCTTGGGATGATCTTCCTGGTTTAGTTTGATGTCTTTAGACAAGTAACACCATGGGTTATGCCCTTGAATTCTAATCAAGACCTACCCAGAAATGCAAGGATAAATTTCCTTGGTTTAGTTGGAAACACTTAGGAGTATAATTCCAAGGGTTCACCCCTTGGATTCCACTCAACATCGAATAAATATACACCATGGGTTAATCACTGTGAGTTGGATCAACTTATAAAAGTTAATAATTCCATAGTTTTTAGTGGATTCAAAATATGTGTGGGGGGATGGGAATGCCTAGAACTATTCCATGGATTCCTTAAGGTTATTATTTCTTGGATGCTTTGGATACTCACCTTGGGTCCCTTGACCAATTAAAATGTCACATGTTCATAAAAATACGACTTAGGCCGAAGCAGGTAGGGCCAATCAGGTATCCCACAAGGATTCTAGACTCGACATGATATCTATTACTTTACTGCTTTAAATTTAATTATAATTACACATCGTTATATTTTATACTCATAGAGTAGCATCCTGCCCCATGAGCCACTTAATGGTGCCCCATAAAGGTTGACCACATGACCTTAAGCGCACCTCCCCATACACCAGAGGTCGATGACTAGTAGCAAGGGCCTAGGGTATGTCTGTGGGGAGACTATTTACTAATGATTCAGAGTGTAGTACAATGATAATCAATATAGATAAGTAGTGAAAATAGAATAAATAAGTTACATTGGAATAATAATAAAACATTTTAATAAATAAATTGGCATAGCTGAATAATAAATAGATACAAAATGATGATGATGATCATGTATCTATAAAAATTAAGTACACAGGATATAGGGGAGTAATAATATACCACATGCTATACAAAAAGTACAAAAACTATCACTACTAGCATCATAAGCATAATATTGGTCCTCTACACCTGTACTCCATCCTAGTACTGTAAATAAAACATTAGAAGTTGGATGATTCCCTTTATCTATACCTATAACTATGAAGTCTGGTTGGGTAATAATGGTGTCCCAAACATGATGTGAGATATACTCAGCGGGTCACCACCAACAGTGTCTAGATCAATCCAGTTTTTGAATATAAAATGAGTAGTGTTCCAAATATAATAAATGAAGGGTAATAAATAAATAAATAAATATCAGATTAGGTTTCTCATGGGATACCCATCTAAATCTACCCACTTCAGCCTAATCAAGATGTATCTTTACTAAGGTAACTTTCAAAAGTATGAAATACAGTAAAGTGGGATGATATAAACAAAGTGTAAAAAATATGGATTGTCCCCAAGTGTGTGATTTTCCTTGGTAGATGCGTCCCTAGAATCTCAATTACACATTCTTATTCTTTAATTTAAAGGTCATCTTTAGAATTAAGAAGAGGCACCATGAGCCTATCTAAGGTGATCTAGAAGGAATCCCAAGTATCGCTCAAGGGGCACTCTAAATGCCCAATACTATAAGAGTTTGTCTAAGGTGATCCATAAATGGAATCCCAAGTATCACTCTTGGCATGGTGTGTAATTAAACCTCCAATTACATCCCTTGTATCTCACATAGGGGATCGAGTATCACCCGTGACCCGAAGTAACTATATAGCCATGATCCCATCCACGGTTTCTCCCCTAAGGAAACGGTATCACTCACATGGAGGTAACCAAACACATAGTGAGCCCATCCCAAGCATAACTAGTATCAATCTCGGCATGTATATACAACCCATATAAAAGTTTTATCGATGAGCCCATCCAAGGAATCCCATAAGGTTCCAAGTATCACTCTCAGCTTAGGTATGAGATAAAGGCTAGCTATCACAATTTATTTCACTTAGAAATTCATGGAATTTATACATTTTAATCAAGTTCCCATGTCATTAAATTAAGAAACCCAGCTATGGAAAGGGGTGTAGGGTCCTAAGTCATAGCCTACCATTTCTATTGATTCAATTCATACTTCAAAGTCATTTGTTACATGACAGAACACCCCTCTAGGGTGTTTTAACAAATAAATGTGGTGGAAAAAGAGGCTAATAAGGAAAGGAACACCCATAGGGGCATCTCATAACATAGAGACCAAAGGGTTAATTCTCCATTTTCTAGGGTCACATTTAGAAAGGAAAAGCATTCAATTTAATTTATTAAACATTTAAGGGGCATCATTGGAAAGGTTTGATGTGCGACATGATGATGCATAATATAAACACAACCAAACATGAGGGAAATAATCTAGAACACCTACCTTAGGTTAGTAGCGATCTACTCTTCCAATGTCGGCCATTGAATTGATATAGAACATGAGATATCAGAAGAATCATCAAATTACCTGAAATTATGGAAAATGAGGTTACACAAAAATAGTGCAATAGAGAATAAGATAAACTCAAAAAAGAAGGATGAGGAGTGTAAATATTTCTGAGAGGGATCCAACACATCCAACAGTGAAGGAATTAGAGATTGTATGGGGGAGATACAAAAATATCTAGAAGTTTTAGGGAGTAGATATTTCACATGTGGGTTGTCTTCTAGAGGATTAAGGGTTAAAAACATTTCAGGGGGAAAATGGTAAATTCCCCTTTAAAATTGGGATTGCATGGTTAGACAAACTGTGTTCCATCCATGGAGAATATAATGCCCAGGGAACCCCCCTCACATGTGATGTCCGCACTGTTTGACTAACTATACACAAACAATGATAAATTGTTATGATAATTGTCTAAGACAAGTCACAAAGTTGTGTTACCTAAACCTCATGATTATAAAGAAACCATGCAGTCTCCTCCTACACACTGAGTGCCTACACAGTTAAGTCGCATGGTTAGCACTAACCATGTGGCTCACCCCATCCTTCCAATTTCTAGAGCTTCGGGCTCCAAACGATCCCCATACTCTCATAGACCATTAATTATCCATTATATCCCATCATAACATAAAAATAGATGTTTTTAATTGTAACAAAAAGATCTATACCTCTCAAAAATATAAAATGTTACAACCTCCCCTCCTTTAAACAACTCATCCTCAAGTTCCCTTACAAGGGTGGTAAAATGTCTTCTAAGTAAAGTTTTGACCACTATGCATATACATAGGCCTCCCGCTTCCATTTCAAGTCTTGAACACAATCGTGCTTCCATATTACCTAACCCAGTGAAACTGACCTGCCTCATAGATCCTTCATGCTCTGATCAACAATACATATTGGATGCTTCTCAAAGGATACATTCACCTCCAGCTTGATGTCCTTAGGGTCAAACAAATGATATAGTTCATCATGATACCAAAAAATCTTTGGTACATAGAAGACATCATGAATGACAAAATACCTTTGAGGTATCTGCAACTAATAGGCTACTAGCCCGACGTAATGGGGTGATAACTTGCCCTGTCTCCAAATCTATCTATGACCCAATCTAGCTGAAACTCATAGAAAGACCCGATGTCCCACCTCAAACTCTAGAGGTCAACAATGAGGATTAGTATAAGTCTTCTTCATGGACTGAGATATATCCATATGTTTCTGAATCAAAGGTACTTGATCTGAAGTCTCATGAATGTGATGAGGACCCAATAGTGTTTCCCCACCCACCTCTAACCAGCATAGAGGTGAATGACATGACCTACCATAAAGGGAATCATATGAATCCATCTGAATCATTGCTTAAAAGATTTTTTTGTAGAAAAAAATACACAAGAGGTTTATGTTTTTCCCATGAACCCTCGAAATTATGGATTCATTCTTAAAGAATTTCCTCCAACACCCATATCGTCTGCTCGGACTACCTGTTGGCCTGAGGGTGATATATTGTATTCAATAGCACCTGTGAACCAGGTGACTTCTACAACCACTGCTATAAGTGTAATGTAAACTGGGTGTATTAGTATGACATGATAGAATGGAGAACACCATGGAGGTGCACAATATTCCAGATATAAAGACTTCCTAGCTCATCAACTAAGAATGTCTCTTAGATCTGTAGGATGTGTGAGACCTTGGTCAACTTGTCGATGATCACCCATACTACATCACTACCTCGAGGGTATCTTGGAAATCCCATTACAAAATCTATGGTGTCGTCATTACATTTAAACTTAGGAATGGATAGAGGATGAATAAGTCAAATAGGTCGTGGGTGATCTTCCTTCACACGCTGACAGGTGGAGCACCTTGTGATAAAACCTACAATCTACCTCTTCATGCCTGACCGCCAATATCGACGATGTATGTCTTAGTACATCTTGGTAAAACTATGTTGAACTACAAAAATAGAGGCATGAGATTCCCACATCAACTCTTACCGTATATCCAAAGGAACCCAGATATATCCACGAAAGATCAGGATCTCATTCTAATGAGAAAACTAACCAGGCAATGGGTTCTCACCTAAGACACTCTCCCTCAGGATGAGGACCACATGATATGATGGTTGTATCATCTTCACCCACTCCATAAGAGAGTATTTCACTACTATAAAAGCTAAAAAAGGCTTAATGTTATGTTCCTAAACCTCTAGGTTTATCTTAGAAAATAGAGTCATCAACTACCACTCGCAGCTAGCCTACTAGATGGCCTATGTCTGAGTCTTTTGGCTTAGGGCGTCAGCCACTGCATTACTCTTTCTAGGTGTATAAGTAATCTCAAAATTAAATTAATATAGTTATTCTACCCAGTTTCTCTACCTTATATTCAAGCCTCACTGTGTGGATATGTATTTGAGACTTTTTTGGTCCATGTAAATGATGAACCACTCACCCAATAAGTAGTGCCTACAACAACGTAAGGCATAAATCATTACAACTAGATTGAGGTCATACATAGGGTAATTATACTCATGAGGTCTTAGCTGGTGGGACCCATATGATACAACTCGATCTTCATTCATCAACACTACTTCCAGCCCGATCCTTGAAGTATTACAGTAGACAATATTACTTCTTCCTAGCTATGGAAGAATCAGGATCAGTGCTGAAGTCAGTATCCCTTTTAAATCTTGAAAAAAATTCCTCATAGGCTTCATACCAGATGAATTTCACACCCTCCTTAATTAGGGTTGTAATAGGTGCTTCTAGGAATGATAAATCCTAGATGAGTCACTTATAATAGCCATCCAGGCCTAAAAAACCGTGTATTTTAAACACATTCTTGTGATTCTACTAGGAAACCACGATGGTTACCTTCTCTAGGTCAACATATATGCCTACTTATGAAATAATATGACCCAAGAAATGAAACTTATCAATCCAAAAGTTTCATTTTCTAGGATTTGAATAAATATGATATTCTCTCAGTGTATTTAACATGATCTCAAGATGGTATCATGGTTATTTCTGGTTTGAGAATATACTAAGATGTCATCTACGAAGACAACCACAAATGAATCCAAGTAAGGGTGGAAAACCTAATTCATCAAGGCAATGAAAATGGATGGTTCATTCGTAAGGACAAATGACATCACAAGATACTTGTACAAGTTGTACCTACTTTATAACACCATACGTGGTATGTTTGATAGCCTCACATGCACCTGATGATAACATGACCTCAAATTGATCTTAGAGAAAACTACCACTCCTCAAAGCTATTCAAAGAGTCCGTCTGTACAAGGCAGTAGATATCGGTTCTTCATCATATGCTGGTTCAACCATTTATAATCCATGCATAACTTGAGGGTATCATCCACCTTCTTGGAGAAAAAGATAGGTGAACCCCATGAAGACATGTTAGGTCGGATAAAACCCTTTGCCTCTAGATATTCCAACTACTTCTTGAGTTCCTAGAGCTTTGTAGGTTCCATCCTATAAGGAGGGATGGACACTAGTGCCACACCTGACACTAGATCAATGGTGAAATCAACCTCCCTCACCAGAGGTAAACCAGAGAAATTGTTAGGGAAGATGTCCATGAAACGATCCACCATAAGAGGGAATTGCACAACCTGCATTCCTTGATTGCTCATAAAGAGACTAACTATCTGAGTTGTCACTCTTCCTAGCCCAGTACACTCAGGTCTATCTCAACTTTCTTGGATATCCCATTATCCCTTATGAATATACGTGATTCCCTCAGGTGATGTAAACGAAACCCGATGGTGGTAGTATTCAACATGATCATGATAAGGGACTGGCCAGTCCATACCGAGAATGATGTTGAAGCCAGTCATCTCAAGGAAAAAGAAATTACATAGGAAATGGTACCCATATATCTCAAGGTATCATTCCTTTCACAGGATTATACCCTCTAATTGAACCCCTAACAACATTTCGAGAGTCATAACGCCACTAAAGTACTCTATCGCTAGGCCCAAACTTTCCATAATTGTAGAAAATATAAAGGAGTGTGATGTACCTATATCAAATAGGAAAAAACTAAAGTAGAGGATACCTGAATAGTACCTCGTACACTATAAGGCTCCAAAATCTACTCCATATGCATAGGATACACTGTATAGATATGGCCCGAACCACATTCTTGAGATGAAACCAGACTAACCTGGGTAGGTCCGTTCTGCTGGTACCAAGCCTTAGATGTCTAAATACCTTGGACATAGCCACATCCTGGACCTAATCAGATGGTAGCAGAACAAATCCCTGCCTAATGTGGATCTATTTATCTTGCACCTGAAATAAACATAAAAAAACCTTTCTCAGAAGATATGGGGGGGGTGAGTTTGGAAGAAATGTTGTAGGTGACCCATCTTGTTGCATGGCCAACACTTGGTTGGGTTCCTCACACACTAGGTATTCCTATGGTATATCATGCCACACCGGTGACACACTGCATAACTATAGGTGCGTTTCATCTTACTAGAACTTCCCCCACGTGCACCTTCAAAATGTCACTTCCTACAACTAGATAAACAATCTCCCAGCGTGGAAGCTGAACCACCCTGGTTCACATTGCCACCTTCCTATAGGTTCCATTCTATGATGAGGGCCTGATTCACTATTTATAAAATGGTGCTCATTCAAAAAATGTTCACTTGTGATTATATGGCACACACAAGCCCATCCTTAAAACATCTCACAGTGGTTAACTCATTACCGATAAGAGTCAGAGTGAAACTTTGGATCTTAGTAAAATGAGACAGATACTCTATCACTGACATGAAACCCTATTGTAGGTGTATAAAATCTCGAGCACAGTATGATCACAATGTATGGGGAAAGAAGTAGTCATATAAGGTTTTCTAAAAGCCCACCCAGACCATACCCTGATGACATCTGACCTAGGTAATGACATCCCACCAATGTTTAACAGAATTTCATATCATGTAGGTAGCGATATTGACTCTCTGGTCTGGAGGTGTCTCAAGATGACCAAATATTGAAAGAATGGACTCTATCCAAGATTCAACAGCCTGAGTCCTACTATCCCTTGAAAAGGTGGGATGTTGCTGCTGCTGGAACTCCTGAGTTAGCTCTGCCATAGTAAGGGTGGGTCACATATCACCCTACACTGACTGCATAAAGCAAAAGAAACTATCTCAAAATTGAGCATCAGTGCCCAGTGGAATATCAATAGGAGGTGCCTCAGGTGGCACTATAGGAGGTGCCACTAGAGGCTCAGTGCCCACCACCTCCAGAGTATGGCCGTCTCTACCTTCCTAGCATACGACTTGAGGACACAGAGGTGTAATAGGTCTACAATTTTCAAGAACATGCCTCAAATAAGATTTATAACATATAGGAAAAATCCCAAGCATGAAAGGATAGGTACAAAACCTTACTATAATGAGTCACACCTCACTACACACTCCTAAATCCAATTTTGGGTGACATAAGAGATCATAACAGACCAGAATATATACAATCTACTTCTCACTACTAAGGTTGGGTCAGGTTCAAGGTCCCATATAACATATCCAAGGTTCTGATATATGGAGTGCCAATTTCAAGGTATAGAGGAAAACACCCTTTACTTTAAAATTGGCATCCCCATTCAGTAATAACCATTTCATTTTAAAACTTTAATTTATTGAGATTTATTCTTATTTATTTGGATATAGACATCCCATTCCAGTTAATTATGCCACCAATTCCAAATTTATAAAGGCCCATACTCTTTATAAACTAGAATTGGCATGTCAAGTAATTGCGACCTGGCCTATACATCCGACATCAGGGTGTAACATGTCATGTATATTGATTTGATTGAATGAACCACCATTATCAATTTATAGAAGTACTTGATTCTTAAATTTATATTGGAATTCATCAATCAAATAAACTAATGTATGATCCCTTAGAACCAATGGTTCATGGATCAAATGTGGAATAATTAGTTAATTAAGGCGTCATCATCAATCTATGAAATAAAACACTATTTAGATTGATGTAGGCACTTTAATTAATCCAATTATGTCATCCCTTAAAGAGATGTTATCACATTTCAACATATGAAGGTACACATAATAAGCACTTGCAATACATGCAATGCACACATAAATAACGATATGGCATGGAATAATGCATCAAATTTAAATCCTACGGTGCCTAGTATAATGCCTAAATTGATACACCCTCATATAATTGGTACAAGGTAGAAGAAATACCATAATAATAATATCAACAATAGTAATGACACAAAATAAGTGCATCACCCAATAGTGAAATCCATAAATTTGTAATAAGCGCAACCAATAACAACATTAACCCACCCCAAGTAATTTGGATTTTACCCTTTACATGGGTCGGATACTCCTAAGTAAAATATCATTACCAAATTCCATTACATCCTAGTCTCTTGTATAATATTGAAATAGTAAGACAAAAGGAAAAAAATACCTCTCATACCACTTTGTAGTGTCCTATCTTGGGAGCCACTTAATGGTTCCCTACGATTATTAGCCACAAGACCTCAAGCATTCCTTCCCATACACTGGAGGTTGCGGATTAGTAGTGAGGGTCTAGGGTGCGTTCATGAGGAGATTATTCCCTCATGATTTAGAGTGTAGCGCATTGGTAATCAATATAGATAATAAGTGAAAACATAATAAATAACTAACAATAGAATAATAATAAAAGATACCGATAAATAAAATGGTGGAGATGAATAATAAATAGATACAAAATGATTGTGATGATCATGTATCTATACAAAATAAGTACTTGGGATATAGGGGAGTATGAATATATCACATTCTATAAAAAAAGAGATATGAAAAAGGCCAAAAACTTCCACTTCTAGCATCACAAGTATAGACTCAGTCCTCTGCACCCGTACTCCATCCTAGTACTAGAAATCAAACATCAGAAGCTAGTCGCTTCCCTTTATATATACCTACAACCATGAAGTCTTCTTGGGTAACAAAGGTGTCCCAAGTAGGGTGTGAGATATAATCAGTAGGACACCACAAATCATGTCTAGATCAATCAATTTTGTGTATATAAAATGAGTAGTGTTCCAAATATAATAAATAAAATCTAATAAATAAATAAATATACATCGAATCAGGTTCCTCATGGGATACCCATTTGACTCTACCTGCTTTGGCCTAAGCCAGATGTCTCTGAACTAAGGTAACCCACACAAGTATGAAATATGGAAAAGTGGGATGATATAAATAAAGTGTCAAAAAGGTTTACTATCCCCAAGCATTTGATTTGTCTTGGCAGACATGTCCCCAGAATCTCAATTACACATTCTTATTCTTTAATTTAAAGGTCATCTTTATAATTAATAAGAGGCACCCTGAGCCTATCCAAGGATATCTAGAAGAAATCTCAAGTATCACTCTAGGGGCATTGTAAATTCCCAATACCATAAGAGTCTATCCAAGGTGGTTCATAAATGGAATCCCAATTATCACTCCTAACACAACACTTAATCAACCCCTGAGCTCATCCCTGGTATCTCACATAGGGTATGAGTATCACCCATGACCTAGTGTAATCATCTAACCATGAGATCATCCATGGTGTATACCCTAGGGAACCAGTATCACTCACATGGAGGTAAGAAAACACACGATGAGCCCATCCCAGGCATAATTGGTATCTATCCCAGTGTTTATATACAACCCATATAGAAGTTATATTTAAAAATCTCTACAATATCATCCAAGGAATCTCATAAGAATCTAAGTATCACTCTCAGAATTGGTATGAGATAAAGGATAGCTATCACAATTTATTTCACATATCAAGGCATGAAATTTATACATTTTAATCAAGTTTCCCATGTCATTAAATTAAGAAAATCAATAATGGAAAGGGGTATAGGGGCCTAAGTCACGACCTACCATTTATCTTGATTCAATTCATACTTAAAAATCATTTTTTACACGACAACACACCCATCAAGGGTGGTTTAACAAATAAAGGTAGTGGTAAAAGAGGTTAACAAGGAAAAGAACACCCATAGGGGTGGATCACAACATGGAGATCAACCAAAGGGTTGATTCACCCCTGGCTAGGGTCATATTTAACAATGAAAAATATTCAATTTAATTTATTAAACATTTAAGGGGATTCTTCAGAAAGGTATAACATGTGGCACAACAACGCACAATGTAAACACAACCAAACATGAGGTAAAGAAGATAGAATACATACTTTAGGTTAGTAGAACTCTCCTCATCCAGTGTCAGCCCTTGAATCAAGTTAGAATGAGAGATATCAGAAGAATCGTCAAATGACCTAAAATTGGGGAAAATGAGGTCACACCAAAATAGTGTAATAGAGGAGAATAGAAACTTAAAAAGGAAGGATGAGGAGTGTAGAGCTTACCTATAGGGATCTAACACATCTGATATTGAAGGAATCAGTGATCATATGATGGAGATAGAAAAATCCCTAGAATCTTAAGGGAGGAGAGCTCTCACATGTGGGATGTTCGTTGGAGGAGGAAGAAATGAGGGTTGAGGGTTAAAAACATTTTAGGGAAAAAATGGAAAATTTCCCTTTAAAATTGGGGTTTCATAGTTTGGTCATATGGTTAGCCAAACCTTACACCAACCATACAACATCTACTACCCAGGGAACCCCCCTCACACGGGCTATCCACATGATTTGATTAACCATGTGTGGTCCATGATAAATGGATATGAGACTTTTTTGAGAAAAATACCATGATCATGCACCCCATAACACATAATTATAGAGAAACTATGTGGACTCCTTCTACCCACTAAGTGCCTTCATAGTTAAGTCACACGATTAGCACGAACAATACGCTAACCGTGCAGCTCAGCCTGTCCTTCCAATTTCTGGAGCTTTGAGCTTTGAATGAGCCCCAGATTCTCCCAAACCATTCCTTATCCATTAGATCCCATAACAAAATAAAAAGATAGGTTTTTAACAATAACACAAGGACACATATCTCTCCTAAAAGCTGGGATGCTACACATAGACTAGATTTGCATCAGACATTGTTGGTGTTAGCCTACTGAGTTGTAATCACACCATGTTCAAGTTTCCACTTGGCACCTGGGTAGATTTCATGGATACAGGAAAAGATAAAGTGAATTTCCTTACTATATATTCTTGTCATATACTTAGGTTGGAGCATGGGAGTAGAGTACTAAAATAGGACTCAATATGATCATAGAGATTAACAGTATTTTTGAACTTTTGTTTGTTTTATATATATATACTGTATGTATGCCTACTACCATGATATGCCTAGTTACATTTTTCACCACTAAGGAATCATCTGTATATACTTCTATTTACTGGTTAATGTATGATTTTATTTCTTATCTAGTTGGTTTATTATTTGCCTTTATTTTCTATTGTATTTCACTCTAATATAGGGGGTATAGTCTCCCCACCATACTATCATACACCCTCGTTGCTAGTCAGCAACCACTACCATATGGAGAGGCATGCTTGAGGCCTTATGACCGTATTGACCGGTTAATTATCTATGAAATGGGATGGGGATTTAACAAAGTGTCATTAGAGGTTTCTTTTCCTTTATCTTACTATTTGGGTTGGTGGAAAAGAGACTAGAAAGTTTTAGAACTTGGTAATAATCCATGCTTAGGAGTAACTAAACCATGTGCAAGGTAAAAGACAAGTTTTTAGGGAAGATACTTTTTGTTCTGGAATTACCCTACTATAGCTGTATTATTTTCCCCATTGGGTGACACACATGTTGTGTGATGTCATGTTTTATGGGATTTTCACCCTTGGTCCAGTACAACAAGGTAGAATTAGCTCATAAATCATTATAGAAACATAGGGATTTATATGTTATCCATATGCCATGCCATGCATATTTCATTACATGTACATTTTATTGCCTACTTTGTATGCTTAATTGTTATGATTGTAATTTCTAACATTGCTTGTAGGAAAGAAAATTGGTAACTTAAAGTGTATACATCAACCTAAATAGTTTCTTCCCACATTTATTGATGATGGTGCCTTATTTAACCAATTTGAGTATGATAAAAGACTTAGAACCTTGGATACACAAGCTGAAAATTTTAACTTAATATAGTTAAATGGATTTACAATTCTAATTTATAAGGCACGTGCCTCTATAAATTGGTAACAAAAATATGTATAGGCTTGTTAAATTTTAACTTCTGGTGATAAAAAACTAGTTGTAGTTAAATGGAGTTTAAATTGTAACTTATAAGGTTTATGATTATATAAATTGAGAATGAAAATATGTATAACTAAACCATTATATGAAAACTAGTTAAATTTAAATAATTGATGTTTAAAAATGGTTGTAGTTAGATGGGATAACAATTGCAATTTAAAGAGTGTTTACTTCTATAAATTAGGATTGAAAAACTATATAACTGAAATATTATGATAAATATTTCAAACTTTTCATTGTAATTTGACCATAGGAGTGAGTAGTTGGGTTAAAGTAATCACCTAGTTTAAAATATTTTTATGACAATAGGATATCTATTGTAATGAGTCTATGAACATATTTTTTCTTTCCATTTTTGTAATTTGATCTTCTCTATTATCATGTTCTGAGGCATGTGCTTGGAATTGTAGATATATGCCTCCATGAAAACCTTAGGTCGAGTATTAGGAAGGTGTCAATGACCATGATGTTAAGATGGTAGAACCTGAACCACCTATGGTACTGCCTATAGTGCCACCTGTGGCACCTCCCATAGCACTACCTATCATACCTAGACTAGGAAGTGGTGCTCAAGTTAGAGTGGGTTTCCTATGCTTGGTGAGGTCCATGGAGGGAGCTCCATGGGCCACCCCGACTATGTTTGAGTTAACTAGGGAGTTCCAGCAGAAGCATCCCCTTACTTTATTGGGGGAAGGTGGTCCCCAGTCTATGGATTCTTGGTTGGAGGCTATGCATACCATCTTCTAGAATATGGAGATGCCTCTATAAAGGTGGGTGGAGCTTATAGATTACATGCTTCATGGGTATTACAAGTGTCAGTGGAATGTTCTTACTTAGGAATATCAACATTGGGGCATGGTCGGGAGGAAATTCCATACTATCTTCTATGAATACGTTTTCTTAGATACTCCGAGAGATGATTTATCTAGGGAATTAATGCATATAAAGAAGGGAAACATGTATGTCATGGATTAATTATCTTAATTCATTGAGCTCCAGTCCTTTTCACCCACTCCTAAGGGTGATGGGATGTTTAGGGCAAGGCGTTTTGAGTATGGAATCATGTATACCATTCAATCTTAGGTGAACATCTTACGACTGACTACCATATCTAATATGGTGAACTAGTCCCTTATATCTGAACAAAATCTAAGGGAAGATGAAGGTATAGGTTTAGGTTTCTCAACTTCTAAGTGAGGTAGTGCATCATCCAATGGTAGGATGCATCACCATAATACTTCTCACTAGGTCAGTGGAAACTAGAGTGTGAACACTGATAGTTTTGTGGTATTCCATCACTGTGGAAGGCACAGTCACATGAAGACTCACTATGGTAGGGACTTAGTAGAGTTTGTGACAGAATAGGAAATATCTAGAGATTTTGTAGGACCTTTCCATAAATGAACAATGAGAGGGGATTAGTGCCAGTTTTGGGTTTTAGAGTGGGATCTATGGCTCCACACCGAGTTGGAAGCTGGAGTACTATTGGCCATTTTGGCTGAGGAGATAGTTGAAGTTGAGGGGGAAAGTCTCAGGATGTGTAGTGCTAGTAAAGAAAAGTTACTCAGGGAGGTCAGATTATAGCTTAGTTTTATGGATCTAGCCAGTCACATGCGGTGCAGCCTACACCTGAGGAGAAGAGCATCGGGCCATCTACAGTATGAGGTATGATCTTAGAGGCATTGAATTTATCTTTCACTTTGTTTGACATAATCACTTCACACTTATTTATATCTGTTAATATGATGGGGAACTTAAGTATAGTGGTTTAATATCTATATGGGGTTATGTATCTCAACACTCTGCTAGGAATCTAGTCAGAGAAAATTTTTCGTTTCAAGGAGTGTCCCCCTGAGATAGTTGGATACTAGTTCTTATGAAACATTTTCTTACTTGTGATGACAAAATTCAACATAATTCTCCTGATAGACTGATTAGTGCAATTTTGATCCCATATTTATTGTTATTATTAGTGGGTGTCCTTATCCTCACCTAAGGGAAGTATTTATGTTCACAAGGTAAAATGGGATGTTTTGAAAGGCCTTAGTAGACCTAAGCTTCATGGGCTGGGATGAGTGTCATCCCAAATTTCAAACTTATTTCTAAATGACCAAGGAGTATGGTTGATTGTATTTCATCCAATCATGGATTGTTTTAGGGATGTCTTTATTGACAATTTTTTAGGCTACCTCTAGAGTGAGTGGCTAAGTTCACTATTGATCTTGTACCAGGAGTAAAACCGATATCCATTCCTCTATACAAGATGGCTCCTATTGAGCATTTGAAACTCAAGAGGTAGTTTAAGGACCTAGAAGACAAGGGGTTTATTTTACAAAATACCTCTCCTTGAGGATAATAAATACTTTTCACTAAGAAGTAAAATGATACTTTATGGTTATACATAGATTACTAACAGTTGAATTAGATTATAGTAAATAACTAAAACCCAATTCCTTGAATAGATAATCTCTTCGACCAGACCTGAGGATCCAAGGTCTTTTAGAAGATTGATTTGAGATGGGGATATCATCAGGTGAGTATCAAAACTTAATATATACCATGTACAACCTTTTGAAATAGGCATTGCTTATGTGAATATCTGATAATGCCATTCGATTTAAAAAATAAACATACTATATTTATGGATTCAATGAATCAAGTCTTTCAGCTACACCTGAATTCATTCATAGTCATCTTTGTTGATGATATCCTACTGTACTCTCGGTCATGGGGGGAGCATGTACAATATCTATATATCATTCTAACTGCCCTTTGAGAGAATAAACTATATGTTAAACTCTCTAAGTGAATCTTTTGGATATACAAGGTTCAATTTCTGGGTTATATCATATCAGAAGTTGGGGTATATATGGATTCAGTGACGGTGTGAGTAGTTATTTTTTGGGAGAAAACCAAGAATGTTTTCAATATTCGGATCCTCATGGGATTAACTTATTACTGCCATGGCTTCATTCAATACTTTTCTTACCCTAAAACACCACTTATAGACTTGAACAAGAAAGTTTCAAGGTTTATATGGTCTAAATATTATGAGAAGGACTTTAAAGTTTTTAAAGGTAGGTTAAACTCAACATCCATCCTGATTTTTCCTAATTTTAGTAGAGGGTACACAGTTTATTATGATGCATTAGGTGTTAGGTTGGGAGTTGTACTAATACAAGGAGACCATGTCATATTGTATGAGTCTTTACAGTTGTAGCCTCATGAGATTAACTACTTGATGTATGACCATAATCTAGTATCTATTGTTTATAACCTGTGTTATTGGAGACATTACTTGATGGGGAAAAAATTCATGGTATTTTCTCTCAGTCAGACATAAAACTTTGATAGAAGATGTGGGTTGGATATATTCAGGTTTTAACATTGTAATTTCTTATATTATATGGAAATCAAATGAAATTTTATATTCCTTAAGTTGAAAAATTCATGCTAAATCTATTCAAGAGGCTAATAATGAATGAAAGTTGATGACTTTTTTTTTTGAAATGCATCTTGAAGTTCAGGAGTGTCATGAAAAAGATGTCCTTACAAATTTATTTACGGTTAAATCCCTTATGAATTACATAAATAGGATACAAATTTCTAATCATGAAGGCTTGGTCTCGAGGGAAAGTATATAGAGTCAGGAATCACCACTTGGTTAGTTTATTGATGAGGATGATATTTTTCATATTTATGGGAATGTCTAGGTTCCTACAGACATGTGGGTGGAACTAATGTGAGAATATCATGATTCTAAATAGATAGTACATCCTAGAATCACAAAGATGTATCATAACTTGTGTTACTGGTACTGGTGGCATGGGATAAAAAAAGAGATCACAGTCTTTATTGCTTGGTGTTGCACCTATCAGTAGGTGAAAATAGAATACCATTGGACTGTTATCCTATTATAGACTTTACCTATCCCAGAATGGAAATGGGATGATGTCACTATGGATTTTGTGATGAGGCTACTAAGGTCACCCTGAGGCCATGACACTGCATGGGTAATTGTGGATGGGATGATGAAGTCTATATACTTCTTGCTTATCTGGGGACCTTATTAGTGGATGAGCTTGAAAGTCTATATATCCAAGAGACCACACGCCTTCATGGGATTCCACATAACATTGTATCAAATTGGTATGATTGATTCACCTCAGGGTTTTGGTAGGGGTTTCAAAATGCTCTTGGATCACATGTACCCTTGAGTATGACATATCACCCTTAAACTGATGGCCATTCTAAGCACACTATACATGTACTAGAGGAAAATATTCATGAATGTTTCTTAGACTTTATAGAATCATGGGAGAAAACCTTTCTTATCGATGATTTTTCTTATAAAAACACCTTCCAAGTGACTATACAAATTTATCCATACAAGTAACTCTATGGTAGGTCATTCTGTTCACCTATGTACTAGTTAGAGCTAGGGGAAGTAGTGTTACTGGGACCATATCTCATTCATAAGACATCAAAATAGGTACAAATGATCAAGAAATATATGGCTACGATTTAGTCTAGATAGTAGACTTATACCGATCAGTGTCTTTGACCTTTGGAGTTTAATGTAGGGGATTAGGTCTTCTTATGTGATTTTCTAATATTGGGTCATCGATGAACTTGAAGGTAAGGAAAGATGACACCTAGATTCATCAGGGATTTCAAGATTTTGGAAAGGATCAGACTTATAGAATACCAAATAGATCATCCTCAATAGTATCAGGCTATGCATGATTTCCATGTATCTCAGTTATTCCATTATTATTCCAACCCGTCTCATGTCTTTTATCCCAAGGAAATTGAGTTGGAGGTGGATTATTCTTTCAAGGCGTATCCTATTTGTATAATTAACTATAGAACGAAGACACTGTGAGGAATGGAAGTTACTCTATTTTGGGTGTTATGGTAGCATAGCCATATCCAAGAATAGATATGAGAACAAAAGGATGATATGCGTTCTCAGTGGCCTGAACTTTTCTCAAATGTAGTTCAAAAAACCTTAGAGGTAGAACTTAAGGAGGAGTTTTCTTAAAGAGGAGAGGTTATAAGAAATCTATTATTCAATAAGGTATGATCCTTTTAATTTTTTTCAAAACCCCCTTTTGTTATTTTGAAAGTATCTGAGGGGGTTTGGGAGGTCATGAAGGTGTTTGGGAAAATCATGAGGAGGCCATGACATAAAATCCATGGACTAAAGTGCCACCGGCTAGCCGATCAACTTCCTTTAGGCTTGGAAAGCCACTAGAAGTCCCACTGGGTAGTTAGTGAGACCCACCAGCTAGCTGGTGGGACCTAGATTCCTTTTTTTTTAAAAATATCAAAAGTTCTATTAACCCCTTCACCCCTATTTCTCCCCTCACTCAAATTTTACCCTCATATTGGGAAGTTATAGCGTACATGGAGCTCACTTCTTCTTCTTGGATCCCTTGAGTGGTTCTCCTATATCTAGCATCTGTTTCCATCATCTTTAGTCATGTTGGATCACCCTCAGTAGGGATACCACTCATTTGTCTTATAATCTTTACATTTATTTCTATCTAAATCCCCTCATCATATTTAACATAAATGCCCTATTTTCAGGTCTTCTGTTGGTTTTTCTGATATCTTTCATTTTAGTTAAATTCTGAGACCAATAATGAATAAAGAGTCTTCTATGGGGCCTAGGTAGGTGGTCTATTTTCTTTTCCATAAAAGACTCACCATTTATAAATTGTATCATTGTTCTGCACGTCTTACTTTCCAAGCATTGCCCCTAAAATATATATTCCTTTAATTTTCCACCTAAAACCCAACCTAGATATGCCACGAGACTCCTAAATACCATTGGAGGTTGATAACCTCAACTCAAAACACCCCTTTGGGTGCATTTAGCTTAAAACCCATGTAAAACATACTTTAAATATAACCAAAACACCCCCTTAGTCTTTGTTTGGTTTAACCTTTAGGAAAAACTCACTTCCTATGTAACCAAACCACCCCTTAGGATGTGTTTGGTTTCTCAATTACATGTGTAATATCCTGATTGATTTGTTTGAGTTGTGAAATGGAATGAATACCTTACTTGGACTTGTAATTAGTTACCATTACTAATTAAATTATTCAATTTATTAGATACTTACTTAGACCTTATGATTATTTACCATTTATGATTGAGTTATTGGTTATATAACTTGGTCACACCATTAAAGGTGTGGCATGCATCGAGTGATCCTTATATTCCATTGTTGAATGACTTGAGTAGACTCATATAATTCCACTCAATTTATCGATTTGAATTCCAAGTGGTGATCCAATTATAGATTCAGTTAACATATTAATCTCATGAATTTCATGGATTTATGCCATATATTCATTTGGAATCCATAAAAATTAGAATTCTTAGGATGATATCCTAGATTTGGCTTGATGTATTTGGACAAGGACTGCCTTGGGTCATCCCTTTGGATTCCAATAAATATATTCCCTAAAATGAAAGGAAAATTTTCCTTAGTTCAGTTAGAAACATTTAGGAGTATAATGCCAAGGTATCATCCCTTGGATTCCACTCAACACCAAATAACCATACATCATGGGCAGATCATCATGAGTTGGATTGACTTTCTAAATTCAAGAATGACACAGTTTATATGGATTTAAAATGTTTGTATGTGGGGGAATTCCTAGACATATTCCATGTATTCCTTATGGTTATTATTTATTGGATTACTTGGATAATATCCTTAGATATCTTGACCAATTAAAATGTCACATGTTCATAGAAATCCGACTTAAGCCGAAGAAATTAGAGTCAGATGAGTATCCCATGTGGAGCCTGGGCTCGAGATGATTTCTATTACTTTACTACTTTAAATTTAATTATAATTGAACACTATTACATTTTATACTCATAGTTTGTATTTACATTATACGCCATTGGTAGTGATCTACTGATTTGTACTCACACCTTATTTGGGACACTTCTTACTACACAGAAATATTTCATGGATACAGGAAAGGATAAAGGGAACCTCCCTACCATGGACACTTCTACTTAGGTTGGATCATGGGAGTAGAGAACCAAGCTACGACTCATGATTCTCAAGGAGCTTAACATTTTTTTGTAGTTTTGTTTATTTTTTAGAAATGTTATGTATATATTCATGCTTCCATGATACACCTAATTAAAATTTTCTCCACCATGACATCATCTGTATATAGTTTTGTTTACCACTTAATGTTTTCTTTTATTTATTATCAGGTTGGTTTATGAGTTACCCTTATTTTCTAATATGTTTCACTCTGATATAGGGGTTATAGTCTCCCCACTATACCACCACACAACCTCATTGCTAGTTTTAACCCTATAACATTTGAGGAGGTACACTTGAAGCCTTATGTCCCTCTGAACCAGTCACTTGTCTATGAATCGGGTCAAAGGTGTCACACACACCACCTGCTATCACCCCCTTTATTCGAAAATCTTGGTTACACACCTACCTCCTACCTCATTTTTCCTAATTATCTATCAAAGGTATATGATTACTTATTTATTTAAGTGTCTCTACATGGATCTATAGTATTTGGGAATGTTAATTAGGGTTTAATTATTTTGTTGTACTAGAATGATACATTCACATTCATAATTTGCATATAATTTTTTGGAATTTGGTTAGTTCTAATTTAAATTATAGTTAGTTCTAAAATTTTATTAAAAAATATTTAATATTTATCATTTATTTATCAATTATTAAATTTTGTTTCTTCTGAATCAGTTTAATTATTTCTGCATAGGTAAAAACCAAATTTTTATCATTCAGTGTTTTATCAATAGTTTCAAGTTCTTGTAGAGAAAATTAACTCAAGAATTTGTGTCATATACTTTTATATACTTCATATCTTTATATTTGTATACAATTATAAAAAAATTATATATTTATATATAGTTTTATATAATTTTATGATTTTATAATTTTATAACTATATATTTCTATAAACTTTTATAAAAGATGATACGTAAAAAATTATATACTTTTATATGATTTTATATTGTTATATAGGAAACAAAATCTATTGTAAGAAAAATAGTTTGAGGATTGTACTCTTATGTACTTTTACGATAATTTTTTTAAATCAAATTCCCACTAACATCATTCCATTTCTCAATAAAAGTTCAGGATATAAGTACTTATGTAAATTTTATAATAATACTCCAAATATAATTTCTTGATAAATTCAATGAGAAATTATTTATTTTGTTAAATTTCAGTTATTATTGAAATAATTTTGAATTAAAAAACATTAATTAATCATCAATTCATTTTTTCTATGGTGTTTCTTTTACAAATAATAAATTTTTTATAATTACTAACAGTAAAATTTATTATTTAGTTAAAATACATTGTATTTAGTTGACATGAATATCATAGTGTTTTTCTTTCATTATAAAGTTTGTAATATGATTACTATTTTTTCAACAGTCAATTGATTAATTAAGAGTTATTTTATTATATATAGTATTATATATTTTTATTACATAATAGATGGAAGTTTGATGTATTATTTTGACCAGGCATTGAATGGGTTTCAGAATAGGCTTGAAATATTTTTGGATTTCACTTTTAACAATGATTTAGTGGGGGTTTTATTTGATGTCATTATTATAACTAAATTAGTAGACCATGATTAACTCATGAAGAAGTGATTTATCATATCATTAGAGTTTGATTTCAAACCAACTATTAGGCATAACACCATAATGAATAAATTGTCCATTAAGTAGAAAATATGGAAAGAATTTATAAGTGTGGTTTGGAAGATGTGATATTTGATCAGTTTCATTTTTTGTATCAACCTGAACATACACTTATGTTATAATCATAAGTGATGAGTGTAAATTCAATGTCAATTCCTATATCTAATAGTGTGAATGACGACATTGAGAAATTTAATAAGGTAATGAAGGATTCTAATGATGGAGTTATTCCCTAAAACTATATGTATATATATATGATATATTTTGGATCATATTGTAAGAGATGATATGGGTTTTTTTATGGTACAACATCCACAATGTAAAAGGTATACTTTATAAGTATATCGTTTACAACTGACAAGACAATTACTGTGTAT
Source organism: Viscum album (assembly GCA_963277665.1). NCBI lineage: Eukaryota > Viridiplantae > Streptophyta > Magnoliopsida > Santalales > Viscaceae > Viscum > Viscum album. The sequence continues at coordinate 1,109,149,729 of OY728162.1, read as the reverse complement.
GACTTGGCTATTTCATAGGGCATGGAGATTTGTATTATAAAATTCAAATTACACCCTACAGATGATCTTGTTTATTGAAAGTTAAGAATTATCATTCATATTAATCTTACACATAATATATCATTGGTTATAATTAGTTTATATAATGAAATGAATGGAATTTGTATCAGAAAAAGGTTATAAAGAGTTGTAACAAAAGGTATGACCTCCCAGGTTACAAAGAGTTGTAACAAAAGGTATGATCTCCCAGTTGTAATAAATATTTGTAACAAAATTATAATGTTTAGGATGATCTCCCAGGTTGGGTTTGATGACTTAGGATAAGGAATGCTATGGGTTATCCCCTTGGATTCTAATCAATACCTACCCTAAAATTTAAGGATAAATTTCAATGGTTTAGTTAGAAACACTTAGGAGTAGAATGCCAAACACTACTAGAAAATGGATCTATACCCACAGTTCTCCCAAAAACTGTGGGTATAGACCCACCTATACCCATGGTTTTCACGAACCATGGGTATAAGTGACATTTTCTAATCTATACCCATGGTTCTTGCTAAACCATGAGTATAGGGTACTCACGTAAGCGTGGGAAGCCAAAAAATTGCGTGGGAATAACACGGGAAAACCTATACCCATAGTTCACACTGAACTATGGGCATAATCTTCAATACATAAACCTATACCCATGTTTTACAAAAATTGTGGTTATAGAAGTCACCTATACCCACAGTTTTACTAAACTGTGGGTATAGGGTCCCTTATGCTTTGCATCTAGAAAAATATATATAAGATAATATATGATTATAAACAAATAATTACAGTTGGTGTATTGGTTAGAAAATTTAGCATTGTGTAAGTGGTGTGGGTTTGATACTTATGAGATTTAATTTTTTATAGATGGTTAATATTAATATATTTATGTAGATATAGATTTATGTAAATTTAATATATTTATGTTGGTTGGTGAGGCATTCTATGAAAAAATCTTACGTTGTGAGATCAAAACTCACCAACAACATTTTTTTAATCTGGCGCTTTAAATTAATATATTTAGATAAATGTAGATATAAAATAAAGTAAATTTTGTAGGTTGATTGGTGAGACGCTGTAGTTATGAAGCTGAGATCGCGGGATCAAAATGTCGCATTGTATTTTTTCTAATACTGGCCTTAAAATTAATATAATTATATAATTTTAGAGATATAAATATGTAAGTGGTTTAGCTAGGTTGGTGAGGTTTGACGTGTGAGAAGTGCAGGTCATGATATTGAAACTTACCGACCCTATTTTTTCTAATATTTATTTATACCCACGGTCTAAAAATCGTGGGTATAAGGTTTGAAAGGTTGAAAAAAGTCTATTATGACATGGTGGCAAAAATGCTATACCCACAATTTTTGAACCGTGGGTATAGGTAATTTTTTTTTCAGTAGTGAAGGATTCACCCCTTGAATTCCACTCATCATCAAATAGCCATACATCATGTGTTAATCACTGTGAGTTGGCTCAACTTATGAAAGTTAAGAATTCTAGGGTTTTAAGTGGATTCAAAATGTGTGTGGGGGGGGGGGAGGGGAATGCATAGAACTATTCCATGGATTCCTTATAGTTATTATTTCTTGGATTCTTTGCCTACTCACATTAGGTCCCTTTACCAATTAAAATGTCACATATTCATATACATCTAACTTAGGCTGAAGCAGTTAGGGTTAGTTGGGTATCCCATGAGGAGTCTGGGCTCGACATGATTTCCATTACTTTGCTGCTTTAAATTTAATTATAATTACACACCATTAAATTTTATACTAACATACTATATTTTCATTAAGTATCATTTGTACTAGCCTACCGAGTTTTAATCACACCCTTTTCAGGTCGTTTCTTGGTACCTTGATAGATTTTATGGATGCGGGAAAGGATAAAGGGAATTTCCCTACTGTGGATGTTAGACTTCTACTTAGGTTGGAGAATGGGAGTAGAGGACCGAACTAGGACTTGGGATGGTTATAGAGATTAACAATCTTTTTGGACTTTTTTTTATTTTGTTTATACCTATACTGTATGTATGCATGCTTCCATGATACACTTAGTTAATTTTTTCACCACTATGTCATCATCTGCATATAGTTATGTTTACCGCTTAATATATGTTTTTATTTATTATTTGTTTGGTTTATTAGTTGCCTTTATTTTCTACTATATTTCAATTTGATATAGGGGATATAGTATTATAATGTCCTGAAAATTCCATGTAAAATTATTGAAAATTATATGGGATTATTTCAAGATCAGGAACTAAGATGACATGTGATTTCAAGGCTCTATGAGCCCAGAATAATGTTTAAACTTTTTTTAAAGTTATTTAAAACAGCATGCATGTGCAGTTTTTGCAGCTTTTAAATGGGTGTCCGGATTAAAAAACCAAGGTCACCGTTGAGTCCAAAATAACGACATTACCTAATAAAGGACCTAACCTCGACCGGTGCGGGTTGAGGGTAAAATTTAATTTTTGAGATTTTAAAGAAAAATAAAATAAACTTAAGAAAGTTTATTTTATTCAATTTTGTTTTGTTGCGACACAAGGTTGAGATGAATATTTTATTTAATAAATGAAATAGTGTAGTAGCACTAAAAATGAACTGTAATAGAAATCCTGTTTCATTTCATAAATGGAATATCATAAAAATGTGACGACTCAGTGTAATGAGAACACTGAAATGCATTTCGTTAATTAATAACTTAACAAGGATACATGATTGTTGGGCAGTTCTGGATTTTCTCTGAACCTTTGGAGGACTTGCATTGGCGAGTGAAGAATCAATGACGAAAATGAGCACTCCCCCCATCTTTGAGAGATCTCACCCACAATGACGGATAGAGGACGTTCGCGGATGAATCACCATCAATGAAGAATTATTTCCTCTGATTGATCCTATTTTTCAGGTAAGGGGTATTGATTTCTGTATGGTCTCCCTTCCCTCGTTCTTCTTTTTAAATGAAAAACATGGGTCAGTCCACTAACATATTGACCCAAGAATTGGTCGACTATGTGGGAATGGGAATCAACATGCAGAGATTAAAGAGATGATTATTATTGTAGTGATATTTCAAACGTCTCCCCTTTTTTATTTTAACATAATGAACAAAGGATAAACGAACAAGGCCAATGTTTGTTGCCTTGGAAATTCATTGTGATATCCTCTCCCTCTTGCGTTCTTCACCTATGGACCCCTGTGATCATGTCAGACTCTTTCTGATAGGTTCCAAACATGGTCAGACCCCCATATCGATGGTGAGGTAGCTTGGAGCACACGACAGTGGAGGCAGTGACCCGAGGATCACAACGGAGCTTCCAGATCAAAAAACAAACCACAAGAGTGAGTTTGGTGGCTCGAGAAAGAACTCGCTAGTGACAACACATGATGGAAACTCACCGTGATGGCGGAGGCCACGACCAGGCGGGCTGTAATAGTGCAGAATAATGGCATTGACGGGGCATCACATCAATCTAGAAGACCCATGGTCAGGTCACGGGTGTGCGATGGCATGCGGTCTGTGGGACCATGTGCATGGCAGGAGGTAGTAAGATAGTTGATGACCGCATGATGCAAAGCGAACGTAGTGCATACTACGTCTGGGCTCGAAAGAAACAACCCATTAGTGTGGGACAAGCCATAGGGTGAACCTGGCCACTGGGTAGCCTGGCTGGACAGAAACTGGCCCGCCAGTATGGGATGAGACAAAGGAAGGGGACCGGTCCGTTGGAACCTTGGCCCAACAGGTTGGGTCCAGCAGGCCCAAAAGGGCCTAGCCCCTGGGCCAGGCTAGAACGAGTTGGCCCAGACCCGACCGGGTCGGGTCGGGTTGGGTCGGTCTGACCGAGCTGGACCGGGCCTGGACCCAACCGACCCCTTTTCACTAAAAGGCTCATAACTTTCAAACCGTATGTCTAATTGATGAGACGTTTACAGAATTGGGACCCTCACGATTATGTGGTCCTTTTGGTATACACTAAGTGGATTTTCTTGGAAGTTGATATATAACAAATGGATTGAGGATTAGACTCTTCCAGAATCAAGCATGCTATGAGCAGGGATCCTATAGCTGGATGTTATGAGAAGACTGAGATGAGTGGGTCTAGGTGACCCAAAATGCCAAGGAGATGAGTGGGTCTAGGTGACCCAGTATACCAAGGAGACAAGCGGGTCTAGGTGACACAACAGGACAAGGAGAGGAGCAGGTTTAGGTGACCCAGCAGGCCAAAGAGACAAGCAAGTCTAGGTGACCTAGCTAACCTAAGTGATGAGTGGGTTTAGGTGACCTAGTAGACCTAAGAACTCATTAGGGATGAGTGCTTCAGTAGTACAAGGTGTTAAGTGTTATAACTGCTAGTTTTTCTTTCATTTCTTTAGATTATACCTACGTTAGCTGACTATACTTGTTTGTACTTACCTTTATAGTATTACCTTTGTGTTTTGGGGTCCTTACTGAGTATTGTGTTACTCACCCTTGCATAGGCTCCACCCACACATGTCATGTATTGTGTATATGAAATATTCTTTGACCGAGACCTTGGTGTTCTGAGACCAAGTGGTACCTAGTGAGATATGACATACAAGACGTACATCTACGACTTCAGGCGAAAGCCCCCTTGACCTAGATTTCAGGTAGAATTTACCATATATTGACTTTAGGAGTTTGTAATTGTATTTTTTGGGACTGTATTCTTGCCCCTTTACTTCCTGTTTTGTACTGTTACTCACAGTGGTTGTCTTAGTGTCATGATTGTTTACTTTTCAGCATTGTGAGATGGGGATGTGTGTGTGTGCATGTGTACTGGTACTCAGTAAAATTCCTACCACTTATGGGATAATTTCTTTGATATTAGTTTTCATCCCCTGGCCATCAGGAGGTAGGATTGGGGTAGTCACAACATGAGACTCGGGGGACGGGTCAGGACAAAGTGGTATCGAAGGTAGCCTTCAGATGTTAGTATAGACACTATGAGTTCTTGGTGATTCCATTCAATGTGAGAAATGCCCCAGCAGTGTTCATGGAACTCATGAACATGATATTCTAGCCCTACCTTGACTGGTTCATCGTGGTTTTCATTGATGATATCCTGGTGTACTCGGCGTCGGAGGAGGAGCACATGACACACTTGTAGATATTCTTGGACACTCTCTAAGAGCACCAATTTTTTGTGAAGCTCTTAAAGTTTCATTTCTAGATTTGGGAGGTCCACTTTCTCAGACATGTCATTTCGGGGGATGGGTTTGTTGTAGATCCGGTGAAGATAGAGGCGGTGCTTTATTGGTTTGAAAGTTATTTTTTATTAATATTTTAAAGGAAAACAAGAAAGATCAAATACAACCCTTCAAGGGGGGTGAAAGTGGTGCAAGCCCAGGGCATCCCCTTGAACCACACATAAACACTCCAGGGGAAGAGAATGAAGACTATCATAAACTAAAAGAGTGTCCTCCTGTCTTCCCAGACGAGCCAGCGAGTCAGCTGTAAAGTTGGATTCCCTCCATTTATGATGAATTAACCTTACTAGACTTGTTTCCATCTTGCACCTTCAAATAATGTAAGTCATCTCCCAAGGAATCCCATTACTTCCCTGCACAGCCCTAACCAGGACCTATGAATCTGATTCCACCTCTGTCACCTTCAATCCCTTCCTCTTGAAAATAATAAGGCCAGAAACAAGAGCCTGAGCCTCTACCCCCAGGGAGTTACCAGGACCGTAAAAGGGTATTATCGGAGATTAGAAGGGTATTATCGGAGGTTCTTGATCGAATTTTCTAGGGTAGCATCACCCTTATAAACTTTGACATGGAAGGGAAAGCCATTCGTGTGGATAGAGAAGTACTATCAGAGCTTCCAGGAGATGAGGTGGAACCTGAAAAGTGCCCCTATCTTGCATCTTCTAGAGGAGGGAATTGAATATGTAGTGTTTTGTGATGCATCAGGGACTGAAATGGATTGTTTCCTAATGTAGGGGAAAGTGGTGATTGCCTACAGTTTTCAATAGTTGATCCATAATGAGAAGAACTACACAACCCATGATCTTGAACTAGTAGTAGTGGTATTCACTTTGAAGATGTGGTGACACTACTTGATGGGTGAGAAATTTAACATTTATTATGACAAAAAAATTATCAGGTATATATTCTCCCAGAAGGACCTGAACTTGAGGCAGTGGCAGTGGATAAAGTTTCTCCAGGACTATTACTTAAAGATATTCTATACTCCTGGGAAGGGGAACATGGTGGAGGATGTGCTCAGTAGGAGAACTGGGTTGCGGTTGCTGAGTGAGGTGTCAGAGTAGTTAGCCATGATGCAGATATACTTCATGGATGGAGATGAGGTAACCTATCTTTAGTCGATGGTTGTCACTCCCCTACTCTCACAACGATTTAGGGAGACACAACTTGGGGATATCGACTGTGAGACCTGACGTGGTCAGTTATCCACAGGGTAATCCCCTGATGGATATTCAATAGGTGGGGAGCACATCATCATTTTTAGAGGGCACACTATTGTACCAGTGGATTCACAAGAGGAGATTCTGAGGGAGTTCCACACCTCCCCCTTGGTGGTGCATCCAGGAGTGGAAAAGATGTACCAAGATCTCCGATGTCAGTACTGGTGTCTGGGGATAAATAAGGTGGTAGCAGAGTTCATTTCTTAGTGCCACACTTGTTGGTAAGTGAAGTCAGAGCATCAAGTTCTAGCAGGCTTGTATCATCCACTTGAGGTGATAGAGTAGAAGTGGGATGGTATCTTGATAGACTTCATGATAGGTTTACAACACATGTCTAGGGGGAACGATAACATCTAGGTGATCGTGGACCGACTCACTAAGCCATACCATTTCCTACCCATCTGGGAGCAGGGTTTAGTAGAGAGATTGGGACACATCTACATTCAGGAGATAGTGTGGCTTCATAGGGTTCATTTGATGATCATGTCAGACTATGATTCTTACTTCACATCCTGTCTATGGAAGAGATTGTAGGAGGAATTTGAGACTCAACTACATTTGATCATGAAATTTCATCCTTAAATGGATGGTTAAATAGAGAGGACTATCCAGGTTTTAGAGGACATGCTTCATGATTTTATCTTGGACTTTAGTCGTAGTTGGGATGATCACCTACCACTGGTGGAGTTTGTGTACACCAATAGTTACCACTCCACCATTGGTATGACACCGTTCGAGGCACTATATGAGTAACCATGCAGATCACTATTATGCTGGATAGACCCAAGGGATTCAACACTCATAGGTCCTGAGTTAATATGAGATACCACCGAGAAGGTGCATATCATCTAGGAGTAGATGAGGACTGTATATAGTAGGTAGAATTCTTATGTTGATAGGATACAAAGACCCTTGGAGTTCGATAGGGAGACCATGTGTTCCTTCGGGTCTCAACTCGACGGGGATTGCAGAGATTTGGATGGGGCAGTAAGTTGTCTATGAGATTCATCAAACCTTCTAGATTCTAAGCAGATTTGGTGAGGTAGTGTACCACCTAGATCTTCCCCCACAGATGCATCAAGTGCATCATGTCTTCCATGTGTCGTAGTTGAGGAGCTACATGCACAATTCATCGCACGTCATTGACTGGGACGAGCTGGACATTGACAATGGGGCAACATTTACAGAGTTATCAGTGGAGATTGAAGATCTATAGGAGCAGGTACTTCGTGGGTGGTTGATTCCTATGGTGCATGTTCCATGGAAACATAGGAATCTCCAGGAGATCACTTGGGAGCAGGAGGCTCAAATTTGTGCTCAATATCCCCTTTTGTTTTTAGCCCTTATTTTGGCTTTTGAGGATGTAAATCCTTAAGGTGGAGAGAATGTAATGTCCCAGAAATTCCATGTAAAATTATTGAAAATTATATGGGATTATTTCAAGACCATAAGCTGAGACAACATGTGATTCTAAGTCCTGATGATCCTGGAATAAATGTTTGAACTTTTTTTTAATGTTATTTAAAATAGAGCGTGTACGTAGTTTGGCAGCTTCTAAACGGGTGCCTAGATTAAAAATCTAAGAGCATCGTTGCTTTTGGAATGACAACATTACCTAAGAAAAGACCTAACCTTGATCGATGCGGGTCGAGGGTAAAAGTTAATTTTTGATTATTTTTAAGAAAAATAAAATAAACTTAAGAAAGTTTATTTTATTCAATTTTTTTTCACTACGATGCAATGTCGAGCTAGCTATTTCATTTAATAAATGAAACAACATAACGACACTGAGACTGAACCATAACATAAACACTATTTCATTTCATAAATGAAACAGTGTAACAACATGGTGACTTAGCATAATAGAAATACTAAAACACGTTTCATCAATTAATAACTTAACAGGGATATGGGATCGTTGGACGGTTCTAGATTTTCTCTAAACCTCTAGAGGACTTACATTGGTGAGCGATGAATGATGATGAATGAAGAATTGCCAACAAAAATGAGCACTCCCCATACTCTTTGAGAGATCTCACCCACGATGATAGATAGAGGATGCTCATGGATGAATCACCACCAACAAAGAATTATTTACTCTGATTGATCCTGTTTTCTAGGTAAGGGGTTTTTATTTCTGCGTGGTATCCCTTCCCTCTTTCTTCCTTCTAAATAAAGAACACGGGTCAATCTACTGATAGATTGACCCATGTATTAGTTGACTATGCGTGAATGGGAATCAACATGCGGGGATTAAAGAGGGAATTATTACTACAGTGATATTTTTAATGTCTCCCCTTTTTATTCTAATGCAAAAAATGAAGGCTAAACGAACAAGGCCGACGTTCATCACCTTGGGTGTTTAATGTGATATCCTCTACCTCTTTCATTATTCATTGACAAACCCCCGTGTCCAAGTCAGACTCTTGTCGGGAGGTTTCTAATGTGGCCGGACCCTTGGATTGATGGAAAGGAAGCTAGGAGCACACAACAGTGGAGGTGGCAACCCGAGGATCGCAATAGAGCTTCCAGATTAGAAAAAGGACCACTGAAACAAGTATGGTGGCCCTTGGAAGAACTTTCTAGCATAGGCTGTAGCCAGGTGGGCTGTGGTAGTGTGGAACAACAGTGCCAGTGGGGCACCGTGTCAGGCCGGAAGACCCGTAGGTGTGCGATGGCATGCAGTCTGGGGGGGGGGGATGTCGGTCGTGTGATGCAGAGCAGACACGACCGACTAGATAGAACTGGGCTGCCAATGTGGGTCGGCCTAGAGGGGGAACCAGGCCACTGGTGGCCCAGCTGGATAGAAACCGGCCCACCAGTGTGGGCCAGGCTGGAGGAAGGGTACTGGGTTACACCCTCAGCCCAATGGGCCAGGTCCAGTATGACCAAATGGGCCTAGACCTTGGGCCAGACCAGATTGGGTCGGCCCATACTTGATTGGGTCGGGTCGGGTCAGCTAAATCGGGTCAGCCTGGGTCAGGTTTGGTCGGTCCAACCGGGTCGGACTAGGTTTGAACCCAATTGACCTCTTTCACTAAAAGGCTCATAACTTTCAAACCATACATTCGATTGATGTGCCGTTTGTGGAATTGGGACCCTCACGACAAGGTGGTATTTTTGGTATACACTAAGTGGATTTTAGTGGAAGCAGAGATATGACCAATGGATTGAGGAGTATACTCTCTCAGAATTAATCATACTATAAGTGAGGATCCTACGACTGGCTGTGACGAGAAGACAGAGATGAGCAGGTCTAGGTGACCTAGCAGGCTAAGGAGAAGAGCAGGTCTAGGTGAACCAAAAGGCCAAGGAGACGAGCGGGTCTAGGTGACCCAACTTTCCTAAGTTATGAGTGGGTCTAGGTGACCCAACAGACCTAATCGCTCATCAGGGATGAGTGATTCAACAATATAAGGTGTTAAGTGTTTTGAATGTTAGTCTTGCTTTAATTTATTTATATTATACTTGCGTGAGCTGAATATACTTGTGTGTAATTCCCTTTATGGTATTATATTTTTGTTTTGGGGTCCTTATTGAGTATTGTGTTACTCACCCTTGCACAGGCTCTGCCCGCACATGTCGTGTATTGTACAGACGACAGACGCTTCGACCGAGACCTTGGTGGTCTGGGACTAGGTAGTGCCCAGTGAGATCTGACAGACGATATGTACATCAAAGACTTCAAGCAGAAGACCCCTTCACCTACCCTTCAGGAAGAATTTACTGCAGACGGTCTTCATGAGTTTTTACTTGTATTTTTTGAGCTTTTATTCTGACCCCTTTACTTCATATTTTGTATTGTTACTCATAGTGGTTGTCTTAGTGGAATGATTGTTTACTTTTTATCATTTTGGTTTGGGAATGTGTGTGCGTGCTTGTGTACATGTACTCAGGAAAATTCCTCCCACTTGTGTGATAATTCCTTCAGTGCTTGTCGCCAGCCCCTGGGCATTAGGAGGCAGGCTTGGCATAGTCACAACATGGGACCTAAGGGATTGGTCATGACAAGTCTCCCCATAATACCACCATACACCCTCAATGCTATATGGAAACCACTATCATACAGGGAGGCATGCTTGAGGCCTTACGACCCTCTCAATTGGTAATTTATCTATGAATCGGGTTAGGGATTTCACAAAGTGGAATCAATGGTTTATTTTCCTTTTTCTTGCTATTTGAGTTGGTAGATATGATACTAGGAAGTGTCATAACTTGTTAATAAGCCATGATTAGGAGTAACTAAACTATGTGTGGGGGAAAATCCAAGTTTTAAGGGAAGGGACTTGTTGTTCTAGACTTTTCCTACTACACTTGTATTATTTTCACCATTGAATAAAACACATGTTGTGTGATGTTATGTTTTAAGGGATTTTCACCCTTAGGATGGTACGACAAGGGAGCATTAGCTCATGCATCATTATAGGAATGCAAGGATTTATATGTCATCCATATGCCATGCCATGCAAATTTCATTACTTGTACAGTTTTTTACCTACTTTTTATGCTTAATTATTATGCTTGTAATTTATAACATTTCTTTAAGGAAAGAAAATTAGTTACTTAAAGTGTCTACATCAACTTAAATAGTGTTTTCCCACATGGATTTATGATGGCACAATATTTAACCAATTTGAGCAGGATCAAAGCCTTGGAACCTTGGATACATAAGCTGAAATTTTTAATTAATATAGTTAAATGGATTGCCAATTGTAATTTATAAGGTGTGTGACTCTATAAATTGGTAATGGAAATCTAAATGGCTAAACCATTATGTATATAATTTTTAAATTTTAACTTCTGGTGCTAAACAACTAGTTTCTGTTAAATGAAGTGTCAATTGAAACCTATAAGGTTTATGACTCTATAAATTGAGAATGAAAATCCATATAACTGAACCATTATATGAATACTAGTTAAATTTAAATACCATATGTTTAAAAATGTTTATAGTTAAATGTGGTGACAATTTAAATTTAAAGAGTGTTTACCTCTATAAATTAGGACTGACAACCTATATAACTGAACCATTATAAAAAATATTTCAAATTTTCCTTTGTAATCTGACCCTAGGAATGAGTAGCCGAGTTAAAGTAATCACTTGGTTTAAAATATTTTTATGAGTTTAGGATATCTCTTACAATGAGGCCTTAACCCTATTTTTGATTTCCCTATTTTTAATGTGGTATTTTCTAGTATCGTGTTCTGAGGTGTGTGCTTGGCATTATAGATGTATGTCTCCATGATGACCATGAGTCGAGCATCAAGAAGGTGGTGAAAACCATCGTCTATAGATGGCAGGACCTAATCCACCTATGGTATTGCTTATAATGCCACCTGCGACACCTTATGTAGTACTACCTATCATACCTGGATTGAGAACCAATTCTCAAGTTAGAGTGGGTTTTTTACATTTGGTACAATCTATGGAGGGAGTTCCATGGGCTGGCCCAACTATGTATGAGTTGACTTGGGAGTTCTAGCAATAACATCCTCTTTTTTTCTCAAGGGAAGGTGGTTTCCAAGATGCGAAGCATTGGTTGGAGGCTATTTATACCATCTTAAAGAATTTGTAAATGCCTCTAGAAAGGAGGGTGAAGCTCACAACTTACATGATTTGTGAGTCTTCCAAGCGATGGTGGGATGTTATTACTCAAGAAGATTAGCATCAGGGTATGGTATGGAGGTACTTCTAGACTATATTTGATGAATATTTTTTCCCAGAGACTCTAAGAGGATATTTAGATAAGAAATTAATGAATCCAGATCAAGTCAATATGTCTTTCATGGATTACTTATCTCAATTCATTGATCTCCAACGCTTTTCACCCACTCTTGTGGATGATGAGTTGTTTAGGGAAAGGAAGTTTGAGGATGGACTCAAGTATTCCATTCGATCTCAGGCGAGTGTCTTATTAATGACTACCATATTGGAGATAGTGAACCATCCCCTTATCTCTGAGTAAAATATGAGGGAAGATGAAGGTACTGGTTCAGGTGGCTCAACTTCTAGGAAAGTTAGTGCATCATATAGTAGTAGGATGCATCACCATGAGAATTATCACTAGGTAATTGGAAACCAGAGTGTGTACATTGGTAGTTTTGTGCTATGCCATCAGTGTGGAAGACAAGGTTACATGAAGCCCCACTATGATAGGGACTCAGTAGAGTCTTTGTCAGAATAGGACATCTCTATAGATTCTATAGGACCTTTCCATCGATGAAAAATGATATGGGATCAATTCTAGTTCCATGTTTTAGAGTGGGATATGTGGATCCACACTAAGAAGGAAGCCATCGTACTAGTGGTTATTCAGGCTAAGAAGATAGTTGAGGTCAAGGGTTCTAGACTTAGGATGTGTAGCACTAACAAAGTAAAGATACTCAGGGAGGTCAGATTGTAGCTCAAGGTTGTTGATCTGGTCAGCCACATGTAGTGCAACCTACACATGAGGAGGAGAGAATTGAACATCTAAAATATGAGGTATGATTTTAGTAGCATTTTTTAGAGTTGGTGTCCTGAGAACCAACTATTTTTACTTTGATTACATGAATGTACACTTATTTTATATTGTTCATTGTTTTTCATGAATATAATATAATGATGTCCTAAAATATTTGTTGAATTAATAAGGTCATGGAAGATCCCCGCTATGATGAGAACCTTGAAATTCTATAACAATATTCTTAAATAAAGTTCGACGGTTGAATAACATACTATGATAGGACACATAGTATACATACCGTCATGTGCGAGTACTCATAAGAAGACGAGACTCTCTCTCATGGAGATCGCACTTGGTAATCTCCAATATGGAAGATTATGAGAATACACCCACCAGTAGTAATTCTGCATGTCTTGGTGTCATCGGACATTACTATCTACGAGCGTGTGTAATGGTCCTTAGACTGGAAGATTATCATTAACTCATGTCATGACTCACGCACTTAGATTTGCTGGCGAAAACCGTCATGAAGATAGTTGGTGGGAAGTAGGGTACGTTGGGTGCATCATAAATGGCATGTTGTTAATGGATAATTTGAGGAAGGATTTGTACCTTCCATATTTATGTAAGTAGATATCTCGGGCCCTTTTATTGAAATAAAAATATCACCCCAATTCCATGGCTATGGTGTAACGACGAGTTTATTTATGGAAGTCAAAGAATGACATATCAAGCATATAGGTTTATAAAACTGCCATGAAACCTGCTTGATGAGATATTGAGACAAAGGGATTAAATTAAACGGTAAGAGTTCGTATGAGGTGACACGTCAATGCGGCATCAAATTCATTCTCTTGGGTGCCTTGAACCGTTGTTAGATAGTAATCTTGGACTTTAGGCAAACCCACCTAATTCCAATGAGAAAGAGGCCTAGAGGGTCACACACTAAATGTATTCAAGTATATCAAGTAGAATAAAGATTATTCCCATACATGGTTTAATAATTATTCAAGGAAACCTAAATCGTTTTAATGTGGGAGTAAGAATAAAATAAAAACAAGTACACTCAGTGTATTAATGAATACACGTCGTGTAGTTTTCATTTTGGAAAGGAAATGAAAAACAAGTACATGCCGTGTATTAATGATTACAGGCTATGTAGTTTTTTATAAAAAACAAGTACACACCGTGTATTAATGATTACACACAGTGTAGTTTTTCCAGTCGAGATTTTGAGGATATAATATTGTTTTATTAAATGATATTTATTATAATCAGCATGGGGCACATGTCAAGGAATTATTTATTCGACATGGGGGTTTTCAATAAGAGTTAATGAAATAAATAAAATGCATAATGCATTTATTTATTATCATAACTCTATAACCTCAAACCTGATTATAAATATCCTCACAACCCCAACAATTTTCACCAATAATTGTGCACAAAAATTCTGGAGAATTCTCTCAAGACCGAAAGAAATCCTTCCTCCAAGAACGCTCTCAAGACCAAGAGAGATCCTTCTCCATCAGATCAAGACGATCTAAGGTGGAAAATGCAAGCAAAGATTTCTCCACGCTAGCACCCAAAGACTCCTTTGGAGACATACAGAGATACATGGTGCACATGTGGATCACCACTAGAGGAAGTCTACACTTAGCTTCTACGACAAAATGAAAAATCACATTGGAATGTGATCAAAAATATAAAAAAAGAAAGAACACCATAAAAGGTACCTCTTGTAAATTAATTAAATTAATTATAATAAACCTGTGATGACCCCCCCTTTATGGTTCCAGTACTTTTCTTCTTCTTTCTCTATTTCTGTGATTCGATCTGTGGAGTCTGACATTTATCATCATATTGATCCTGAATTGATCATTACTAATGACAAAAATCCAAGTGGGAACATCCACCCATGAGCTTCTGCTGCGCCCGGAACCTTCAAATGGTATCAGAGGGAGGTTACAATGTTGATTATAGTTATTTAATTTTCATTGATAATTTATGCATTTATATTTGATTCAATTCAAGATAAATCATTCTATAAAACTGAATGAACAAGATCTGTTCTTCCTCCTTCGTTTCTCGATTCACATCATAGAAATGACTTTTTAATTTTAATTTTGATTAAAATAAAAACAAGGAACTCATCCAGAGGATCCTCTCTTTCTATCTGTACAACACAAGAATACACAGTGTGTAGTGAAAACTACAGGCCGTGTACTTAGGTTCAACGAACCGATACTGGTCCGCCAAACCATGCTATGTGAATTGAGCATGCCTAAGTATTTATTACACCGTGTTGAACAAAATTGAACAGTGTATGGAAACCAGAATACACAGCGTGTATGTTGAATCAACACGGCATGTAGTTCAATCCGGCCTAGGTGAAACCATGTACCAGGAGAATCCATGTACCACGTACACGAGATTGCCCGGCCGATAACCACGTAACAAGGAAGTACACATCATGTTAGATTAATCTATACACCATGTACTCCAAAATTTCCAAAGTTCAGAAAACACACCAAAGCCCCTGGCATGTACTTTGGATAAAGGGTGAAAAATACAAACTGTGTAATATATCCTACATGCTGTGTACTTTCCAGAAATAGAATTTCACCAGGTTTCCTCCAAATTACAAATACCTGTACAAGGAATATGGATGAGAATAATCTTAAGGAAATTCAGAAAGGAATTTAAGATAAAGAATTGATTAATTATAAGATCACAATTAATTGAATTCAAGCATGACTTATCTTAAATGAAAAAACGATTAAAAGAATTTGAATTCTAAATATGCATAAATGTTGTTGCATGATATGGATGATCATGAGCTAGACCAAAGAACCTTTGTGTGTGTATGGTTTCATTTAAATTTATTTAATTTAAATTCATTGGGCTATAAGCCTTCTTCTAATAATATGCTGGGCCTGTGTTCCCATGGTTTCTTTAATGTAAACCCCATGTAATGGAGGATCTCCCAAGACAGAGGAGATGGTTCAAAACCTGAAGCTGAGGAGAAACCAACCTAATAAGATACAAAGGTGGACATATGGGAGCTACAAAACACGAACCATCAGGTTCAAGGTGTTTTTCCCTAGGTCAGGGTTAGCTTATCAAAATCGCTAGATAAGCTAACCAATAGAAGATCATGATCATTCCATCTTATTTTATTTCTGTCTGATTGCATGGTTTATTTATTATGTATGTGTTGTTGCGATCACATAATTAATGAAATAAATAAGCATGCAAAGATGGAATAAAATAAAAACCGGACTATGCGTAAACATTATCAGAACATGGTTAATCACTTAAGCAAGCATCACTTAATATTAACATGCATGTGATAATGAAAAAATACTCATAAAATCCCTCAAATATCATATTAAGTCAGAACAAGCCTTTCGTTACTTGATTAAGGGAAAGAATCAATAAAAATATGTGTTTGACCAACCCTTGTTGGGACACTTACTTTTATAAAGGAAGCTCTTATAAAAGTTTCGGGTTGACTTAAACATTTTACATTAAGAGGAGTAGCCCTTGCTAGACTTGTTATAAAATGGAGGCAAGTGTTGAGGAAATCCAAGTCAGGATTTCAAGATTGGGGAGTCCACTCAATAGATCAAGGAACTATAAGCTCACAGTTGGAAAATACCTGCCTACCTAAATACCTCCAAATAGCTTGAACAACCCTTGTTGGGGTTATGTGAAGGGGAATATGGATCCTTGCTACTAGAATGTCATGGAAACTGGACATTCCAAGTTCAATGGTGAGGGACATTGGGAATTGATAAAATAGTAGGAGAATTAATAAATTAATTTATTATTTTTCACAAAAATGTAATCAAAAGGTACTGATAAATCTTCTCTTTTAATTTGTAGAATCAATATGAAAAACTCGTTAACCACATTTTCTCTGTGATCAATTCTGGATAAAGACAATATCCTCACCGATAGTAACTTTCAAGAATGATTTAGGCACCTTTGGGTTATCCTACGCCATGAACGAAAGTTTTATGTGATGGAGTCCTCACTTACTGATTTTCCCACCCAAGGGGAAAGTGATGAAGATTTCCTGGTCTATGATCAACATTTGAACAATACACTCGACGTTCAATGTTTGATGCTATCATAAATGTCTAGTGAGCTCATGAAGTCTCATGAAGACATGGATGCCTATAACATGCTCGAGCACCTCCATGGTATATACCATGAGAGATCAAGACATGAAAGGTTTGAGATCTCCAAGGCTCTATTCCAAAGAAAACTTGGAGAGGGTGACCCAGCTAGGCCTCATGTAGTCAAGCTCATTGGCTACATTAAGCGCTTGGAGGTTCTAGGGTTTAAACTCCCCCAAGAACTGGGTAATGATCTCATTCTTTCATCACTCCCATAGATATTCTCTAACTTTTTTGTAAATTTCAACATGAAGAATATTGAGAAGTCTCTATCTGATTTCCTTATCCTCATTCGCCAAGTGGATAATGATATGAAGCGTGAAAAGACTCCTGTCCTTATGGTGAATAAAAGGAAAGGGAATGCAAAGAGATTTAATCCCAAAGCTTCTTCAAGACCTTCCAAGAAAAGGAAGATCAAAGGGGAGGCAAGAGAACAGGAGGCTGTTTGTTTCACATGTGGCAAGAAGGGCCACTGGAAGAAAAACTTCACCCAGCCAAGGAAGCAAGGGGAAGCTTCAGGTGCGTTTTTTATCGAATGAAATCTATCTGTTTATACTAATTGGGTATTAAATACTGCTTGTGATATTCACATTTATATCCAAATATAGGAACCAAGTATATTCAGAAATATTGACTGAGGTGAGGTGGATCTACGAGCAGCCAACGAAGCCAGACTCGCTACTGTAGCTGTTGGAGACTAACACCTCACATTGCCTACTGGGATGGTATTGGTATTGAAAGGATGTTATTATGTACCATCTATAACCAAAAACATTATTTCAGTATCTAGATTAGATACTGATGAATTTATCTTCAAGTTTTGAAATGAATATTGCTACTTTTAGAAAGATAGCATTTGTTTTGGTAGGACACATTTATTAATGGCCTTTATGTGTTAGACTACACAAACCAAGTAATGGCAATTAATGACAAATCTAATTCACATGACTCATACCACACCTAAATTTTGCATCACCGGCTAGGTCATGTCAATGAAAAATGTTTGATAAAATTACATCAATATAGGTATTTAGATTCTTTCGAACTAAAACCACTTGGTGTATGTCATGCACGTCTACAAGGCAAAATGACCAAAGCCCCATTTAGTGGGAAAGGTGAAAGGGATAAAGAACTTCTAGAATTATTTCACACATATGTGTGTGGACTATTTCAAGTTGAAGAAAGGGGTGGGTTCTTGTACTTCATAACTTTTACTGATGATTTTAGTAGATATGGATATATTTACTTAATGAGGTATAAGTCAGATTATTTTGATCGGTTCAAAGAATACAAGAATGAAGTTGAGAACCATATTGGTAAGAATATTAAGAAACTCTGCTCAGACAAAGGATGAAAATATCTTAATCAGGACTTCATTGATTTCTTATGGGAGTTTGGGATTATATCTCAACTCACTTCTCCTTACACACCTCATTGTAATGGTGTAAGTGAAAGGAGGAACCACACCCTATTGGACATGGTGAGATAAATGATGAGTCATGCGAGTCTTCCATTATCCTTTTGGGGATATGCATTACAAAAAAAAGCACACATACTAAACCAAGTACCAACTAAATCGATAAATAGTATTTCATATGAGTTATGGAGTGGATGCAAAGCCATGTTATCGAATTTACATGTGTGGGGTAGTGAATCATTTGTTAAGGCCTCTTTAGGTAACAAACTTGAACCCCGAGGCACAAAGTGTATCTTTATAGGATATCCTAAGGAAACAAGAGGATATTACCTATACAACCCCTCAGATAAAAAGGTTACAGTGGAAATACACACCATATTCCTTGAGAGGGAGCACATCTCCAAAAGAGATAGTGGGGGCGAGATAGATTTTGATGAAGTCGAGGCTCAAGATATATAGGAGTTGGTACAAGAACAGATTCTACAAAGCCCCATGGAAGAACAATCTGTTCCAGAGACACAAGAACTGCGTAAGATCACGAGAGAGGTGAGAGAACCAGAATGATATGGGTTTCTTATCACCGAGGATGGTGACTCATTATTGGTTGTCAATGATGATCCTCTTACTGACAAGGAAGCAGTTGAAGGAACAAACGTTTCCAAGTGGCAAGAAGCCATGAATTCTGAAATGGATTCCATGTACCAAAACCAAGTCTGGATTTTGGTAGATCCTCTAGTTGATGTAAAGACTATTGGTAATAAGTGGGTATTCAAGAATAAAATGGACATGGAGGGACAATTCAACACCTATAAAGCACGAATGGTTACAAAATGTTTTAAACAGCGTCAAGGAATTGACTATGATGAAACCTTTTCACCGGTTGCGATGATGAAATCCATCAGAATCCTATTGGCCATTACCGCTTACCATGACCATGAAATTTGGAAAATGGATGTCAAAACAGTATTTTTTAACGGGAACCTCCAGGAAGATGTCTACATGACACAACCTTAAGGGTTTGTGACTCCAAAGGATGCCAATAAGGTATTCAAGTTGTAGAAATCCATTTATGGATTAATGCAAGCATCAAGGTCATGGAACATTCATTTTGATGAAGCCATGATAGAATTTGTCTTTGTTAAGAATGAATGTGAGCCTTGTGTCTACAAAATGTTTAGTGGAAGTGCAGTTGTTTTCCTAATAGTATATATTGATGACATATTACTAATTGGAAACGAAGTACCTGTCTTACAATCAGTTAAGGCATGGTTGGATAAATGATTCTCTATGAAAGACTTAGGAGAGGCATCATATATTATTGGGATCAAGATCCATCATGATAGATCCAAGAGAATACTGGGCCTGAGTCAAAGTACATACATTGACAAGATACTGAAGAGATTCAGTATGGAATAGTCCAAGAGGGAATTGTTTCCAGTGTCACATGGCATTCATCTTTACAAGAAAATGTGTCCTCAAACACATGAGGAAAGATAGAAAATGGCAAGGATACCTTACACATCCATGATTGGTTCAGTCATGTATACTATTCTATGTACGAGGCTAGATGTTGCTTACGCATTAAATGCGGCAGACAGATATCAAGCTGATCTAGGAGACCGCCATTAGATGGCAGTCAAGACTATCCTTAAGTATCTGAGGCGTACTAAGGATATGTTCCTGGTTTATGGAGGAGATTTGGAACTAGTCATCAGAGGAAATGTAGATTCTAGTTTCCAGACTGATCAAAATGACATGAATTCGCAAACTGGATACATCTTCAGTTTGAATGGAGGTGCAGTGAGCTGGAAAAGCTCAAAGAAAAGTGTGGTGGAAGATTCTATAGTGGAGTCCGAGTATATCATAGCTTCCGAGGATGCTAAAGAAGCAGTATGGATGCGAATATTCGTCCAAGAGCTGGATGTAGTACCTAGCAGTAAAGA
Organism: Viscum album; assembly: GCA_963277665.1. Classification (NCBI taxonomy): domain Eukaryota; kingdom Viridiplantae; phylum Streptophyta; class Magnoliopsida; order Santalales; family Viscaceae; genus Viscum; species Viscum album. The sequence goes on along the minus strand of OY728162.1, from coordinate 1,109,129,249 downwards.
TCCTATCACACTCTATTGTGATAATACTGCAGTGGTGACACTTGAAAAAGAGCCAAGGTCACATCAGTGGAAAAAGAACATAATTCAGAAGTATCATCTCTTGAGGGATTTTTCTCAGAGAGGGGAAGTTGCAGTGAGCAGTATTTCCATAGAAGAAAACATGGTAGACCCCTTGACTAAAGCCTTGACTCAGCAGAAAAATGATCATCATGTGAGGTCTAGCGCACTAAAAGTCATAGGCAGTTGGCTCTAGTCCAAGTGGGAGTTTGTTAGAGTTAGTGTCCTGAGAACCAACTATTTGTACTTTGATTACATGAATGTACACTTATTATATATTGTTCATTGTTCTGAATGACTATAATATAATGACGTCCTATAATATTTGTTGCATTAATAAAGTCATGGAATATCCCTACTATGATGAGAAACTTGAAATGCTATAACAATATTCTTAAATAAATTTCTACGGTTGGATGACATACTATGATAGGACACATAGTATAAAAACTATCACGTGAGAGTACTTGTAAGAAGATGAGACTCTCTATCATAGAGTTTCACACTTGGTAATCTTCAAGATGGGAGATTATTAGAACAAACCCACCAGTACTAATTCCACATGTCTTGGTGTCATTGGACATTACTATCTACGAGCGTGTGTAATGGTCCTTAGACTGGAATATTGTCATTAACTCATATCATGAATCACACACTTAGATTTTCTGACGAAAACCGTCATGAAGACAGTTGGCGGGAAGTAGGGTACGTTGGGTGCGTCATGAATGACATGTTGTTAATGGATAAGTCTAGGAAGGATTTGTTACTTCCATATTTATGAAAGTAGATATCTCGGGCCCTTTGATTGAAATAAAACTATCACCCAAATTCCATGGCCATGGTGTAACGTCGAGTTTATTTATGGAAGTCAAAGAATGACAGATCAAGCATATAGGTTTATGAAACTGCCATGAAACCTGCTTGATGATATATCGAGACAAAGGGATTAAATTACACGGTAAGTGTTCTTATGAGGTGACATGTCAATGCAGACTCAACTTCTTTCTCTTGGGTGCCTTGACCCGTTGTTAGACAGTAATCTTGGACTTTAGACAAGCCCGCCTAATGCCAACGAGAAAGAGGCCTAGAGGGTCACACACTAAGTGTATTCAAGTATCTCAAGTAGAATAAAGATTATTCCCATACATGGTTTAATAATTATTCAAGGAATCCTAAATCATTTTAATATTGGAGGAAGAATAATATGAAAACAAGTACACACCATGTATTAATGATTACACGCCGTGTAGTTTTTATTTTGGAAAGGAAATAAAAAACAAGTATATGCCGTGTATTAATGATTACACACCGTGTAGTTTTTTATGAAAAATAAGTACACGCCGTGTATTAATGATTACACGCCGTGTAGTTTTTCCAGTCGAGATTTTGAGGATATAATATTGTTTTATTAAATGATATTTATTATAATCAGCATGGGGGGCATGTCAAGGAATTAATTATTCGACTTGGGGGTTTTCAATAAGAGTTAATGAAATAAATAAAATGTGTAACACGTTTATTTATTATCATAACTCTATAACCTCAAACCCGATTATAAATATCCTCACAACCCCAACACTTTTCCCCAATCGTTGTGCACAACAATTCTGGAGAATTATTTCAAGACCGAAAGAACTCCTTCCTCAAAGAACGCTCTCAAGACTGAGAGAGATACTCCTCCATCAGATCAAGACGATATAAGGCAGACAACACAAGCAAAGGTTTCTCCACTCTAGCACCCGAAGACTCCTTTGGTGACATCCAGAGATACATGGTGCACGTGTGGATCACCGCTAGAGAAATTCTACAATTGGGTTTTATGATGCAATGACGAATCACTTCGGAACGTGATCAGAAATATCAATGAAGAAAGAACGCCATAAAAGGTACTTCTTGTCAATTAATTAAATTAATTATAATCAACCTGTGATGATCCTCCTTTATGGTTCCAAGTCTTTTCTTCTTCTTTGTCTATTTCTATGATTCGATCCACAGAGTCTGGAATTTATCGTCATATTGATCCCGGATTGATCATTGATAATGAAAAAAATCCAAGTGGGCACATCCACCCATGAGCTTCTGCTGCACCCGGAACCTTCAAAATTGACTTTAATTTCTACTTTGTTTGACATAATCAATAAACACTTGTTTATATCTACTGCTTTTATGGGGAACCTAAGTCTAGAGGTTGAATATTTATATGGGGTTATGTCTCTAAACAATCCATTGAGAATCTAGTCAGAGATCATTTTTCATTATAAGGAGTGTCCCCTTGAGATAGTTGGATACCGGTTCTTATGAGACCTTTTCTTCCTTGAGATGACAGACTTCAATAAAATTCTCAATATAGACTAATTATCACCCTTTAAATCCCATATTTATTGTTATAATTAGTGGGTGTAATTATCCTAACCTGGTGAAAAAATCTATGTTCAAAAGGTAGAATGGGATGTTCAGGAAGGTCATGGTGGACCTAAGTATCATGTGTTGGGCTGAGTGTCATCTCATATTTTCAACCTCTTGCTAGATTACCAGGGAGTATGTTTCATTGTATTTACTATAGTAATGAGATATTTTAGGGATGTATTTTGTCATATAAATGACTTATTTTAAAATTATTTTTCATTTAATTTCCACTATTTCTTTGATTTTTGGGTTTCCCATGCATTTTGGTGGAAATGGCGGTTTTTCAAAATTTGGGCCAAACCGTGAACTCATTTCCAGATTTAAAAATAATTTTTTTTTCTTTTATAAATTTTTCATTTTTCAACATTTTATACCCATTCCACTTCCCAATTGGCATACCCTAGTATAGTAAAGCCACCATATCAATTTGGATCCCATAGGAATCCATAATAATTATGGATTTGAGTTTTTTATTAAGGTTTTGGGCCAACCCGTAAGCCCATTTCTTGCTTTAATTTTTTTTAATTTTTCAATATCTTATTCATTGTTTACTGTTTTTAGGTTATTCCACCTCCCATACAAATCCAAAAACCCTAGACTCGCCCTAATTATCTATTTTACCTCTTTGAAGCTCATTTGGATCACGTATTAGGGCGAAATTTCTTAGGGTTTCTCAAATCATCCAGATTTGAGAAGGTAATTTGATTCTTTCATAAAACTTTAAACTTTTACTATTTATACCCCATTTCACTCCCCACTTAATCTAATAATCCTCATTGGATTCTAACTATCAGTTTTGGTTACTTGGAGATTCAACCTTTGGTGGATTTGGGGTGATATCTTCAAGATCTTTCAAGTAAGTGAATTCCTTCTTGGAATATTCCATATTCATTTGGTTTTATTTCCTTTTATTGAAGTTACCTTTTTGTACATAATCTAGGGTTTATACCTAGGGTCTTATTTGGTTTCTTTTTGGTCAAATATTGGGGTTTTAGGTTGTATTTATCTTCCTTGAGGTGCGACAATGGTGTGGTTTATTTTTCGCACCAAGATTTGAGGGTTTCGACACTTTCGGTAGGTGATTCCATGTGTAAGAAATTATTTATGAGTTTTCTTGCTTGTTTTATTAATTTAGAATGTTCCTAAACTATTGTGTGTGGTGATAAAACCATTTTTGGTAGCAATAGTGAAGCATTTAGTATTAAAGTTACATTTTTGTTTGAAGTGTGTATTTTACAAATGTAACTCATGTGATATCTCTTGTGGTTGTTTTATAAAATGTTAAAGGGATTTATTAGTTGTGAAAGGGGATGAAAATTCTGGTTTGGTAATTATTTAGTGTCATGTGGGCCTAAAAAGGGTGTTTTTAATGGGCGTTTTGTGTGAAACCTTGTTTTACTCCTTGAAAGTGTTTTATAAAAATGTGTGTTTTTCATGTATATCTTTTGTGGTATTATTTAAGGTAATTTTATAGCACTTGAGAGTGATTTAATAAATGTTGTAAGGGATTAAAATTCTATTTTGGAGTGGTATTGGTGTGATTTTGTCCTTGAAAGGGGGTTTTGAAATGGTTTTGGTGTGCGAAACATAGTTATACCCCTTGGGATTGTTTTATGAAAATTGTAAATGTTTTATTGGGTTAAAAAAAGTGGTAAAAGGATGTGTATGTACTATTTTGGTGAGTGTGCTCACCTAATATGGATTTTTGGAAGGTAAATAGGTTATTTAATATGTCAAAATTTTTTAGAATGTTTTATAAATTGATGAAGTGTTTTTACTAAATTGCGATGTGGGTGCGAAACATGTTTGTGGTCTGTTTCATGTGAGTTTGATGATAAAATGAATTTGAAGGTGAAAAGTGCATTATGTGAAATGTGTGTGGGCTGTTATGTGATTTGGACTATCTTGGAATAGTTTTAGGAAAATTGTTTAAAGGATATGTTGAAGTGTTAAAGAAATTTGAAAAGTGTTGTGGTCTATTTTGGTGTGAGTATGATTTCAAAATGCATTTGAATAAAAAAATGGATTATGTGACTTGTGTGATATACATATGGTATTTTTTGTGAATTTGTGATGTAGAAGTAGTATTTTTATGTGAAAATTATATTTCATGGCTTGTTGAACTTGTTTGAGCACAAGAGGGAAACCCAAGTATCTAGGTGGGTGGACTTGTACTAGTATGCTAGTGATCCCGTGAGGTCTGACCTCAGTTTTACGTGGAAAATTTGATGCTGAAAACACTAACTAAAAAATTATTATGATGATAATAGGATACAACTAGGTTATGGGTATGCTCCCTACTAGTGTCTCATGTGCACGAGAATAGATATTGTGATGGTTAATCTCACCGAGATACGAGGTACCTGGGACCCACAACGAGCTAGTGACTAGGGGTTATTTTCCCATTGCTTGTGCTCATTAGTTACTTTGTGATTAATGTTGGCATATAGTATGGTTGGCTGAAAAATTCAGTGGTGTTGGAATTATTTTTAAAAGTGTCGGTTCTTTAAAATTTCCCACTTGAAAACTGTTTTTATTTAAAGTTGCATCCTTTAGAAATTGTTACTAGCATTTCATGTTATGAAAACTTGCAAGCTTTTTGTCTTTGAATGTTTATCACATGGAATATTTTAATGGTGGTATCCTACTAGGATTTGTCTCACACCCTACTTACACCTTTGGTTGTAATTAGACTTGGTTATTTTGCTCGTAGGTTTGGGTACAACTTTTATGCCAATGGTTTGGGTTTTTAGGAGTCCTTCGGGATGCAATGTTGTGGAGATGGATTGAGGGAGGTGCCTCTTTCCATGTAGAGGTTCTTGGGATGTACTTTTTGGTTTTATTCCTTTGTAATGGTCTTTAAACATTTTTTTAAATTATGTAATTTAGTTCTAAAATTTTGTAAAATATGGTTTTGTTTGAAAAATTCAGATTTGTTTTATTGGATTTGTTTGTCGTTGTATGTTTATAAACTTGGGTAAATCATTCCCAATTATAATTTTATGATACCTAGTCACTTGTGCCATCCCACAAGGATCAGGAATTCCCTTCATTCCTTGTCACGAGCTGGGTTTGGTGCTAGTTTTGATGGCGACCAGATTCAGTTCATGACAAAATGGTATCAAAGAAGGTTAAGTTTACTCTTTGGGTTATGTTATCTGGGGAGGAGTCGAGATAGTATAGAGCTAGGATTTTCGGGACTTGACATTCTGGTTATGGGTAGTGTGCCTGGCTAGCACACCTCATGATGGGATTCGAGTCACTAAGGGAAGTTGGTATTTATTTGAGTCCTTTGGTTTTCTTGGTTTGATGATGATTAGGGGAAATTAAAATAGAGTTGGGTTAATGATCTCAGTGACCTAGTAGGGTCTGGAAAGCTATGTGGAGCCGGGGATATTTACCTAGAACACTCTATGTGATGGTTAAGTGATTGGCGTATGGCCACCAACTATATGTCCAAGTCACCCACCGAAACTAGTTTCCCCTCACATTGTCTTATGTCCTTTAGTTTTGAAATCTTGGAAGTTTGGTTTTAAAGAAAAAATGACATGGTTTTAAGAAGCATAAATTTTTTGGGAAATTATTTTCTAATAAAGAGGGAATTATTTGATTTTTGAAATGGTGAAACTAAATTTTCAGAATTTTTTTGAAAGGGAACATGGTGTGTTTACACCTCTTTTGAAAGAAGGAACTATGTTAATGTTGGTTTTGAAAAAGTGTTTCCGATAGAGTTCTCTAAACTATTTAAAGGTGTTTTAATGAGATGATAAGTTTTGAAATTGATGTGAATAGATTGAAAGAGGGTTTTTATTTCAATTATTTTTATCTTCTGAAAAGTTTTGTAAGCTGTAAATTGGGTTTGATTTCATGGTTAGCGGTCTTGAGAAAAAGGAAGTATTGGTTGACTGTTTTGGTTTTAAAAAGTGGAAAGAATTTTTGTTTTAACCTTTGGTATTTCCATGAGTTACCACATGAATGATTTTATTTGGGATGATGTATGGTTGATGGCATGGCTAGACGAGTTCCAGGATAAATATGAGGGGGTGCTTTGTGTGGCATAGAAACATGCACGTGTGAGACCCATGGGGTACCATTGGTGGATACGCTAACCACTAAACCGTTTGTTTTCAAAGAAATGTTTTAAAGGAAAACATGTTGTCTTGATGAATAGTTTGTTATGGTGTGTCTTATGTGTTTTTGAAAATTTTGATGTTGTGGGATGTTTTGAGTCCAAGAACCCCTCCTGTTTGAACCGTGTTTTGGGTTTGTGTTTGGTTAATAAGCTGGGTTGAAGGGATGGTTAGTGGTCTCTTAAGAGAAAAGTTCTAGAAACCTTCATGGTGGTTCCCCTCATGTGTTTGGTTCTTGTTTGTGGTATGTTTTGACCAATGGACTAGCTTGGATGGGTCCTTGGGTTATCTCATTGGATAAGGTATACCCCCATTAAGGGTTAGTGCACAACTGAAGTGAAACCCAGTTTCTTTCATCGTTGTAAGATCCTACAGTTGATCAATATAAGGAATCATTTTCTTGAGCTTTGGAGATTGAGTCAACACCATTTCCTTTCTTGTTTTTTAGATCCTCTTGTAGCAGGAGAGTGCTCATGGAAGGTTTAAAGAGACCTTAGTTTCTTAAGTTACGTTATTCGTCGAAGGTGAAAGTAGTCTGGAGTTGTTAGTGTGGATGGTGTCTAAGAGGGCCTCTAGGTCCTTTATAGTATCTTTGAAGAAAGGGTTCATATTAAACTACAAGCATAGGAAATCTGGTCATGAGAGGCTATTATGGCCACTTGCTGGAATTGTATGTTGTTTGGGGAATTTACATAGTGTCTATTTCCATGTATTGTTTCTATCAGTCACAATGGTCATGTTTGGTGATGCCTTGTGATTTCATGTACTTGTTTGACTGTAAAGGTGACATTATAAAATATTCTATGAGTCTTTTTTTTGTCAGAAGTGTGTCTCCTTTCAGGAAATCTTGAAATCCTTTTTTTAGAGGAATGTGTTTCCATATATACTTTCCTCTTTCTGTTTCTCATCTGAAGAAACAAGGGGTGATGTGTGTGCATCTTCTAAGAACTTGTTTCAGTGAAATGTAGGGTTGGGGTAAAGTGAGTTTGGAATGTTTTATGACTTGGTGAACCCATCTAGGATTAGGGTATAGTTTTCATGGAACCTAAAGGAGATGTTTTGTTCCGGGTGTTTCCAAATCCTAACTGCGAGGCCGAAGATACTTTAATCATTTCAGATCCAACCATAGGTTCTAGAGTGAAGATAGTGCGTAGTCAGGGGAAATACCAGGGTTATTCAAACCCTTGTACAAATTTCTATCCTCATTATAAAATATTGGGATAGTTTAAACCTCTTGTGTCATCATCTTGCTTCTTTTTTTCCCATTCAATGGAAAGAGGTGGAGGACCTCATGCCCATATTATCACACAATGTCATTCCTTCCTTATTTGGTTTCCATTAAGTTTTTGGGGTAATGTTTGAATTTTGGCCAGACAGGTTGAGCGCATGGTTAGTAGTAACCATTACTAAGAAAACCATGCAGGTGGAAGGATCCACATGGTTAGTGCACAGTCTTCCCAAACTGTGCGAACTAACCGTGTGGCCACACCAACTCTTTAAGTTTTGGGGTCTTTTCACGTCAGACTGTTCTAGTTAGTTTAGATGGTTGGTTCTTATGGGTATCATGTAATTTCTTTTGAAAAAATCTAATGATATTATACCCCTTATTTTGGGGAGTTCGTTCGGGCCTCCCCCTCTTTGTGTCCTGATTCCATCTCGGGAAAATTTAAGTTGTCTCTTACGGTGGGGAGCCCATTTGTGTCTCCCCGTATCAGTAACTCAGTTTTTTAATTGGTCTTGGATTGGTGGTAGGTAGTCTCTTTCAGATCTATCTAACTAAAAATATCCTCCTTAGGTAAACATTGATATTGAAGATTTCCCAAAGGTTTATTTAAATTAAGGTCAGTGTAAACTTGTTCAATGTTCTTGTTCGTTTGGGTAAACTGCTTGAGTCTTGTTCAGATGGTGTTTATGGTGTTTCATTTGGGATGAATTTGAAATTTGCTTGATATTTATAGGAAAGTGGTGTATGTTTTGGATTGAGAGAGTATTACTTCCTTGATTGATTAACTAGAGATATCTTAGCCTTTTTGATGGCGGTGAAACGTGGCAAAGGAGTCCATTTCGGCCTTTCAGTTGGGATTGGATTTTTGCTTTAGGCCTTCATGTGGCTTTCTGAGGGAAGAAAGATTTACGGTGGAAAGAATTGTAATATAAATGACTTATTTTAAATTTATTTTTCATTTAATTTCCGTTCTTTCTTTGATTTGGGGGTTTCCCATGCATTTTGGTGGAAATTGTGGGTTTTCAAAATTTGGGCCAAACAGTGAGCCAATTTCCAGATTTAAAAATAAATTTTGTTTCTTTTATAACTCATTCATTTTTCAGAATTTTACACCCATTACACTTCCCAATTGGCATAACTTGGTATATTAAAACCACCATATCAATTTGGACCCCATAGGAATCCATAATAATGATGGATTTGGGTTTTTTATTAAGGTTTTGGGCCAACCCGTAATCCCATTTCCTACTTTAAATTATTTTTTTAAATTTTAAACATATTATTAATTTTTTACTATTTTCGGTGATTCTAATTCCCACCCAAAGAAAAAAACACTAGGCTCACACTCATTATCTATTTAGACACTTTGGAGCTCATTTGGATCGTGTATTAGGGTGAATCTTATTAGGGTTTCTCAAATCATCTAGATTTGAGAAGGTAATTTGATTCTTTCATAAACTTTCATTTTTCACTATTTATCCCCCATTTCAGTCCCTAATTAACCTAATAAACATCATTAGAGCCTAAATATCAGTTTTTTTCTTGGAGATTCAGCCTTTGGTGGATTTGGGGTGATTTCTTCAAGATCTTTCAAGTAAGTGAATTCCTTCATGGTATCTTCCATCTTCATTTGGTTTTCTTACTTTTTCTTGAAGTTCCCTTTTTTTTCCAAAATCTAGGGTTTGTACCTATGGTTTTATTTGGTTTCTTTTTGTCCAAATATTGGGGTTTTAGGTTGGATTTATCTTCCTTGAGGCGCGATAGTGGTGTGGTTGATTTTTCACACCAATATTTGAGGGTTTCGACACTTTCAGTAGGTGATTCCATGTGTAAGAAATTATTGATAAATTATCTTACTTGATTTATTAATTTATCATGTTCCTAAACTGTTGTGTGTGGTGTGAAAACCATTTTTGGTAGAAATAGTAAATCTTTTAGTATTAAAGTTACATTTTTGTTTGAAGTGTGTATTTTACAAATGTAACTCATGTGATATCTCTTGTGGTTGTTTTATAAAATGTGAAAGGAATTTATTAGTTATTGAAAGTGGATGAAAATTCTGGCTTGGTAATGTTTTAGTGTCATGTGGACCTCAAAAGGGTGTTTTGAATGGGTGTTATGTGTGAAACCTTATTTTACTCCTTGAAAGTGTTTTATGAAAATGTGTGTTTTTTATGTGTATATTTTGTGGTATTATTTGAGGTAATTTTATATAATTTGAGAGTGGTTTAAAAAATGTTGTAAGTGATGAAAATTCTATTTTGGAGTGGTATTTTTGTGATTTTGTCCTTGAAAGGGGGTTTTGAAATGGGTTTTGTGTGTGAAACGTAGTTATACCCCTTGGGATTGTTTTATGAAAATTGTAAATGTTTTATTGGGTTAAACATAGTAGGAAAATGATGTATATGTACTATTTTGGTGAGTGTGTTCACCTAATATGGATTTTTTAAAGTTAAATAGTTGATTTAATATTTCAAACATTTTTGGAATGTTTTATAAATTTCTAAAGTGTTTTTACTAAATTGCGTTGTGGGTGCAAAACATGTTTGTAGGCTATTTCGTGTGAGTTTGATGATAAAATGAATTTTAAGGTGAAAATGGAATTATGTAAAATGTGTGTGGGTTTTTATGTGATTTTTACTATCTTGTAATGGTTTTAGAATTTTTTTTTAAAGTATATGTTTAAGTGTGAAAGAGATTTGAAAAGTGTTGTGGGATATTTTGGTGTGAGTATGATTTCAAAATGCATTTGAATGAAAAAGTGGATTATATGACTTGTGTGATATACATGTGGGATTTTTAGTGAATGTGTGATGTGAAATTAGTATTTTAATGTGAAAATTATATTTCATGGCTTTTTGAACTTGTTTGAGCACAAGGAGGAAACCCAGGTATCTAGGTGGGTGGATGCATACTAGTATGCTAGTGATCCCGTGGGGTTTGGCCTCAATTTCACATAGAAAGTTTGATGATGAAAACAATAACTAAATAATGATTATGATGATGATGGGGGACCACTAGGTTATGAGTATACTCCCTACTAGTGGCTCGTGTGCATGATAACATATATTTTGATGGTTACTCTCACCGAGATACGAGGTACCTGTGACCCATAGTGAGCTAGTACCTAGGGGTTATTTTCTCATTTCTTGTGCTCATTAGTTACTTTATGCTTAAAGTAGGAATATGGCATGGTTGGATGGAAAATTCTGTATCATTGGAATTATTTTTAAAAGTGTTGATTCTTTAAAATTTCCCACTTGAAAACTGCTTTTATTTAAAGTTGCATCCTTTAGAAATTGTTACTAGCATTTCATATTATGAAAACTTGAAAGATTTTTGTCTTTGAATGTTTATCACATGGAATATATTAGTGGTGATATCCTACCAGGATTTGTCTCACACCCTTTGGGTGTAAGTAGACTTGGTTATTTTTGTCTTAGGTTTGAGTAAAACTTTTATGCCAATGGTTTGGGTTTTTAGCGGTCCTTCGTGATGCAGTGTTGTGGAGATGGATTGAGGGAGGTGCCTCTTGCCATGTAGAGGTTCTTGGGATGTACTTTTTGGTTTTATTCCTTTGTAATTCTCTTTAAACATTGTTTTAAATTATGTAATTAAATTCTGAATTTTTTTAAAATATGGTTTTTTTTGAAAAATCCAGATTTGTTTTATTGGATTTTTTTGTCATTGTATGTTTATAAACTCAGGTAAATTGTTCCCAATTCCAATTTTATGATTCTCGAGCACTTGTGACATATCGTGGGGATCAGTAACACCCTTAGATACCTATCGCAATCCAGGTTTGGTGTTGGTTTTTATGGCAACCAGATTCGGTTTGTGACATATTTCCTGATGACTTTTTTGGGCTACCTCCATAGATAGAGGTTTAGTTAACTATTATGATTGTACCAAGAGAAAAATCAATATCCATTACTCCATATAGGATGGATCATATTAAGTTCATGAAACTCAATGGGAAGTTGGAGGACTTAGAATCCAAGGGTTTTATTCAACCCAATACCTCTCCTTGGGGTTCACTGATACTTTTCACCAAGAAGGAAGATGATACTTTATGGTTATACACATATTACCGATAGTTGAATTAGATTATAGTAAAGAACTGAAACCCAATTACTTGAATAGATAATCTCTTTGAACAACCATGAGGAGCCAAGTTATTCTCAATGATTGATTTAATATTGGGATGTCATGAGGTGAGCATCAAAACCTTAGATATACCACATACAAAATTCCAAAGTAGGTATAGATTATAAGATACTGACCTTTTCTAGAGATGTCTCATGCTCGTTTACAGGTACTATTTTACCCTTATTTTGTTATATCGTGTGTGGGTTTTTTTTAGGGTGTTTCAGGTGGAATTTGGAAATTTTGGAAGAAATAGGGGCAGTGTACGGTTGGTACACGGTTTACCCAAACTGTGTACTTACCCCCAACAAATCGTACAATACTATACAAAGGGGAATTGCATAGTTGGAACACAATTTTTCAAATTGTACACCCCTAATATGAGGTGATTGGTTTGTTGGAACCATGATCATTCTATGCATGAATTGGAGTATGGTTTGTGTTTGTTGTCAATCCTCAGTGGAAGTTCAGAATGTGTGCCAGTAAAGTGATCATACAGTTCAAGAAGACAATAGTATTGAAGGTGGTGCTATTCTCTAGTGTTTTCCAAAATTTTGGACCTGAAAATCAGAAAATGAAGACATAGGTTGTTGGAAAAAGGAGGTGTGCGTAAAGAATAAGTAGTGCGCGAAATAGGGGAGGGGTGCGCGAAAAACAACGAGGTGCGTGAAAAACAGAGTGGTGCACGAAAAACAGAGTGGAGCATGAAATAGTGGAGAGAGATTTTTCATGCAAGAGGTGTTTCTGAATCAGAATGTCTAAAAATGGAAAAGGCATGGGCTGCATAAAAAAGATGAAGATGTGTGCGGAAAACGGTTCCTGCGTGAAATTTATTGCGTGCTGAATGAGAGGTTTTTTGTGCCACGGTGGGTTTTGCATGCAGGGGTCGGTGATGCCTATAAATAAGAGGTGACCCCCCTCATTCCACACTGCTAAAGGCTTAGATAATATATGAGTTTTGATGCGCATAAATGGTTCATGTATAGGCAGTTGCGTGAAAAATTCCGAGTTGCACGGAAAAGTTCGAGTTGCGCGTAAAACTTGAGGTTGCGTGTAAAATTTTATGTTGTGAGAAAAAGGAGAATCTACCCATAAAAATTGAGGCAGTGAATAAAAGATTCAGTTGTGAGAAAAGGGTGTTTTTTTGTGAAATATTTTTTCGTGTGAAAAGAAAATATTGCGTGCAAAAGTAAGGTCTTGAGTGCAAAGGGTTTGTGTTGCGCGTAATTGTCAGTGAAACCTGTTTTCACATTCTGATTATATAGTTCAGCAGTTCAGTGCATTCAAGTGCATCAATTCCAGACTTCGATGCAAGCAGAGTCTCATGCTAAGCAGAGGAGAAGAATTCAATGTAAATCTATTGAAGAGAACTTCATGTCTATAAACTGGTTGGGACTTCACCAAAGGCAGTAAGCTAGGGGGAGTCAACGGGAGTGACCCAAGGGATGCAATGGGATATCCCTGAACTTTTGTAAAGGCAGTGTGCCTGGCACAGTGTGACTCTGACCAAATCTTGTAATCTATAAACTAGTGAAGATTAGTGGATTTTGGTACGACCGACACACTGTCGACGTATGCTCCTTGGACATAGCCCTTTGTGGTGAACCAAGTAAAAGTGCCATGTCAACTTCCTGCTTTCATTTATTTGACAGATTTAACAAGTTCCTACCAACGTGGGAATAATATCCTCAACATTAAAAAGAAAACATTGACACCCTAATTCACCCATCCCCTCTCAGGGTGTTCCGAGGTCCTTCACGATTAGGGTGCATGGTTTGGAAAACCGTGCGCCCCAACCTAGGAAACCAAGCGTGCAAGTTTTTAATCTTATGAAAAATTATAAAAAAATCTCAAACCCCCCAGTATTAATACCTAATCACCCCCACTCATACCTAAACTCATTCCTAGGAATTTTGAAGCTCCTAGGAGGGTTACAAGGCTCCTCAAACCTCATTCTTCATGAATCAAAGATCTAATCGAAGGATCTCCTCCTATATGGTATGTATTTTCTTCCTCATTTGGATTTATCTCTATCACTTCTCTCTTTCCAGATGAATAGGAATGAGTTTATTCCATTGCAGATGGTTTAGATCTAGGTTTTCTTGTATGTTAATCCATTTTATCTTGATCTTAGGCTTTGTTCCCAGATCTTATGTGTCGTTGTGATTTTGAAAATTCCGTTTCAATTTAGGGATTTTTGGTTTGGCATATGTTCATCAGTGATATTGATGTGGGAGGTCTAAATGTCAATTCCCATAGTATTGAATTATAATTGCATGTATGTAATTGTGGAATTAAAATCGCTTTATTTATAAATTGAATCTTTAAACAAATTAATTAATTAGTTAATTAATTAGGGGATTTATAGAATTGGTTAATTAATGGGATTATGGGATTGATTGATAATTAAAATTAAAGGGTTGGTTATCTTAACCTTAAAGGGTTAATGGATATTATGATTAAATTTAAATAAATGGTTTCATGGTGAATTGTTTGTATTATTCCATGTGATTTAAATAAATAACCATGATTATTATGATAAATTGAAATGGTGTACCATGATGAGAATGTTTTATAAGAAGGTTAATGATGATTAAACTTTATGAATGTGATATATGTGATATATGTGTGATTGATTTATAAATGGTGTGTGGGAAAGGGATTGATTCTCCAAATATCCATGGGGTGATAGACATGACATTCTAGGTCCAAATGCATACATGTGAATATTATTGTATGGGATAAGGGATGATGCTATTAATACTTATGGGGTGTGGGATAGTTACTAATGCCCCAAATACCTACTAGGTACTAGACATGATATTCTAGGCCCAAAATATTGGCATTGGACTGGTGCTCCAAGTAACAGTGTTATGAAAATTGTATTTAAATTAATAATGAAATCCCATGATATAATGTATTGTGATTCCCTTTGTGAAATGGTTCAAACTATGGAATGGTCTGAAGAAAGTATTGATGGTTTGGGTGTCACTATGAACCTAGGGAATTAAGGTGGTTAATTAAATAATAATGAAATGTGATAACTGTTTACATTGTTTTTTGTACTTTATTCTTTATATAATTGCATACACTGTTATAGACTGGATATTGTTTTAGACGCTATTGGCAGTGGCCTACTGAGTTATAATCACACCCTACTCGGGCTGGCTGATCAGTACCCAAATAGACTTCATGTTTTTAGGACAGGATAAGGTAAAGAGCCCTATATTAGATGGCTAAGTTGGGATGGAGAATGGTTGATAGAACTAGACATGGTGTCGGGGCCCACTTGGAAGTTGTCAGGGTGTCTTTATTTTGGGGTTTTCATTTGAAATTTGACACATATATGGCATAACATATCTACTATTTTAATTTAGATATTATTTCTCTTCTTTAGTTTATCATATGATACTGGTCTGTTTTGGTTATGGAATTATTCTAGTTATTGTTTATTACCTTTTCGATATTTTTTATCTATTTTCTCTATTGTTTTACTTTGATAAAGCGGGTATAGTCTCCCCATGTGTTATATTTGACCCTCTCTTCTATTTGGAGGCATCTGGTATACGGGGAGGCCGCCTGAGGTCATGTAAACAACCGACATGGGGCACTGACATGTGGCACCTGGTTTGGGGATGTTACAAAGTGGTATCAAAGGAATTTATTTTATTTTACTTTTGTATTAATATTTTAGAAAGGTATAAAGGATAATGGGATGAGTTGAGCCTTGGTCAAGATCTCATGCATGGGAGTAGTTAACCCATGTACAGGGGGTAAAATCCAAGTACCCAGGGTGGGATCATATTTATTTATGTTTTCTATTATAGCTGAATGTTATTTCACCTTGGGTGATGAAATTGCTGTGTGATGTTACTATTTTTTGATATTTTATTCATGGTCTGGTATGGAACAAAGGTTGAGTATACATTCATCATTCTAGGCACTCAGGAATTATTGTGACATGCATCATTTTTAGGCACACACGAAAAAGAAAGTTTTGGGAGAGTTGTTTAAATGAAAATTATTTTCTTCATTTGTGTAATTTAAATGAAAATATGCCTAATATGAAATTGAAAATTTTAAATGATTCTAAATATGGTGAATAAAATATATAAATGAATGTCTAATGAGAATCCTTGATAAATGAGAATGTTTTACCCTTAGTTAACCGGTGAGGGATGGTTGAGGGTAGTGATAGTGACTCGGTTTTGACTGTGTAGTGGGGTATGGGGATGGATTTTTATGACTTGGTGTGAATACCTCCTATGTAAATGTGATAATGTTGTGTAATTTTTCCTAATACATGTGTTTGGAATTTTAGATATAGGACTCTGAAACGACGCTTGTTGATAGGACGATTAGAGGACATGGTGGGAAATGTGCCTACAATAGTGGAACCTGAGGCTTTGATAGTTCTAGGTGAAAAATATGGAGATAAATTCTATAAAAAAATTTCCTACTTTATGAAGTTTATGGAAAGAAACCCAGAGTAGGTTGTGAAGAGTATGTCCTACTTGAAAGAGGAGTTCCAGTTGAAGCACCCTCCAACATTCACTAGAGAGGGTGGACCTAAGGTTGTTGAGTTCTGGATTGAGTCTATCTAGATGATCCTTGACCAATTTGAGACTCCTGTTGAGAAGAGAGTCAAACTTTCTGATTATATGTTATGCGGTCAAGAAAAGTGTTTGTGGGACATCCAGACTCAGGATGGACAATTGAAGAATACGGAGTGGACAGAATATCAGGAGAATTTCTTGGAGAAATTTTACCATGAGACACTTAGACATGAGAGGGAAGATGAGTTCAATTGTTGAACCAGTGAAGCATATCCATCATGGACTATGCTATAATCTTTATAGATTTGAAGTGATTTATTATAGTGTTTAAATGGGATGACTACTACAGTGAAGCATTTTCAAGATGGTCTTAAATGATAGATTACATTCCATGTTAATATATTTAAGATGAAAAAGTTTTTAGAAGCAGTGAACTAGGATCTCATTTATAAGGGGAACCTGAAGAAGGCTTCTAGTGAGATGCAAGTGGTTTCTTCTAGACAATCAGGAGGTATATCTTCTAAGGGTAGGAAGCATCACTTTTAGAATCTTAACTAGAGTAGTGGAAATAAGAGTGTCCAAGGGGAAGGATAAATTACCCAGGACATGACTAGAGTGCCCTGCCACCAATGCAGTATGCCTGAGTCACCTTTATAGATAATGGCCACGACCACCAATAGAGTTCCAAGATTGCAGAAGGATGAGAAATCTACAAAGGTTCTACAAGAACCCACAATAGGTGGGTAATAATAGAGGATCTAGGAAAAATCAGAGTGATGTAAGGGGGTCTTCAACCCCATATCAGTCTGATAGTTGGATTTATTCTATCCATGGTATTTGAGGCAATAGATGTGGTACTTCAAGGAAAGATCACCTATATCAGTAGAGTGGTGTAGCTTAGGGGACTCAGGCTACAACACAAGGAAAGGGGGTAGGATAGTTGCATGCAATTCAGCCTGCACTTGTGGATAGCGAGGCTGGACCATTGACAGTTAGAGGTTCCATTATTTTAGCTTCTATGATTTCTAGTGCCTTACTTGATACAACATCCTCTCATTCTTTTATATCTACACAACTTATGAATGGATTGAGTTTGATAGTAGAGTTTTTGAGTGGGGGTTTAACAATCAACGCATCATTGGGAGTGTGGTCAATAGACATCTATTTATGTAAGGAGTGTTATCTCATGGTTGAGAAGTATCATTTCAGTTGGGATATTTTCATAATTGACATGTTATGATTTGAATTAATTTTGGGTGTGTACTAGTTGTTAGTATACCCAGTTCACATTGATTGTTACCACATGAGAGTGAACTCTACACATGCTAAGGGTAATAGTTATGTTCATTGAGGAGAGTGAGATATCAAGGAGGGCCATGGAGGGATAGTTCATCATTAACTAGAGGAGCTTACCACCCAAGTTTCAAGTATTTTTCTAGATAATGGGGGTGTGAAGGATGATGCCTTTTTACATATAGTAGACCAGTTCCAAGATGTGTTTCTTGAGTACTTCTCAGGGATGACACCTGAGAGGGATTTTAAGTTTACAATTGAGCTCATATTAGGAGCTGATCTAGTTTCTATTCCACCTTATAGAATGGAACTAACAAATCCTCAAGAGCTTAAGAATCAGCTGGAAGAGTTAATGGATAAGGGACTTATCTATCTGAGTATGTTTCCTTGGGGTTCTCCAATATTATCTACTAAAAAGGATGATATAACCTTGAAATTATGTGTTTATTACTATAAGTTGAACTGGATGATAGTGAAGAACTAGTATCCTCTTCCACATATTGATGATCTCTTTGACCAGTTGATAGGATCTTGTTTTTTCTCCAAGAATGAATTGAGATTGGGGTATCATCAGTTGATAGTTATACCTTATGATATTCCATGGAATACTTTCATAATCAGACATGGACTTTATGAGTTCATCATGATGTCGTTCAGGTTGAAAAATGCTTCGACAGTGTTTATGGTCTTGATGAATTGAATCTTCCACCCATACCTGGACTAGTTTGTGGTTGTTTTTATGGATGAAATCTTGGTGTACTCCAAGACTCATGACAATCATTCCCAATATCTTGACATCATTCTAAGTACACTGAGGTAGCATCAACTATATTCCAAGCTATCTAAGTGTAAATTATGGATTGAACATGTACATTTCTTGGGTCACATCATCTTGTAGGAAAGTGTGTCATTGGACCCATAGAAGGTGTAAACAGTTGTTTCTTGAGAGCATCCTAATAATGTTTTTGATATTTTTAGATTTCTAGATTTAGTGGTCTACTATCAAAGGTTCATCTAGGAATTTTACCACTTATAATAACCACTTTTAGTCTTGAAAAATAAGGGAGTTAAGTTCAAATGGTTTGGAGCATGTGATAATTCTTTTCCAGAGTTGAAGAAGCATTTAAAAACTATGCCAATTTTGATCCTACTAGATTTTGGTGAGGAGTATATGGAATTTTGTGATGCATCTATGAGAAGTGTTGATGCAATAGGATCGAGTTATGGCATATGGGTCATGACAATTGAGTCTAAATGAATGAACTAACCTATTCATGGCCTTGAGTTAGAGATAGTGGTTTATGCTTTGAAGTATTAGTGGCATTATTTGTTGGATGAAAATTTTACCGTGTATACCAGACACACGATCTTAAATTATATCCTTTCATAGTGATATTTGAATATCTGATAGTGGATATGGGTTGAGTATATGCATTCATTTTATTTTGATCTAGAATATGCTCCTAGAAAGGGAAACAGTGTTGCCGACACTTTAAGCAGAAAGACACAGACCCAAGGAGTTCAGGATTCTAGTTCTGAGTGGAAGATAATGACCTTGATAACTGAGATACATGTTGTGGTTCAAGAGGGACAAGAGTAGATGAACCTTATATATTTATCAGTGAAATCCACACTTTTTAATTGGATCAAAGAGAGGCAGTATGAGGATCCATAGCATCTGGTATTGAGGGAAATCCTTGAAGGTGGAGAGCCACCTTTAGATTGGACTATAAATGAGGATGAGATCATCTATGTAAAAAATTGTGTTGTTGTGTCTACGAGTATGCGAGAGGATATGATTCATGAATTTCATTCCTCGAAGTGGTTGGTGGAACCAGGTTTTACCAAAATGTACCATGACCTACGTCGATAGTATTGGTGGATAGACATAAATAAGGAAATTATAGGTTTTGTGACATGATGATACACCTATCAATAAGTGAAGACTAATCATCAATGACCTGGTGGTTTACTACATCCATTTCCCATTCTGTAATGGAAGTGGGATGATGTTACCATGTATTTTGTGGTAGGTATTCCAAAAAAACCTCAAAATGATGATGTTATTTGGGTGATTGTGGATTTAATAATGAAATTAGAACATTTATTGCCTATCTGGGAGACTTTATCAGTGGATTAGATGAGATAATTTTATGTTCGGGAGATAGTCCATATGCACGGGGTGTCGCAAATTATAGTTTCAAACCATGACTCACATTTCACTTCGTTCTTCTAGAAATGCTTTCATAAGGTTATTGGTATGTAAGTATTTTTGAGTACGACTTTCCACCCACATATGGATGGGAAGTTGAAGCGTACTATACATGTATTAGATAATATTCTATGGGCATGCATTCTAGACTTTGGAGGGTCTTGGGAGAAACACCTGGTACTTGATTGGTTTACCTATAACAATAGTTATCAAGAAACTATTTAGATGTCACCATGTGAGGATATTTATGGCAGGCCATTCATATCACCTCTATGTTGGATGGAGGTAGGCGAGTCATAGTTTTTGGGACCAAGTCTCATGCAGGAGACATCAAAGAACGAACAGTTGATTAAAAAATGTATGGATATGAATCAGAGTGGGAAGAATTAATATGTTAATCAACATCAATAACCCCTTTATTTTATAGTAGGTGATTGTGTATTCCTTTGGGTGTCGCCTAGATTGGGTCACCAAAGGATTAAAAGATAGGGAAAGTTGGGACCTAGGTTTGTTGGATCTTTTGAGATTGTGGAGAGAATCAGGCCAATGGAACACTGATTGGCTCTTCCATATAAGTATAGTGCTATGTATGAAGTTTTTCACATGCCACAACTTCAGCGGTATCACCCCGACCCTTCTCATGTGATTGATGTTGATGATGTTGAACTTGAGACTGATGCTTCCTTTGAGGAGATTCTGATTCGTGTTATGGATCACAGTGATAAAGTGTTATAGGGAAAGACTATTCTGATAGTTTGAGTATTGTGGAAACATGGTTGTGTTCAAGAAGAAACATAGGAGAGATAAGTAGATATGTGGGCTCAGTGTACTGATCTTTTTTTACCTCAGAATCTTAAAGATTCTTGGGAGTACAACTTGAGGATGATCTGTTATAAGGTGGGGTGATTATAAGATCCTGACCTTTTATAGAGATGTATCATGCTCATTTAAAAGCACTATTTTAACATTATTTTTTTATATATTGGGTGGGTTTTTGTTTTAGGGTGTTTCAAGTGGAATTTTCGAATTTTGGGAGAAAAAGGGGCAGTACACGGTTGGCACATAGTTTTACCAAACCGTACGCTTACCCCTAGAAAACCATACAATCCCAAAAAGAGGGGAATTTCATAGTTGGAACATTATTTTTAAAATAATGAACCCTCTTAGTAGAAACCATGAACCCCTAAGATGAGGTGGACAGATAGGGTGTACAGTTTGGAAAACTGTGCACCCCATCCCAGGGAACCGTGAGAGTGGGTTTTTAATCCTTTGAAAAATTATAAATAAATCCTAAACCCCCTGTTATTAATCCCCAATCACCCCCACTCATACCTAAACTCATTACTATGGATTTTGAAGCTCCTTAGAGGGTTCTAAGTCTCCTCGAATCCCGTTCTTGATGAATCGAATATCCAATCGAAGGATCACCTCCTCTACAGTATGAGTTATTTTCCCCTTTTGGATTTATCTCTTTTTTCATCCCTATTTTCAGATGAAGAGGAATGATTTTTCCTCTATTAGATATGGTTTAGATCTTGGTTTTTTGGATGTTAATATGTTTTATTTTTATCTTAGGTTTTGGTCCAAGATCTTTTGTGCCGTTGTGATCTTGAACATTCCGTTTCAATTTGGGGATTCCCAGTTTGGTGTACATCTATCAATAATCTTGAGGTAGGTGGTATAGATTTCAATTCCCATAGTCTTTAATTATAATTGTGTGCATGTAATTGTGGAATTCCAATTTCCACATTTAGAAATTGAATCTTAAATGGAATTAATTAATTGGTTAATTAATTAAGAGATTTATGGAATTGGTTCATTAATGGGATTATGGGATAGTTTTATAATTTAAATTAAAGGGTTGGTTGGATCAACCTTGAAGGTTTAATGGAAATTATGATTAAATTTTGATAAATGGTTTAATGGTGAATTATTCATATTATTCTATGTGATTTAAATGAAGAACCTTGATGTCTATTATAAATTGAATTGGTGTACCATGATGAGAATGTTTGATAAGAAGTTTAATGTTGATTAACCTTTATGAATGCGATATATGTGATATATGTGTAATTGATTGATAAATGGGGTGTGGGATAGAGACTAATGCTCCAAATACCCACGGGGTGCTAGACATGATGTTCTAGACCCAAATGAATGCATGTGAATATTATTTTATGAGATAGGGACTGATGCTACAAATACCCATGGGGTGTGGGATAGAGACTAGTGCTCCAAATACCCATATGGTACTATACATGACATTCTAGGTCCAAAATATTGGCATTGGACTGGCATTCCAAGTAGCCATGTTATGAAAATTGGATTTAAATGAATAATGAAATCCCATGATATAATGTATTGTGATTCCCTATGTGAAATGGTTCAGAAACCAACACAGTCTGAAGAAGGTATTGATGGTTTGGGTGTCATTATGGACCCAAGAAATTTAGGTAGTTAATTAAAGAATAATAAAATGTGATAAATGTTTACTTTTTTTACTCTATTATTTATATAACTACATACATTTTTATATACTAGATATTGTTTTAAACACCATTGGTGGTGACCTACTAATTTTTACTCACACCCTACTTAGGATACCTGATCGACACCTTAATAGACTTCATGTTAGCAGGACATGATAAGGGAAAGATCCCTATGATAGATGACTAATTTGGGATGGAGTATGAATGAGGGAACCAGAAAAGGTGTCAATACCTACTTGGAAGTTTTTAGGGTGTCTTTATTTTGGGTTTTTCATTTGACACTTGACACATATATGGAATGACATGTCTACTATTTTGGTTTGGATATTGTTTCCATGCTTTAGTTTAACATGTGATACCGGTCTGTTTTGGTTATGAAATTATTCTAATTATTAGTTATTACCTTTTGGATATTTTTTATCTATTTATAATATTATGATACTTTGATAAAGAGGGTATAGTCTCCCCATGTGTTATATTATACTCTCACTACTAGTTGGAAGCCTCTGGCATATGGGGAGGTGTGCCTGAGGTCATGTAACTAACCAGCTCAGGGCATAATATATGGCACCCAGGTCGGGGACATTACATAGATTATATAAATATCATATAATTATATTCAATTTGAAAAATTAACATATTTTATTTATGGATTTAATGAATCAAGTCTTTACCCTGCACCTAGATTCCTTCATAGTTGTCTTTTTTGATGATATCCTGGTGTACTCTCGGTCACAGGAGGGGCATGTGTGACATCTAGAGATCATTATGACTGCTCTTCAGGAGTATCACCTATATGTTAAACTCTCTAAGTGAAACTTCTATATCTATAAGATTTAATTTTTAGGTCACATCATATCAAAATTCGGGGTATCTGTGGATCCATAGAAGGTGAGAGTAGTTATTTATTGGGAGCAACCCAAGAATGTTTTTGAAATTTAGAGATTTATGGGATTATCCGATTACTACCATCACTTAATTATAAACCTTTATTACCTTGTATTTCCACTTATAGACTTGACCAAGAAAGGTTTAAGGTTTATATGGTCTAAAGATTGTGAGAAGGCCTTTCAAGAGTTGAAAGGTAGGTTTAACTCAGCACACATCCTGATTTTTCATGAGTCTGGAAGAGGGTACATAGTTTATTGTGGCACATAAAGTGTTAGGTTGAGAGTTGTACTAATGAAGGGGACTATGTAATATCATATGAGTCTCAACAGTTGCATCCTCACAAGCGTAACTACCCGATGTATGACCTTGAGCTAGTAGCTGCTGTTTATACCCTATGTTGTTATAGAAATTACCTACCGGGGAAAAATTCATGGTATATTCTTTCAACATGACCTAAAAATTTGATAGAAGAGGTGGGATGAATATCTTCAGTTTTTTTAACATTGATCTTTCTTATATTCCATGGAAATGCAATGTAATTGTGGATTCCTTGAGTTGAAAGAGTCATGATAATGTTATTTAGGAGGATAATAGTGAATAGAAGTTGATGAATCTATTTTTGAAATGCATATTGAAGTTCATTAGTGTTATGAAAAACACGTCCTTATGGATTTATTTGTGGTAAAATTCATTCTAAATTGCATAAAGAGGAGGAAACTTTATGATCCTAAAGGCTTGGTCCTAAGGTAAAGTATTTATAGTCTAGAATCCATGCCTGGTTGGGTTTTTGATTTGGATGAGATTCTTCATATCTATTAAAATTTATAGGTTCCTACATACATTTGGGGGGAACTAATGTGATAATCTCAAGCTTCTAAATGGGAAGTACATCCCAAAATCACAAATATGTATCATAACTCATGATACCAGTACTAGTGTCCTGGGATGAAAAAGGATATCACAGTCTTTGTTACTTGGTGTTCCACCCGTCATTAGGTGAAGTAAGAACACCAGTGGCCTACTGTCCTATTATATCCTTTACCTATACAAGAATGGAAATAGGATGATGTCACTATGGATTTCATGATGAAGATACTGAGGTCACCCTGAGGCTGTGATATTTTATGGGTAATTATAGATAGGATGATGAAGGCTTCCCACTTCTTGCCTATATAGGGACCTTCTTAGTGGAAAAACTTTAAGGCCTATATATCCAAGAGAATACACACCTTCATGGGATTCTATGTACCATTGTATCAAACTAGAATGATCAGTTCACCTCACGGTTTTGGTAGGGGTTGTAAAATTCTCTTGGATTATAAGTACCCTTGAGTATAACATATCACCCTCAGATCAATGGATAGTCTGAACACACTATACAGGAACTAGAGGAAATTCTTCGTGCATGTGTACTATACTTTATAGGATCATGGGAAAAATAATATTCTCTTACTGATTTTTCTTATAAAAACAAATTCCAAGTGACTATAAAAATGTATACTTACAAGGAAATCTATGGTAGGTCACTTCATTCACCTCTGTACTATTTAGAGGTAGGGGAAGCAACACTAATGATACCACATATCATTCAAGAGACATCAAAAAAGACACAACTGATCTGGAAATGCATGGATACAATTCAGTCTAGGTAGAAGTATTATGTCGATCAATTTTTTCGACCTTTGGAGTTTAATGTAGTGGATTAGGTATTCTTATGTTTTTCACCAATATTGGGTCATCGTTAAACTTGAAGGAAATGAAAGTTGACACCTAGTTTGTTAAGACTTCGATATTTTAGCGAGGTTTGGACTGGTAGCATATTAGATAAATCATCCTCAACGGTATCAGTCTATGCATGATGTATTAAATGTATCTCAGTTATGCCTCTATTATTCCAATGTGTCTCATGTATTTGATCCTAAGTAAATTGATTTGGAGTTTGATGCTTCTTTAGAGGAGTATCCTATTCATATTATTGACTATAAAATGAAGAATCTTTGAGGTAGGAAAGTTCCTATGGTTTGGGTGTTATGGAAACATGACCATATCTAAGAAAAAATGTGGGAACATAAGGCTGATATACATGATCAGTGGCCTGAACTTTTCTCAAATGTATCTCAACAACCCTCAGAGTTACAACTGAGAGATGAGTTATCTTGATGAGGGGAGGTTGTAAGAAATTAGTTCTTTGGTAAGGTACAAACCTTTTAATTTATACTAAAAACCCTTTATTTTGTTAATTTGGAAGTATTTGAGGGGGTTTGGGAGGACATGGAGGTGTTCGGGAAGAGAGAGAGAGAAGGTCTTGACATGTAATCTATGGACTGAAGTGCCATCGTCTAGCCGGTCGGCTTCCTGTAGGCTTGGAAAGACACTCGGATTCCCATTGGGTAGTTGGTGAGACCCACCCGCCATCCACTAGCACCTGGATATCTTTTTTAAAAAATGGTAAAAAGATTCATTAAACCCTTCACCCCTATTTCTTCCCTCACTCAAATTTTACCCTCATATTGGGAATTAGTAGTATACATGGAGCTCTCTTCTTTTTTTGGGATCCCTTGAGTGGTTCTCCCACATCTGGTCTCCGTTTCCATTGTTGTTGGTCATGTTGGATCAACCCTAGTGATGTTACCATTCATTTTTCTTATAATCTTTTCATTTTGTTCCACATAAATTCCTCTCACCATATTTAACATAAATGCCCTATTTTTAGGTCTTTTTTTGGTTTTTCCAATATCTTTCATTTTAGCTCAAATCTGGAGCCAATATAGAATGAAAATTCTTCTACGGGGCCTAGATAGGTGTTTTATTTTCTTTTCCCTAAAATTATCACCATTTAAAAATTGTGTCATTATAATGAATGACATACCTTATGAGAATTTACCTTAAAATATATATTCCATTTTTAGCCTAAAAACCAACCTAGGCACGCCATGGAACTCCTAAACACCAATGGAGGTTGATAACCTCAACCCAAAATACCCCTTTGGGTCTGTTTAGCTTAACACCCATGTTAACCATACTTTAAATATAACCAAAACACCCCTTCAGGTATGTTTGGTTTATCCTTTAGGAAAAACTCATTACCTATATAACCAAACCACACCTTTGGGTTTTTTTGGATTCTCACTTACAAGTAGAATTTCCTTATTTAACCTTTTGAGTTGTGAAATGGCATGAATTCCTTACTTGGACTTATAATTAGTTACTATTACTAATTAAATCATTAAATTTCTTGGATAGTTACTTGGAACTTATGATTATTTACCATTTATGATTGAGTTATTGGTTATGAAACTTGGTCACATTTTTAAATGTGTGGCATGCCTTGAGTGATCCTTAGATTCCCTTATTGAATGGCTTGAGTAGACTCATAGAATTTCACTCAATAAATAAATGTGAATTCCAAGTGGTGATTTAATTATATATTTGACCAATGTATTACTCTCATGAATTCCATGGCTTGATGTCACTGATTCATCTAGACTATGGAAAAATTAGAATGCTCAGGATGATCTCCTAGGTTCGGCTTGATGTCTTCAGATAAGGAATGCCTTAGGCCAGAACCTTGGATTCCAATCAATATATGTCTTGAAATTAAAGTATAACTATCCTTATTTTGGTTAGAAACACTTAGGAGTATAATTCCATGGTATCATCCATTGGATTCCACTCAACACCAAATAGACATGCATTATGGGTTGATCACTGTGAGTTGGCTTGATTTTCAAAAGTCAATAATGCCATGGTTTTCTATAGATTTAAAATATTTGTGTATGGGGGAATGATTATAATTGTTCCATGGATATATTATGGTTATTATTTCTTGGATTCCATGTATAATCTCTTATGGTACCTTGAATAATTAAAATGTCACATGTTTAGAGACATTCGAATTAGGTCGAAGTAGGTAGGTTCAGTCGACTATCCCATATAGAGCATGAGATTGAAATGATTTATATTACTTTATTACTTTAAATTTAATTATAATTTCACACTATTAAATTTTATACTCATAGACTTGATTTAAATTAGAAACCATTGGCGGTGGTCTACTAAGATGTACTCACACCTTGTTTGGGCCACCGCTTAGTACCCAAAAAAATTTCATGGATGAAGGAAAGGATAAATGTAACATCCCTACCATGGAAACTTGATTCTACTTAGGTTATATCATGGGAGTATAAGACCGAGCTGGGACTCAAGATGCTCAAGAAGATTAATTGTCTTTTTTTAGTTTTGTTTATTTTGTTTAGACATGTATTGTATGTATGTCTGCTACCACGATACACCTGATTACATTTTTCACCACCATGGCATCATATGTATATAGTTTTGTTTTCTGCTTAATGTTTCCTTTTATTTATTATCTACTCAGTTTATGAGTTACCTTTATTTTTCATTGTGTTTCACTCTGATATAGGGGGTATAGTCTCCCCACCATACCACCACACACCCTTATTGCTAGTCGACAACCTCTAGCATGTGAGGAGGCACGCTTGAGGCCTTATGGCCCTATGAAATGATCACCTGTCTATGAACTAGGTCGAGGATGTCACACATGCCACCTTCTATCACCCCCTTCATTTGAAATTCTAGGTTACAAACCTGCCTCTTACATCATTTTTCTCAATTATCTATTGAAGGTATGTGATTACTTATTTATTTAAGTGTCTCTTCAATGTTTTTTTGTACTAGAATGATACATTCACATTCATAATTTTCATATGTTTTTTTTCTAAAATTGGGTATTTCTAAATTAAATGACAATTAGTTACAAAAGTGTATTAAAAATTATATAATATTCAACATTTATTTATCAATTCTTATTTTTTTTCCTTTTGAATCAGTTTAATTCTTCTTGTATAGGTAAAACCCAAATTTTATCATTCAATGTTTTATCATTAGTTTTAGGTTATTATAAGAAAAATTAACTCAATCATTTGTGTCATATACTTTTATACAATTCATAACTTTATACTTGTATACATTTATAAAAAAATTATATATTTATATATAATTTTTAAAACTATATACTTATATAAACTTTTATAAAAGACATTGTGAAAAAAATTATAAACTTTTATATGATTTTATATTGTTATATAGGAAAAAACTCTATTGCATGAAAACTTGTTTGAGGATTTTAATCTTATGTACTTTTATAAGAAACATAAGTTTTTTAAATCCAATGCCCACTAACATCATTCCATTTCTCAATACAAGTCCAGGATATAAATATTTATGTAACTCTTATGATAATACTCCATATATAATTTCTAGATAAATTTAATGAAAAAATATTTATTTTTTTATATTATAATTATTCTTGAAATTATTTTAAATTAAAAAAACATTAATTAATCATCAAGTCAATTTTTATATGTTGTTTCTTTTACAAATAATGCCTTTTTTATAATTACTAACAATAAAATTTACTATTTATTTTTCATAAATTGTATTTAGTTGATATAAGTATCACAATGTTTTGTTTTCATTATAAAGTTTGTAATATGATTATTATTTTTTCAATAATCAATTGATTAATTAAGATTTCTTTTATTGTATGAAGTATTATATTTTTTATTCCATAATGGATGGAATTTGTATGTATTATTTTGATCGGGCATTGAATGAGTTTTACAATAGGATTGAAATATTTTTGGATTTCACTTTTAATAATGCTTTAGTGGGGGTTTTATTTGATGTCCTTTTTATAACTATGTTATTAGACCATGATTAACTCATGAATAAGAAATTTATCATATCATTAGAGTTTGATTTCAAACCAACTATGAGGAAAAACACTATAATGAATAAATTATTAATTAATTAGAAAATATGGAAATAATTTATAAGCGTGGTTTCGAAGATATGATATTTGATCAGTTTCATTTTCTTTTTCAACCTAAACATACACCTATAACATAATCAGAAGTGATGAGTGTAAATTCAATGTCTAGTCCTATTTCTAATAGCGGGAATGCTGACATTAAGAAATTTAATAAGGTAATAGAGGATTCTAATGATGGATTTGTAACCTAAAACTATATATATATGATATATTTTGGATCATATTGTAAGAGAAAATATGGGTTTGTTGTATGGTACAACATACAAAATGTGAAAGGTATACTTTATAAGCATATCATTTATAGTTTCCAAGCCAATTGTAGTGTACGGATTGGATATTTCATTGGGCATAGAGATTTTTATACAATTTAAATTACACCCTACAAATGATCTTGTTTGTTGAATGTTAAACATTACCATTCATGTCCATCTTCCACATAAGCTATCATTGGTTATAATCAGTTTATATGATGAAATGAATGGAAGTTGTATCGGCTAAAGGTTACAAAGAGTTGTAACAAAAGGCATGTTCTCATACATTTCATAACATACAAGTAAATGTTATAGAGGCTCTAGTATTATCCTGAGGGCTATATAAGGTGATAGAAACCATTGATATGGATGTGAGATCCTTGAGAAATCCTCTTATCAGTCCTATCTTTCACCAAAATCTCTCTTATCCTTCTCACTTTTCTATTGATACGTACTTTCATACCATGGGTAAAATAGATAATCTCACCCAAGTGTTGGGTGATTTAGTTGATCCATTGATACACTACGGAGTAGAAATCTCATTGGCCACCTCTAAGGGATATTTACCATGCGTATGATTAAAGAAAACTACAAAATCTCTTTGTTGTAAGATACATGAATGTTATTCATTTATATTATGCATGCTTTTGTTTTTAATTCATGATGATCTTACACTATAAAAATTAACCTTTTTGCAATATATTTCAATCAAAAAAACATTTTGCGATGGAAATACATTATAAATGGTTCGTAGTAGTTAACTACATTGTAAATATTACTATTTTTGATAGTCCATCACAAATAGTTTTAGTCAAAAAATATTTGTGATTGAAATCTTAATCCGTCATAAATAATCATTTGCAATGATGAAGTTGTTTTTTTGAAAATACTTTTTGACTGAAACTATTTACAATGGAATATTATTCCATAATAAATAACTGATATTTCTTTAAAATAAATTGGTAAATAATACAAACACAAATAAAACTCGTTCATTATAAAATTAATAATAAAATATAACATAAAAATAATATCATTTAAAATACATCATAAAATGTCACTGGGGGGAGTATCAGGTCTAACCACTAAAATAATAATAATTTAGTGATGTTTTTAGTGATGTTTTGAAAAATATCATCAATTTTAAAATTTTGTGATGTTTTCAGGAAACATCGCTAATTTAATGATGTTTCCTGAAAACGTCGATAATTTAATGACATTTTCAGGAAACATCCTTAATTTAGCCACTTTTTTCAGGAAACGTCACTAAATAAATAAATAAATATATATATATATAGTTTATTTCCCCGCATTGATGTAAATATATATTTAGATATATTTATATATATATATTAACATGTATAAACACAGACACACATATATAAACACATATATAAAATTATATATATTTATATATATCTAAACACAAACAAATATATATAAACATATATATAAAAATATAAAAATATACATATATTTATATATAAAAACACATATATTTTAAATTTAGTCACGTTTTTAAGAAAACACGTCTATTTTAGTGACATTTTTACCCGTGTTTTAAAACACGACTAATTATATATATGTGTGTGTGTGTGTGTGTGTACATACATATATATATTTACACACACACAAATGCATATATATATATATATAAACATATATATCAATATAAACATATAATGTATATAAAATACATACATACATACATATATATATATATATATAAACATACATACATACATATATATAATATAAACATACAAACACATATATATATCCTAAAATATAAACATATTTATAGTATATATAAACATAAAATATGAACATATAAATATATATATAAAATATAAAACATAAACATATATATATATATATATATATGTATAATATAAACACATATATATATAAACATAAAATATAAATATACGTATATATATATAATATAAACATATATATATATAATATAAAATATAAACATATGTATAAAATATAAATATATATATATATATATACATATACATATAAATATAATATAAACACACACACACACACACACATATATAAACATAAAACATAAAACATAAAATCTAAAATCTAAAATCTAAACACACACACACACACACATATATAATATTAATTTTTTAATACTGGATTCTATTTATATATATAACATAATACAATTAAATATTGTGAATTTAGTCACGTTTTTAAGAAAGTGGAATTTTTACTAGTGTTTTAAAATGTTCCTAATTATATATATATATATATCTATGTGTGTGTGCGTGTATATTTATAATTATAATTATAAATATATGTGCACATATATATTTATACACAAACACACATATAAAATATAAACATATAAATAATTATAAAATATAAACACACATATATATAATATAAAATATAAACATATAAAATATAATATATATATATATATATATTTATATATTAATTAAAAAAACTATGAATTAAAAAAACATAAATTTAACAATGTTTCTAAAAAACATCGGTAAATGAGGTATAATTTATTAAATTTTATTTAGAAACATTTCTAAAAAATATCGCTAAATGAGGTGTCACTAAATATTGAATTTCAAAAAAAGAAATTGAAAAATTTAACAACATTTCTAAAAAAATGTTGGTAAATGAGGTATGATTTACTGACTTTTATTTAGAAACATTTCTAAAAAACATCGATAAATGAGGTGTCACTAAATAATTAATTTCAGAAAAAATAATGTACCTAAAAAACAACGGTAAATGAGGTATGATTTACCTACATTTATTTACCAACATTTCCAAAAAAACATCGGTAAATGTGGTGTTACTAAATAGAAATGTTTACAAATGTCGCTAATTTAATGATGTTTACTTACCAATGTTTCTTAAAAATATCAGTAAATAATGTGTTGCAAAATAGTGAAATTTATAAACATCATTAAATGGTGACTCTCATTTACCGACATTTTAAAATGTTGTTAATGAAAAAAAAGCATCACTAATTAGCATTTTTTTGTAGTGAACAGGTGGTGAGAAATCAGGTCCAGCTGTCAGAGGGGACTCCATCTCCAAATCACATGTGGTCCATCGCATATACTCCATCATCTCCTTGTGCTGCTAATCCTATAGTTTTCACTGCTCTTCCTACTCTCTGGTCAATCTTTGTATGACCTCATCCTGAGCTTGAAACCTCGCCTCATACTCCACAATAGAAAATGATGATGATGATGATTCTCCTTATGAGCTATATCATGACATCACTTCAATTCTATAAAAACTAGTTGGGGTCGACTGTGAACCAATACCAATCACTCGACCTTTCTAAAGGCCACTTGATATCTTCCACATCCAATCCACCTCATCAAAACATGAATTTCATGAGCCCTCATCTCCACCATCTACCTCAGATTGACTCTCGTGCATGCGGGAAACATCTATCTCATATGTCTCTTACAATCGTATGCATAAAAATTAAGAAGATAAAAAATATTTTGTTAATTTAAAAAAACTAGAAAAAAATATTAACCACAATATGACATTTTCTCTCACCAATAATCTGTAAAGTCCCGAACCTAGATACCACTCAACAGTTCCCTGATCCCAGTTGGCCACATGACCTCAAGTTCATATCCATAAATTCCAGAGGCTAATGACTAGCAGCGAGGGCCTAGGTGTGTTTGTGGAGAGACTATGCCCTCATCACCAGAGTGTATCACAACATACTGTCAAAAACATACAAGTAGTGGAAGAAATAAATCATACAGATAATAGATATTTAGTAGTAATATATGACAATATCAAAAGGAATCTCATATACAATGATGATGATACATGTCTCTACAAAGTAGCCAAAACAGGTACACAACAGTACAATACAATACATGTATCAAAAGTGAAAAAATTCCAAAAAGTATCCCATCTAGAATCACGAGCCTCCGCTTGATCCCATGCTCCCCTGATCCCAAACAGTAATCATGAAATTATATCAGGGCACTTTCTCTTATTCATACTTGCAATCATATAATCTGTTCGGGTACCCAAGGCAGCCCGAACATGGTGTGAGACATAATCCTAGCAGGAAACCACTGAAGGTCTAGTGTCATCTAGTTAATAAATATATATAAAAAAAGTGCAAAAAATAATGTAATAAGCAAGGAAGTACTGAAACAAAACATCCTATGGAGTCTAGGTTCTCAATTATAAACAAGTTCATTGAATCATTCAAACTCATTTAAGTATGTCTTGAGATTGGTCATACTACCCATCTTCCCCCATGATAACATGATTAAAGGATTCCTAAACAAGACACCCATAAATTATAAACAAATACCAAATCCAAGATTTCTCTTTATCTTTGAAGATGCGTTATATATATCATTTCATTAATTATTCACTTATGAACCTGAGCCTATCCTTGGAATTCAAAATTTTGAATCTAGATATCACTCCAGGTATAATATAAATCAACACCCTAAAATACCGTCCTTGACGATCCTCACAAGAACTCATGTATCACTCTTGGTGTGGTATAACATCTCTACTATTCATGACCATCCTTTACAGCCCACTAAGGGAGCCCAAGTATCCCCCATGGAATATATGATCAAATTACCTTTGATTATATCCTTGGAAATCCCTATGGAATCCAATTATCACTTAACATATAATAGTCATCCCCTATAAGTCCGTCCTTGGCAGTCCATATAAGGAGTCCAAGTGTCACCCGGGCTTAAGCATGAAAAAATCTAAATGAGTCCTTCCATGGAATTCATCATTGAATCCATGTGTCACCCAAGTCATATTCATAATCATTCAGTTCAATAACATTTAAACAATATCATTTAATCCATGGCAAGGTAAACACCAAGAAAATTCCATTTAAAACCCACTTAAAAGGTGACTCAAGTAATTTTCTATGCTTAGAAGGCTTACCTCTCAAATACTCATGTGGGAAATTAATTATAAGGTAAATTCAAGCTTCATCAATCTATTATTTATCCAAGTACAAGGTCATGGTCATCCATCCCTTCTTATTAATCAATTCAATTACAATTTATATCACAATTAAATTCACATGTCAATTCACAATTTATTACAATTCACATTTGAAATCCCAAAGTAAGGGTAAAAGGGCACACCCTAAGGCATCCAATTTCATAAAACATCACAATGGTCCATTTAATTAAACAAAACACCCAAAGGGGTGGTTCCAATTTCAAGGTCCACAACCTGTAACCATTCATTAATGAGCCTCTTTAATTACAAAATCCATGCCTATCAATTTAATTCTAGGATTAAAATTTATTTTAAGGCATTTCCTGAGAATTGGGCACATGGAAACAATGATATATACAAACACTTTTAATTTTAACAAAAATCATGAGAGAACCTATTGTAGGCCCATAGTGGATAGATCGTACAACATTAGCTCCTAATTAGACTTAGATCAGGAGAAAAATGAAGAACAAATGAATACCCTGAAAATAGGAAAAATTAGTTTGCATCTAAATAGCACAACTGATACCAAACCAAACAAGGAACAACACAAAATAAATCGAGATTTTACCGGTGTAGATCCAATGAGATTGACGATCCTTGAATCAGACACCAGATGGAGATGATCTCTCAATTCCAAGAATAGTATCCAAAGAGGGATTCAAAGGATGTGAGTTTTTGTGTGTAGGAAGAATAGGAATAATTAGGTTAAAAATATATTTAATTAGGGTTATTTTTGTAAATTCACCCAAATTATAGGGCCGCATGGTTTGGATGCATGGTTTTCCAAACCATGATCCAACCGTGCATGATTTTCTATTGGGATGGGCACCCTGCACTGTTTGTATGAGTGGTTTGACTAACCATGAACAAACCATGAAAAAATCCATTATCAAAATTGTAAACATTCCCACATGGCTGTGCACCTCAAAACACATGGTTTATCAAATTGTGCGACCATTAGACTTCCTCTATCCAGCCCCACACAATTTTATCTAAGCGTGCGACTTGCATTTTATGGTTTCTTTTAACCGTGCATCAGGCCTATTTCACCCAAAAGCTGGGTTCCGAGCTCCGAACTATCCTCTAACACCCCTTTTACCTTTATGAATTCTAAGGGTATTAATATTAGGCCATATTTAAACATTTAAATTAAAAAGTGATGGAAATAAAAGAATCCCCACCTCAATGAAGAATCAAGTTCTTAAAAACTTCCTCACTTAAAGCAATTTGTCCCTGAATTTCCTTCTCAAGGGTGGTAAATAATTTTTTAGAATAACTCCGACTATTGTAATAGTACATTGACCTCTCGCTCCCAAGTCTCATATTGTACTCGGTCGTGCTACCATAAAACTTGTACTAAAGGAACCGACCAGTTTCAGAGAACCTTCATGCTATGATCCACAATATGTATAGGATACTCCTCGAAGGACGCATCTATCTGTAACTCAAACTCCTTGAGTTGAAAATAATTAGACATGTATGAATAATAACATTGTAGCTGAGATACATAGAATACACAATGCATGGCTCGGTACCTCTGAGGTAACTACAACAAATAGGCTACCAGCACAACTCTCTCCAGAATCTCAAATGCCCCAA
The DNA here is from genome assembly GCA_963277665.1 of Viscum album. Classification (NCBI taxonomy): domain Eukaryota; kingdom Viridiplantae; phylum Streptophyta; class Magnoliopsida; order Santalales; family Viscaceae; genus Viscum; species Viscum album. Next base: position 1,109,093,136 of record OY728162.1, on the reverse strand, counting down.
CATAATGCAGTAAAATATTACCCTATCTCCCGATCCTTCTTTGTCCCAACCTTAGTGAAACACATAAGAAACCCCAATCCTCATACTCAAACTATATAATTCATCTGTGATTATTGGCGTAATATTTTTGTTGAGACTCTGAAGTATCCATCCACTTTCAAATCAATTGAACATGCTTCGTGGTCTCTTTAACAAGAAGAGGTCCAGGGATAGATACATCTCCTACCTCTAACCAACACATGGGTGATTGGTATGAACTACCATACAAAGCCTCATAAGGTTTCATCTAAATAGTACCCTGAAAGATATTGTTGTAGGTTAATTAAACTAGAGGTATATGCCTCTCTCAAGAGCCCCGAAAATTCAGGATGCATGCTCGCAACATGTCCTCAAGCACCTGAATCATGCACTATGACTGGCCATCTGTCTGGGGGTGGTATGCTATGCTCAAAAGTACCTATGTACCCAACACCCTCTGTAGACCTTGACAAAACCATGAAGTAAACCGAGCATACCTATCAGAAATGATAGCATACAGAACCTTGTGAAGTCATACTATATCACAAATGTACAAGCACTCAATCTTATCAACACTTAAGGTATCCTTGATTGGAAGGAAATGTGAAACCTTCATAATATTTTCAAAAAATAACCCATACAACATCATTAACTCAAGGTGACCTCAGTAAACCTATCACGAAATCCATCATAATGTCAACCAAGTTCCACTCAGGTATGGGTAACTACTTTAAATGTTAGGATAGTCGTTGGAGTTCTTCCTTCACCTCCTTATAGGTGAACACCTCATGAAAAAAACTAGCTACATCTCTTTTCATACTCAGCCACTAGTACTAACAATGTAAATCTTGATACATCTTGGTGATGCGGGGATGCACTACCCAAGATGAAGTATGAAAGTATTACATAAGCTCTTCACACATGTCTACTGAAACCCATACGTGACCATGTACATATAGGATTTCATCCTCACCTATGGTACAACTAGGAGGATGGTCCTCACCTACCACACTCTCCTATAGTACTAGGCTCTCAGAATCCGATAGGTGCCTCATCCTCACTCTATCTAGAAGGGTAGAGGTAACAACTAAGGATGATAGAAAGGCAATTCCCTGACTTCCCTGCACCTCCAAGTGCCTCTCAGAGAACAAATCCATAAGATGCTACTCACTACTGGTATGTTGAACTACCTATATCTAAGTCCTCATTCTCAGTGCATTAGCCACTGTATTTCCTTTACTGATCATATAAGCAAGATAAAAATTTAAATATTGTAGGAATTTTACATACCTATGCTACCTAAGATTCAGATCATTCTCTATAAATATGTACTTGAGGCTTTTGTGATCCATGTACACTACAAAACGCTCTCCAACTAAGCAATGTATCCAACAACACAATTCATTAAAAACCACAACTAACTCAAGATAGTGCATTGGGTAATTCATCTCGTGTGGCCTCAACTTCCAAGACCCGTACACCATGACTCTATCCCCCCACATAAGAACTAATCCTAGCCCAATACCTGATGAATCGTAGTACACAGTGTAACTCCTTATTGGCTCTGAAAAAATCAATATCGATGCTAAAGTTATAGAAACCCTTGATTTTCATACATTAACATTACATAAATTTTGAAGAATACTTAAAACATTATACAAACAGACTCCCAAAGACTATATTAGTCTAGTGCCTTTGAAAACATGGAAACATAAAAACTAGTACGTAAGTGAGCTACATTATCTCCCACTATGTTATTAATGACTAGAACCCTTCTTAGACACATCATAATTAATACACATCTTCATAAACTTGAAAAAAAAACATAAAAAGGGGTGAGATAAGATTATCAATAAGGGTAAAAAAGGGAGGCATGAAATCATAAGCATGAGAATAAGGGTATGATAATGTGATCATAACATTGGAAGATCACAACCTACATATCATAATATCATAAACATGAATCATGGCATAAATCTTGTTAGTTCACAAGACATGAATCATAAGGAAATAAAGAACATAATCCATGAATTCATATATATCAGGTGATTGGGGGTACAATTATAATTAAACACACACACACACACCTCACACCTCACAAACAGGCCAAAAAGTCATTCCATATCCCCCCAAGGGGATAACCCACCCATCAAGCCTTATTTATTCAATATGTGACCCATAGGCCTAGTGGGCATGAATCCCATTACATGGCCCGTAGGCCCAGTGGACATAAAATCCAATTACATGGCCCTTAGGCCCATAATTTTGACCCAAAGTCCTATCTATGGATAGTGATGATACAATACCCGAGCTGATACAGTACTCACTATAGTACTGCCGCTAATACAGTTTCTACTACAGTGCCCACCACCACTATAGTGAAACTATTGCTACTGTTTTAACATTACTACAATGTTACTATAGTATCACTACAATTCTGCTATAATACCTACACTACATGGGTTTTGAACCCCCAACCTTTATGTAGTATCACAGGGTTCTTACCACTAATACAAACCCCAACTTCAACTATAAATTCATAACATAGGAATAAAACATAGAATTATGGTAGACACACAATCATTTAATATGATTTCCGTAGTATCCAAGACATTGCTTCCAAGACCATATTAGTAGTATGGGTTCACTCCCCATAGCATCTTGGTAGTCATGGTTCACTCCCATGGCCATCTTAGTAGCACAAGTTCACCCCACAAACCATCTTTGTTGTCAAGGTTCACTCCCATGGCCATCTTAGTAGTCAAGGTTTATTCCCAAGACCATCTTAGTCTATCCCATTAGATATAAATCTTTAACCAATTCATTAGAGGGAGATATAGGTCCCAAAAATATCATAATGAAATCATAAATACATGTGCCATAAAATCATAAACAATCATATCTTAACCCATGAAATGAAATGGGTATCATAAACATGTAATCCTATCACAATCTATGGAAAAATATACAAGTTTCATAATTATTTTATCAAAATCATAACTCGTGAAAGAGAAATGTATTTCATAAACATATAACTTATGAAAGTGAAATGTATTACATAAACATATAACCCATGAAAGAGAAAATAGTTTCATAAATACCATGACATTAAGCATAACCATTTAGAGAAATAATATAAATTGAACCTTTAGATAATTTCATAGAAAGGAATGAGTAACATCAATGAATGTAACCTTATATGGAAAATAATTTTGCAATATATTTCAAAAAACATTTCTTTAAGAAAATATCCTTTCTTATTTGAAAAAGGATTTTTAATGCATAAAACCATTTGAAAATAATTTTCTTAGAAAATACCTTACAAACTTATAAAGAAGAATTGAAATAATTTTGAAAACATTTTTCCTTGAAAACTTATATAATAATATTCAAATAATTTTAAAAACATTTTTCTTTGAAAACACTTTTAATACTTTAAAATAAATCTTGAAAACATTTTGAAAACCATTTTATTGAAAATACTCTTAAAACTTAAAAAAAATCCTAAAAACATTTTGAAAACCATTTATTTGTAAATAACTTTAAAAACATATAAAGAAAGCTTGAAAATGTTATGAAAAAAATTTATTTGAAAATAAATTTTAAAAATTATAAATAAAGATTTAAAATGTTTTGAAAACCTTTTTACTTAAAAACTTATGAAAGAATCTTGAAAACATTTTGAAAACCCCCTTTTCCCTTGAAACTTTGAAAATAAGCTTAAAAACATTTTCAAAACCATTTTCTTGAAAAATAGTTTTAAAAAATGAATTTTCAAAATATTATGAAAATATTTTCTTTAATTTTTTTAATATTCTAAAGTAATATTCAATTGAATGATGGTTATGACGGTGGGTAAATCTGTATGTGCCGAAAATTCCTTTTCACCATAAAAAGTTAATAAAATCGCATTGACCAGAAAACAAAAATAAGATTCATTTTTAAAAAACATTTTGTTTTAAAAAGGTAAAAAATGGGTAAATATGTCATTTAAAATAATATTATAATAGTAGAATATTTTTGGAAACCTTTTATAAAATATAGTTTTTAAAGAACATAGATTTCCGACCGAAGAGAGAGGTAAATTCTAACTTTATTAAAAACACTTTATTACCTATCTTACGTACCAAAGAGTATAAAAATGGTTACAATACATGAATAAATAATAAATAATCATAGGATGAAAAATTAATGAATTTTCTTTAGATATGGATCATAATATTTCATCAAAGGAAGCTAAACATAAACAATCTCAAAAGGTGATGAGATTTTTTCAATAAACTCATACCACTTGGTAAATTTGAAGCATAATTTTCATGTAAGAAAATGAAATTAAATGAAGATTAATATATCATGAAAAAATTAGATTCATGATATAAAATTTCAAAGGAATTATATACACCTCATAGAAATATATAGGTGCATAACATGACATGTGTCTCATTGAAGGTAAATTGAGACAAAATTACTTTACTGATATGGTAACATTTGAAACAAAAATCCCATGAAAGAAATATAATAAAATTAATTTTTAAATACCCATAAATTTAAGTATAATAATAATATAATAAATCTATGGGTAGTACACACACCACACAAAAGTAATGGGTGGTGAATAAATCATGTATCTCATGGAAATAAAAAGTGAGATGAAATTCCCTTACTATGTGTCTTGAATCTCATCATAATCGTACAAAAATACTATATAATAAATATAATTTTATTATAATTCTATAAAAAAACATGTTCTTATATCTAATACCTTATATTTGTTTATTATGACTTTATATTACTTGCTTGTTAACAATTCTATGTTAGGGTTTCACTTCGGGTAATATCCGTTTTGTTCTTTGTATGTGTCTTAATTTGTTATATCTTTGGTCCTTATACTTATATAATGATTTACAGAATTTACATCATGATATGAATATCATTTATATTTAGTATATTTTTATTATAATAATCTATATAATATATAAGTATGAAATGGAATACACCATTCATGGAGACGGTAGACCATATGTACACATGAATGTTGTTTCCGTTTAATAGTCATATTGAAAGAAAGTAAATGAAATATATGTGATAAAACACTATTTTATTGAATATTTTATTTATAATAAATGATATAATTTCCTCACATTGTGTTAAATATGTTTATTTATAAAATATTTGGGATTAGATCATTCATTTGAATATTTGATGAAAATTCCAGTTTTACCCTTTATAGTTCACTGTAGTATTTCGAATATAAATATAAATATTTTTATTATTTTAATTTTAAATTTTGTAACAGTGTTACTAACTTAATTATCTACAACTTTTATTCAGGACACTAGAGCTAAAGAGTTCATTTGGTTGTTGAAATTGGGCCATGAAGTCAAAGTTGGGCTGGGCTCGCCAGAATGGAGAAGCTTCTGTATTTCGGCCATAACTCCTTAATATGGGCCTTTATTGAGCCCAAATTTGGAGAGGAGATAGAAGACACATATCCTCACATTATATCATTCTGGAAGGCCGGCCAATTCACGCGTTTTGGTGGTAAAATGGGCGGTGCAAGGTGGCATAAAATATTTGGCCGAATTTCCACATTCACACTTGAAACCACTTGTAACCTCTCCTCCCCTCCCCTCTATAAATTGGAGTTTTTCTCATTTTTAGGGGTTGGGACGTGAATTGTGAAGTTGAGGGCAGAGGAGAAGTGGATCCACTCCAATTCTCCAACCATTTCAATAAGGGTAGCTCTTGAAGCAAGGATCCCTTCGACGAAGCCTTCTTCTTCTCCTTCATGTTGTAATGATTTTGTTTATGTAATAAACTTCTTTGTTCTTATTTTATTTCTTCTATTTTCTTATGTTTTGTTTAAATTTATTCTTCTCTTAATCTTCTTAATTGGTCTGGAATTCTTGAGTAGAAGTGTTATTGGGTTATACCCATTTTAAACCTTTGCACATGCAAAACGCTTCTACGATGATTACGCCACCCATGGAAGAGTAGTCTTTTAGTAATCGATCTATCTTATACCCTCTTCATTTAATTATTTTGAATCAATGAGCTACTGTAATTTACTTAATATGATCCATGAATTGTGTTTTTTAAATTGTGAGAAACTAAGCAAGCAATTGAACAATTAACACAAAAACACGCGAGGTCGGGATTTTGTGTAAATTGTGAGAGCGCGATCTTAATCGGTAATATAAGACCACACGGGATAAATTTGTAGATTTCAAATATAACCCCTAAACACAATTCATCCTCATTTCCAGAATGGATATGTGCCTTAATTTACCACTGACCATAAGCTAATCTTAGAACATAAATCAAAGCAGGGTGCTGCGATTGCATGTTCCGAAGTTAGCCTAGGGTTAAATTCACATCATCTTCGTGGTAAAGTTAATTCTCGTAGGGTTCAGGATTTAACAAATTAAGGGATCATAATTAAGTGAATATTAATTTAAATGATAATGATTAATAAATGATTGAAGAGGTAGATTTATATCGATTACGCCTTTTAAATAGATTTCTAAAAAAAAAACATCTTCTTGTTGTGTCATTTTAATCGAAATTCATTTCAAAACTAAAAACAAAAAAAATTATACAATCTTCTTCCAAAAAACTTCTTCAAGATTCATAAACTAAAACAAACCCCAATCCTTTAAAGTAGTGTTTTTATTCTATTCTATTCTATTTTTTTTATAATACCTCTAATAAGTTGTTAAATTCACTTACTCCTTTGAGAGACGACCTTGGTCAGCCACTCTGCTGCACCTAAGTACCCCAAATTACACTAATCATTTGAGGGCGCCCACGACAGTGCTCTTTCAATATGTATATATATAATTATTAGAGTATAATTATTATATCATATATATCATATAAGTTCACTAAACCCATCCTTAATACATTCCATGTAGTGTGTGGACGAATCACATCGCTTTGAGGGGGCAGTAGTCCACACTTTCTCAAACAAAATTATTATATTTGTAAAAAATGGAAAGTATAAATATATGTGTTATAAAAGAATTAAATAAGCTTAAATAAATAATAAATATAATATATATCATATATAAAAAGTTTTTCCATAACAATTTCCACCATGAGAGGCGTTAAAGAAAAAATGAACAATCATCGTTTCGTGAGGTGGTAGTTCGCAGTACACGTAAACAATATGTTTATTACCCATTAGATGGAAGTGTGTGTAAGTGTAGGTCAAAAAATTATAATAAAACATCCTAGTATAAAAAAAATATTTTTTATACAATCATGTAATAAAGATAGTGGAGGTTTTGGAGAAAGAAAATAAAAGAAAGGAGCTTGAGAGAAGTAGTTACCTCTTAATCGGGTAACTCCTTTTGGTTTCTGCCAAAAGGCTTCCTTGAATTTCTTTATGCCCAAGGGGATGATTTTAGGTGTAAGGGAGAGATTTTTGGAATTGTATGTGGAAAATATTGGCCAAAACTAAGTGGTTTGATAGGTGTGAATAATATGGAGATGTGGTGGCCTTTTATAGGGAATAAGAAGGACACACTTGGTATTTTTTAAAATAAGTTAGGTGTACCCACATTTTTACCTAAATAGAAGTCATAAAAAACCAAAAAAAACTCAATAATGTAAGGTTAATGTCTTAATAATGGCCATACAATGGGTTTTGGACAAGTTTTTAGGTCGTTTTGTGTCTCAAATTTAAGGTTTAATACTTTGTTAACCTAATTTTTCTCATAATCATTGTAATTAATTTAATCACTTTCACCAATATTTTTGGTCAAAAAAAAGTTGAACTTATTATAAATTATAAATTATGTTAATTACAAATGTTTAATCCATTTTTCCAAATTATAATCACATAATTGGTAGATATTAATTTAAAAATAATTCTGTTGAAGGGATGACACTGTGGGTTTTTAAAGTAAAAATGTTCAAAAGTTTGCTAAGTTTTTATAACCAATTTCAAAGTAAAATTGATTCCAATGACCTAAATTGGATTAATTTATAAAATTATTATCTAATTAAACTTTAAAACTAATTTTAATATAATTTAACCTTATTAATGTATTATATTAAAAAGTAGTTTTGAATTAAAATTTGGTATTTTTAACTACTCATTAAAAAATTAAACCTTATAGAAAAATAAAAAAATTTATCCTAACCCAATTTTTATATTTCACATTCAAATATGAAGTTTATTTTGAAATATTAAATCTATAAAAGTTCCAAAAATTGGATTTAAACTGGTTTCACCATTAAAAGGAGTTAAAACTACCTTTATAAAAATATAGGGTTTTAAGCATAAAATTGGGTTTCTTCTTATCTTATATCTATAAAATCTATTGGATGATTATCAAAAATATTTGTTTGAATATATAAAATATAAATTTAATTAATATCATTCACTATTTGTAACATCACGTTACGTTTTTAGGTATCTTTTGATGTTTCTAAGTACCTCTGTTTTGAAGTAAAGACTTGGGGTGTGTTTGGGTGAACTTTTAAGGAAAACTAAGGGACTTTGGGTTGTGCAAGGGTGGCGCATGGTTTGTCAAACCGTGCAGCCAAACCATGTGAGAAAGGAGGTTGAGGCAGTAGCTTCCGCACGGCTAGTGCACGGTTTGTCAAACCGTGCGGCCAAATCGTGCGTGAAGGGTGGCCGAGGCAGTAGCTGACGCACGACTAGCGCACGGTTTGTCAAACCGTGCGAACTAATAGTGCGACCACTTAAATGAGATCCTTAAATTGTGTATCTCACTTGGTTTTGCCTCTAAGTGCCTCGTTTGTCCTCCTAAGTGGCTCTAATTTGGGATTTGTCTTCTCCTAAGTTCGTAGAAGGTTCTCCCATTGTTCCAGAGGCGATCTAAAGGCTCCTCTTGGTGAATCGAAGACGGATTCTTGAGGTATGTGATCGTTCTTCATCATTCTTGATTGGTTTCTTAGATCTACTTTGATCTACTTCTCTTCTTCTCTCGGTTTCTTGGATCCACGCCCATTGTCGGTAGATCTAAGTGTGTGGTACCAATATTGATGAGTTTTGGTCTTAATCTTTTTAGGAGAAGAGATCTAGGGTGGGTTCTTGAAAAAGAAACCTGGTTTTCTTGAGCGTTCTCGACTGTTGTGGTTTTGGTCAAAACCTTCAAGGTAGGTGGTTCCGTCCCGACTTGCCAAATTTATTTTCTTAATTTATTTCAATTATTGATTTAAATTAAATTGCTCAAGTTTCTTTCAATTAAATTGATAAAAACTCAATTCCATTTAATTGAGATATTTGAAGTAGTTTCGGCATAGAAATTTGGGGAAAACCCCAATTCCATTGAATTGGGTGTGTTTATGGAAATTTGGTCGATTTAAATTGTTTAATTTAAATTGTGGACTTGATGGGAATGTTTTCAATTAAATTGTTGAATTTAATTGTGGAAATGAAATGTGAAATGATGGAATTGGTTTTGAATGGATTTCAAACGTATGAAAATGGATTAAAATTATTTGATAGAAACCCATTGGTTTTATCTTGTGAAAGAGGCATGTTTTTGAATAAAACCTATTATGGTTTTAAATGGAATGAAGTCGACACTTTTGAAATGAAAGAATGAGATTTATCGTATTTTAAGCATTCTTAAAATAGTTTTCCTATCATGTAAGAGCGCATGTAAGCCTTAGGTAGTTAGTGAGTTATTTGGATACACTCTATGCTATGACAACGTTCTAAAACATACTTGCGGTAGGTCACATCCCCGACGGGTTGGTGATGAGTCTCCTTTGGACAGTGTCATAGGGACGTGTGTATACACATTTTGCTGAGTTAACATAGAGAGTGCATAATCTTATAACTAGTTAATACTATCGTACCTTTTGGAAGATGACCATGTTGCTCGCTTGTTTGTTTATATTTGAGATATAAATGTATGCCAATGCTTTTGAACTGCCTTTCATGCCTGCTGAATTTATATAAACTATTTTATATAAATGTTTTGCTTAATCCATTGTTTTAGAAATATTCCATCATTGTAAAAATGTTTCTTAAAGTAATTTTCCATCATTTGAAAACGTACAACATGTTTTGTTAAAAATGTGCTTTGAATTTCTAAACCTGTTTATTTGAAAATTGGAAGCTTTTCTTTGGAAAATCTATATTTGGCATCCGTTATGGAATATTTGGTGGTATCCTACTGGGATTTGGCTCACACCCTACTTTTGCCTTCGGGTGTTTGTAGGATTTCTTCTTCCAGGATCGAGCAAAAGGAAGAGACCTCTTAGAGGTGTATCCAGCTGTTGATCTTTGGTTTTGGTGAGTTGTTTCCTTAGGGACCTTGGGGCTGTTTTTCCCATTTTTGGTACTTGGGTTGTAGTACTTTGGGCTTTTATGCCTCTTTGTATTCTGGTACTTTACTCCCAGTGGAGTTTCCTTTTGTTATGCATACTTTCTTGTTTCTTTTGCTTTCGCATTCTTGTGGAAAAAATCGTTTCCACTTGCATGTTGTGTGATGCCAGGTGCTAGTCGCCGACCCGTGGGGATCGAGAACACCCTTCAGGCTATGTCAGGGATGGCTTGGTTATCGGGTTACCAGGGTACCCGGGCTGGTTTGTGACAAAATGGTATCAGAGGTAGGTTAAGTATCTTGCCTTGATGAGAGTATGCATTTAAGTATTCTTGTCGGGACTTAGGAGGTAGTTGTAATTGAGTTCCGGGCCAGCTCTCACCGCAATGAACCTTAAGTCACCAGGGTTGGTTAGGGAAATACGACTTGTGGATTAATTCTAGTATTTTCCCTATTTTGATTTGGATATAGTGGAATCCAAATCTTATAAATCCTTTATTTTAAGAATAATTTTCCTTGTTACTCTGTTTGAGTGTTAATCAAATGTCTTTTTATGTTGTGTAGCAACATGCCTCCGAGAAGACGTGAGAATAGAATCCAAAAAGAGGCTGCTGCTGAATCTCAGCAAGCGAGCCCTATTATGGATCTGAGTGTGGTTGAGGTGATTGTTCACACTGTCCAAGCTCTGGGACATGCACCACCTCTAGTTCCTATTCAGACTCCAGCTATAGATTCTCATAGTGATATTCTCCAAAGTCATTCTCAAGAATTCCTATGCCAGAAGCCACCAGTTTTCAAAGGCTCCACTAACCCTCAACATGATGAGGAATGGTTGAGTAAGATTGAATGTCTGTTTGGGTTCTTGGAGAAACTTGATGTGATCAAGGTGAAGTGTGCCACCTTCGTGCTGGAGGGACCAAGTAGGAGATGGTGGGGCACAATGGTGACGGCTGGGAAACATGAGGGTTTGGAGTGGAAAGAATTTAGTGTTCTTTTCACTGAACAGTTCTATCCATAATCAATGGTGTTGGCCAAGGCTGTGGAGTTTTTCAAGCTTGAGAAGGCCAACAAAACTGTGACTGAGTACTCAAATCGCTTTTATAAGCTGGTACAGTTTGCTCCGAAGATTGTATCTAATGAGAGGATGAAGGCTCAACGATTCAAGTTAGGACTTCGACCTGATATCCGTTCTCAGGTTTTCCTACTGAAGCTGCCCACTTATGTTGATGTTCTAGATAGGGCAATGATGGTTGAGATGGACTTGGCCGGAAAGTCAGGGTTGAAGGAGGTTCTTTTCCCTCCTAGTGGCAGTGTTGGTTCCTTTAAAGGAAAACGGAAGCGTGATGTTACTCATGGTAGTTCTTGACAGCAGAGTCATTCCAGACCTCCAGTAGCACCAGGAGGGGCTTCTTTGACTTGCTATTGGTGTGGGAATCCAGGAAATTCTAAGAGGGTTTGCACTGAGGCACCCAAAAGCTGTAGCTCCTGTAGACGTTTAGGGAACTTACAGAGATTATTCCATCACTTCTCTACTCCACGTAGTGGAATAGGATCATCAACACCTCCAAATACTGTGGGGCAATCAAATGATTCACGTACAAAAGGGTTCCAACCACAGGCATCCAGAACGAAGCTTCTTCACGCAGTGGAAGAGTCACTAGAGGTAGTTGATATAGGTCCTGCAACTGTGAGAGGTACCATTACTATAACTTCATCTTTTGTGATAGATCTTTTTGATACTGGTACATCTCACTCTTTTATTTCAACCCATCTTGTTAATCTACTTAATCTGCCTATGGAACTTTTATCTTGTGCGATGGATATTACTACACCCCTTGGTACAATGAGAGAGAAGGGTCTCTGTAGTCCTACTTGTGTCTTCTCTCTATCAGATGTTGATCATGTTTGGAGTTTCTTGGTTCTCGTCATGAAATATTTTGACGTCATATTTGGGATGGATTGGCTCATTGCCAATAAAGCCTGAATCGATTATTATCTTCGATGGGTCTACCTTACTACACCCAGTGGTGTACCTCTTGTTTTCCAAGGAGAATGGGACCCAAGGTCAAGCAGAGATGGACCCTCTTATCTAGAGTTGGGGAAAGTTATATTAGTGTTTTATTTTGATATAGAGAGAGATTAAATGTGTGGTGATCTTCCTCCAGTCGTCGCTGAGTTTCCCGACGTGTTTCCTTCTGACTTCTCTGATTTTCCACCAGTAAGGGATGTTGTTTTATCTATTGACTTAATGCCTGGTACTTAACCAGTTTCTATTCCCTATTACCAAATGGCTCTAGCTGAACTAAAAGAACTGAAGTCTCAGTTAGACGATCTTCTTGAGAAAGGTTTTATACGTCCGAGTGTGTCACCTTCGGCAGCACTTGTTCTCTTCACCAAGAAGGCTGATGGTTCTCTTCGCTTATGTGTTGATTATCGAAATCTCAACTGAGTTACGATAAAGAACAAATATCCGTTACCACAAATTGATGATTTGTTTGATCAATTGAAAGGGGAAAAGTGGTTTTCCAAATTTGATCTTTGATCTGGTTACCATCAGTTGAGGATAATGGAATCTGGCATTCCTAAGATCGCTTTTCAGAGTAGGTATGACCATTATGAGTACCTTGTTATGACCTTTAGCCTAAAAAATTCTCTTACAGTTTTCATGGCTTTGATGAACACAGTTTTCCGTGAGTATCTAGATACTTTCATGGTGGTCTTTGTGGATGACATTCTTGTCTAATCCAAGTATAAGGAGGATCATGTGAATCATCTGAGAACAGTTCTGAGTCTTCTAAGGAATCACCGACTTTATGACAATCTTTCAAAGTGAGATTTCTAGATTCAGGAAGTGATATTATTGGGACATGTCATATCAGAACAAGGAATATCAGTTGATCCTGAAAAGATGAAGGCTGTTATGACTTGGGAACAACCACGAAATGTTTTCAAGATTCGGAGCTTCTTGGGATTAGCAGGATATTATCGCCGATTTGTTAAAGACTTCTCAAAGTTAGCTTCTCTAATGATTGCTCTGAATCGAAAGGGAGTAAAGTTTTCCTGTAATGATAAATGTTAGAGTTATTTTGTTGAGCTAAAGCATCTTTTGACTACTGCACTGGTGTTAAATCTTCCTGAGGTTGGGATAGGTTATGTGGTCTTCTGTGATGCATCAGGTTTAGGTTTGGGATGTGTACTCATGCAGGATAATCATGTTGTTTCCTATGGGTCTCGTCATCTTAAGCCTCATGAGAAGAAATATCCTACCCATGACCTTGAACTTGTAGCTGTAATTCACTCACTTAAGTGTTAGATACATTACCTTTATGGAGAAAGGTTTACTGTGTATTCATACCACAAGATCTTGAGTTATATCTTCTCTCAAAAAGATTTGAATCTTCGCCAAAGGCATTGGGTGGAGTACCTGCAATCTTTAGACTTTGATATTTCCTATACCCTGGGGAAAGGGAATGTAGTTACAGATGCATTAAGAAGGAAGCTTCCATCATAGACTGTGAAAGAATCTTCAAAAGAGTGGAGTTTGATGGCTCTTTTTGCTCAGTTTCATATTGGAGTTCAGTGGAAGGGGAATGAAGTTTCTTTAGCCAGTGTTCAGTTGACTTCTGCTCTCCTCGAGTTAATTATTCAGGAACAACAACAAGATGATGAATTCCATAGCATTAGGGACTCTCTTTATGGTGGGGATACTGACACCCAATGGTCATTCTCCAAAGAGGGTGTTATGTGTTATCGAAACCGTTACATTGTTCCGTTAGCGGCAAGGAAGGATGTGATGGGAGGGTTGCCACAACTCTCAGTGGTTTGTACACCCAAGAAACACAAAAATGTTCTATGACATGCGGAGACAGTTCTAGTGGCCAAGTATGAGATGAGACATTTCTGAGTTTGTATCTCGTTTCTATACATTCCATCTGGTGAAAGCCGAGCACCAGAAACCTTCAGGTTTGCTTCAACCACTTCTAGTCCCTACATGGAAGTGGGATGAAATCTCTATAGACTTTGTGGTTGGGTTACCTCAAACCCAGAGGAAGAAGTGTAACACCCCAAGCTTCCATGGTACGCTTCTCTTTGAATAATAGAGCAGCATGTGTTGCACGCAACCTCGAGTTCTAACACACCGCGACCAATAAAAGTAGCCGTTATGAATAGTAATACCCACCTTTTGAAAATATATAAATTTTATATTTCAAAATGGACTTCATTTTTGGATTCAGAATATCGAAATTAGCCTATGTTGAATTTTTGGTATTTTTCTGAGAACTTCCAATTTTTGATGAATAGTGAAAAATACTTAAAAATAACATTTTTAATAAAAATAATTTATAGTGATAAATTATACAATTGATTGGTTTTAAAGTATAATTAGAATATATTTTTACCATTTTATCCAATGGGGGTCATTAGAATTAATTTCACTTTGAAATTGGACATAAACAATTGTCAATCTTTTGATTGATATTCTTTCTTAAAAACACGCTATTTGTTATAACAGCGGGAATTAATTATTAAATTAATTAATTCAACTTATATGTTTTGTAATTTGTTAAAATAGACACCATTTTTGAATTTATAATATCAATTATATCTTAGGGTGAATTTTTTGTATTTTTCTGAAAAACTTCAATTTTTGATGAATAGTGAAACCACTAAGTGGTAGTTAAGAAACTAATTTTTCATTTAAACGAAACTTTACCACTTCTGTGAATTGAATTTCATAAATCCTACATACATGGTTGTCATTATTAAGTAAAATTTGGTTCAATGGGATGAAAATAATTTTTGGTGAATAGTAACTTTTAAGTTTTATTAATCGCGATTAAAGGTAATTAGTGAAATTTAAGGTAAAAATGATATTATAAAAATATGAAAATACCTTTACACTTGTCCTAACCTTATTGGATGAGTAATGACCGACCAAGAAAATCCATGGGTCAACTTGGGGACCCCATGGAGCCACTTGGGTAAGAAAATGACATTAATAACTTTTTATTTAAAGTAAAAATAAAATTGTCACAAACATGTGTTGTTTTACTAAAACAATTATTACATGGTGTTATATAAGTTAACTTTTAGACTATAAATATTCATTGGAAAGATAAAAATATTTACTACATCATGTTAATTTTTTTATAATTTTTAGACATTAAATAAATAAATTTATTTGTCACACCATGATGATGCAACGATTACCTCATTAATTAACGATTTAAATAAAATGAAAAGATAATGTAAAATCTAAGACTTAACCTTGTAAAAAACCTATTGGATGAGTATATTTCGAACCCTTATCACCTTATATTCAAAATATATAATTGTTGGACCTTTGAAATCTGAAAAGCATTTCATAATAATGTAACATTTCATGACTTTCCAAGAATGCCCCTCCTCTCCTCTTATAAAAGGCCCCCACCTCTACCACCTTATTCACACCATCAAATCCATTTGGCTCGGCCAAAATCTTCCCAAATACTCTCTAAACTTCCCTATATTACTCCTAGAAGCATCAATTTTGGCATAAGTCTTCCCAAGGAATCCTTTGGCTCAAATCAAAAAGAGTTACCTGATTTTAAGGTAATGTCTTCTCTTATGTTCTTTTGTTTTATTTTTCTTCTCCAACCCCTTAAACTATTTTTATACCTTTATTTTGTAACAAAACTAGTATCTACAATATACTATTATATTTTCATGAGAAGTATTTTATTTACACTTACACATACCTACGTCTAATGGTTAAAGAACATACTGTTTCTGTGGGTGGCGAATTACTGCCTCACGAAACGATGATTGTTCAATCTTCTTTTAACACCTCTCATGGTGGAAATTATGATGAAACTATTTTCATATATGATATATATATTATGTTTATGTTTTACTTATGCTTATGTATTTCTCATTTATGGCATACCTTTATGATTTCCATTATGGGTAAACATGATAATTTCATTTTAGGAAGTGCGGACTACCGCCCCCTCAAAGTGATTTAATAGTTAATGCCATATGTGGGACGTATAAAGGATGAAGTAAATGATATTATATATTATATTATACTGGAATTATAATACAACTTTATATCATTATGATTTCATTCCATTAAATACGAAATAGAAATGAAAGTAGCGTTCATGCGTACGTACGGTTTACCGTCTCCATGAACGGTGCATTTCATTTCTTACCTCTAAATGTTACGTAATATTATGAATGAATGTATATAATGTATATATATGATATATATGATATCTAAATCATGAATATAATTTTGGATATAATGGATATTTTACCACATAAACAACTTGTAATTATAAGAAGTTTATTTTTGACTCAAGTACCAAATATCGACAAAACGACCATTATTAACATAAATAATTACATAATGTTCATAACATGGTAATAAGTGATATAAAAGGAATAATAAACTTGAAAAAGGTTCTTAAGAAAATATAAATTAACTCTAGTTTATTATTCAGGAGGTTAAAGAACGGTCGAGTCAAGTCGGAAATGAGGTAAGGGACTTCGTCTCAATCTTCATTCATTGGGGCATATTTTATTTTATACACAACTTTCCTTTATACGGTGTATAAAACCCTTTGAATTTTACTTTTATTCAAAAGGAATCTTTTTATACGAAGCATTTTTACTAAACGACAAAAGGAATGGTTTGTCTTACGTATGTGGCGACAACGACTTCTCCGCCGCCGTGACCATTATTTGAGTTTCGGCTTTCTCTACAAGCCATAAATTTTTTAAATGAAAAATAAATACCATGTTTTAATTTTAATTTATTTTGGTATTGAAAATGGTTTTGATAATGTTTTTATTATATCAATGCGTTTTATTGATATCTTGTGATTGAAATGTGGAAATTTTATGTTTCCTTTATGCACGTTTTATGTGATACGATTATGTTATGGTTTATGATATGTTTAAACATTTTCATATAAGGAATGAATTGGACTTAATAAGTGATGGGTGGAGCCCACTATAGCTCCTCGATGCATCGGTAGGTCTCACGAGACAAACTAGTGTCTTGGAACGAGGCCTTGTCAAAATCTTATATGTAGTCTTGACACGAGGCCTTGGCTACATAGTTATGATAGTCTGACATTATGAATTCCATCATTTTGAAAGTGGTTATTGATATTTCATGTGATTATTCGACTAGTAGAATATCCATGTGAATAAGTAAATGGCATTATTTTGTTTTATTTTTTCTATATTATGCTGAAGTTCAAGTTTAAAAGGATTTTGTTTTAGTTATACATTGCCTTAAATGTTAATGTTTATTTATGAAAGCTTCTGCTATATTGTTATCCTTACTGAGCATCTGAGCTCACCCCTTTCAATGTTTTAATTTTTCCAGGATATGATGAAGTATATTATGAATGACCTGTAGGGATAGTATGAGGGGATATGAAGACAAGATGTTTTTTTAGTTTTGTTTTACTTTATGATGTAATGTAAGACTTATGAATGTATCTAGTATTTCCAAGGCTACTAAACTAACTGGTCTTTCGAGACTTGATCTTTTGTGATCATGAAAATGTTACAAAATAATGCACCGACTATGGGTAACTGGGGTCGGGGCGTTACAAGAAGAATGCGATATGGGTTGTGATCGACAGGCTGACCAAGTCGGCTCAATTTATACCTATTAAAGATACAACCAATGTTGAGGAGTTGGGATATATCTATGTGAAAGAAGTTGTTCGTTTTCACGGAGTTCCATCTGCTATAGTCTCTGATAGGGATCCTCGGTTTACTTCTCGCTTTTTGACACACCTTCAAGAGGCACTGGGATCTCAGGTTCATTTGAGCACGACCTACTATCCATAGTTAGATGGCCAGATAGAAAGAGATATTCAGATCCTTGAGGATATGATCCGTGCTTGTGTTCTTGACTTTGGTGGGTCTTGGGATGATAATCTGAGGCTAGTTGATTTTTTTTATAACAACAGTTATCAGTCTGCGATCAAAATGGCACTTTTTGAGGCTTTTTATGACAGTCCTTGTAAATATCCTTTATGTTGGTCGGAGATTGGTGAAAGTTCTTTGGTAGGATCGAGTTTGGTATAAGAAACAACAACCAAGATCCAATTGATTCTTCTGAGAATGTTGATAGCACAATGTCAGTACAAGTCTTATGCTAATCATCACCGTAAACCTTTAGAGTTCTCAGTTAGTGACCAGGTGTTCTTGAAAGTTTCACCCCGATTGGGTCATCAATGGCTTGAGAGGCAAGGGAAGATTTCTCCTCGTTTTGTGAGACCTTTTGAGGTTATTGTTCTTGTGGGGAAAGTTTCTTAGCATCTAGCTCTACCACCACAACTGACGTCGATACATAATGTGTTCCATGTCTTGAAGCTACGAAAGTATATCTCTGATCCATCTCATGTTGTGAGGTGGAGTGATCTTGAGATTGAACTAGTTTTATCTGTTACTGAATGACCAATCAGGGTTGTTGATTCTGAGACCAAGGTACTTCGTGGGAAAATGATACCCCTGGTCCGTGTACTTTGGCAGCATGGTTTTGATTCTCATGAGACGTGGGAAAGGGAGGCACTATTGAGAGAGCAGTGGCCTCATCTTTTTGACGTGGAGGCTTCTTCATAGGCTTTTTGGGGACAGAAAGATCTTATGGTGGGGAGGTTGTAACATCACGTTACATTTTTAGGTTTCTTTTGATGTTTCTAAGTACCTCTATTTTGAATTAAAGACTTGGGGTTCATTTGGGTGAACTTTTAAGGAAAACTAAGGGACTTTGGGTTGTGCATGGGCGGTGCACGGTTTGTCAAACCGTACAACCAAACTGTGCGAGAATGGAGGTTGAGGCAGTAGCTTCTGCACGGCTAGTGCACGATTTGTCAAACCGTGTGGCCAAACCGTGCGTAAAGGGTGGTCGATGTAGTAGCTGACACACGGCTAGCGCAAAGTTTGTCAAACCGTGCGAACTAACCATGCAACCACTTAAACGAGATCCTTAAATTGTGGATCTCACTCGGTTTTGCCTCTAAGTGCCTCATTTGTCCTCCTAAGCAGCTCTAATTCGGGATTTGTCTTCTCTTAAGGTTAGAGAAGGTTCTCCCATCATTTCGGAGGTGATCCAAAGGCTCCTCTTGGTTAATCGAAGCCGAATTCTTGAGGTATGTGATCATTATTCATCGTTCTTGATTGGTTTCTTAGATCTACTTCTCTTCTTCTCCTGGTTTCTTGGATCCACACCCGTTGTGGGTAGATCTAAGTGTGTGGTACCAATTTTGATGATTTTTGGTCTTGATCTTTTTAGGAGAATAGATCTAGGGTTGGTTCTTGAAAAATAAACCCGGTTTTCTTGAGCGTTCTCGACCATTGTGATTTTGGTCAAAACCTTCGAGGTAGGTGGTTCCGTCCCGACTTGACAAATTTATTATCAATGTATTTGCTTAATTTATTTCAATTATTGATTTAAATTCAATTGCTCAAGTTTCTTTCAATTAAATTGATAAAAACTCGATTCTATTTAATTGAGATATTTGAAGTGGTTTTGGTATAGAAATTTGGGGAAAACCCCAATTACATTGAATTGGGTGTGTTTATGGAAATTTGGTCGATTTAAATTGTTTAATTTAAATTGTGTACTTGATGGAAATGTTTTTAATTAAATTTTTGACTTTAATTGTGAAATGAAATGTGAAATGATGGAATTGGTTTTGAATAGATTTCAAACTTATGAAAATGGCTTAAAATGATTTGATAGAAACCCGTTGGTTTTATCTTATGAAAGAGGCATGTTTTTGAATAAAACCTATCATGGTTTTAAATGGAATGAATTCAGAACTTTTGAAATGGAAAAATGGGATTTATCATATTTTAAGCATTCTTAAAATAGTTCGCCCATCATGTAAGAGCGTATGCAAGCCTTAGGTAGTTAGTGAGTTATTTGGATACACTCTATGCTACGACAACGTTCTAAAACATACTTGCGGCATGTCACATCCCCGATGGGTTGGTGACGAGTCTCCTTTGGCCAGTGTCATAGGGAAGTGTGTATAAATTTTTTGCTGATTTCACATAGAGAGTGCGGAATCCTATAATTGGTTAATACTATCGTACCTTTTGGAAGATGACCATGTTGCTCGCTTGTTTGTTTATATTTGAGATATAAATGTATGCCAATGCTTTTGAACTGCCTTTCATGCCTGCTGAATTTATATAAGTTGTTTTATATAAATGTTTTGCTTAAGCCATTGTTTTAGAAATATTCCTTCATTGTAAAACCATTTCTTAAAGTAATTTTCCATCATTTGAAAATGTACAACATGTTTTGTTAAAAATGTGCTTTGAATCACCAAACCTATTTATTTAAAAATTATAATCTTTTCTTTGAAAAATCTATATTTGGAATCCGTTACAGAATCTTTGGTGGTATCCTACTGGGATTTGGCTCACACCCTACTTTTGAATTCGGGTGTTTGTAGACTTTCTTGTTCCAGGATCGAGCAAAGGGAACAGACCTCTTAGAGGCATATCCAACTACTGATCTTTGGTTTTTGTGAGGTGTGTCCTTAGGGACCTTGGGGCTGTTTTTTTGTTTTTGGTACTTGGGTTGTAGTACTTTGGGCTTTTATGCCTTTTGTATTCTGGTACTTTACTCCTAGTGGGGTTTCCTTTTGTTACGCATACTGTCTTGTTTCTTTTGCTTCCGCATTCTTGTGGCAAAAATCATTCCCACTTGCATGTTGTGTGATGCCAGGTGCTAGTCACCGACCCGTGGGGATCAGGAATGACCTTCAGACTATGTCAGGGCTGGCTCAGTTATCGGGTTACCAGGGTACCCGAGCTGGTTCATGACACTATTTGTAATTAATTTAACTTATTAATATAATCATATTTTTTAAATAAAAATAGAGTTCTATAAAATCAATCCCTTTATATTCATTTGGCACCTATTTTATTTTATAATTATTTGGTAACCAATGAATTCAAATATATATATTCATAAGTTATTTAATCCTATAATATTCTATTTAATGGACATGTTATATCATATTAAATAATAATATTTTAATGATGAATTATTATTTGGTAACACTCGGTCTTGCGTATTACATAAGCCATCAAGGAAATTCAGTCTCGTGTGTAACATAAGCTAACCTTGGTGTTCCATATAGGGAAAGGTAAAATTTATATTTCATGTAGTGCACAATTAATTTGTTGTGGCATATAATTCAATCCATACATAGTGATTTAATACAAAATAAACTATTTTTAGTGGGGAATGAAATAAAAAATATCAAAAAGATTAAATTAATTAAAATAATAATAATTCAAAATATATTAGGGTTTTACATTATACCCCCTTTAAAATTAATTTCTCCCTCGAAATTCATTTGGGTTATGACATGTTTAATATTTGAAAGTTCCTTTCATAGAAACCCACATTGTAAAACTAAATCCTAAAACTTCCTTTAAAAAGGGAATGTTGGAAACATAACGGTTACCCAAAGTAACATATAACTAGGGTTATACATAGGAGAACATAGGTGGAAAGTGAAAACATGTACTTGGAGGAAAAGTTTAAATATTCATAGGGAGTGATTGAGGTCATCAATCACAAAAAAGTGAATGATCAATGAAAATTTGAGGGCCTCAAAGTCTTAAATCTGTGATGATTTAAAAGGACATTAGTTCAAAAAAAAATTAAGGTATTAGGACAACACATTTTTTTACCATTATCCCATCTTTGAGTAATTATTTTATTGACCAAGAATTTAAGGAAGTATACTTACTAGTTATGTTTCTATAAAAAAAATTCATTTTTTGGTTATGCTTTTATAAATTTATAATTCATCCATTACTTCAAGAAATGGATGTACAGAAATTAACTTTGATGCCTGAAGCACTAAAATACACTTTTAGTAGATCATATGTCCTGTAAAAAAATGAAAAATATAACTATTTGTCTCTAAAAATCCTTAAAAATAAATATGGTTAATACATTAACCTCTAAACATAAAAAGTAACACTACAGTTTCATAATAAATAATTATTCATAAAAAATTATTATATATTAACCAGGACATAATGTAGGCTAGTAGTAGGAATGAAACCCTTATTGTCCTTCAGTCATGGGTTCAAGACCCATGACCTTTTTAGAATTGATTGGTTGTCACCTGACATACATGATTTCATTTTCTAAAACCACATTAATATAATTTACAAAATAAATATGATAAACATCCTTGAAATAAGGTTAATCACTTAATAGACTTTTAACAAAGGTTTTCAATACAATATCAATATATAAATACTTCCTCTGAAGTTTAACTTAAAATTTTCATGAATGGTTAACCTTATAACCCTTATTAAAGATGAAAAACTAAATCTTTAGAAAGAAATTTACAAAATCAACTTATATTGATCCCCCATATATCACAAAGTAGCTCTTGGTTATCACATTCCAAGCATATGAATATCTTCATCATATATTCTCTTGAAACATGGTAATAGCCTAAATTACCATAAATAATTATGGAAAACATGCATGATTACTTATTAAATAGATTAATAGATATATTCCATGAATCCAAGAGGTTGTAAACTTCATCCATGATAGCATAAACTACTTTTCAACAAGTCCTTAATTAGTTCCAAGGTAATTAGTACCATCCAATTTACTTATATCCAACATATATTTATCAAAAAAACATTATCATAACATGAGTAACATATTAAGGGTTATCTTTACCTTAATAACATGTTTTATATGGACATCACCTTGTCATTAAATTACTTTTTCTATTCCATTGAATCCTTTCAATGTATTCTTATAAATCATTAGCAAAAAAAACATAAACTGGACAATCCTTTTTTATTTCACTATTCATATAACATAATTCCTGAATCCCAAATACATAAAAACTTTGATTATTCCACTTCATACATAATACATAAGAATACTGTTGGATCGGATTATACCAAATATACATAATATGGGGGGTGAATTGTGTCTTTTCAGAAATCTTCGTGAGATTGTGTTCTGCCCTTTTACTTAAATCAGATGAATTAATGCAGCAGAAATATGAAGTGCAGAGACACACGATGTATAGTGGTTCGGGGAACAGAAAACCCCTAGTCCACTCCACCAATTCTCTACTTCACAAACTTGGTGATTTTCACTATTTGGTCCTCATTTCAATAGACCTTTCAATAACTGAGTACAGGAAGTTGAAACCTTTACAATCTAAGGCAAAACAAAGCCTTCTGGTTCACTCACAGAACCTACAAAACTTAGTACGAGAAGCTAGTCACTCAAGAATAGATAATAAATATTTTTGTATTATGAAAATACTTTCCAGATGTTCTTCACAATTGCAAAAACATACAATTGACTGTAGATAGATCGTTGCCTTCATAAATAATGGTCTTCACAAAAGAGTCGTTCTGAGTTGATCCCGTTGCAGTAGATATAGAAATATAATTCACAACTTCAGCAGTAGTATATTCACAAATGATCTTCGATGTAGAACGAATGAATCTTCTATTGTGATTTTTATTCTCCAATAAACAGAGATTTGTCGTTCTTCTTTAATCACCAGATCTGTATGTTTTGATAGTCTCTGTTTTTCTTCCTCTTTTCTCGGAATGATTGAGTGATCACACATTGCTGTTCGAAAAAGCTCATATATATATATAATAATGACAGCCACTTATTCTGCAAATTTAGATCCACAAAATTCACCTTTTGACTCACGATATTCAAATATTTGAATTTACAGAGTAGTAATAACTTCCCCGAAGACTCGGCATAAAATTCTCCTTTTAATTCAATCCTTAAACCATTGATAAAACAGCTTTGAATCAGTCAAAGTCATGCTTTAAAATCGGCTTTAAATCCGGCTTGAAATCAGCCTAATAATCAGCTTGCTGGTCATTTCATAATAATATCGACATTAAATTCTCCAACGCTAAATGTAAGGTAGAGTTATACAGTACACATCCTCTGAACGTAACATAGATCATAAATGTAAGGTTGGTGATGTAGCCTTCAAAAGTAGGGTTGACAACGTATGGTTGATTACAAACTTAGGGTTGATCATCCACACTTTTCTCTGCAGCTTTCAAACATATGAAAAGAGATCCATAATTTTAATTGATCCATACTTTTCCAAGAACGTATGGTTGTTTCAAAAGTAAGGTTGATGAACCATACTTTTGAGAAACAAACGTAATGTTTAACACTTACGTACGGTTCTCCTTCCATACTTTTCTAATATCCCAAACGTAGGGTTCCTTCCTAACGTAGGGTTATTTTTCATACTTTTCCAATAACGTATGGTTGATTAACCATACTTTTATCTTATCTCATAAATTATACACTGCTTTTCATCCTTTCGCTATGTTTCTCCATGTAGGGTATGAACAGTGTTTCCAGAATGCGCTAAAGCAGATCCCAAATATGTTGAGCATGAACAGTGTTTCCAGAACGCGCTAAATGCGAATACCTTAGAAATTAATTCTCGTTGTTCAAGAATTTAAATATTTTATCCAGAAATAAAATAAAATATAATGAATAATAAATTCATGCAATATTCTTAAAAAGAAAATCATTAGAAAATAATTAAGGGTATTTGTGAGCATCAAAATTGTCATAAAGAGATAGAGTATTGTTCTCAACAAAACTCCCTCTTTAAATAAAAACATTATGTATTTTTGAAAACAACACCTGCTCAACAATCTCCCCCTTTTTGATGATCACAAAACCCATAAAATAATTAATGAAATTAACTTACAAAAATTAATATAGTTTTGAATTTTGAAAAGATAAAATGAAACAAACAAAAAAAATGTTGTGTTTATCCAAATTTCTCCCCATTTTTATGATATCAAAAAGAATGACAAAATATGGAATATAACATAGATTAATGTACCACTGAATGTAAGTAAAAGCTATAATTAACTGTTTTTCAATAATTAAATCTGGATTACTGGAATATCGAAACAAGGACAGTAAAACAAATAAATATAATGAAACATATTTTCATAAAAAGTATAAATATGATAAATATAGGTATCAAGGTTTGGTCAGGGTTCAGGTAGGGTCTATCTCCTCTGAACTGCAGACTTGATTTCTGTCAACTGTTCCCTCAGACTTTTCATCATTCCATCACCAAGCCTAATAATAAGATCCCTAGTCTCTTGAGTCATATGAATGTCTTCGATGAGGTTTACTCTGAAAAACTCATGAAGTCTTTCTTCCTTTTCTATAAACAAAGAAATATTTTCTGTGAACTGATTCAGCACAAGTCTTATAGACGGTTCACTGAATATCAACTGATCAACCAAACATTTCTGATTGTCTAATAAGAATGATAAAGGAGCACTGTTTCATTGAAGATCATGCAATCTTTCACTCATATTTCTCATGGAAACTATGATATCTTGAAACTTTCTGAGTAAATCAGGTGAAGTAACTGACCCACTAGCAGCACTAGTTAGAAAAGATGCAAATTGTGTCTCCATAAATAATTTTAGATCTTATAAATCTGACTTCATAACAATTTCAGACTTTAATTTTTCAACAACATTCAGAATATCCTTCTTAAAAATTTCAACTTATTGCCTTGAAACTGTACTATCCTTAAGTCTCTGAAATTTCAACTGTTATGATTCCAAGGCTCTTCTTAGAGTAACATTTTCATATTCAAATTGAGACAACTTTCTGTACAGATCTTTAACTTCCTTATTCCTTGAATCAGAGGCACCCTGTGCTTGATTTTCAATCTCAGTTCCAGTGTGATGCAACAGTACTAAAGGTAGTGAATCTGCATCAGATTTTCCTTTTTTCCTTCTCCTGATCTGGTTGATCCAAAAAAATTTCCTCAGAGTCTTTTTTAGACTCTTCCATAGAAAAATCCTCATGAAGTACTTTTTTTTGAGCTTCAGAAACATGCTCATGATGAATATCAGCAATTTTTTCTTCCATTGGAGTTTCTAAAAGAATATCTTCTGGAGTTTCCTGAGGTCTGGCCACTTCCTCACCAGGCTCTGCCTCTTGTTCCTATTGAAGTGTAACTTCAACATCAGATACAACCTGTTCTTGAGTCTCTCCTTCAGCTTCTTCTTGAATTACAGATTGAATCTGAGGTGCTTCCACTGGTTCTGACCTCTCAATAATAGCCTCCATTGCTTTTTCAGCAGCAGCTTCTCTTACAAAACTGTAAGAGAGTCAATCTCTTATTGTCAGTACAGGGGAAAAAAGTTCCTCATTAATAGTTTTTTTCTATGAGACTGAAGTTCCTCCTGACTTCTTTATTCCTCAGTATCTTCCATTTCAAATCTGATTCTTCTTACAACAGTGCTGACTCTCGATTCAGGTTGTCCCTCTTTAGACTTAGTAGATTGAACTTGAGCACTCTCTATTTCTTCCTCATATCCTACTGTCAAAAGTTTCCCCTTTAATGTAATCTAGAAATAGCCAATTTTTTTTTAAGGTTTCAGCATTGAAAACATTACTGTGATGACATCTTACTCTGGCATCCACTAGTCTTACCATATCCTTTTTGAACAACAGTTTGGAAATGAATCTACCAAACGGGTATAAGTTCATTCTGGCTTCACTATGACAGCAGTAACGCAGGTACCTCTCCATGTACCTAGGAAAATTTAATTTTATATCACTGAGCAGAAGATACATTATGTACATGTTAGGATACAATATCTTTTCCATCTCTGACATTCTTGGTGCTATCCCTTTTTGTACAAATTTCACAAGGATTTTCTGATCTGGCTCCAGATCCTTTATGAACATCTTATTTATAGAAGTAGAACAAAAAATAAAAGACATAATGTCCTTAGATTTATGCACAGAATCTCCTATATTTTTCAAATTAAAATGAAAGACTCCCTCATGAGGGAAGTTCAAAATCTAACCAATTTCAACTGAAGAGATCGAAAAATACCTATCGTCTATCTTAGCCAGCATAGTATCCTCATTGTCTCCCAAACTGAATTGCACAGACTTAAAGAAATATCACAGTTCTGCTTCATACAAAAACTCTGTATTCTTATTATTGAAAGTCTATTTGAGATTCTGAAACGACAGTTCTTATTTTAACAACAAGTTCGTTTGAAATAGCCAGTCGAGATCAATCACCTTTCCATGTAATATTTCCTTCCTTATGAACGCTATTTCTTGGCATTGCTGGTCTCAGACTCATCATCTCTCTTTGTCTTTTCCATTTCTGTGAGAATCTCTGAAAGTTTGAAGGTTAGGGTTTCAAAGGTTTGAAGATTAGGGTTTGATGAGCAATGGTGCAGTTTTGCGGGTTCGAAAGGTTTTAGTAGAAATGAAACTGTTTAGATATCGAAAGGTTTCTAATAGCCTTGATTACCGTGTTTTTATTAATCATTACATAGATTTTAAATATAAATAAAATCTATTACGCGGGGAAAAGAAAAAGAGAAAAAAACTTATTCTGTTTGAAAAAACAAATAACTAAATTATTTTAAACACTATTAAAATAGAGAAACAACATAGTAAAATAAAACTTTATTTAAAATTAACTTAACCTAGATCCCCCTTAATAAAATCAAACCTTGCAGTGGGAAGTGGTTTAGTAAAAATATCAGCTAATTGAATTTCAGTACTTACAAATTCCAAAGATATATCCTTTTTAAGAACATGATCTCTTAGAAAATGATGTCTGATATCAATATGCTTAGTTCTAGAATGATTAATAGGATTTTTTGAAATATTTATAGCACTAGTATTATCACATAAAATAGGTGTATTATTAAAATTTAGTTCAAAGTCCATAAGAGTGTTTTTCATCCACAACACTTGTGCACAACAACTGCCAGCAGAAACATATTCTGCCTCAGCTGTTGGCAGGGAAACTGAATGTTGTTTCTTACTTGACCATGACACTAAGGATTTCCCTAAAGAGTGACAAGTTCCTGAAGTGCTTTTCATATCTAATCTACAAATCCCAAATTCTTCATCTGAATATGAAATTAAATTAAAATTAGAAGTTTTGGGATAAAGAAGAGATTGAAAAATGGTTCCTTTTAAGTATCTAAAAATTCATTTAATAGCAGTTAAATGAGATTCTTTAGGATTTGATTGAAATATTGCACAAAGACATACTGAATACATTATATCTGTCCTACTAGCAGTAAGATATAATAAACTACCAATCATACCTCTATATAACTTGTTGTTAACTGGTTTTCCAGTTTCATCCAAATCAAGTTTTATATTAGTACACACAGGAGTTGTATATGTCTTTCTATTTTCAAGTCCAAATTTCCTTAATAAATCAGTAATGTATTTTCTTTGATTCAAAACATTTCCAAAATCTTTTTGAAAAATTTTAAGACCTAAAAAGAAATTGAATTCTCCCATCATGCTCATTTCAAATTATTTTTGCATTAACTTTGAAAACTCATGATAAAGGGATTTATTAGTTGATCCAAAAATTACATCATAAACATAAATTTGAACCAATAAAATATTAGAATTTACAGTTTTCTTAAAAAGTGTTGGATCTACCATTCCAACAGTAAAATCATTTTTCAATAGAAAAGAGCTTAATCTTTCATACTAAGCTCTAGGTGCTTGTTTAAGGCCATAAAGAGATTTAGTAAGTTTAAAAATAGAATCAGGTTTTTGAGAATGTTTAAAACCAGGAGGTTGTTCAACATAAACTCCCTCCATTAAATAACCATTTAAAAAGGTAGACTTAACATCCATCTAAAATAATTTAAATTTCATATGAAATGCATAGGATAAATTGATTCTAATGGCTTCTAATCTTGCTATAGGTGCAAATGTCTCATCATAATCTATACCTTCTTTCTAATTATATCCTTTAGCTACAAGTCTATCTTTATTTATAGTTATTATTCCTTGATCATATTGCTTATTTATAAAGACCCATTTGGTTCCTATCACTGGATAATTCTATGGTCTTTCAACTAATTCACAGACTTCATTTCTTTTGAACTGGTTTAATTCTTTTTGCATTGCTATCATCCAACTTTCATAATCTAAAGCTTCTTCTATAGACTTGGGTTCTGATTGGGATAGAAAGGCAGATAATTCTACAAGATTCCCTATATTTCTTCTAGTTTTTATTCCTGTGTCTAAGTCACCTATGATAGTTTCTAAAGGGTGATTCTTTAGAGTTCTAGTTTGTCTAGGAAGCACACTCATAGGTTCTTCAGTATCGTGTTCTTCTAAACTAGACTGAATTTCTTTTATATCTTTTTCAAAATCATTTTTCAAGTTCTCAAGTCTCATGTTATAATTAGAGTCAGATTCATCCATTTGATCTGTCCTTTTCTCAAAGGGATCAAATTCATAAAATTTCACATGAACTGATTCTTCAACAATCATTGACTTCTTATTATAGATTCTATAATCTTTGGAGGTATCTGAATGTCCTAAGAAAATGCCTTCATCAGATTTTGGATCGAACTTACCAAGATTTTCCTTGGTGTTCAAGATGTAAACTTTGCATCCAAAATCTTTAAAGTAATTTACTTTAGGTTTTTCGTTGTTCCAAAGTTCATAGGGTGTCTTTTTCAAAAGAGGTCTAATTAAAACTCTATTTATTATATAGCAGGCTGTTCTTACAGCTTCTGCCCAAAAATAGGTAGGAAGACTGTATTTATTTAGCATAGTCCTATCCATTTCCTAAATAGTCCTATTTCTTCTTTCAACAATTCCATTTTGTTAAGGTGTTCTTGGTGTAGAGAAGGTGTGTTTAATACCCATATTTGAGAAAAAGGAATTGAATTACTGATTCTCAAATTCTCCACCATGATCACTTCTTAATGAAATTATTTTAAAACCTTTTTTATTTTGAATTGTTTTACAAAAACTTTCAAATAAAGTAAAAGCTTCATTTTTAAATTTTAAAAAGAAAATCCATGTAAATCTAGAAAAGTAATCAAATAAAACATATACATAAAATTTACCAACCAAGCTTTCTACTCTTGAAGGTCCAAAAAAATCCATATGGATAAGTTCTAGAGGTTTAGATGTAGCAATTCTGTTAACATATTTAAAGGATGATTTGTGTTACTTTCCAAGTTAACATGCATCATAGAATCTGTCACTTTAAAATCTGAGACTAGGCAGATCAGAAAATAATTGTTTATTAGATAATTTATGTAAAACATATACATTAAAATTTACAAGTCTCCTATGCCAGATCCAAGATTCATTTACTTTATCAGTTAAGTAGTTTACTTGTTGTTTACACAAGGAATTTAAATCCAGGGTATACACATTGTCAGTTCTAGGTGCTCTAAATTTAAGCAGTTTATTTTTGAAAACAGAACAAAAATTGTTAGAAAAATCAACAGCATAACCATCATCACATAGTTGAGAGATACTTATCAGATTGTGTTTTAATACTTGTATATAAAGTACTTTGTTGATTGAGACAACTTCTGGATCTCCAACTGTTCCAATACCAATGATTTTCCCTTTGGAATTGTCACCAAAAGTGACATGTCCACCATCTTTTTGAGTGAGTGTAGAGAAATTCAATGAGTTTCCACTCATATGCCTTGAGAAGCCACTGTCCATATACCATATGTCCAATTTGCTTTTTTGACCTGCTCCCTGAAAAGGCATTTACACAATTTTCTTTGGTACCCATATTCTGCTGGGTCCAGGGGTGTTAGCCAGTAGAGATCTGAGAATCCAGACTTGCTTTGTTTTTCTAATTTCACAAGAGTCAAATAAATCATTTGATACAAAATCCTTCTTAATACCACTTATTTGGGGTTTTATTAAGAAATAGTTTTTAGAAATATGTCCCCTTATTCCACAGTAATTACAATCTAGTATTTTTTCACTTGGAATAAAATAATTCTTGTACAGCTTGGGTTTTTCACCTTTACTGCCAATTCCAAATATTTCCTTTTTAATGACATTTTTTCCAAGAATTTCATTTAAAATATTTTCTCCTTTAGTAAAAACAAGGGCTTCATTTTTATAATTTTCCACTTCAGTTTGCAGTGATTTTATCCTTGATTCATAATCTGTATTGTTAGTGTTAATTGAGTCAAACTTTTCAGTTAACTCCTTATATTATTTCAACATTGTATCTCTTTCATCAGAAACATCATTATGAATGTTATTTATAGAATTATTCTTCTTAAATAGAGAATCATATCTTTCTTCAAGCATATTGAAGTAGGATGCAAGTTTTTTATTAGAGTAACTAGATTCAGAACTAGAGTAAGAAGAGTAGTAGGATTGTACCTCATCTTTTTCTGCCATAAAAAACATGTTGGCTCTCAAATTTACTTCTTCATTCTATGAGTCTGATTCAGAAGTGCTACTAGAGTCTTCGGATACACTCCATGTAGATTTCATGGCTTTCTTGTCCTTATGCTTATAATCATTTATTTTGAAGATTTTCTTTTTCTTGTCTTCTTTTAGCTGAGGACAGTCAGGTCTGATATGCCCCATTTTTTTGCATTCATAACATCTGACTTCCTTGTCATCCTTTTTGAAGGATTTCCAGAAGCCCTTATTATTTCTATAGAATTTAGTGAATCTCCTGGCTAGATGAACCAGTTCAACATCAAAATTTGATAAATCAGAACTTTATGATTTCTCTTTTACACTTTTCTTCATCTTTCTGTTTTTGCTCTATGATGACACTTTCAAGGTAGTGTCATCTATTTTGATAAGAACTTTATGTTCATTTGCTTCATCTTCCATCTCAGCTTCATACATCATTAGTGTTCCAATCAGTTATCTCATGGTTAAGTCTTTGATAGGTTTTGACTGTCTGATTGCAGCAGAGATTTCATTCCATTTTGTAGGCAGTACCCTCAATACTTTTAAAGCTTGATCAGCTTGTTTAATGGGATCTCCCAAAGTGGTTATGTTATTGACAATCTCTATCAATATTTCATTCATTTGAGTAATACTTTCACCTTCAACCATTCTGAAAGTATCAAATTTAATCTTAGGAGTTGCATATCTCATTTCCTTGATATTGTTAGTTCCTTCATAAGCAACAAAAATAGTTTGACACATTTATTAAGCTATCGGGCATTGTGATACTCTATTAAATTCATTAGGTCATAGACCACATATAATTGCATTCATTTCCTTTGAGTTCATATCATATTCTTCTTAAGTAGCTACAATCCATGTTTCAGGTTTTTCTGGTATTTCATATGGAGTCAGAATCTTATAATATACTCTGTATCCAAGGTTTTTCAAATAGATAATCATTTGCGACTTATAGCATCCATAGTTTTCTCCATTGAAGTACGATACTCTGACCATAGACATCCCCTCTCTTGTATCAGTCATCTTGCTATGTGTATAATCACTTTCAGGTTTTTAAGGCTTTATCAGAAAGCTCAACCTCTGATACCAATTGTTGGATCAGATTATACCAAATATACACAAGAGGGGGGGGGGGGTGAATTGTGTCTTTTTAGAAATCTTCACGAGATTGTGTTCTGATTTTTTACTTAAATCAGATTAATTAATGCAGCGGAAATATTAAGTTCAGAGACACATGATGTATAGTGGTTCGGGGAACTGAAATCCCCTAGTCCACTCCACCAAAGCTCTACTTCATGAGCTTGGTGATTTTCACTATCTAGTCCTCATTTCAACAGACCTTTCAACAACTGAGTACAAGCAGTTGAAACCTTTACAATCTAAGGAAAAACAAAGTCTTCTGGTTCACTCACAGAACCTACACAACTTAGTACGAGAAGCTGATCACTCAAGAATAGAAAATGAAGATTTTTGTATTCTAAAAATACTTTCCCAATGTTCTTCACAATTGCAATAGCATACAATTGACTGTAGATAGATCGCTGCATTCAGAAATAATGGTCTTCACAAAAGAGTCATTCTGAGTCGATCCCATTACAGTAGATATAGAAATATAATTCACAACTTTAGCAGTAGCGGATTCAAAAATTATCTTCGATGTAGAACGAATGAATCTTCTATCATGATTTTTATTATTCAATAAACAAATCTTTGTCATTCTTCTTTAATCAGCAGATCTATATATTTTGATAGTCTCTGTTTTTCTTCCTCTTTTCTCAGAATGATCTAGAGATCACACATCGCTGTTTGAAAAAGCTCATATATATATATATAATAATGACAAACACTTCTTCTGTAAATTTAGATCCACAAAAGTCACCTTTTGACTCACAATATTTAAATATTTTAATTTACAGAGTAGTCGTAACTTCCCTAAAGACTCAGCATAAAAATATCCTTTTAATTCTATCCTTAAACCATTGATAAAACAACTTTGAATCGGTCAAAGTCGTGCTTTAAAATCGGCTTTAAATCCGGCTTGAAATCAGCCTAATAATCAGCTTGCTGATTGTTGCATAATAATATCGACTTTAAATTCTTCGATGCCAAATGTAAGGTTGGGTTGTACAGTACGTATCCTCTGAACGTAACATAGATCATAAATGTAAGGTTGGTGATGTAGCCTTCAAACGTAGGGTTGACAATGTATGGTTGATTACAAATGTAGGGTTGTTCATCCATACTTTTCTCTGCAACTTTCAAACGTATGAAAAAAGACCCATACTTTTACTTGATCCATACTTTTCCAAGAACGTATGGTTGTTTACAAAAGTAAGTTTGATGAACCATACTTTTTAGAAAAAAATGTAACGTTTAACACTTACGTATGGTTCTCCTTCTATACTTTTCTAATATCCCAAACGTAGGGTTCCATCCTAACGTAGGGTTATTTTTCATACTTTTCCGATAATGTATAGTTGATTAATCATACTTTTATCTTATATCATAAAGTATACATTGCTTTTCATCCTTTCTCTACGTTTCTCCATGTAGGGTATGAATAGTGTTTCCAAAACGTGCTAAAGCAGATCCTGAATATGTAGAGCATGAACAGTGTTTCTAGAATGCGCTAAATGAAAATACCTTAGAAATTAATTCTCGTTGTTCAAGAATTTAAATATTTCATCCAGAAATAAAATAAAATATAATGAATAATAAATTCCTGCAATATTCTTAAAAATAAAATCATTAGAAAATAATTAAGGGTATTTGTGAGCATCAAAATTGTCATAAAGAGATAAAGTATTGTTCTCAACAAAACTCCCTCTTTAAATAAAAACATTATGTATTGTTGAAAACAAAACTTACTCAATAAATACTACCTCATCCTATTACTTAATACCTACTTCCTTTCACATTTCATCTATAGTCTCATCATTATCAGCAACATAACCACTACTCACACCACCTTGATGATTATATTTAGAAGATTTCATCTTGGGACATTGAGTTTCATAATGACCATTTATTCCACACTTAAAATAATTAACCTTAAATGATGTATTAGGGAGGAAAATATTCTCATCCATTTCATTAATTGAACTCTTAATTTTTCTATTGCATTCACTTGCTTTATGTCCTTCCTTTCTATAATCAAAACACCTTCTTATTCCTATAAGAAATTCACTTAGGTGATTATTTCCACATTATTGACATAAATGAAACCAAATATTCTTTCCTCCATGGTATCCATTACCTGAAATCTCAGCTAACTCTTTCCTTATTTTCCTTGGTGAGTCCAAAATTTGGTTAAGGTACACGTTGTTAATTATGTTCCATGAAAACTGATTAAGCATGATCACAACATCTTTCACTCCAGTGATCATCACACTTGATTTCTCATCCACAAATTGTCCATCACATTCAATTTTAATATAGGTACTTCTAGTTCCCTCCATTGACTAAAACCAGAAGCATAGTGTGTGTATTATTTATCATAGTAGAAAACCACATAATCATGAAAATAATTACTTATAGTATGTCTAAATCATGACACCTTCCTTAATCTATGACACCCTAAGTGAATTTCCCAGTCAGGATCTAAGTATCACAGAGAGGGGGAGGGGGTGAATCAGTGATATCTTTTTCGTTTTATGTTTCCCTCTTTTTGAAACAACCTTCTCCTCCTATTAAAGAGTTTCTTCCCTACTGAACTTAGAAAACCATATGAACACAAGATTTACAAGGTTCACTACTCAACAAGAGTAGCTACATCTTGGTATGGTATGAAAACAATCCGATACCACACAATCCACTAGAAAACAATCCTTTGATGTGGAATAAAATGAGTAGGATATACCCTTACACTCATGTAACACTTGGAAAACAATCCTCAAGTGTGTGTGCACCCTCTTAACACAAATAGGGAATTACAGTATCTTAATGCTTCTTTATAATTAAACAATTGTATTCTTTGAAGTACAAATCTTCACTTTCCTACCCAAAAGCTGGTAAGAACTCCCATACGCACAACTAAATATGTGCAAAGACCCCAAATTTTTCACGCAGCCTTTAGAATACCTTACGCACAATTCAAATGGCTTGCATGTAAAAATTCCTTTTTGGTGCACAAAATTTTTTCATGCAACTTCCCGTTTTGCACAACTTTTTCTCTTTTCGTGTAGCTTCTCTCTTTTCGCGCAACACCCCTTTTCGCACAAATTTTTCTCTTTTTCACACAGTTGTCCTCTTTTCACACGAACTCATTTCTTTTCGCGCAACTCCCTTAGCGTAAAATTTTACACACACCAGAGCTTGTGATTTCTTCTAAGTGTTGAGCATTAACAAATGAGAGGGGTTCACCTCGTATTTATAGGCCTTTTTAACCCTGCATGAAAAACACTAATCCGCACATAAAACCCTCTTCATGAGCATAAAAACTCTTTCACACAACATCATATTTTGTGTAATGCTCCAAATTTTCGTGCACCTCGCGCCTTTACCAATTTTCGAGCTTCTGATCTCGAAACACCTCTTGCGCGAAAAACTTTATTCCTATATTTTGTGCACCACTTTATTTTTCGCGCATCTCGATAATATTTCATGAATCCTACAAATATTTCGTGCATCCTGCAAATATTTCGTGCAACCATTTTGTTTTTCATGCATCCCACTGATTTTTCACACATCCCACTACTATATCACTCAACCTTCATTTTTGTCGCGCACTCTGTCCAATTTGTCACGCACTTGATGCCTTTGACATTTTTCGATGTTCTAACCTTGAATCATGCCTTGCATACAAAAATCTAAACCATCTTCAATCTTGCGCGCAACATCCATTTCAAAAAACACATTTCTTCATCTCCCGATTTTCAGGGCCTAAAATTTGGCAAATACTGGAAAACAGCACCACCTTAAACTGTTCTTTTGTGCCACCTCCAAATTGTCCATTCCTTTTTCATTTCTCTCTTCACTGCTTCTCATAACCATTCTTCAGCTTTCATCATGAACTCCACTGTCATGATATATATATATCATTTGATAGACCAGATTTAGTGTCATCAAAATTACAATGGGAAGTACTGAAACTTCACTAACTTCCAGTAGCATCATTCCTTCCAATCAAAACAGTATATGACTATAATCATCATTTCTCCCCTTTCCTTTATAAGCCTTGCATCACAAGTTCTCCTAACTTATGATATTTCTAAAATACATATCACCAAATCATCATCTAGTTTCAAGTCCTTTACAAAGGGAGTTGATTTATATTCTTTGAAAACAAAAGACAACACTCTGTAAAAGCTAACTCTTCAAAATTACTTCTCCATCCAACTTGGTCCCAATAATCTCCCCCTTTGGATTTTTTTGTCAACAAAGATTCACAAATCACTGAACTTTGTAACCTTATGCAATGAATTACTTATCAAAAATTCTAAGCCTATGTGAGCTAACTCATAATAAGAAATAAAAATTATTAACAGCCAAAACCATGCTGTCCAAAAGTAGTGACTATGAAATCTCATGATCATATCTCCTCATCCTTCTTCAGAACATCTTTCAAGCTTCTAATTCTACATTCTTCACGTATTCAAACTTCCTAAGAAAAAAAAATTGTTTCCTACAACCACTCCAACAAACAGTTAGAATAGTTCACACACATACATGCTAGACTCACAACTTACCCACAACTCCCCCTTTATGCATGTTTCCATAAGGATAGATTTATGAAATAATTATCAGCCTTGAAAACACTATCAAAATGTAAGATGATAGTGGGGACAAAAACATGTACCTTAACCTTGATAAGAAGGAGGTTGGACACCCATGTTCAACCACAATTTTTTAAATGGTTCCTTCGGTAAAGGTTTTGTGAAAATATCAGCTACTTGTTCAGATGTAGGAACATACTCCATCCTCAATTCATTATTCTCCACCCGCTCTTTGATGAAGTGGTACTTTATATCAATGCGTTTTGAACGAGAATGTTGTACCAGATTTCTTATAAGATTGATTGCATTATGATTATCACAGACCAAGAGCAACGGTAGCTTTACTTCAACAAGTAGATCTTCCAGCTGAGTCTTCATCCACATTAGTTGAGTAGCAGCTTGAGTAGCAGCAATATACTCAGCTTCAGATGTGCTAAGAGTTACCGAATTCTATTTCTTGACATGCCAACTAACACAACTTTTCTCCAGAAAGAAAACTCTACCAGATGTGGATCTTAGATCATCAACATTTCTTGCCCAATCAGCATCAGAATACCCATATAGATCAATATTTCATGAGACATCATACCTGATTCCAAAATTTGTTATGCCTTTGATATATCGGAGAATTAATTTTCCAGCAATCAGATGTGATTCTTTAGGAGCACTCTGAAATCTTGCACATAATGTGAAAGCATAGACGATGTCAGTTATTGAGGTAGTCAAGTACAAAGGACTTTCAATCAGCTTTCGAAACTATTTCTGATCAAATTCCTTGCCTTCTACATCGACAACTTGGCTCCCAATGAAATTGGTGTGGACACTGGTTTTGAATTTTCCATGCCAAACTTCTTCAGAATTTCCTTAGCATACTTTTCTTGAGACATAAAAACATAATTATTCTTCTGTGAAATTTTTAGCCCAAGAAAGTACTTCATTTCTCCAACCATGGACATCTCAAATAAATTTTTCATCTCCTCACCAATTCTTTCACATGATCTTTCATTATTCCTAGCAAAGATAATGTCATCGACATAAACAATAATGATCAGTGAAAACTCTTGACACTCCTTGATGTAAATATTGTTGTCAACTCTACCTTCCTTGAAATTCATCTTCCTCAATCAAGTATCTAATTTAGAATACCATGATCTCGAAGCTTGTTTTATCCCATACAAATCCTTCTTCAACCTGCACAAATAATTTTCATCTTTTCCAATAATAAATCCATAGGGTTGATCAATGTAAACTTCCTTGTTAAGGTCACCATTCAAGAATGCATATTTTACATCCATTTGAAAGATTTTGTAACCTCATTGTGTAGAAATAGCAAGAAAGATTCTAATTGTTTCTAACCTTGCCACCGGATCAAAGGTTTCATCAAAATAAATGCCTTCGATTTGTGAATATCCTTTTCAAACCAATCTTTCTTTGTTTCTTATTACTTAAACTTCTTTATTCATCTTTTTCTGGAAAACCCACTTTGTACCAATAATGTTCTTGTTGTCCAGCTTGGGTACAAGTTCCCAAGTATCATTATTCTCTATCTGATCAAGATCTTCATTTATATCATAATCCCATTCTGGATGCTCAAAAGATTCATTTACATCATTCGATTCAACTGTCGAATAAAGAGAAGTATGTGTTATAACATTCGTTGATCTTATTTTTTGAACCCTTTGATTTTGATCTCCAATAATGTTCTGAGCCTCCACTTGTTTCCCCAGCCTAGGATGAGTTGTTCTAACTTTATCCTCATCACTTGAGATTTTGAGTCAGATTTCTCTTCTTGAGTACGACTAACACAATCTGCAACATTATCAGAATCGTCATCAAAATCTTCTCTATCCTATTCAACTTCCACATCAACATATGACTAATTTTATTTCTTAACATTTTCAACAACTTTTACAACTGAAGAATCAATAATTCTTCCCGTGTCTTTGTTGAGACATCTATATCCTCTTCCTTCTAGAGAATATCTAAGAAAGATTCCACCATCTCCTCTTTGATCAAACTTTCCAAGGTTTCCACATTTCTTCTTTATAATGCATGGACTCCCAAAAACTCTTAAGTGTTTAAGACTTGGGGTTTTCCCATAGAACATTTCGTATGGAGTCATATCTGAGTTTGGCCTATAGAAACATCAATTATGAATATACACAGCAGTACTCATGGATTGAATCCAATAATAATGAGAAAGACTATGTTCAAGTGACATAGTTCTCCCCATTTCCACCAGACTTCAATTATTTCTTTCAGCGACCCCATTTTGTTAAGGTTTGTATGGTGAAATGAACTCATGCCAAATTCCATGTTTCTAGAGGTAACCTTCAAACTCTTCATTATTATACTCTCCACCATTATCAGTTCTCAACTTCTTCACTGAATACTCAC
Organism: Viscum album; assembly: GCA_963277665.1. Taxonomy (NCBI): domain Eukaryota; kingdom Viridiplantae; phylum Streptophyta; class Magnoliopsida; order Santalales; family Viscaceae; genus Viscum; species Viscum album. Next base: position 1,109,053,381 of record OY728162.1, on the reverse strand, counting down.
ATTCCTTCTATACTTTCCTTTTGAAACTCTTAAACATTTTGAGAGCATCTGACTTATGTCTCATGTACATAACACAAGTAATGCGCGTAAAGTCGTCAATGAAAGTAATGAAGTACTTATCTCCATTTGTTGATTTCTTTCTCATTGGTCCACATATATCAGAATGTATAAGTTCCAAGGGTTGTTTTGAACAAATTTCAACCCTCTTATACATAGAGTTTGTAATATTCCCTTTTTCACAAATAGTACAACACCAATCTCTTCTTTTTGATAAATCAGGCATATCTCAGACACTTCCTCAGTTTGATAACTTACACATGTTTCTCTGACATATATCTCCCATAATTTTATTCCATAACTGATTTTCATCCACCATGCCCATGTAACAAGAATTTTGTACCTCACCAACTTGGAATAAGTTTCCTTTTGTACATTGGCCTCTTGTAACTACATTTCCATCATTTTCACTTTTCACAACGAAACCATATTTTATGAATATAACTTTTTTCCCTCATCACAGATTTGTGAAACACTCAAAAGATTATGTTTCAACCCATCAACACATAATGTTTTCCTAGATTTCATTTTTTCATTCCCAATGATGGCAGATCCAACACCTTTTATCCTCAGAGATTCATCATTTCCAAATGTAACTGTTCCTTCTTTGAAGTCTTTCACATTCTTTAGAAACTTTAAGTTTATGGTCATATGAGAAGAACACGTACTATCAAGAAGCCATAGACATTATCCTTTTGTAGATTTCAAGTTAGTTTAAAAAACAATAGATTTATGTTCTTCCATTTCATTCTTCACCTCCATCTTCTGAGATTTGTTAAGAACCTTTTGTTTTTCTGGCAACAAAACAAGGCATCCATTAGCAAGATGTCCAGGCTGTTCACATCTATCACAAATAGTTTCCAATGGCTGGAACCTATTTTCAATTTTCACACTAGCCTTCTCGTACTTCTCCTTTTGAGAGGACTGACTCCCCCTTAAACCACATATTCCATAACTTGTGGATAGTAGTAATGTTGTTGATTGAACCAACACATGTTTCCAGTATGTTCGAATCCACCAAAATACCAGCAATAACCATAGAATGAGTATTTCCCTCTAAAACTTCTATACTGACTAGAGTTGTGAACATTCTTCTCAACAACATTCTTAATAGAATCTACTGACCACCAACCTTCCTGTTCTCAACCGTAACATTCTTTTTCAGCTCAGATTTCTATTCAATCTTATCAGTACCACAAGTATTAGAAATCATTCTAGACTTATGATTTTTATGTACTTCTGATTTTTCTGCATTGGTGACTTTGGACACATACATACTCTTTCCAGCTTTGTTCTTACCAGAACCAGATCTGTCTTTTATCTAAACCTTTGAAAGTAACTTTTTTTGGATCCTTCTAAGATTCACTTTTACTAGAACATTCACCAACTTTCGAGATAGATTGTTTGAAACTGATATTTATTTCTTCATCTTTAGAAAGTTTCTATTGGACAAGTTCCAACTCCTGTTGTTTTTCCTTCAACTTTACTTCAAGATGATCATTAAGATTCTTTGAATTCTCAAGTGAATTATTCAGATCATCAATATCCTTTTACATCTTGATTTTTTTGTTAGTAAAACCTTCTTGATTGTTTAATGTGGAATTTTCATTAATCAACTTATTGTTTTCCTTCTCAAGCCTTTTTATCTTCTTCAAACATTCTTTCAATTCTTCTTTCAGATGATATTCCAGTTGAGTTTCTTCATTTTCAGAACTGTTGCTCCCGTACTCTTCATTATTCACTGCAGCAATGAATGTATTCTCTCTAGTTTTTTCAGAAAATAATTTCTTGGATTTATCTTCGCTATCTTCTTCATCTTCATCTTTAGATAAAAAGCTTCTTCTTTTTTATTTGAAGAACTTTTTATCCTTCCCCTTTGAATAATACTTATATCTATCAGCTTGTTTCTTCCATGACCTTCTTGGCCTTTTTTCATCATCATCACTATCTTCTTCTTTATTCTTTTGAGGACAGTTAGCCACAAACTGACCAACATCTCCACACTCAAAACATTTCAAGGGAAGTTTACCCTTGTATTTCCCTATACCTTTTTCACATTCTTAGAAAACAAGGATAAAATTTCATCAAAATTTTTACATACCTCATCTTTAGAATCGGATTTACCAGCATCATCTTCAATAAGAGTATTCTTTGACTTCCCACTCTTTGCAGCCTTTAATGACATTTCTCTATCAACTTTTGTTTTTCTCTTCATAGTCTTCTCTCTTCTCATTTCATATGTAATGAGAGTTCTGTGAAAATCATCCAGAGATAATGTTTCAGGGTCTCTATCTTCTAATGAAGACACTTTAGCATCAAATTTTTCATGCATAATTCTCAAGATTTTTTCAACAACTGTAGAATCCTCCAAAGTTTCACCAAGACATCTGATTGTACTAGCAATATCATTTATCCTGGTAAAGAAGTCCCCAACAGATTCAGATTATCCCATTTTCAAGTCTTCATACTTCAGCCTCCAGATTTGTAGTTTTGACTTCTTCACTTTGGTATTTCCTTCATAGATATTTTCAGTTTGTCCCAAATTCCTTTGGTTGTGGCAATACCTTTCACTCTTAAAAATTCACTCTTAGAAAGAGATGATAATAATGCATTTTTATCTCTTCCATCCTTCTCAAGATTCTTCTTATCAACATGATTAAGAGGAACCTTGTCATCAGTTGTAGGAAATCCATCTTTTGTAGTTTAAAGAACTTCATATCCAAGAGACATAAGATAAGGCATCATTCTATCTTTCCAGATATGATAATTCTTTCCACTAAATATCGTAATCCCCTTACTCTGCACACAATTCAGATTCTCCATCAAAACCTCTCTTCAAAAACTCCAGCAAAGAACAAACAAAGATAACCTCCCTCTGATACCAATTGAAGTTCCCAGTCAGGATCTAAGTATCAATGAGAGGGGGAGGGGGCGAATCCATGATATCTTTTTCGTTTTATGTTTCCCTCTTTTTTAAAAATAATCACCTCCTGTTAAAGAGTTTCTTCCTTGCTGAACTTGCACAACCAAAGGAACACAATATTTACAAGGTTTACTACTCAACAAGAGTAGCTACGTCTTTGGTATGGTACAAAAACAATACAGTACCACATAATACACTAGAAAAAAAATCCTTTGATGTGGAATAAAATGAGTATGATATACCATTACACTCGTGTAACACTTGGAAAACAATCCTCAAGTGTGTGTAGTCCCTCTTAGCACAAATAGAGAATTATAGTATCTCAGTGATTCTTTACAATTAAACAACTGTATTCTCTGAAGTACAAATCTTCAATTTCCTACCCAGAAGCTGGTAAGAACTCCCATATGCACAACTGAATATGTACGAAGACCCCAAATTTTTCACGCAACCTTTAGGATAACTTGTGAACAATTCAAATGGCTTGCGTGTAAAAATTACTTTTTGGCGTTAATTTTTTTTTCACGCAACTTCCCTTTTTGAACAACTTTTTCTCTTTTCACGTAACTTCTCTCTTTTCGTGCAATACCCCTTTTCAATTAACTTTTCTTCTTTTTCGCGCATTTGTCCTCTTTTCACGTGAACTCCTTTCTTTTCGCACAACTCCCTTAGCGTAAAATTTTACGCGCACCAGAGCTCGAGATTTCTTCTAAGTGTCGAGCATTAACAAATGAGAGGGGTTCAACTCGTATTTATAGGCCTTTTTTAGCCCTGCATGAAAAACACCAATCTGCGCATAAAACCCTCTTCATGCACATAAAAACTCTTTCACACAACATCATATTTTGCGCAATGCTCCAATTTTTCACACACCTCATGCTATTAGAAATTTTTGAGCTTCTGATCTCGAAACACCTATTGCGCGAAAAACTTTATTCCTCTATTTCACGCACCACTTTATTTTTCATGCATCCCGTTAATATTTCACGCATATTACACATATTTCACGCATCCCGCAAATATTTTTTGCAACCTTTTTTTTTCAAGCATCCTGTATATTTTTCGCGCATCTCGTTACTATATCGCGCAACCTTTATTTTTTTCACGCACTCTGCCCAATTTGTCACGCATTGGATTCCTTTTCCATTTTTAGATGTTCTGACCTTGAATCATGCATTGCAAAAAAAATCTAAACCATCTTCAATATTGTGTGCAACATCCATTTCCAAAAACACATTTCTTTGCCTCTCGATTTTCAGGGCCTAAAATTTGGAAACTATTGGAAAATGACGCCACCTTAAACTGTTCTTTTGTGCCACCTCTAGATTGTCCATTCCTTTTTCATTTATCTCTTCACTTCTTCTCATAACCATTCTTCAAATTTCATCACGAACTCCACTATCATGATGTATATATCATTTGATAGACCATATTTAGCATCGTCAGAATTACAATGGGAAGTACTGAAACTTACCTATCTTCCAGTAGCACCATTCCTTCCAATGAAAATTGTATATGACTGGCATCATAATTTCTCCCATTTACTTTATAAGGCTTGCATCAAAAGTTCTCCTAACTTATGATATTTCTAAAATACATATCAGCAAAGCATCTTCTAGTTTCATGTACTTTACAAAGTGAGTTGATTTATCTTCTTTGACAACAAAAGACAACTCTCTATAAAAGATAACTCTTCAAACTTCCTTCTCCATCCAACTTGGTCCCAACAATCACCCCTTTGGATTTTGTTGTTAAACAAGATTCATAAATCACTGAAATTTGTAACCTTATGAAATGGATTACTTATCAACAATTCTAAGCCTATGTGAGCTAAATCATTGTAGGAAAGAGGAATTATTGACAGCCAAAACCATGTTGTCCAAAAGTAGTGACTTTGAAATCTCATGATCATATCTCCTTAGAATTCTTCAGAACATCTTTCAAGATTATACTTCTACATTATTCATGTATTGAACCTTCCTAGAATAAAAAAACATTGTTTCCTACAACCACTCCAACAAACGGTTATAATAGTTCACACACGTACATGCTGGACTCATAGCTTACCCACAACTCCCCCATTATGCATGCTTCCATAAGGATAGATTTATGAAACAATTCTCCCCCTTGACAACACTATCCAAATGTAAGATGAGAGTGAAAAAAAACACTTACCTTAACCTTGATGAGTAGGAGGTTGGACACCCATTTTCAACCTCGATTTTGCAAATGGTTCCTTCGATAAAGGTTTTGTGAAAATATCAGCTACTTGTTCAGATGTAGGAACGTTCTCCAACCTCAATTAATTCTTCTCCACCTGCTATTTGATGAAGTGGTACTCTATATCAATGTTTTTTGAACGATAATGTTATACCATATTTCTTGTAAGATTGATAGAACTATGATTATCATAGCCCAAGAGAAATGGTAGCTTTAATTCAACAAGTAGATCTTCCAACTGCGTCTTCATCCACATTAGTTGAGTTGAATATTGAGTAACAACAACATACTCAGCTTCATCTGTGCTAAGAGTTACTGAATTTTTTTCTTGGTATGCCAACTAACACAACTTTTCCCCAGAAAGAAAACTCCACCAGATGTGGATCTTCGATCATCAACATTTCCTACCCAATCAGCATCAGAATACCCATATAGATCAATATTTCCTAAGCCATCATACCTAATTCAAAAATTTGTTGTGCCTTTGATATATCTGAGAATTTTTTTCCAGCAATGAGATGTGATTCTTTAAGAGCTCTTTGAAATCTTTCACATAATGTGATAACATAGAAGATGTCTGGTCTTGAGGCAGTCAAATAAAACAGACTTCCAATCATCTTTTGAAACTCTTTCTGATCAACTTCCTTACCTTCTCCATATTTAGAAAACTTGGTTCCCACTAAAATTGGTGTGGACACTGGTTTCGAATTTTCCATGCCAAACTTCTTCAAAAGTTCCTTAGCATATTTTTCTTGAGGCAAAAAAACATAATTCTTATTCTGTGAAATTTGTAGCCCAAGAAAGTACTTCATTTATCCAAGCATGGACATCTCAAATAAATTTTCATCTCCTTAAAAAATCTTTCACATGATCTTTCATCATTACTAGAAAATATAATGTCATTGACATAAACAATAATGATAAGTGGAAACTCCCGACACTCCTTGATGTAAAGATTGCTATCAACTCTACCTTTCTTGAAATTCATCTTCCTCAAGCAAGTATCTAATTTATAATACCATGCTCTCGGAGCTTGTTTTAGACCATACAAAGCCTTATTTAACATACACACATAACTTTCATCTTTTCCAATAACAAATCCATAGGGTTGATTAATGTAAACTTCCTCGTCAAGGTCACCATTCAAGAATGCAGATTTTACATCCATTTGAAAGATTTTGTAACCTCGTTGTGCAGAAATAACAAGAAAGATTCTGATTGTTTCTAAACTTTCCATCGGATCAAAGGTTTCATCAAAATCAATGCCTTTGATTTGTGAATATCCTTTGCAAACCAATCTGGATTTATTTCTTATAACTTTACCTTCTTCATTTAGCTTGTTACGGAAAACCCAATTTGTACCAATAATGTTCTTGTTGTCCGACTTGGGTTCAAGTTCCCAAGTATCATTCTTATCTATCTAATCAAGATCTTCATTCATAGAATGAACCCATTCTGGATGCTCAAAAGCTTCATTTACATCATTCGGTTCAACTTTCGAATAAATAGAATTATGTGTTATAACATTCATTGTTCTTCTTGTTTGAACCCTTTGATTTTGATCTCTAATAATGTTCTGAGCCTCCACTTGTTTCCTCATCCTAGGATGAGTTTTTATAACTTCATCCTCATCACTTGATATTTTTGAGTCGTATTCTTCTTCTTGAGTATGATTAACACAGTCTGCAGCATTATCAGAATTGTCATCAAAATCTTCTTTATCCTGTTCAACTTCCTCATCAACATATGACCATTTTTCTTTCTCAAAATTTTCAACAACTTTTACATATGAAGAATCAATAATTCTTCCTGTGTCTTTGTTGAGACATATATATCCTCTTCCTTCTGGATCATAGACAAGAAAGATTCCATCATCTCTTCTTTGCTCAAACTTTCCAAGGTTTCTACCTTTCTTCTTTATAATGCATGGACTCCCAAAAACTCTTAAGTGTTTAAGACTTGGGGTTTTCCCATAGAACATTTTGTATGGAGTCATATATGAGTTTAGCCTATAGAAACATTGGTTCTGAATATACACAACAGTGCTCATGACTTGCCTCCAATAATAATGAGAAAGACTATGTTCAAGTAACATAGTTCTCCCCATTTCCACCAGACTTCGATTCTTTATTTCAGCGACCCCATTTTGTTGAGGTGTGTATGGTGAAATGAAATCATGACAAATGTCATGTTTCCTGAGGTAACCTTCCAACACTTCATTCTTATACTCTCCACCATTATCATTTATCAACTTCTTCACTGAATACTCACATTCCTTCTCTGCTTTCCTCCTGAAACTCTTAAACATTTTTAGAGAATCTGACTTAAGTCTCATGTACATAACACAAGTAATGTGTGTAAAGTATTCAAAGAAATTAATGAAGTACTTATCTCCATTTGTTGATTTCTTGCTCATTGGTCCACATATATCAGAATGTATAAGTTCCAAGGGTTGTTTTGAACAAATTTCAACTCTCTTATGCATAGAGTTTGTAGTCTTCCTTTTTTCACAAATAGTACAACACCAATATCTTATTTTTGATAAACCAGACATATCTCAGACACTGTATTGGGTTGATAACTTACACATGTTTCTCTGACACATATGTCCCATACTTTTATGCCATAATTTATTTTCATCGACCATGACCATGTAAAAAGAATTTTGTACCTCACTAACTTGGAACACGTTTCCTTTTGTACGTTGGCCTCTTGTAACTACATTTCCATCATTTTCACTTTTCACAAAAAAACCATATTTTCTGAATATAACTCAGTTTCCCTCATCACAGAGTTGTGAAACACTCAAAAGATTATGTTTCAACCCATCAATAGATAATGCTTTCCTAGATTTAATTTTTTCTTTCCCAATGATGGCAGATCAAACACCTTTGATCCTCAGAGATTCATCATTTCCAAATGTAACTATTCCTTCTTTGAAGCCTTTCACATTCTTCAGCAACTTTAAGTTTCCGGTCATATGAGAAGAACACACACTATCAAGAATCTATGGACGTTCTCCTTTTGTAGTTTTCAAGGCGGTTTCAATAACAAGATCTTTCTATTCGTCCTTTTCATTATTCACCTCCACCTTTTGAAATTTGTTAAGAACCTTTTGTTGTTCTGGAAACAAAACAAGGCATCCCTTAGCAAGATTTCTAGGCTGTTCACATCTGTCACAAATAGTTTCCAATGTCTGGAACCTATTTTTAATTTTCACACTAGCCTTCTCAGATTTATTCAAAACTTTCTTCTCGTACTTCCCCTTTTGAGAGGACTGACTCCCCCTTAAACCTTGTATTCCATAACTTGTGGAATAGTAGTAATGTTTTTGATTTAACCAACACATGTTTGTAGTATGTATGAATCCACCACAATACCAGTAGTAACCATAGAATGAGTATTTCCCTCTAAAACTTCTATACTGACCAGAGTTGTGAACATGCTTCTCAACAACCTTCTTAATAGAACTCTACTGACCACCAGCCTTCCTATTTTCAATCGTAACATTCTTCTTCAGCTCAGATTTCTGTTCAGTATTATCAGTACCACAAGTATTAGAAATCATTCTAGACTTAGTATTTTTATGTACTTATGATTTTTTTGCATTGCTGAATTTTTCCACATACATACTCTTTCCAACTTTGTTCTTACCAGAACCATATCTATCTTTTATCTCAATATTTGAAAGTAACTTTTATGGATCCTTCTTAGATTCACTTTTACTAGAACATTCACCAACTTCCGAGATAGATTATTTGAAACTGATATTTATTTCTTCAGCTTTAGAAATTTTCTATTGGAAAAGTTCCAACTCTTCTTATTTTGCCTTCAGGTTTACTTAAAGATGATCATTAAGATTCTTTGCATTCTCAGGTGAATTATTCAGATCATCAATATCCTTTTCCATCTTTATTTTCTCATGAGGAAAACCTTCTTGATTATTTAATGTGTAATTTTTATTAACCAACTTCTTGTTTTTCTTCTCAATCCTTCTGATCTTCCTCAAACATTCTTTCAATTCTTCTTTTAGATGATATTCAAGTTTAGTTTCTTCATCTTTAGAACTGATTCTCCCGTACTCTTCATTATTCAATGTAGAAATGAAGGTATTCTCTCTAGTTTTTTCTGCAACTAATTTCTCAGATTCATCTTTGCTATCTTCTTAATCTTCATCTTTAGATAAAAAGCTTCTCCTTTTTGATTTGAAGAACTTTTTATCCTTCCCCTTTGAAGAATACTTATCTTTGTCGGCTTGTTTCTTCCATGAACTTCTTGGCCTTCTGTCATCATAATCACTATCTTCTTCTTTATTCTTTTGAGGACAGTTAGCCGCAAAGTGACCAACGGATCCACACTCAAAAAATTTCAAGGGAAGTTTACCCTTGTATTTACCTATACCTCTTTTCACATTCTTAGAAAACAAGGATACAATTTCATCAAAATTTTTACATACCTCATCTTTATAATTGGATTCACCAGCTTCATCTTCAATAAGAGTCTTCTTTGACTTCTCACTCTTTGCATCCTTGAATGACATTTTTCTATCAACTTTTGTTTTTCTATTCATAGTCTTCTATATTCTCAATTCATATCTAATGAGAGTGCAATGAAAATAATCCAAAGATAATGTTTTAGGGTATCTATCTTCTAATGAAGACACTTTAGCATCAAATTTGTCAGGCAGAATTCTCAAGATTTTTTCAAAAACTGTAGAATCCTCCAGTTTTTCACCAAGACATCTGATTATACTAAAAATGTCATTTATCATGGTAAAGAAGTCCCCAATAGATTCAGATTCTCCTATTTTCAAGTCTTTATACTTCAGCCTCCAGATTTGTAGTTTTTCCTTCTTCACTTTGGCATTTCCTTCATAGACATTTTTCAGTTTGTCCCAGATTCATTTGGCTGTGGTAACACCTTTCACTCTTAAAAATTCACTCTCAGAAAGAGATGATAGTAATGAATTTTTAGATCTTCCACAATTCTCAAGATTCTTCTTATCAACAGGAGTAAGAGGAACCTTGTCATCAATAGCAGGAAATCCATCTGTTGTAGTTTCAAGAACTTCATATCCAAGAGACATAAGATAAGGCATCATTCTATCTTTCCAGATATGATAATTATTCCCATAAAATATCAGAGTCCCATTACTATTCACGCAATTCAGATTCTCTATCAAAACCTCTCTTCAAAAACTCTAGAAAAAACAAACGAAGGTAACCTCCCTTAGATACGAATTGAAGTTCCCAGTCAGGATCTAAGTATCACTGAGAGGGGGAGGGGGTGAATTACTGATATCTTTTTCATTTTATGTTTCCCTATTTTTGAACCAACCTTCGCCTCCTATTAAAGAGATTCTTCTCTGTTGAACTTGTACAACCACAGGAACACAAGATTTACAAGGTTCACTACTCAACAAGAGTCTCTACGTCCTTGGTATGGTACAGAAACAATCCAGTACCACACAATCCACTAGAAAACAATCCTTTAATGTGGAATAAAATTAGTAAGATATACCCTTAAACTCATGTAACACTTGGAAAACAATCCTCAAGTGTGTGTGCACCCTCTTAGCACAAATAGGGAATTACAATATCTCAGTGCTTCTTTAAAATTAAATATTTGTATTCTCTAAAGTACCAATCTTCACTTTCCTACCTAGAAGCTGGTAAGAACTCCCATACGCACAACTGAATATGGGTGAAGATCCCAAATTTTTCACGCAACCTTTAGGATAACTTGCGCACGATTCAAATGGCTTGCGCGTAAAAAATTCCTTTTTGGCGCAAATGTTTTTCGCGCCACTTCCCTTTTCACGCAACTTTTTCTCTTTTCACGCAGCTTCTCTCTTTTCGCACAACACCCCTTTTCGTGCAACTTTTTATCTTTTTCACGCAGTTTTCCTCTTTTCACATGAACTCCTTTCTTTTCACGCAACTCCCTTAGCATAAAATTTTACGCGCACTAGAGTTTGGGATTTCTTCTAAGTTTCGAGCATTAACAAATGAGAGGGGTTCACCTCATATTTATAGTCCTTTTTAACCCAGCACAAAAAACACTAATCCACACTTAAAAACCTCTTCATGCACATAAAAACTCTTTCACACAACATCATATTTTTCCCAATGCTCCAATTTTTTGCGCACCTCATGCCATTACCAATTTTTGAGCTTCTGATCTAAAAACACCTCTTGCGCGAAAAACTTCATTCCTATATTTCATGCACCACTTTATTTTTTGCTCATCCTGCTAATATTCCATGCATCCTACACATATTTCATGCATCCCACAAATATTTCATGAAACCTTTTTGTTTTTTCGCGCATCCTGTTGATTTTTCATACATCCCGCTACTATATCGCACAACCTTCATTTTTTCATGCACTCTGCCCAATTTGTCGCGCACTGGATTCCTTTGACATTTTTCGATGTTCTGACCTTGAATCATGCCTTGCACGCAAAAATCTAAACCATCTTAAATCTTGCGTGCAACATCCATTTCCAAAAACACATTTCTTCATCTCCCGATTTTCAGGGCCTAAAATTTGGAAAATACTGGAAAACGACGCCACCTTAAACTGTTCTTTTGTGCCACCTCCAGATTGTCCATTCCTTTGTCATTTCTCTCTTCACTGCTTCTCATAACCATTATTTAGCTTTAATCATGAACTCCACTATCGTGATATATATATCATTTGATAGACCAGATTTAGCATCATCATAATTACAATGGGAAGTACTGAAACTTCCCTATCTTCCAGTAGCATCATTCCTTCCAATCAAAACTGTATATGACTGGAATCATCATTTCTCTTCTTTCCTTTATAAGGATTGCATCACAATTTATCCTAACTTATGATATTTCTAAAATACATATCAGCAAAGCATTTTCTGGTTTCAAGTCCTTTACAAAGTGAGTTGATTTATCTTCTTTGACAACAAAAGACAACACTTTGTAAAAGCTAACTCTTCAAACTTTCTTCTCCATCCAACTTGGTCCCAAAAATCTCCTCCTTTGGATTTTGTTGTTAACCAAGATTCATAAATCACTAAATTTTTTAACCTTATGTAATGTATTACTTATCAATAATTCTAATCCTACATGAGCTAACTCGTTGTAGGAAACAAGAATTATTGACATCCAAAACCATGCTGTTAAAAAGTAGTGACTATGAAATCTCATGATCATATCTCCTCAGCCTTTTTTAGAACATATTTTAAGATCCTACTTCTACATTTTTACATCTTCAACCTTTCTGGAATAAAAAAACATTGTTTCTTACAACCACTCCAATAAACAGTTAGAATAGTTCACATACATACATTCTAAAATCACATCTTACCCACAACTCCCCGTTTATGCATGCTTCCATAAGGATAGATTTATGAAACAATTCTCCCCCTTGACAACACTATCCAAATGTAATATGAGAGTGGGGACAAAAACACGTACCTTAACCTTGATGAGAAGGAGGTTGGACACCCATGTTCAACCTCAATTTTGCAAATGGTTCCCTCGGTAAAGGTTTTGTGAAAATATCAGCTACTTGTTCAGATGTAGGAACGTACTCCAGCCTCAATTCATTCTTCTACACCTACTATTTGATAAAGTGGTATTTTATATCAATGTGTTTTGAATGAGAATGTTGTACCAGATTTCTTGTAAGATTTATTGCACTCTGATTATCACATCCCAAGAGCAATGGTAGCTTTACTTCAACAAGTAAATCTTCCAGCTGAGTCTTCATCCACATTAGTTGAGTTGTAGCTTGAGTAGTAACAACATACTCAGCTTCAGCTGTTCTAAGATTTACTGAATTCTGTTTCTTGGTATGCCAACTAACACAACTTTTCCCCAGAAAGAAAACTCCACCAGATGTGGATCTTAGATCATCAACATTTCCTGCCCAATCAACATCAGAATACCCATATAGATCAATATTTCCTAAGCAATGATACCTGATTCCAAAATTTGTCATGCCTTTTATATATCTGAGAATTTGTTTTCCAGCAATCAGATGTGATTCTTTAGGATCACTCTGAAATCTTTCACATGTTGTGACAGCATAGACGATGTCGGTTCTTGAGGGAGTCAAATACAACAGACTTCCAATCAGCTTTTAAAACTCTTTCTGATCAACTTCCATGCCTTCTCCATCTTTAGAAAACCTGGTTCCCATTGAAATTGGTGTGGACACTGGTTTTGAATTTTCCATGCCAAACTAGAAGTTCCTTAGCATGCTTTTCTTGAGACAGAAAAACATAATTCTTCTTCTGTGAAATTTGTAGCCCAAGAAAGTACTTCATTTCTCCAAGCATGGATATCTCAAATAAATTTTTCATCTACTCAACTAATCTTTCACGTGATATTTAATCATTTCTAGAAAAGATAATGTCATCGACATAAACAATAACGATCAGTGAAAACTCCAGACACTCCTTGATGTAAAGATTGTTGTCAACTCTACCTTTCTTGAAATTCATCTTCCTCAAGAAAGTATCTAATTTATAATACCATGGTCTTAGAGCTTGTTTTAGCCCATACAAAGCCTTCTTCAACCTACACACATAACTTTCATCTTTTCCAATAACAAATCCATAGGGTTTATCAATGTAAACTTCCTCGTCAAGGTCACCATTCAAGAATGTAGATTTTACATCCATTTGAAAGATTTTGTAACCTCGTTGTGCAGAAATAGCAAGTAAGATTTTGATTGTTTCTAAACTTGCAACCAGAGCAAAGGTTTCATCAAAATCAATGCCTTCAATTTGTGAATAGCCTTTGCAAACCAATATTTATTTTTTTCTTATTAATTTACCTTCTTCATTCAACTTGTTATGGAAAACCCACTTTGTACCAATAATGTTCGTGTTGTCCGGATTGGGTACGAGTTCCCAAGTATCATTCTTCTCTATCTAATCAAGCTATTCATTCATAGCATGAAACCATTATGGATTCTCAAAAGCTTTATTTACATCATTCAGTTCAACTTTTGAATAAATAGAAGTATGTGTTATAACATTAATTTTTTTCTTGTTTGAACCTTTTGATTTTGATTTCCAATAATGTTCTGAACCTCCACTTGTTTCCTCAGCCTAGGATGAGTTGTTCTAACTTCATCCTCATCACTTGATATTTATGAGTCAGATTCCTCTTCTTGAGTTTGATTAACACAGTCTACATCATTATCATAATCGTCATCAAAATCTTCTCTATCCTATTCAACTTCCACATCAACATATGACTGCTTTTCTTTCTCAACATTTTCAACAACTTTTACATCTGAAGAATCAACAATTCTTCCTGTGTCTTTGTTGAGACATCTATATCCTCTTCCTTCTGGAGCATAGCCAAGAAATATTCCATCATCTCCTCTTTGCTCAAACTTTCCAAGGTTTCCACCTTTCTTCTTTATTATGCATGGACTCCCAAAAACTCTTAAGTGTTTAAGACTTGGGGTTTTCCCATAGAACATTTCGTATTGAGTCATATCTGAGTTTGGCCTATAGAAACATTGATTATGAATATACATAGCAGTGTTCATGGCTTGCCTCCAATAATAATGAGAAAGACTATGTTCAAGTAACATAGTTCTCCCCATTTCCACCAGACTTCGATTCTTTCTTTCAGCAAACCCATTTTGTTGAGGTGTGTATGATGAAATGAAATCATGATGAATTCCATGTTTCTCGAGGTAACCTTCAAACTCTTCATTATTATACTCTCCACCATTATCATTTCTCAACTTTTTCACTGAATACTCACATTTCTTCTCTGTTTTCCTCTTGAAACTCTTAAACTTTTTCAGAGCATCTGACTTATGCCTCATATACATAACACAAGTAATGCATGTAAAGTAGTCAATGAAAGTAATGAAGTACTTATCTCCATTTGTTGATTACTTGCTTAGTGGTCCACATATATCAGAATGTATAAGATCCAAGGGTTATGTTGAACACATTTCAACTCTCTTATACATAGAGTTTGTAATCTTCCCTTTTTTACAAAAAAGTGCAGCACCAATCTCTTATTCTTGATAAATCAGGCATATCTCAGACACTGTCTCGGGTTGATAACTTACACATGTTAATCTGACACATATGTCCCAACCTTTTATTCCATAACTGATTTTCATCCACCATTCCCATGTAACAATAATTTTGTACCTCACCAACTTGGAACAAGTTTCCTTTTGTATGTTGGCCTCTTGTAACTACATCTCCATCATTTTCACTTTTCACAAGGAAACCATCTTTTGTGAATATAACTTTGTTTCACTCATCACATAGTTGTGAAACAATCAAAATATTATGTTTCAACCCATCAACATATAATGTTTTCCTATATTTCATTTTTTCTTTCCCAATGATGGCAGATCCAACACCTTTGATCCTCAGAGATTCATTATTTCCAAATGTAACTATTCCTTCTTTGAAGGCTTCCACATTCTTCAGAAACTTTAAGTTTCCAGTCATATGAGAAGAACACCCACTATCAAGAATCCATGGACGTTCTCCTTTTGTAGCTTTCAAGGAGGTTTCAATAACAAGAGATTTATGTTCTTCCTCTTCATTCTTCACCTTCAGCTTCTGAGATTTGTTAAAAACCTTTTTTTGTTCTGGAAAAAAAACAAGGCATACCTTAGAAAGATGTCCAGGATATTCACATCTATCAAAAATAGTTCCCAATGGCTAGAACCTATTTTAAATTTTCACACTAGCCTTCTCAGATTTCTTCAAAACTTTCTTCTCATACTTCTCCTTTTGAGAGGACCGACTCCCCCTCAAACCTTGTCTTCCATAACTTGTGTGTAAAGACCCATAAATTTCAAGGAAATTTTTTTCTTAATTTTCTTTGGAATTTTACAAGAGCGCAGTTTCTGACGGCACCTGATTCCCAGGCCCGGGGTGCCCAGAATCATTTTCCGAAGTTTGGCTCGGGTACGTTTAGTGAACGGACGAGCAGGTTTTTCTAACTTTTGAACCGGTGCCCAGAATCGAATTCTGAGGGCACCGATGAAATCACAGCGCCGGTATTCACATAGAAATGCCTCTTTTGGAGTTGCGTTTTCTCGGGTGTGGTTTTTAATTTTTGGGCTTAAAGTTAAGAAATAAAATAATTTTGCGACAACTTTATTTTATTTCACTTAAGACACTTGGAAGCCACTTGAAGCCACTTAAAGACGGCTTAAACTGAGTTGATCCGGATAGGATGCTATCCAGAAAATATCATACCCCCTCGGTAGGATATTTGTGAGGTGGGGCCCACACGAGCCCCGCCGTTTCTTTCCGCTAAGTAATGCACCCGCGAAAACCCGTCATTATGAAAGTCAACTGACGCGTTTTCTTAATTTCTTAACAGACCATTTAATTGGGCGGTTTATTTTGTAAATTAAATGAGCTGTTTCTTTCGTTGAATTAATTCAACGAATTGATGGGTCGTTACTTACCCTTTTTTGTGTGTTGGCATAATAATAAAATAAGACCAACCAGTCTTTTGAAAGTTTGCGCGTTGAGAGGATTTGACAGAATCCTTGTATCTTCTTTCTCCTTCATGAAGAATGCGAAGAACACGAAGAACGCGAAGAATGCCATCATCCATGGAAATCGACGACGCTCTAATCCGAGACGTTCTTCCCCACCCCGATCTCCGATCACCAACCGTTTGACGTGAGTGATTTCGGGTTTCTTCTAAAAGTACTTTGTGGTTTAAAACGAAACACAGATTTAATTATTTTATAATTAAAATCTGTTGTTTCTTGGTCCGTCGAGTTTGTCGACGCTACGCCGGATTCTGCGACGACGCGACGCCCTTCCGCGACGACATGACGATCTCCACCTTCCGCGACGAGCAATTCCGCGAAGAACGCTCGCGAGCGACGACTACGAGGTAGGGATTTTATTTTTGGAATTACCCCTTTTTATTATTCCCGTAAATGTTTCTTTAAAAAGTTAAAGAACCGGATTTGTGAACAATTTTAAATTTATTAAAATTGTTGTTTCCTGTGTGGAATAAAAAATTCTCTCGTTGTTTATATCTAACGCGGAGGGTGCGGGCCAAACGAACACGGCCCGACGACCCTCCGCCGTTCTTCGTTCTTGTGCGGATTTGACGGGCGACGAAGGAACGTGCCGCAATGGAGGTTTGATGATTTCGCAGTGAAGAACGTGTCCCAGGAGGAGCAACGGCGCAGACGGGAAGAAAATCGGGCCACCGGAACGACTCCGGCGCCCGGCGCGCCACCGGACGAGACCGCCGCGGCGGCGGCGCTCGCGGGATGCGACTTCAGCCGCGTCCGGCCACCAGGGAGACACCCCGCGGGTGTCGCCGGGGTGTCACACGGGGGCGACGGCTCCCCCCCGCGTCACTCGGGATGCGGCTTCAGCCGCGTCCGGCTGTCTGGCTGACACCCCGCGGGTGCCGTGGGGGTGTCACGCGGGGCGGCGGCTCCCCCGCGTCGGCCGCTCGGCCGAGCCGGGCCGGGCTGGCCGAGCCAGACCGGTCCGACCAGGTCGGACCGGGTCGGACCAGGTCAGACCGGGTCGGACCGGGTCGGACCGGGTCGGACCAGGTCGGACCGGGTTCGGCTGACCCAGGGGGCGTCGGGTCGGGTCGGCCTGGGCCCGGTCCCCCCGTCTTCGGACGGGTTTCGTTCAAATGGTCGTATCTTGAGCTACGAGACTCCAAACGACTCGCCGTCAGCGGAAACACGATCCTTAGATCGAGACGGTATTTTCGGTATATCGCACTCAAGGTTTCAGAGTACTTTGATTTCAGCCGGGTTGGTTCGTACACGAAACGAACCGGGCCCTCAGAGCGGAAACGCTCATATCTTGAGCTACGGACGTCCGATTGACGTGCCGTCAGCTTTGTTGAATTCCTCTAAGTGAGAAGGATCTTTTGGCTCACTCCACCCGAGGTTTGGATGTAGGTGGAGTACGGTCGGGTTGGTTTTTCCTTAAAAACCAACCGGGCCCCTGGGACGAAAAAGCCAATAACTCTCAGACCGGGCGTCCGATTGACGCGCCGTCTGCGACGTTGAGTTCCTGTTGACGATACGGAACTTTTGGATACATCAACTTCGGTCTTTGTGACAGTTGATGTATTGGCCTCTCGGCTCGTGGCGCGGACCCCCCCGAACGAGCTTGCTGTGTGCGGGAACCCTAGTGCTGGCTGCGACTGCTACTTCGACAGCGACGACCGTGTAGAGATCCTCAGTGGACTGCGGCGACGACCGTGCAGAGATCCTCAGTGGACTGCGACGACGACTGTGCAGAGATCCTCAGTGGACTGCGACGACTATAGCACTCAGCGATCCTATGTGGATCAGTGCTACAGGTCCTGTGTGGGTCCGCACTCAGCGGTTCTGTGTGAGTCAGCGCCTACAGGTCCTGTGTGGGCCCGATCCTGTGTGGGTTATTGCGGGGGTTAGTTACCTATCGATCCTTTGTGGGTCCGACGAATTAGATGGATCAGTGATCATCTTTATCGTCATCCGAAGAAGTATACCTGTGTGAGATGAATCTTGTGTTACTCTCCTTTGTGGATTGTGTTAAGCTATCCTATGTGGATTTACTGTTTACTCTCCTTTGTGGATTGTGTTGAGCTATCCTGTGTGGATTTACTGTTTACTCTTCTTTGTGGATTGTGATGTGATATCCTGTGTGGGTATACGTTTTTCCTTCCTGTGTGGACTGGGTTGTGCTTGGGCTCGGACGTTGGAGCCAAACGGGAATTGATGACTTAGGTATATGTATGGGCATATACCTAAGCAGTGTCGGTTGTTACTTTGTGATTGTATCTTTCCTTTGTGGATTATCCTTTGTGGATTTCGGGAGACCTTCGGGGGTCTCGGGGTCCCTACTGAGTAGCTTATACTCACCCCTGCATGGGCTATGCCCGCACTTCGTTGTGTTGGTTGCAGACGACGGACAGCGTTGATCGTGGTGGAGGCGTGCGGAGCAGGACGATACCTGGAGGTGGACCACTGGGCGGGACGTACTCGAAGCGGTCAGGTGGACCCGAGGAGTAGTGGAGGCTATCTGTACCCACCCTTCAGGTGGGACTTCCAGAGGACGGGTCGACGCTGCGGCTTTTCCTTTCAGTTTCTGTTTTTCCTTTCAGTTGTACTTTATAGTTGGGCTTGTATTTCCGGCCCCTTTTACTTTCAGCACAGCTTGTACCATTTTTACTTAGTGTTTACTTTTTCGCTTGCTTACTCTGTGGTGCTTGTTTACTTTTCAAAGGCAATGCCTTCCCTTTTTGTTGGGATTTATGCCTTGGTCCTAGTCGCCAGCCCCTGGCCTATGGAAGGCGGGCTTGGGGTAGTCACGGCACGGGCCCCGAGGACGGGTCGTGAAAAATTGGTATCAGAGGCGGTCGGTTCTACCGCAGACTCTGATATTTCTTATATGTGAAGCAATAGTGTTTAGCGTATTGAGTGTGGTTATCAGTCCAGGGAGTCCAGTGTTGGTGCGGCGGCCGACGTATCCGTACACCAGGACCCTGACTTCTGATTTCCGACTTAATGCACGAAAACATTGGTTGCGTGTGTGTTTCAAGTTTTCTTTGTGATTACTTGTGTCAGCTCACCAGGTATACTGTTCTGACCGTGGCACACTTGTTTCCTTTTCAGGATGGCCCCACGACGGTAGCCAGCTGGGGTTCCGAGAGTACAGTGCGACGACAGCCCGCCGATCGACGAGGCCTCGGTACAGGGCCCGTTGACAGCAGAGGCACCGACGGTACCTTTACCCGCCGAGCCCTCGATGCTTCCAGCGCCGATCACTGACGATGCACGACACCTCGGAGCTCTGCACGAGTTCCAGTGCCAGCGACCACCCAGGTTTCGTGGGGAGACGGACCCCCAGGCAGCCGAGGACTGGCTGGAGGCGGTCGTTCGAGTTTTCAGGCTAGTGAGGACACCAGCATACCTCATGGTGATCCTCGCGGCGAGCCTACTGCACGCAGCAGCAGGACGATGGTGGATCTTGATGCTCCAGGTACACGATGAGGCCTCCCTCATCTGGAAGGACTTCGAGAGCCTCTTCCGCTCAGAGTTCGTCCCGGCCACCCTCCGTGCGGTGCGCATTCAAAAGCTTCTTCAGCTGCGGCAGGGCAGCTTGACGGTCGCCCAGTACGCGGCGAGGTTCACCGATCTTTCTCGCTACTCGACAGACATGGTACGGGACCCCTTCTTCTGGGCCCAGACCTTCGAGCAGGGTTTGAGACACGAGATCATGGCATCGCTGATCTCCCTCAGCATCCCGACCCAGGCAGGAGTGCTGGAGCGGGCCCTTCTGATCGAGAGCTTTCTGGCTGAGTCCACAGCGAGACCTACCGCAGGGCGGCAGGTAGCAGAGTCTTTGGCAGCTGGTATCCGACGGATGAATCAGGGTTCCAGGCAGACCAGGCCTTCCGGCATATGACCTCAGGACACTGGCTCAGCAGTGCGGGGCACACAGCGTGGAGCCAGCCTTCCGAGAGGCAGGCAGTGCTACTCGTGCGGCGGGCAGGGCCACATGGCTCGTGACTGCCCGACTCGTCGTACCGAGGAGCAGAAGACGGTAGAGGGGCCACCCAGGCAGAGGCAGAGGGTCAGCCGTGGTGGTCCGTAGGGAGGAGGCGGACGAGGCAGAGGAGCTGGCCGAGCAGCAGGTGGTGGGCGACGCTTTGAGGCTCTGCCACCACCACCACCAGGAGGCCCGCCCCGACCACAGGGAGCTGGCGGACAGAGACAGGCACAACTCCAGGCAGCAGAGGCCTACGACCACGGCGCGCCAGAGATGATTCGAGGTACGATCTGTGTCTATTCCACCCGTGCTGTAGTTCTGATAGACACAGGAGCGAGTCACTCTTTCATAGCCACTTCCCTTGTTCGGAGCTCGGAGATTCCGACAGAGCCGTTGGCTCGATCCTTACGGCTAGAGACTCCTACGGGAGCAGACTCGATGATTACGCACTGGTGCCGGAAGTGTGAGCTTACTCTAGGAGGAGAGATCTTCAGCTGGGATCTTCTTGTAGCGGCGTCGAGGCCCTACGACGTCATCTTGGGCATGGATTGGTTATCTACGGTCCATGCACAGATTGACTGCATTAGGCGCAAGGTGCGATGTGTGCGCACCGACGGGAGCAGGTTCACCTTCACCAACGAGAAGGGAGACTTCGCAGCACAGGATGGACTCACGCAGAGGAGAGGGCATCCCATCACTCATCAGTTGGCTAGCCTCATCCTTGGAGCAGTTGACGTGCGGAGTCCTAGTTTTCCTACAGTGGTGGATCAGTATGCAGACGTCTTCCCTGACGACGTTCTAGGGCTACCTCCTCGCAGAGAGGTAGACTTTTATATTGACCTGTACCCCGGGACAACCCCGATATCCACTCCAGCGTATCGGATGGCCCCCGCTGAGCTTCGAGAGCTACGGGTACAGTTGGAGGACTTGCAGGGCAAGGGGTTCATCCAAACCAGTGTTTCACCCTGGGCTTCCCCGATATTGTTCGCCAAGAAGGCGGACGGGAGCTTGCGACTGTGTGTCGATTATCGTCGCCTGAACCAGGTGACATTGAGGAACAAGTATCCGCTACTGAGGATTGATGACCTCTTCGATCAGCTCAAGGGAGAACGGTGGTTCTTGAAGATAGACCTCAGGTCAGGCTATCATCAGCTCAGAGTTCGAGACGAGGACGTGCAGAAGGCGGCCTTCAGATGTCGGTATGACCACTATGAGTTCTTGGTTATGCCTTTCGGCGTAAACAACGGTCCAGCAGTGTTCATGAGCCTCATGAATAGGATCTTCCAGCCATACCTCGATCGATTTGTCGTGGTCTTCATCGACGACATTTTGGTGTACTCGATGACGGAGGAGGAGCACGCCTACCACCTGCGGGTTGTACTAGACACACTCCGAGAGCACCAGCTTTATGGAAAGCTCTCGAAGTGCCAGTTCTGGTTACGTGAGGTCCACTTCTTGGGGCACGTCATTTCTGAGGCGGGAGTTGCATTGGATCCCGCGAAGATCGAGGCAGTGATATCTTGGGAGCCACCCAAGAGCGTGACAGAGGTGCGGAGTTTCTTGGGCCTAGCCAGAAACTATCGGAGATTTGTGCCGGACTTCTCCAGAGTTGCGGCCCCACTCTCAGCATTGACGAAGAAGGGGAAACCCTTCGTGTGGTCAGACAGATGTCAGCAGAGCTTCCAGGAGCTAAGGCAGAGGTTGACCAGCGCACCTATCTTGAGGTTGCCTGAGGAGGGAGTTGGATACGTAGTCTACTGCGATGCATCAGGGACCGGACTCGGGTGTGTCTTAATGCAGGAGCGGGCCGTGATTGCCTATGGATCACGTCAGTTGAGGCCGCATGAGTAGAACTACGCTACCCATGACCTGGAGTTAGCAGCAGTGGTCTTCGCTCTGAAGACATGGCGGCACTATCTGATGGGCGAGCGCTTTACAGTCTTTTCTGACCATCAGAGTCTCAGGTACATCTTCTCTCAGAAGGACCTGAAACTGAGACAGTGTTGATGGCTCGAGTTCCTCCAGGACTATGACTTTGAGATAGTCTATACTCCTGGGAAGGGGAACGTGGTAGCCGATGACCTCTGCAGGAGGACGGGCATCCAACTACTTGAGGAGGCGACAGAGCAGCTAGACGCCATGCAGATATCCTTCGTGGATAGAGACGAAGCAGCCTTCCTTCAGTCTCTCACAGTCTCTCCTCCACTTCTACAGCGGGTCAGAGAGGCACAACGTGGGGACGCTGATTGTGAGACACGACGTGCACAGATATCCTCGGTACAGGCACCTGATGGTTTCTCCTTTGGAGCGGATCACGATGTCCTTTTCAGAGGACGTACCCTGGTACCATTCGCTTTACGAGAGGAGGTGCTAAGAGAGTTTCACACTTCTACTTTGGCGGTACATCCTGGAGTGACGAAGATGTACCAGGATATCAGACGACAGCATTGGTGGCCGGGCATGAAGAAGGCTGTGGCAGAGTTCCTTTCACGGTGCCTCACCTGCCAGCAGGTGAAGGCATAACATCAGGTACCAGCAGACTTGGTACAACCCTTGGAGGTCCCGGAGTGGAAGTGGGACAGGATATCTATGGACTTCGTGACTGGACTTCCACGCACTTCCAGAGGTCACGACTCCATTTGGGTGATTGTTGACCGACTCACCAAGTCGGCACACTTCTTACCCATCCGAGAGCAGGGCTTAGTGGAGAGCTTGGGGCGTCTCTACGTTCAGGAGATTGTACGGCTTCACGGTGTGCCATCGACTATCGTCTCCGATCGGGATGCTCGCTTTACTTCCTGGCTTTGGAAGGGGTTGCAGGAGGCGTTCGGGACGCGGCTATGTCTGAGCACCGCCTTTCACCCTCAGACGGATGGTCAGACGGAGAGGACCATTCAGACTCTCGAGGACATGCTCCACGCATGTGTCCTCGACTTTGGTCGCAGCTGGGAGGACCACCTACCCTTGGTGGAGTTCGCGTACAACAACAGCTACCACTCCACCATCAGGATGGCACCCTACGAGGCGTTGTACGACAGGGCTTGCAGATCTCCTTTGTGCTGGACAGACCCTGTGGAGTCAGCACTTGTGGGACCAGAGATGGTCCGGGCCACGACAAAGAAGGTCCAGGTCATCCAGGAGCGGATGAGGACAGCACATAGCTGGCAGAAGTCATATGCTGACAGGAGGCGGAGGCCACTAGAGTTCGAGGATGGCGACTACGTCTTCTTGTCGGTCTCACCTCGACGTGGGTTGCAGAGATTTGGCCGAGGCGGCAAGTTGTCTCTAAGCTTCATCGGGCCTTTTCAGGTCCTCAGCAGGATTGGCGAGGTGGCTTATCGCCTGGCTCTACCACCTCAGTTGCACCGGGTGCACGACGTCTTCCACGTATCTTAGCTGAGGAGATACGTGCACGACCCGACGCACATCATTGACCATGGGGAGCTAGATGTGGATGATGGGGAGACTTTTGCGGAGGTCCCGGTGGAGATAGAGGATCGACAGGAGCGGGTCCTACGTGAGCGATCGATTCCTCTTGTGCGCATCAGATGGCAGCACGGGAAACTCCAGAAGAGCACATGGGAGCGGGAGGCTCAGATGTGTGCTCAGTACCCACATTTGTTTCCCTAGTTTATGATGTATCTTTACGGGGACGTAAAGCCCTGAGGTGGGAGTAATGTAAAGACCCGTAAATTTCAAGGAAATTTTTTTCTTAATTTTCTTTGGAATTTTACAAGAGCGCAGTTTCTGACGGCACCTGATTCCCAGGCCCAGGGTGCCCGGAATCATTTTCCGAAGTTTGGCTCGGGTACGTTCAGTGAACGGACGAGCGGGTTTTTATAACTTTTGAACCGGTGCCCGAAATCGAATTCTGAGGGCACCGATAAAATCACAGCGCCGATATTCGCCTAGAAACGCCTCTTTCGGAGTTGCGTTTGCTCGGGTGTGGTTTTTAATTTTTGGGATTAAAGTTAAGAAATAAAATAATTTTGCGATAACTTTATTTTATTTCACTTAAGCCACTTGGAAGCCACTTGAAGCCACTTAAAGACGGATTAAACTGAGTTGATCCGGATAGGATGCTATCCAGAAAATATCCTACCCCCTCGGTAGGATATTTGTGAGGTGGGGCCCGCACGAGCCCCGCCGTTTCTTTCCACTAAGTAACACACCCGCGAAAACCCGTCATTATGAAAGTCAACTGACATGTTTTCTTAATTTCATAACAGACCATTTAATTGGGCGGTTTATTTCGTAAATTAAATGAGTTGTTTCTTCTGTTGAATTAATTCAACGAATTGATGGTTCGTTACTTACCCTTTTTCGTGTGTTGGAATAATAATAAAATAAGACCAACTTGTCTTTTGAAAGATTGCGCGTTGAGAGGATTTGACAGAATCCTTGTATCTTCTTTCTCCTTCGTGAAGAACGCGAAGAACACGAAGAACGCGAAGAACGCCGTCATCCGCGGAAATCGACGACGCTCTAATCCGAGACGTTCTTCCCCGCCCTGATCTCGGATCACCAACCGTTTGAGGTGAGTGATTTCGGGTTTCTTCTAAAAGTTCTTTGTGGTTTAAAATGAAACACGGATTTAATTATTTTATAATTAAAATCTGTTGTTTCTTGGTCCATCAAGTTTGTCGACGCTACTCCGGATTCTGCGACGACGCGACGCCCTACCGCGACGACGCGACGATCTCCACCTTCCGCGACGAGCAATTCCGCGAAGAAAGCTCGCGAGCGACAACTACGAGGTAGGGATCTTATTTTTGGAATTACCCCTTTTTATTATTCCTGTAAATGTTTCTTTAAAAAGTTAAAGAACCGGATTTGTGAACAATTTTAAATTTATTAAAATTGTTGTTTCCTGTGTGGAATAAAAAATTCTCCGGTTGTTTATATCTAACGCAGAGGGTGCAAGCCAAACGAACACGGCCCGACGACCCTCCGCCGTTCTTCGTTCTTGTGCGGATTTGACGGGCGACGACGGAACGTGCCGCAACAGAGGTTTGATGATTCCGCAGTGAAGAACGAGTCCCGGGAGGAGCAACGACGCAGACAGGAAGAAAATCGGGCCACCGGAGCGACTCCGGCGGCCCGTGGAAGCCGGCGGCGGTGGCGCCCGGCGCGCCGCCGGACGAGACCGCCGCGGCACCGGCCGCGGCGGCGGCGCTCACGGGACGCGACTTCAGCCGCGTCCGGCCACCAAGGAGACACCCCGCGGGTGTCACGGGGGTGTCACGCGGGGGCGGCGGCTCCCCCCCGCGTCACTCGGGACGCGGCTTCAGCCGCGTCCGGCTGTCCGGCTGACACCCCGCGGGTGCCGCGGGGGTGTCACGCGGGGCAGCGGCTCCCCCCGCGTCGGCCGCTCGGCCGAGCCGGGCCGGGCTGGCCGAGCCAGACCGGTAAGACCGGGTCGGACCGGGTCAGACTGGGTTCGGCCGACCGAGGGGGGTTGGGCCGGGTCGGCCCGGGCCCGGACCCCCCGTCTTCGGACGGGTTTCGTTCAAATGGTCGTATCTTGAGGTACGAGACTCCAAACGACTTGCTGTCAGCGGAAACACGATCCTTGGATCAAGAAGGTCGTTTCGGTATATCGCACTTAAGGTTTTAGACTACTTTGAGTTCGTCCGGGTTGGTTCGTACACGAAACCAACCGGGCCCTCGGAGCGAAAAAGCTCATATCTTGAGGTACGGACGTCCGATTGACGTGCCGTCAGCTTTGTTGAATTCCTCTAAGTGAGAAGGATCTTTTGGATCTCTCCACCCAAGGTTTGGACACAGGTGGAGTACGGTCGGGTTGGTTTTTCCTTAAAAACCAACCGGGCCCCTGGGACGAAAAAGCCAATAACTCTCAGACCGGGCGTCCGATTGACGCGCCGTCTGCGACGTTGAGTTCCTGTTGACGATACGGAACTTTTGGATACATAAACTTCGGTCTTTGTGACAGTTGATGTATCGGCCTCTCGGCTCGTGGAGCGGACCCTCCCGAACGAGCTTGCTGTGTGCGGGAACCCTAGTGCTGGCTGTGACTGCTACTTCGACAGCGACGACCGTGTAGAGATCCTCAGTGGACTGCGGCGACAACCGTGCATAGATCCTCAGTGGACTGAGACGACGACTGTGCAGAGATCCTCAGTGGATTGCGACGACTACAACACTCAGCGATCATACGTGGATCAGTGCTACAGGTCCTGTGTGGGCCCGATCCTGTGTGGGTCCGATCCTGTGTGGGTCCGCGCTCAGCGGTTCTGTGTGAGTCAGCGCCTACAGGTCCTGTGTGGGCCGGATCCTGTGTGGGTTATTGCGGGGGTCAGTTACCTATTGATCCTTCGTGGGTCCGACGACTTATATGGATCAGTGATCATCTTTATCGTCATCCGAAGAAGTATACCTGTGTGAGCTGAATCTTGTGTTACTCTCCTTTGTGGATTGTGTTGAGCTATCCTATGTGGATTTACTGTTTACTCTCCTTTGTGGATTGTGTTGAGCTATCCTGTGTGGATTTACTGTTTACTCTCCTTTGTGGATTGTGTTGTGCTATCCTGTGTGGGTATACATTTTGCTTTCCTGTGTGGACTGGGTTGTGCTTGGGCTTGAACGTTGGAGCCGAACAGGAATTGATGACTTAGGTATATGTATGGGCATATACCTAAGTAGTGTCGGTTGTTACTTCGTGATTGTATCTTTCCTTAGTGGATTATCCTTTGTGGATTTTGGGAGACCTTCGGGGGTCTCGGGGTCCCTACTGAGTAGCTTATACTCACCCCTGCATGGGCTATGCCCGCACTTCGTTGTGTTGGTTGCAGACGACGGACAACGCTGATCGTGGTGGAGGCGTGCGGAGCAGGACGGTACCTGGAGGTGGACCACTGGGCGGGACGTACTCGGAGCGGTCAGGTGGACCTGAGGAGCAGTGGAGGCTATCTGTACCCACCCTTCAGGTGGGACTTCCAGAGGACGGCTCGAAGCTGCGACTTTTCCTTTCAGTTGCTGTTTTTCCTTTCAGTTGTACTTTACAATTGGGCTTGTATTTCCAGCCCCTTTTACTTTCAGCACAGCTTGTACCATTTTTACTTAGTGTTTACTTTTCTGCTTGCTTACTCTGTGGTGCTTGTTTACTTTTCAAAGGCAATGCCTTCCCTTTTTGTTGGGATTTACGCCTTGGTGCTAGTCGGCAGCCCCTGGCCTATAGAAGGCGGGCTTGGGGTAGTCACGGCACGGGCCCCGAGGACGGGTCGTGACAAATTGGTATCAGAGGCGGTCGGTTCTACCGCAGACCCTGATCTTTCTTCTATGTGAAGGAATAGTGTTTAGCATATTGAGTGTGGTTATCAGTCCAGGGAGTCCAGTGTTGGTGCGGTGACCGATGTATCCGTACACCAGGACTCTGACTTCTGATTTCCGACTTAATGCACGAAAACATTGGTTGCGTGTGTGTTTCAAGTTTTCTTTGTGATTACTTGTGTCAGCTCACCAGGTATACTGCTCTGACCGTGGCACACTTGTTTCCTTTTCAGGATGGCCCCATGACGGCACCCAACTAGGGTTCCGAGAGTACAGCGCGACGACAGCCCGCCGATCGACGAGGCCTCGGTACATGGCCCGTTGACAGCAGAGGCACCGACGGTACCTTTACCCGCCGAGCCCCCGATGCTTCCAGCACCGATCGCTGACGATGCACGACACCTCGGAGCTCTGCACGAGTTCCAGTGCCAGCTACCACCCAGGTTTCGTGGGGAGACGGACCCCCAGGCAGCCGAGGACTGGCTGGAGGCGGTCGTTCGAGTTTTCAGGCTAGTGAGGACACCAACAGACCTCATGGTGATCCTCGCGGCGAGCCTACTGCACGCAGCATCAGGATGATGGTGGAGCTTGAAGCTCTAGGTACACGATGAGGCCTCCCTCATCTGGACGGACTTCGAGAGCCTCTTCCGCTCAGAGTTCGTCCTGGCCACCCTCCGTACGGTGCTCATTCAGGAGCTTCTTTAGCTGCGGCAGGGCAACTTGACGGTCGCCCAGTACGCGGCGAGGTTCACCGATCTTTCTCGCTACTCGACAGACATGGTACGAGACCACTTCTTCCGGGCCCGGACCTTCGAGCAGGGTTTGAGACATGAGATCAGGGCATCGCTGATCTCCCTCAGCATCCCGACCCAGGCAGGAGTGCTGGAGTGGGCCCTTCTGATCGAGAGCTTTCTGGCTGAGTCCACAGCGAGACCTACCGCATTCTGGCAGGTAGCAGAGTCTTCAGCAGCTGGTAGCCGACGGATGACTCAGGGTTCCAGGAAGACCAGGCCTTCGAGCATACGACCTCGGGACACTGGCTCAGCAGTGCGGGGCACACAGCGTGGAGCCAGCCTTCCGAGAGGCAGGCAGTGCTACTCGTGCGGCGGGCAGGGCCACATGGCTCGTGACTGCCCGACCCGTCGCACCGAGGAGCAGCAGACGGTAGAGGGGCCACCCAGGCAGAGGCAGAGGGTCGACCGTGGCGGTCCGCAGGGAGGAGGCGGACGAGGCAAAGGAGCTGGCCGAGCAGCAGGTGGTGGGAGACGCTTTGAGGCTCTGCCACCACCACCACTAGGAGGCCCGCCCCGACCACAGGGAGCTGGCGGGCAGAGACATGCACAACTTCAGGCAGCAGAGGCCTACAACCACGATGCGCCAGAGATGATTTGAGGTACGATCTGTGTCTATTCCACCCTTGCTGCAGTTCTGATAGACACAGAAGAAAGTCACTCTTTCATAGCCACTGCCCTTGTTCGGAGCTCAGAGATTCCGACAGAGCCGTTGGCTCGATCCTTACGGCTAGAGACTCCTACGGGAGCAGACTCGACGATTACGCACTGATGCCGACAGTGTTAGCTTACTCTAGGAGGCGAGAGCTTCGGATGGGATCTTCTTGTAGCGGCGTCGAGGCCTTATGACGTCATCGTGGGCATGGATTGGTTATCTAGGGTCCATGCACAGATTGACTGCATTAGGCGCAAGGTGCGATATGTGCGCACCGACGGGAGTAGGTTCACCTTCACCGGCGAGAAGGGAGCCTTGGCAGCACAGGATGGACTCACGCAGAGGAGATGTCATCCCATCACTCATCAGTTGGCTAGCCTCATCCTTGGAGCAGTTGACATGCGGAGTCCTAGTTTTCCTGCAGTGGTGGATCAGTATGCGGACGTCTTCCCCGACGACGTTCCTGGGCTACCTCCTCGCAGAGAGGTAGACTTTTATATTGACCTGCACCCCGGGACAGCCCCAATATCCACTCCAGCATATCGGATGGCCCCCGCTGAGCTTCGAGAGCTACGGGTACGGTTGGAGGACTTGCAGGGCAAGGGGTTCATCCAACCCAGTGTTTCACCCTGGGCTTTCCTGATATTGTTCGCCAAGAAGGCGGACGGGAGCTTGAGACTGTGTGTCGATTATCGTCGCCTGAACTAGGTGAAATTGAGGAACAAGTATCCGCTACCGAGGATTGATGAACTCTTCGATCAGCTCAAGGGAGCACAGTGGTTCTCGAAGATAGACCTTAGGTCAGGCTATCATCAGCTCAGAGTTCGAGACGAGGACGTGCAGAAGACGGCCTTCAGATGTCGGTATGGCCACTACGAGTTCTTGGTTATGCCTTTCGGCGTAACCAACGCTCCAGCAGTGTTTATGAGCCTCATGAACAGGATCTTCTAGCCATACCTTGATCGATTTGTCGTGGTCTTCATCGACGACATTTTGGTGTACTCGACGACGGAGGAGGAGCACGCCTACCACCTGCGGGTTGTACTAGACACACCCCGAGAGCACCAGCTTTATGGAAAGCTCTCGAAGTGCCAGTTCTGGTTACGTGAGGTCCACTTCTTGGGGCACGTCATTTCTGAGGCGGGAGTTGCAGTGGATCCCGCGAAGATCGAGGCAGTGCTAGCTTGGGAGCCACCCAAGAGCGTGACAGAGGTGCGGAGTTTCTTGGGCCTAGCCAGAAACTATCAGAGATTTGTGCTGGACTTCTCCAGAGTTGCGGCCCCACTCTCAGCGTTGATGAAGAAGGGGAAAACCTTCGTGTGGTCAGACAGATGTCAGCAGAGCTTCCAGGAGCTAAGGCAGAGGTTGACCAGCGCACTTATCTTGAGGTTGCCTGAGGAGGGAGTTGGATACGTAGTCTACTGCGATGCATTAGGGACCTGACTCGGGTGTGTCCTGATACAGGAGCGGGCCGTGATTGCCTATAGATCATGTCAGTTGAGGCCGCATGAGCATAACTACGCTACCCATGACCTGGAGTTAGCAGCAGTGGTCTTCGCTCTGAAGACATGGCGGCACTATCTGATGGACGATCACTTTACAATCTTTTCTGACCATCAGAGTCTCAGGTACATCTTCTCTCAGAAGGACCTGAACCTGAGACAGCGGCGATGGCTCGAGTTCCTCCAGGACTATGAATTTGAGATAGTCTATACTCCTGGGAAGGGGAACGTGGTAGCCGATGCCCTTAACAGGAGGACGGGAATCCAGCTACTTTAGGAGGCGATAGAGCAGCTAGCCGCCTTGCAGATATCCTTCGTGGATGAGACGGAGCAACCTTCTTTCAGTCTCTCACAGTCTCTCCTCCACTTCTACAGCAGGTCAGAGAGGCACAACGTGGGGACGCTGATTGTGAGACACGACGTGCACAGATATCCTCAGGACAGGCACCTGATGGTTTCTCCTTTGGAGCGGATCACGACGTCCTTTTCAGAGGACGTACCCCGGTACTAGTCACTTTATGAGAGGAGGTGCTGAGAGAGTTTCACATTTCTACTTTGGCGGTACATCCTGGAGTGGCGTAGATGTACTAGGATATCAGATGACAGCACTGGTGGCCGGGCATGAAGAAGGCTGTGGCAGAGTTCGTTTCACGGTGCCTCACCTGCCAGCAGGTGAAGGCATAGCATCAGGTACCAGCAGGCTTGGTACAGCCCTTGGAGGTCCCGGAGTGGAAGTGGGACGGGATATCTATGGACTTCGTGACTGGACTTCCACACACTTCCATAGGTCACGACTCCATTTGGGTGATTGTTGACCGACTCACCAAGTCGGCACACTTCTTACCCATCTGAGAGCAGGGCTCAGTGGAGAGCTTGGGGCGTCTCTACGTTCAGGAGATTGTACGGCTTCACGGTGTGCCATCGACTATCATCTCCGATCGGGACGCTCACTTTACTTCCAGGCTTTGGAAGGGGTTGCAGGAGGCATTCGGGACGCGGCTACGTCTGAGCACCGCCTTTCACCCTTAGACGGATGGTCAGACGGAGAGGACCATTCAGACTCTCGAGGAAATGCTCCGCGCATGTGTCCTCGACTTTGGTCGCAGCTGGGAGGACCACCTACCCTTGGTGGAGTTCGCATACAACAACAGATACCACTCCACCATCGGGATGGCACCCTACGAGGCGTTGTACAACAGGCCTTGCAGATCTCCTTTGTGCTGGACAGACCCTGGGGAGTCAGCACCTGTGGGACCAGAGATGGTCCGGGCCACGACAGAGAAGGTCCAGGTCATCCAGGAGCGGATGAGGACAACACAGATCCGGAAGAAGTCATATGCTGACAGGAGGCGGAGGCCACTAGAGTTCGAGGATGGCGACCACGTCTTCTTGCAGGTCTCACCTCGACGTGGGTTGCGGAGATTTGGCCGAGGCGACAAGTTGTCTCCACGCTTCAACGGGCCTTTTCAGGTCCTCAGCAGGATTGGCGAGGTGGCTTATCGCCTGGCTCTACCACCTCAGTTGCACCGGGTGCACAACGTCTTCCACGTATCTCAACTGAGGAGATACGTTCACGACCCGACGCACATCATTGACCATGGGGAGCTAGACTTGGATGATGGGGTGAATTTTGTAGAGGTCCCGGTGGAGATAGAGGATCGATAGGAGCGGGTCCTACGTGGGCGATCGATTCCTCTTGTGCGCATCAGATGATAGCACGGGAAACTCCAGGAGAGCACATGGGAGCTGGAGGCTCAGATGCGTGCTCAGTACCCACATTTGTTTCCCTAGTTTATGATGTATCTTTACGGGGACGTAAAGCCCTGAGGTGGGAGTAATGTAAAGACCCGTAAATTTCAAGGAATTTTTTTTCTTAATTTTCTTTGGAATTTTACAAGAGCGCAGTTTCTGACGGCACCTGATTCCCAGGCCCAAGGTGCCCGGAATCATTTTCCGAAGTTTGGCTCAGGTACGTTCAGTGAACGGATGAGCGGGTTTTTCTAACTTTTGAACCAGTGCCCGAAATCGAATTCTGAGGGCACCGATGAAATCGAAGCGCCGGTATTCGCCTAGAAACGCCTCTTTCAGAGTTGCGTTTGCTCAGGTGTGGTTTTTAATTTTTGGGCTTAAAGTTAAGAAATAAAATAATTTTGCGACAACTTTATTTTATTTCACTTAAGCCACTTGGAATCCACTTGAAGCCACTTAAAGACGGCTTAAACTGAGTTGATCCGGATAGGATGCTATCCAGAAAATATCCTACCCCCTCGGTAGGATATTTGTGAGGTGGGTCCCGCACGAGCCCCGCCGTTTCTTTCCGCTAAGTAACGCACCCGCGAAAACCCGTCATTATGAAATTCAACTGACGCGTTTTCTAAATTTCTTAACAGACTATTTAATTGGGCGGTTTATTTCATAAATTAAATGAGCTGTTTCTTTTGTTGAATTAATTCAACGAATTGATGGGTCGTTACTTACCCTTTTTCGTGTGTTGGCATAATAATAAAATAAGACCAACCAGTCTTTTGAAAGTTTGCGCGTTGAGAGGATTTGACAGAATCCTTGTATCTTCTTTCTCTTTCACGAAGAACGCGAAGAACACGAAGAACGCGAAGAAGGCCGTCATCCGCGGAAATCGACGATGCTCTAATCTGAGACGTTCTTCCCCGCCCCGATCTCCGATCACCAACCGTTTGAGGTGAGTGATTTCGGGTTTCTTCTAAAAGTTCTTTGTGGTTTAAAACGAAACACGGATTTAATTATTTTATAATTAAAATCTGTTGTTTCTTGGTCTATCGAGTTTGTCGACGCTACGCCGGATTCTGCGACGACGTGACGCCCTTCCGCGACGACGCGACGATCTCCACCTTCCGCGACGAGCAATTCCGCGAAGAACGCTCGCGAGCGACGACTACGAGGTAGGGATTTTATTTTTGGAATTACCCCTTTTTATTATTCTCGTAAATGTTTCTTTAAAAAGTTAAAGAACCGGATTTGTGAACCGTTTTAAATTTATTAAAATTGTTGTTTCCTGTGTGGAATAAAAAATTCTCCCGTTGTTTATATCTAACGCGGAGGGTGCGGGCCAAACGAACACGGCCCGACGACCCTCCGTCGTTCTTCGTTCTTGTGCGGATTTGACGGGCGACGACGGAACGTGCCGCAACAGAGGTTTGATGATTCCGCAGTGAAGAATGAGTCCCGGGAGGAGCAACGGCGCAGACGGGAAGAAAATCGGGCCACCGGAGCGACTCCGGCGGCCCGCGGAAGCCGGCGGCGGCGGCGCCCGGCGCGCCGCAGGATGAGACCGCCGCGGCACCGGCCGCGGCGGCGGCGCTCGCGGTACGCGACTTCAGCCGTGTCCGGCCACCAGGGAGACACCCCGAGGGTGTCACGGGGGTGTCACGAGGGGGCGGCGGCTCCCCCCCGCGTCACTCGGGATGCGGCTTCAGCCGCGTCCGACTGTCTGGCCGACACCCCGCGGGTGCCGCGGTGGTGTCACGCGGGGCGGCGGCTCCCCCCGCGTCGGCCGCTCGTCCGCTCGTCCGAGCCGGGCCGGGCTGGCCGAGCCAGACCGGTCCGATCGGGTCGGACCGGTTCGGACCGGGTCGGACCGGGTTCAGCCGACCCAGGGGGGGTCGGCCCGGGTCGGCCCGGGCCTGGACCCCCCGTCTTCAGACGATTTTCGTTCAAATGGTCGTATCTTGTGCTACGAGACTCCAAACGACTCGCTGTCAGCGGAAACACGATCCTTGGATCGAGACGGTCGTTTCGGTATATTGCACTCAAGGTTTCGGAGTACTTTGAGTTCGGCCGGGTTGGTTCGTACACGAAACCAACCGGGCCCTCGGAGCGGAAACGCTCATATCTTGAGCTACGGACGTCCGATTGATGTGCCGTCAGCTTTGTTGAATTCCTCTAAGTGAGAAGGATCTTTTGGCTCACTCCACCCAAGGTTTGGACGTGGGTGGAGTACGGTCGGGTTGGTTTTTCCTTAAAAACCAACCGGGCCCCTGGGACGAAAAAGCCAATAACTCTCAGACCGGGCGTCCGATTGACGCGCCGTCTGCGACGTTGAGTTCCTGTTGACGATACAGAACTTTTGGATACATCAAATTTGGTCTTTGTGACAGTTGATGTATCGGCCTCTCGGCTCGTGGAGCGGACCCTCCCGAACGAGCTTGCTATGTGTGAGAACCCTAGTGCTGGCTGCGACTGCTACTTCGACAGCGACGACCGTGTAGAGATCCTCAGTGGACTGCGGTGACGACCGTGCAGAGATCCTCAGTGGACTGCGGCGACCACTGTGCAGAGATCCTCAGTGGACTGCGACGACTACAACACTCAGCGATCCTACGTGGATCAGTGCTACAGGTCCTGTGTGGGCCCGATTCTGTGTGGGTCCGATCCTGTGTGGGTCCGCGCTCAGCGGTTCTGTGTGAGGCAGCGCTTACAGGTCCTGTGTGGGCTCGATCCTGTGTGGGTTATTGCGGGGGTTAGTTACCTATCGATCCTTCGTGGGTCCGACGACTTAGATGGATCAGTGATCATCTTTATCGTCATCCGAAGAAGTATAACTGTGTGAGCTGAATCTTGTGTTACTCTCCTTTGTGGATTGTGTTGAGCTATCCTGTGTGGATTTACTGTTTACTCTCCTTTGTGGATTGTGTTGAGCTATCCTGTGTGGATTTACTGTTTACTCTCCTTTATGGATTGTGTTGTGCTATCCTGTGTGGGTATAGTTTTGCTTTCCTATGTGGACTGGGTTGTGCTTGGGCTCGGACGTTGGAGACGAACGAGAATTGATGACTTATGTATATGTATGGGCATATACCTAAGCAGTGTCGGTTGTTACTTCGTGATTGTATCTTTCCTTCGTGGATTATACTTTGTGGATTTCGGGAGACCTTCGGGGGTCTCGGGGTCCCTACTGAGTAGCTTATACTCACCCCTGCATGGGCTATGCCCGCACTTCGTTGTGTTGGTTGTAGACGACGGACATCGCTGATCGTGGTGGAGGCGTGCGGAGCAGGACGGTACCTGGAGGTGGACCACTGGGCAGGACGTACTCGGAGCGGTCAGGTGGACCCGAGGAGCAGTGGAGGCTATCTGTACCCACCCTTCATGTGGGACTTCCAAAGGACGGCTCGACGCTGCGGCTTTTCCTTTCAGCTGCTGTTTTTCCTTTCAGTTGTACTTTACAGTTGGGCTTGTATTTCCGGCCCCTTTTACTTTCAGCACAGCTTGTACCGTTTTTACTTAGTGTTTACTTTTCCGCTTGCTTACTCTGTGGTGCTTGTTTACTTTTCAAAGGCAATGCCTTCCCTTTTTGTTGGGATTTACGCCTTGGTGCTAGTCGCCAGCCCCTGGCCTATGGAAGGCGGGCTTGGGGTAGTCACGGCACGGGCCCCGAGGACGGGTCGTGACAAATTGGTATCAGAGGCGGTCGGTTCTACCGCATACTCTGATCTTTCTTCTATGTGAAGAAATAGTGTTTAGCATATTGAGTGTGGTTATTAGTCCAGGGAGTCCAGTGTTGGTGTGACGGCCGACGTATCTGTACACCAGGACCCTGACTTCTGATTTCCGACTTAATGCACGAAAACATTGGTTGCGTGTGTGTTTCAAGTTTTCTTTGTGATTACTTGTGTCAGCTCACCAGGTATACTGTTCTGATCGTGGCGCACTTGTTTCCTTTTCAGGATGGCCCCACGACAGCATCCAGCTAGGGTTCCGAGAGTACAGTGTGACGACAGCCAGCCGATCGACGAGGCCTCGGTAGAGGGTCCGTTGACAGCAGAGGCACCAGCGGTGCCTTTACCCGCTGAGCCCCCGATGCTTCCAGCACCGATCGCTGATGATGCAGGACACCTCGGAGCTCTGCACGAGTTCCAGCGCCAGCGACCACCCAGGTTTCGTGGGGAGACGGACCCCCAGGGAGCCGAGGACTGGCTGGAGGCGGTCGTTCGAGTTTTTAGGCTAGTGAGGACACCAGCAGACCTCATGGTGATCCTCGCGGTGAGCCTACTGCACGCAGCAGCAGGACGATGGTGGAGCTTGATGCTCCAGGTACACGATGAGGCCTCCCTCATCTGGACGGACTTCGAGAGCCTCTTTCCCTCAGAGTTCGTCCCGGCCACCCTCCGTGCGGTGCGCATTCAGGAGCTTCTTCAGCTGCGGCAGAGCAGCTTGACGGTCGCCTAGTACGCGGCGAGGTTCACCGATCTTTCTCGCTACTCGACAGACATGGTATGAGACCCCTTCTTCCGGGCCCAGAACTTCGAGCAGGGTTTGAGACACGAGATCAGGGCATCGCTGATCTCCCTCAGCATCCCGACCCAGGCAGGAGTGCTGGAGCGGGCCCTTCTGATCGAGAGATTTCTGGCTGAGTCCACAGCGAGACCTACCGCAGGGCGGCAGGTAGCAGAGTCTTCGGCAGTTGGTAGCCGACGGATGACTCAGGGTTCCAGGCAGACCCGGCCTTCCGGAAGACGACCTCGGGACACTGGCTCAGCAGTGTGGGGCACACAGCGTGGAGCCAGCCTTTCGAGAGGCAGGCAGTGCTACTCGTGCGGTGGGCAGGGCCACATGACTCGTGACTGCCCGACCC
Organism: Viscum album; assembly: GCA_963277665.1. Classification (NCBI taxonomy): domain Eukaryota; kingdom Viridiplantae; phylum Streptophyta; class Magnoliopsida; order Santalales; family Viscaceae; genus Viscum; species Viscum album. Next base: position 1,109,015,817 of record OY728162.1, on the reverse strand, counting down.
GTCGTACCGAGGAGCATCAGACGGTAGAGGGGCCACCCAGACAGAGGGTCGACCGTGGAATTCCACAGGGAGGAGGCGGATGAGACATAGGAGCTGGCCGAGCAGCAGGTGGTGGGACACGCTTTGAGGCTCTGCCACCACCACCACCACCAGGAGGCCCGCCCCGAACACAGGGAGCTGGCGAGCATAGACAGGCACAGCTCCAGGCAGCAGAGGCCTACGACCACGGCACGCCAGAGATGATTCGAGGTACGATTTGTGTCTATTCCACCCTTGATGCAGTTTTGATAGACACATGAGCGAGTCACTCTTTCATAGACACTGCCCTTGTTCAGAGCTCGGAGATTCCGACAGAGCCGTTGGCTCGATCCTTACGGCTAGAGACTCCTACGGGAGCAGACTCGATGATTACGCACTGGTGCCGGTAGTGTGAGCTTACTCTAGGAGGCGAGAGCTTCGGCTGGGATCTTCTTGTAGCGGCGTCGAGGCCTTACGACGTCATCTTGGGCATGGATTGGTTATCTACGGTCCATGCACAGATTGACTGCATTAGGCGCAAGGTGCGATGTGTGCGCACCGACGGGATCAGGTTCACCTTTACCGGCGAGAAGGGAGCCTTCGCAGCATAGGATGGACTCACGTAGAGGAGAGGTCATCCCATCACTCATCAGTTGGCTAACCTCATCCTTGGAGTAGTTGACGTGCGGAGTCCTAGTTTTCCTGCATTGGTGGATCAGTATGCGGACTTCTTCCCCGACGACGTTCCAGGGCTACCTCCTCACAGAGAGGTAGACTTTTATATTGACCTGTACCCCGGGACAACCCCAATATCCACTCCAGCATATCGGATGGCCCCCGCTGAGCTTCGAGAGCTACGGGTACAGTTGGAGGACTTGCAGGGCAAGGGGTTCATCCGACCCAGTGTTTCACCCTGGGCTTCCCCGATATTGTTCGCCAAGAAGGCGGACGGGAGCTTGCGATAGTGTGTTGATAATCGTCGCCTGAACCAGGTGACATTGAGGAACAATTATCCGCTACCGAGGATTGATGAACTCTTCGATCAGCTCAAGGGAGCACGGTGGTTCTCGAAGATAGACCTCAGGTCAGGCTATCATCATCTCAGAGTTTGAGACGAGGACGCGCAGAAGACGGCCTTCAGATGTCGGTATGGACACTATGAGTTCTTGGTTATTCCTTTCGGCATAACCAACGCTCCAGCAGTGTTCATGAGCCTCATGAACAGGATCTTCCAGCCATACCTCGATCGATTTGTCGTGGTCTTCATCGACGACATTTTGGTGTACTCGACGACGGAGGAGGAGCACGCCTACCACCTGCGGGTTGTACTAGACACACTCCGAGAGCACCAGCTTTATGGAAAGCTCTTGAAGTGCCAGTTCTGGTTACGTGAGGTCCACTTCTTGGGGCACGTCATTTATGAGGCGGGAGTTGCAGTGGATCCCGCAAAGATCGAGGCAGTGCTAGCTTGGGAGCCACCCAAGAGCGTGACAGAGGTGCGGAGTTTCTTGGGCCTAGCCATAAACTATCGGAGATTTGTTCCGGACTTCTCCAGAGTTGCGGCCCCACTCTCAGCGTTGACGAAGAAGGGGAAACCCTTCGTGTGGTCAGACAGATGTCAGCAGAGCTTCCAGGAGCTAAGGCAGAGGTTGACCAGCGCACCTATCTTGAGGTTGCCTGAGGAGGGAGTTGGATACGTAGTCTACTGCGATGCATCAGGGACCGGACTCGGGTGTGTCCTGATGCAGGAGCGGGCCGTGATTTCCTATGGATCACATCAGTTGAGGCCGCATGAGTAGAACTACGCTACCCATGACCTGGAGTTAGCAGTAGTGGTCTTCGCTCTGAAGACATGGCGGCACTATCTGGTGGGCGAGCACTTTACAGTCTTTTCTGACCATCAGGGTCTCAGGTACATCTTCTCTCAGAAGGAACTGAACCTGAGACAGCGACGATGGCTCGAGTTCCTCCATGACTATGACTTTGAGATAGTCTATACTCCTGGGAAGGGGAACGTGGTAGCCGATTCCCTCAACAGGAGGACGGGCATCCAGCTACTTGAGGAGGCGATAGAGCAGCTAGACGCCTTGTAGATATAATTCGTGGATAGAGACGGAGCAACCTTCCTTCAGTCTCTCACAGTCTCTCCTCCACTTCTACAGCGGGTCAGAGAGGCACAGCGTGGGGACACTGATTGTGAGACACGACGTGTACAGATATCTGTGGGACAAGCACCTGATGGTTTCTCCTTTGGAGCGGATCACGACATCCTTTTCAAAGGATGTACCCTGGTACCAGTCGCTTTACGAGAGGAGTTGATGAGAGAGTTTCACACTTCTACTTTGGCGGTACATCCTGGAGTGGTGAAGATGTACCAGGATATCAGACGACAACACTGGTGGCCGGGCATGAAGAAGGCTGTGGCAGAGTTCGTTTCACAGTGCCTCACCTGCCAGCAGGTGAAGGCATAGCATCAGGTACCAGCAGGCTTGGTACAGCCCTTGGAGGTCCCGGAGTGGAAGTGAGATGGGATATCTATGGACTCTGTGACTGGACTTCCATGCACTTACAGAGGTCACGACTCCATTTGGGTGATTGTTGACTGACTCACCAAGTCGGCAAACTTCTTACCCATCCGAGAGCAGGGCTTAGTGGAGAGCTTGGGGCGTCTCTATGTTCAGGAGATTGTACGGCTTCACGGTGTACCATCGACTATCGTCTCCGATCGGGATGCTCGCTTTACTTCCCGGCTTTGGAAGGGGTTGCAGGAGGCGTTCGGGACGCGGCTACGTCTGAGCGCCGCCTTTCACCCTTAGACGGATGGTCAGACGGAGAGGACCATTCAGACTCTCGAGGAAATGCTCCGCGCATGTGTCCTTGACTTTGGTCGCAGCTGGGAGGACCACCTACCCTTGGTGGAGTTCGCGTACAACAACAGCTACCACTCCACCATTGGGATGACACCCTACGAGGCGTTGTACGACAGGCCTTGCAGATCTCCTTTGTGCTGGACAGACCCTGGGGAGTCAGCACTTGTGGGACCAGAGATGGTCCGGGCCACGACAGAGAAGGTCCAGGTCATCCAGGAGCAGATGAGGACAGCACAGAGCCGGCAGAAGTCATATGCTGATAGGAGGCGGAGGCCACTAGAGTTTGAGGATGGCGACCACGTGTTCTTGCCGGTCTCACCTCGATGTGGGTTGCGGAGATTTGGACGAGGCGGCAAGTTGTCTCCATGCTTCATCGGGCCTTTTCAGGTCCTCAGCATGATTGGCGAGGTAGATTATCGCCTGGCTCTACCACCTCAGTTGCATCGAGTGCACGACGTCTTCCACGTATCTCAGCTGAGGAGATACGTGCACGACCCGACGCACATCATTGACCATGTGGATCTAGACGTGGATGATGGGGAAACTTTTGCGGAGGTCCCGGTGGAGATAGAGGATCGACAGAAGCGGGTCCTACGTGGGCGATCGATTCCTCTTGTGCGCAACAGATGGCAGCACGGGAAACTCCAGGAGAGCACATGGGAGCGGGAGGCTCAGATGCATGCTCAGTACCCACATTTGTTTCCCTAGTTTATGATGTATCTTTACGGGGACGTAAAGCCCTGATGTGGGAGTAATGTAAAGACCCGTAAATTTCAAGGAAATTTTTTTCTTAATTTTCTTTGGAATTTTACAAGAGCGCAGTTTCTGACGGCACCTGATTCCCAGGCCCGGGGTGCCCGGAATCATTTTCCGAAGTTTGGCTCGGGTACGTTCAGTGAACGGACGAGCGGGTTTTTCTAACTTTTGAACCATTTCCTGGAATCAAATTCCGAGGGCACCGATGAAATCGCAGCACCGGTATTCTCCTAGAAACGCCTCTTTCGGAGTTGCGTTTACTCGGGTGTGGTTTTTAATTTTTGGGCTTAAAGTTAAGAAATAAAATAATTTTGCGACAACTTTATTTTATTTCACTGAAGCCACTTGGAAGCCACTTGAAGCCACTTAAAGACGACTTAAACTGAGTTGATCCAGATAGGATGCTATCCAGAAAATATCCTACCCCCTCGGTAGGTTATTTGTGAGGTGGGGCCCGCACGAGCCCCGCCGTTTCTTTCCGCTAAGTAACGCACCCGCGAAAACCCGTCATTATGAAAGTCAACTGACGCATTTTCTTAATTTCTTAACAGACCATTTAATTGGGCGGTTTATTTCGTAAATTAAATGAGTTCTTTCTTTCGTTGAATTAAATCAACGAATTGATGGGTCGTTACTTACCCTTTTTCATGTATTGGCATAATAATAAAATAAGACCAACCAGTCTTTTGAAAGTTTGCGCGTTGAGAGGATTTGACAGAATCCTTGTATCTTCTTTCTCCTTCGCGAAGAACGCGAAGAACACGAAGAACGCGAAGAACGCCGTCATCCGAGGAAATCGACGACGCTCTAATCCGAGACGTTCTTCCCCGCCTCGATCTCCGATCACCAACCGTTTGAGGTGAGTGATTTCGGGTTTCTTCTAAAAGTTATTTTTGGTTTAAAACGAAACATGGATTTAATTATTTTATAATTAAAATCTGTTGTTTCTTGGTCTGTCGAGTTTGTCGACGCTACGCCGGATTCTGCGACGACGCGACGCCCTTCCGCGACGACGCGACGATCTCCACCTTCCGCGACGAGCAATTCCGCGAAGAACGCTCGGGAGCGACGACTACGAGGTAGGGATTTTATTTTTGGAATTAACCCTTTTTATTATTCCCGTAAATGTTTCTTTAAAAAGTTAAAGAACCGGATTTGTGAACAATTTTAAATTTATTAAAATTGTTGTTTCCTGTGTGGAATAAAAAATTCTCCCGTTGTTTATATCTAACGCGTAGGGTGCGGGCCAAACGAACACGGCCCGACGACCCTCCGCCGTTCTTCGTTCTTGTGCGGATTTGACGGGCGACGACGTAACGTGCTGCAATGGAGGTTTGATGATTCCACAGTGAGGAACGAGTCCCGGGAGGAGCAACGGCGCAGACGGGAAGAAAATCGGGCCACCGGAGCGACTCCGGCGGCCCGCGGAAGCCGTCGGCGGCGCTCGCGGGACGTGACTTCAGCCCTGTCCGGCCACCAGGGAGACACCCCGTGGGTGTCGCGAGGGTGTCACGCAGGGGCGGCGGCTCCCCCCCGCGTCACTCGGGACGCGGCTGAAGCCGCGTCTGGCTGTCTGGCCGACACCCCGCGGGTGCCGCGGGGGTGTCACACGGGGCGGCGGCTCCCCCCGCGTCGGCCGCTCGGCCGCTCGCCCGAGCCGGGCCGGTCCGGACTGGGTCAGACTGGGTCGGACCGGGTCGGACCGGGTCGGACCGGGTTCGGCCGACCCAGGGGGGGTCGGGCCGGGTCGGCCCGGGCCCGGACCCCCCGTCTTCGGACGGTTTTCGTTAAAATGGTCGTATCTTGAGCTACGAGCCTCCAAACGACTCGCCGTTAGCGGAAACGCGATCCTTGGATCGAGACGGTCGTTTCGGTATATCGCAATCAAGGTTTCGAAGTACTTTGAGTTCGGCCGGGTTGGTTCGTACACGAAACCAACCGGGCCCTCGGAGCGGAAACACTCATATCTTGAGCTACGGACGTCCGATTGACGTGCCGTCAGCTTTGTTGAATTCCTATAAGTGATAAGGATCTTTTGGCTCACTCCACCCAAGGTTTGGACGAAGGTGGAGTACGGTCGGGTTGGTTTTTCCTTAAAAACCAACTGGGCCCCTGGGACGAAAAAGCCAATAACTCTCAGACCAGGCGTCCGATTGACGCGCCGTCTGCGACGTTGAGTTCCTGTTGACGATACAGAACTTTTGGATACATCAACTTCGGTATTTGTGACAGTTGATGTATCGGCCTCTCGGCTCGTGGAGCGGACCCTCCCGAACGAGCTTGCTGTGTGCGGGAACCCTAGTGCTGGCTGCGACTGCTACTTCGACAGCGACGACCGTGTAGAGATCCTCAGTGGACTGCGGCGATGACCGTGCAGAGATCCTCAGTGGACTGCGACGACGACTGTGTAGAGATCCTCAGTGGACTGCGACGACTACAACACTCAGCGATCCTACATGGATCATTGCTACAGGTCCTGTGTGGGCCCGATCCTGTGTGGGTCCGATCCTGTGTGGGTCCGCGCTCAGCGGTTCTGTGTGAGCCAGCGCCTACAGGTCCTGTGTGGGCCCGATCCTGTGTGGGTCATTGCGGGGGTTAGTTACCTATCGATCCTTCGTGGGTCCGACTACTTAGATGGATCAGTGATCATCTTTATCGTCATCCGAAGAAGTATACCTGTGTGAGCTGAGTCTTGTGTTACTCTCCTTTGTGGATTGTGTTGAGCTATCCTGTGTGGATTTACTGTTTACTCTCCTTTGTGGATTGTGTTGAGCTATCCTGTGTGGATTTACTGTTTACTTTCCTTTGTGGATTGTGTTGTTCTATCCTGTGTGGGTATACGTTTTGCTTTCCTGTGTGGACTGGGTTGTGCTTGGGCTCGGACGTTGGAGCCGAACGGGAATTGATGACTTAGGTATATGTATGGTCATATACCTAATCAGTGTTGGTTTTTACTTCTTGATTGTATCTTTTCTTCGTGGATTATCCTTTGTGAATCTCGGGAGACCTTCGGGGGTCTCGGGGTCCCTACTGAGTAGCTTATACTCACCCCTGCATGGGCTATGCCCGCACTTCGTTGTGTTGGTTGCAGACGATGGACAGCGCTGATCGTGGTGGAGGCGTGCGTAGTAGGACGGTACCTGGAGGTGGACCACTGGGCGGGACGTACTCGGAGCGGTTAGGTGGACCCGAGGAACAGTGGAGGCTATCTGTACCCACCCTTCAGGTGGGACTTCCAGAGGACGGCTCAACGCTGCGGCTTTTCCTTTTAGTTGTTGTTTTTCCTTTCAGTTGTACTTTACAGTTGGGCTTGTATTTCCGGCCCCTTTTACTTTCAGAACAGCTTGTACCGTTTTTACTTAGTGTTTACTTTTCCGCTTTCTTACTCTGTGGTGCTTGTTTACTTTTCAAAGGCAGTGACTTCCCTTTTTGTTGGGATTTACGCCTTGGTGCTAGTCGCCAGCCCCTGGCCTATGGAAGGCGGGCTTGGGGTAGTCACGACACGGGCCCCGAGGACGGGTCGTGACATTGTGGAATAATAGTAATGTTGTTGATTGAACCAACACATGTTTGAAGTATGTCTGAATCCACCAAAATACTAGAAGTAATCATAGAATGAGTATTTCCCTCTAAAACTTATATACTGACTAGAGTTGTAAACATGCTTCTCAACAACCTTATTAATAGAACTCTGCTGACCACCAACCTTCCTGTTTTCAATCATAACATTCTTCTTCAGCTCAGTTTTTTGTTCAGTCTTATCAGTACCACAAGTATTATAAATCATTATAGACTTAGGATTTTTATGTACTTCTGATTTTTCTGCATTGCTGACTTTGGCCACATACATACTCTTTCCAGCTTTGTTCTTACCAGAACCAGATCTGTCTTTTATCTCAACCTTTGAAAGTAACTTTTGTGGATCCTTCTTAGATTCACTTTTACTAGAACATTCACCAACTTCTGAGATAGATTGTTTGATACTGATATTTATTTCTTAAGCTTTAGAAAGTTTCTGTTGGACAAGTTCCAAATCTTCTTCTTTTGCTTTCAACTTTACTTCAAGATGATCATTAAGATTCTTTGCATTCTCAAGTGAATTCTTCAGATCATCAATATCCTTTTACATCTTGATTTTCTCATCAGGAAAACCTTCTTGATTTTTTAATGTGGAATTTTCATTAATCAACTTCTTGTGTTCCTACTCAAGCCTTCTGATCTTCCTCAAACATTATTTCAATTCTTCTTTCAGATGATATTCAAGTTGAGTTTCTTCATCTTCAGAACTGTTTCTCTCGTACTCTTCATTATTCACTATAGTAGTGAAGGTATTCTCTCTAGTTTTTTCAGCAACTAATTTCTGGGATTCATCTTCTCTATCTTTTTCATCTTCATCTTTAGATAAAAAGATTATTCTTTTTGATTTGAAGGGATTTTTATCCTTCCCCTTTGAAGAATACTTATCTCTGTCAGCTTGTTTCTTCCATGAACTTCTTGGCCTTCTATCATCAGCATCACTATATTCTTCTTTATTCTTTTGAGGACAGTTACCCACAAAGTGACCAACGGATCCACACTGAAAACATTTCAAGGGAAGTTTACCCTTGTATTTCCCTATACCTATTTTCACATTCTTAGAAAACAAGGATAAAATTTCATCAAAATTTTTACATACCTCATCTTCATAATTGGATTCACCAGCATCATCTTTAATAAGAGTCTTCTTTGACTTATCACTATTTGAAGCCTTGAATGACATTTCTCTATCAGATTTTGTTTTTATCTTCATAGTATTCTCTCTTATCATTTCATATGTAATGATAGTGCTATGAAAATCATCCATAGATAATGTTTCAGGGTCTCTATCTTCTAATGAAGACATTTTAGCATCAAATTTGTCTGGCAGAATTCTCAAGATTTTTTCAACAACTATAGAATCCTCCAACGTTTCACCAAGACATCTGATTATACTAACAATATCATTTATCTTGGTAAAGAAGTTCCCAACAGATTCAGATTCTCCCATTTTCAAGTCTTCATACTTCAGCCTCCATATTTGTAGTTTTTCCTTCTTCACTTTAGTATTTCCTTTATAGATATTTTTCAGTTTTTCCCAGATTACTTTGGCTGTGGAAACACCTTTCACTCTTAAACATTCACTCTTAGAAATAGATGATAGTAATGCATTTTTATCTCTTCCATCATTCTCAATATTCTTCTTATTGACATGAGTAAGAGGAACCATATCATCAATAGCAGTAAATCCATATGTTGTAGTTTCAATAACTTTGTATCCAAGAGACATAAGATAAGGCATCATTCTATCTTTCCAGATATGATAATTCTTCCCATCAAATATCAAAATCCCCTTACTATTCATGCAATTCAGATTCTCCATCAAAACCTCTCTTCAAAAACTCCAGTAAAGAACAAATGAAGGTAATCTCCCTCTGATACCAATTGAAGTTCCCAGCCAGGATCTAAGTATCATTGAGAGGGGAGGGGGTGAATCAGTGATATGTTTTTCGTTTTATGTTTCCCTCTTTTTAAAAAAACCTTCACCTCTTCTTAAAGAGTTTCTTCCCTGATGAACTTGCACAACCACAGGAACACAAGATTTACAAGGTTCACTACTCAACAAGAGTAGCTACATCCTTGGTATGGTACTAAAACAATCCAGTACCACACAATCCACTATAAAAAAATTCATTGATGTGGAATACAACGAGTAGGATATAACCTTACACTCGTGTAACACTTGGAAAACAATCCTCAAGTGCGTGTGCACCCTCTTAGCACAAATAGGGAATTATAGTATCTCAGTGCTTCTTTACAATTAAACATTTATATTCTCTGAAGTAAAAATTTTCACTTTCCTACCTAGAAGCTGTTAAGAACTCCCATACACACAATTGAATATGTGAAAATACCCCAAATTTTTCGCGCAACATTTAGGATACCTTGTGCACAATTCAAATGGCTTGCACGTAAAAATTACTTTTTGGCGTGATTTTGTTTTTCACGCAACTTCCCTTTTCATACAGCTTCTCTCTTTTCGTGCAACACCCCTTTTCGCGCAATGTTTTCTCTTTTTCGCATAGTTGGACTCTTTTCATGTGAACTCCTTTATTTTCGTGCAACTCCCTTAGCATAACATTTTACGCGCACCAGAGCTCGGGATTTTTTCTAAGTGTCGAGCATTAACAGGTGAGAGGGGTTCACCTCGTATTTATAGACCTTTTTAACCCTGAACTAAAAACACTAATCCGCATGTAAAACCCTCTTCATGTGCGTAAAAACTCTTTCACGCAACATCATATTTTGCGCAATGCTCCAATTTTTTACGCACCTCATGCATTTACCAATTTTCAAGCTTCAGATCTCGAAACACCTCTTGCACGAAAAACTTCATTCCTATATTTCATGCACCACTTTATTTTTCACGCATGCTGCTAATATTTCGCGCATCCTACACATATTTCATGAATCTCGCAAATATTTTGCGCAAACTTTTTGTTTTTGATGCATCCCGTTGATTTTTCACGCATCCCACTACTATATCGCGCATCCTTCATTTTTTTCGTGCACTCTGCCCAATTTTTCGCGCACTGGATGCCTTTTCCATTTTTCGATTTTCTGACCTTGAATCATGCCTTGCACACAAAAATCTAAACCATCTTCAATATTGTGCGCAACATCCATTTCCAAAAACACATTTCTTCATCTCCCAATTTTCAGGGACTAAAATTTGGCAAACACTGGATAGCGACGCCACCTTAAACTGTTCTTTTGGGACACCTCCAGATTGTGCATTCCTTTGTCATTTCTCTCTTCACTGCTTCTCATAACCATTCTTCAAATTTCCTCACAAACTCCACTATCTTGATATATATATCATTTGATAGACCAAATTTAACATCATCAGAATTACAATGGGAAGTACTGAAACTTCCCTATCTTCCAGTAGCATCATTCCTTGCAATCAAAACTATATATGACTGGCATCATCATTTCTCCCCTTTCCTTTATAAGTCTTGCATCACAAGTTCTCATAACTTATGATATTTCTGAAATACATATCAGCAAAGCATCGTCTGGTTTCAAGTCCTTTACAAAGTGAGTTGATTTATCTTCTTTGACAACAAAGGACAACACTTTGTAAAAGATAAATCTTCAAAATTCCTTCTCCATACAACTTTGTACCAATAATAGATTCATCATAGGTTATTCATAGCCAAATTATATTTAAATCCTTCATGATCATTCATTAAGAGTTTGTGAATTTTCATAGAATATCCCCCAGGAGTCTCAAACCAGGTGTGCAGCAAGGCCCATTGTCGTGTACTAGATTACCTAGAGTTAGGCTGGGAACATATTTTTAGAGTTGTTACTCCTAGTTACATATGTGCTAGATACAAATACACTTGTAATATCCAAACACAGATGTATTTCTAGGAAACTACTCACTCTACCCTTTACCAAAATTCCAGGACATTTTCTTATACTTTTCCATATCCTTAGACTTATCCTTAGCCATGTTCTTAGGGTTATCACTAAGGTTTTATCATCCTAGCTTACAAAGGTTAACTAAAACTTTGCTCTGATTCCAAATATAGAAACCCTCACTTTTTATATAATAACAATATATAACTTTTTCAGAATACCTAAAACATTATACAAACAAATGCCTAAAGACCGTATTAGTCTAGTGCCTTTGGAAACATGGAAACATAAACACCAGTATGTAAGTGAGCTACATTATCTCTCAATATGTTCTTCATGACTATTAACCTTATTATACACATCATACTTAATACATATCTTCAAAACCTGGGGAAATAAACATAAAAATGGGTGAGTTGAGATGCTCAGTAAGGGTAAATAAGGTATACACACAATCATAATCATGAGCATATGGGTATGAGAATGTTATCATAACATTGCAATATCATACCCTGAATATCATAAGATCATAAACATGAATCATGGAATAAATCTTGGTAGTTCATAAGACATGAATAATAAGGAAATAAATAACATAAGCCATGAAATCATAACATAGGAATAAAACAAGGAATTGTGGAAGACACACAAGCATATAATATGATTTCCATAGTAGCCAAGGCATTGATTCCAATACCATCTTGGTAGTATGGGTTCAATCCCCATACCATCTTGTTAGTCATGGTTCACTCCCATGGACATCTTAGTAGCATGTGTTAACTCCTCATACCATCTTGGTAGTAATGGTTTACTCCCATGTCCATTTTAGTAATCAAGGTTCATTCCCAAGACCATTTTAGTCTATCTCACGAGATATAAATCTTTACCCAATGCATTGGAGGGAGATATAGGTCCCAATCATCTCATAATGAAATCATACATACACATTCCACAAAATCATAAACAATCATATATTAACCCATAAAATGAAATGGGTATCATAAACTTGTAATCATATCATAACCTATGGAAAAAGATACTGGTTTCATAATCATTTAATCAAAATAATAACCCATGAAAGAGAAACATATTTCATAAAAATATAACCCGTGAAAGAGAAATAAATTTCATAAACATATAACCCATGAAGAAGAAACTTGTTTCATAAAGACCATGACATTAACCATAACCATTCAAAGAAAGAATATAAATGAAACCTTTAGATAATTTCCTATAAAGTCATAGTAACATCAAGAAATGTCATCTTAGATGGAAAATAATTTTGAAATATATTTCAAAAAAAATTCTTGAGTAAAATATCCTTTCTTATTTGAAAAAGTATTTTTAATGCATAAAATCATTTGAAAATAATTTTCTTATAAAATACCTTGAAAACTTATAAATAATACTTGAAATTATTTTGAAAACATTTTTCCTTGAAAACTTATAGAATAATATTCAAAACATTTAAAAAAAATTATTTGAAAACACTTTGAAAAGATTAAAGTAAATCTTGAAAACATTTTGAAAGCTATTTCATTGAAAATACTCTAAAAACTTATAAAGAAATCTTGAAAATGCTTTGAAAACCATTTATTTGAAAATAACTTTTAAAACTTGTAAAGAAAGTTTAAAAACGTTTTGAAAACAATTTATTTGAAAATAAATTTGAAAACTTATAAATAAAGCTAGAAAATGTTTTGAAAATCTTTTTACTTGAAAACTTATAAAAGAATCATGAAAACATTTTGAAAACCCCTTTGTAAGGTCCCGGCCCCCGAGTGCCCGGAGCCAGTTCCCATGAGACATGATGTACCCTAAATATTACATTACATTCATTTACAAATATCGCATCATGTCCCATACTACAGAGGATCGTGAGGTTCAGGTTCTAGGAAACCAGCTGCATTCTGAAACTTCATTGAAGACATGACTGATACCTGAAAAATTTTCATTTAAAAACGTAGGGTGAGAAAAAGAATGTCCAGTAAGTGGTTTTAAAATAAAATAAAATAAAACTTCCATTACTTGAAAATAACTATTGAAAGTAAACCTAAGACTTTTCCTAAAGAAAACAAATTAATCTTGAAATAAAAGAAAACTTTTAACTTAAAATTGAAAAACATGATCAGAGTACGCAGTTCTAAAAAGGGAAATATAGTGCCCGTATAAAGCATGAAAGTTTATGAAATCTACTAACAAGAAAATATTTGTGTGCACAATACATAACCAAAATGTTGTAACATAAACTGGTTCACATATCATGATAAACTTATCCATAATTTCTTACATGATGAGACATAAAATCTATTGATAAATGGACCAAGTCCAAAAATTTCTGAAGCATAATATGTCAATGCAGTTAATTTATCTATGCATACAATAGGCTCTGAACCAGGGATATCCTACTAGTTGGAAAAATCCCATGGTTGGTCACTTACTAAAACATTAAGAGGAGGTTATAATGCCGGACTGTGTCAAGGCCTTGTGGCAAGACCATAATCATCTATGTCTGGGAATTTTACCCGAACCGTAACAATTGACAAGCCTCGTGCCATGACTTTGATTTGTCTCATGAGACCTGCTGATGCATCGAGGGGCTATAGCGGGCCCCACCTGTCACATAATACGTCCAATATGGTCCTCTTAAGTCTTAGGGGCTATGTATCCAAAATGTCCCATACCACCTTGGATACCCGATAAAGGTGTTGTTATTTGGGGTGTCCCATACCACTCCAAATAATAGGTTATTAGATTCATTAATTATTATTTGGTGATCATAATTTCAGGAAAAACACACAAAATATGATTTGGAAAATACTAAGGAATCACATGCTTGACGAAATTGTGGCTCATGCATAATACAATGTGCTAACCAAATCAGTGATGCACACATAATTAATTCATAAGGAAAATCTTCCAGTGAGTCACATGCATCATCTACAAAGCATGCTGATAAATGGTTCACAGATGTGATTGCATATAAATATGAGTAATTGGACCTAAGTAAATATCTACTGTACATGGTATCATTATTTTTCAAGAACATAAGGCCTTGGTTTGAAGTTCAAGCAAACACCGCAAGACTCTCTACTTTAGCATTTTTCTCTAAAGTTATTACCCGGAAAATATTACAAAACTCTTTGACATTGTGGAATTTAACTTTGAAAAAAATGAAATTATGGAGTTATTGGCATGTATGCGTATACATGTTGAAGGTTTGGATTATCATTTCCATCCATGTACTTAGTTTCAAAAATTATACTTATACAACATAAACATGTATATATATAAATTTATTGTAACTATTTGTAACTTTGTAAAACTAAAATTCACATAACCACAATTTAAACTCTTTTACAAGCATGGAACTCAGTATGTTCTACATATTATTTAGGCCTCTAAAAACTTAATTTCATAGTAAAAATATTTAAGTTTACTTATAAATCCATATATATATTTTATATCCCAACCTTAAAGGAAATAAAATTTGAAAGAATAACCAAAAGAACTTCTCTTAAAACATATGGATCTTGGAATCTCGAGGGTATGATAGAGGGTTAGAGGTTTATAATTTTAATTGAAACATCATCAACATGTATTTATAATTATACAATATATACATATATATGTAAAACTTAATCTGCATTAAATCTAAGGGGAAAAATTCCTTTCACAGTTATAGGATCTTCAAAACATGATTAACCTTGGAAAATGGAAGGTTGTAAACTGACTTAGCATATATATATATATATATATATATATATATATACATGGTACGCACTTATATACCTATATATATTTATACTGTATTTGTATATACACACATATAAAATTGTTTTGCATAAAGAAAAAAATAGAAACATAAAAAAACATTCAAAACCAACTTATTAACCTCAAAACAGAAGGTAAGGGAGGAGATGAGGGTTTTATTATAGTTTAATACACCCATATATATGTATACATATATATATATAAGAAACGTATACATACATACATACATACATAAATACATACATACATATATATATATATATATAACCTGGTTTTCATGAAAAAGGAAGAGAAAATCCCCCTTACATTTTTAAAATAAAATTGCAAATCATCACCTAGAAGATTTAGAACCGGGTGAAATAAAACTATATAAATTTATATATGATATATATACTAGTGTATATTCATGTTTTCAAAGGAAATAAAAAGTATATTAAACCCTTACCTTAAAATTTTCTGAAAAATAGATAGATATGAAAACATGTACATGTGTGTGTGTCAATGTAAAATAACATAATTTGAACATTAAAATTAAGCCCTTATATATAAAAATAAAACATAAATTGTATAATAAAAATAATTAAATTGATCCTTTATAAAAAATTAAAACTTGAAAATAATATCCCTTACATCTTTTATATCATCCAAACAGAAAAAAACCCAAAGGCCCGAATCAACACAGAATAATTTCTTTAAACTAAACCACATGGTTTTACTTTCATGAACATATATATATATATATATATATATATATATATACATATATAACCTCAAAGAAACCAAAACAAGGAAAAATATAAATCCCTTACATTTTTTTATATGCCAATTTCCTTGTAGTAAGACTCAGATTCACGAAGGGGTTGTAGCGCTCAGTTTGGGTATGGAAGAACCCCAAACACGTGTGCAGGACCTTATTAGAGTGAAGAATTATGGTGGCAAGCAGTAACCCCGTCCCTTTAAAACTCTCCTATATAGTATTTATATATCTGTAACTTGTTGATAGAATTATAATAAACATATATATTTATATTGTGACCTAACTAAAACAGACAGACCAAATCAAAGCAGACAAAATTCTTTATATATAAAACAATGACGTATGAATATAAAATAGAACTGAAGAGGACATAAACAGACTAAATCGGGTTATTTTTTTTTTTACATTTTTTCAAAAAAAAATTCTTAAAAATACCACCAGGTTTAAAATAATTTTTTTTTTACATCCTAAAGGCGGCACCTGGTGTGCCGCCTTTGGGGAATTTTCCGGCCAGGGCAAGGCGGCACCGGGTGTGCCGCCTTTGCCCAAAAAATAACCGCAAAGGCGGCACACCAAGTGCCGCCTTTGCCTAAATAATTTTTTTTAAAATTTTTATTTTTATTTTTATTTTGTTTTGTTTTGTTTTATATATATATATATATATATATATATATATATATATATAAAACAAAACTTTTCAGCAGAATTTTTCTGCTATTTAATATCCAGCGGTTCTGCCATTACAGCAGTCTGGATTCTGACTGATACCCTCACCCAGGACTCCCTTTTATAAGGGGGTTTGCCCTGAAAACAATACTGCATTTTCGATGTGGGATTCTGGTTCTCCTTTTCCTGCACAGTACATTCTGCGTTTCCGATGTGTAATTCTGTTTCAAGTACGCGACTTTGAAAGACTATAAAAGTTAAACTATAAGACCAATACAAATGAAACTTTAAACACTGATTAAACATATAAGAAATAGTTGAAAACAAAAATAATTTCATAAAAAATGTTGATACAGATTAATTTATAAGCTTTCAAAACCACCTACTTGAAACTTAAACATATTTGAAGTACGTGACTTTGAAAGCTTATAAAAGATTAATTATAAGACCAATACAAATGAAACTTTAAACATTGATTAAACATATAATAAATAGTTGAAAACAAAAATAATTTCATAAAAAATGTTCACCAAAAACAATTTATAAGCTTTCAAAACCATCAACATGAAACTTAAAAATGTTTCAAGTTCCCGACTTTGAAAGACTATAAAACATAAACTATAAGACCAATAGAAATGAAACATTAAACATTGATTAAAAATATAAGAAATAGTTGAAAACAACAAAAACTTCCTAAAAAATTTCCATAAAAATTAATTTATAATATTTCAGAACAATTTACTTGAATAGGGAATCTGATCCATCAGTTTGAGGGATACCAGGGCTAGGTAGATAGATAATCGGATCATTGTATCTATGGATTTTTTGGATAGGAAGATAGATTCATTTCATTCATTATATCTAGGTATTTCTTTTTTAAGAGAATATAGACTTTCTTATAATTATAAAATAAGGGACACCTTTATTTTTTGGTTATAGAATACGATTCTCTTAAGGTTAAAAGACATTATTCTTTTAATGGCTTTGAAAGTCATTATTTGTTTTGTATGAAATTGTATTTCTTTTTTGTAAAAAGTTTTTATATTTCCACCACACATATAATTGAATTCAAAACATCATATTAGTATTTTTATTATGATTTTATCCATATTAATATGATTTTGATAATAACAAAACTTTTGAATTAATAAAATCTATCATGATTATGATTCTTGTACTCTGATTACTCGGATTCATATAGACTCTGATCTTTTACATTCTGATTTAATCAAATTGTTTCTATTTATGATTATTTGATTGGACTGAGAACCATGTCCAATAAAAAATGTAAGAGTTTTTTATTTTTTAGTTTATTTCTTTTAAACTACATTTTTTAATACTAAAATATTCCCACTTTTAACTTATCTATTAGAATAATATTCTTATGATCCTAATGAAAATTATAGGCATAATGATACAACATAGTGTGGTTTTCTCAAGAGAATATTCCAACTCATCTTTTAATATCCATTTATTGTATTTTCTAGCTTTACCATTATCATTACTATATGAATAAATTGAAAATTTCTCAACTTGATTAATGAAACTAAATTCATATTTTTAAGAACTACTAGTTGATGAATTATCTTTTAAATAATTTCTTATCAAATTATTATGTATATTACTAGAATGATACGTCTTCTTCATATCGTTTTTCTATTTTAGAGGATTCTCACTTTTTTTATCAAATTATAAATTATCCATTTTCATTATAAAATTCATGGAAAATATTCCAATGAAATTATAGATTCATCACCATAGTGGTTTATTTAGTTTTAAATTCATTTACCCTATATAATCCATCTTTAAATAGGTGAATAAATTTCATTAATGTATTCATCAAATTCATCATCATCAGAATCAATTGATTCCCCAATTTCCAATTATTTGAACTTATTTTTTCTTATAGCCTCAAAGGATATATAATCTATATCTTCTTTTTGAAACTCATTTCCTTTATCATTTCATAATCTATGAGAATAAAATATAACTCCTCTAATGAAATATATCCCCTATCTTCCATGTCTAAAACCATGGCATCAAATCATATAAGGAAATTTATCAAAAGTGTTTTCAAAATTTTTGAATCTTATATCTTCTAACCAAATCCATAGATATTACATACCATCTCATTGAACCTAATGAAATAGTCATCAATGATTTCATCATCGACCATTTTAATATTCTCAAACTTTATTCTTAGTATTTTCATATTATCTCTCTTAACATTAATATTTCCTTCATAAGTACTTCCTAGTTTGTCTAAAATATCGTTGGTAGTTTCAACACCCATCGCTTTAGTGTATAACATTTTTGATAAATCCATTAGGGTATAATTATGATATTTTCCATCAACTTCAAGATTTATCATTTTAGATTTAGTACAATAATAATACTTAATAATAGGTGGTAATCTAATGGTTGATACATCTTTCATTTATAAGAAAAGCGATTGAAGGAAAAGAGTATAATATTCCTCTATGTATGGTAGTTATTTCCCTAAAATTAGGCATTCCATGGTTTCTCACTGAATTATGATCCTTCATTTCTCATAATGTTTTCTTATCATGAGAGGGGATCTTTTTATGATACCATTTGATTTAACCAAGGATCAGTTGGGTTCTAATGAGGGGGGGGGGGGTGAATCCACAGTACATTGTTTTAAAAATTCACTATTCTGTAATCTAAAATCTATGACTGATTAAACTATCTATCCCTTATCTTAAATTTTGAAAATCCGCCTGAATGAAAAAATAAAATCAATGAAAAACACAGGGATTCTATTAGGTTCATTACAAAGGCCTACTCCTTACTATAACCATTTATTACACCTTGATAAAGGTTATTCACTTTTTTTAGTCGGTTACAACATGGGAAAGTTGTATTCCCATAAAAAATAAGTCCAATAGTGATTCATATCTAGAGTCCCACTATAAATTACAAGCTCCCACCTTCACTAACAACTCTTAACTCCCATAGGTGGATCTTTATACTATATCCATGGTGATTCTAAAATCTCATAAGCCTACTCGAGAGTCCCACTGGTGACCTCTTCTACATCTGAGTCCCAAAAAAGACTTCAAAATTCCTAAATCACACAATATATGAACTTTTTCCTAAATATATCTATCAAATTTTTATATTTCTGGAAAACCTTCGTATATAGTCTTTCTCAAAAAACAAACCAAAGCACCTGATCTACCCATGTACAATATTAATGAAATTAGGCAACTGTTTTTCAATGACCTTATCTTTATCACTATCCATTGAACATAAAATTTCCTGGACTAATCTCAAAAAACTCATAACATGGTTATATATCTTCTGAAACACTACCTAGATCAGTCTCAATATTTATGTATATAAAATTAATGGAATATCAATTCAATTTTATTTAAAAAAGACAAATATAAAATATTCCATGATAATTTTATGTAAGTGTTATTTAATTTTCATGAAAATATTTTATAATTCATGCACACCTACAATGCCTCTTTCCTTCTCACTTTATTGCTTCCACTGAAGGCCTTTCCTAACCGAGGCACTGGTTTTATGGCACCCAGGATATGATGTTACACTAACTCCTCCTAATCAACTCTAATTTGAACCTTTGGTTTTTTAGGCTCTCAGTAGATTATTTTGACCACTCTAACCCGTAATATTCTTAGACCAAAGTAACAATGGATGTTATTATTCTTCCTTCGATGTGGATATCTCTTATTGTTGTGGAATCCACCATTATTCTCTACTCTCTATCTTTGAGAGTGAAAAATTCATATGTTGCTGATGGATTGGATCCTTGTTTCGATGGATTGAAATTATAGGGATTTCTCATTGATCTACCTCAACTTTGACTCTCATTGGCATTTATCAACACATGTGATTGATTAATCGTGTGAATAATGGTTTGTGGATACACTATTTTCTTTTTTGGGAAATTCAATTTAGAGTAGATATGGGTGTGGATTTTTAGTTTTTTGGATACCCTATGTGGGGGAATATTGACATGTAAGTAACATCACCATATCCCATTTATTATATGTAGAAAGTAGTTATATGTGTTACATGGAAAGATTCCATGTTGGAATATGGAAAGATTCCATGTTGGAACATTGAAAGATTCCATGTTGGAACATGGAAGGATTCCATGTTGGAACATGGAAAGATTAAATTTTGGTACATGGTAAGGTACCCCATTTGATATGCACGCTATGTATAAGGGAGACATTCCATATAATTTGGATGTACATGTTAGGTTGGGAAGAGTTTTATGAGAAGGTAAGGATTGAGGAGGAACATTCTATATACATGATGAACACACCATTTACTTCTTATGAATTTTAGGTGTGAGGATGAAGTGGTGATATGAGGAAATTATTGATATATTATATATTTATATTTGGTTTTTACAATGGTTTTTGGAGGACCCCTTCATGGTTTTTATTTTAGAATCCTATTAAAGGAAGTGTGGTGTGAGGTCCAAGTGGGGGCTGTAGGATTTCTTCTTGGAATGACTTAGAATTACCATGGTGTATTTTTTTATGCTCTTTTTGATTTTTTCTATAATTAAGGATAGTGTAGTCTCATGGTTGTGTTTTATTAGTCAGTTTCTCAAAGTTTAGTTTTTTTATAGACATTATGATATGGTGACCCTATGGGGATGTCAAGAACAAATGAGTTCTATTAAGTAAAGTTTTAATTAGGTCTGATGGACCTTTTAGTATATTATAATGTGTGAGGTATTGATTGGATATAGGTTTTATTCCAAGAGGATGGATGAGGTCCTATTTATATGGTCTTGAATTAAGGATTTTTACATGTGGTAGAGTAGAACTGTATTGGTTTTTATGTTATTTATGTGGTTCTGAAAACTATTTTGGGTGCCCTATTATTTTCACCCCTATAGGGATAGTACTGGTTTCAATTAAAATGGTGATGGGTTTTAGTTTTCTCAAATCATGTCTTTGTGGCCTCTGAATTGGATTTTACTGGTCATTTCTATTCACGTTCTAGATGTGAGAGGAGTCATTTGGGATATTATTAGATTTGGCATCAATTCTGAGAATTATATAATGAAATCTTCTATTAGTTGGATAGTGTTTTTTAGGTCTGGGGAGCTTATAGTCTACCTATATTAGTGAAAAATTTCTTTCTAGTTTAGTATTATATCCTATCTATGGTTTGGGGATTTATGGATTTTTTTCTTCTCTATGAACTTACATGGAAGTGGACATGTACATGAATAAAGTTCCAACCTAGTTAGGTAGAACATATTGAATATTATGATTAGATTTCCTGGTTGAATCTTCCCAACCATGGGAACATTTATGGGTTCTCTAGTGTCATCCAATATGTTCTTCTTGCCAATTTATAGTCTTTGAAATTCGCGTACTTGAAACATTTTTAAGTTTCAAGTAGACTGTTTTGAAAGATTATAAATTAATTTTTATGGACATTTTTTAGGATGTTTTTGTTGTTTTCAACTATTTCTTATATGTTTAATCAATGTTTAAGGTTTCATTTATATTGGTCTTATATTTTATGTTTTATAGTCTTTCAAAGTCGGGAACTTGAAACATTTTTAAGTTTCATGTTGATGGTTTTGAAAGCTTATAAATTGTTTTTGGTGAACATTTTTTATGAAATTATTTTTGTTTTCAACTATTTATTATATGTTTAATCAATGTTTAAAGTTTCATTTGTATTGGTCTTATAATTTATCTTTTATAAGCTTTCAAAGTCACGTACTTCAAATATGTTTAAGTTTCAAGTAGGTGGTTTTGAAAGCTTATAAATTAATCTGTATCAACATTTTTTATGAAATTATTTTTGTTTTCAACTATTTCTTATATGTTTACTCAGTGTTTAAAGTTTCATTTGTATTGGTCTTATAGTTTAACTTTTATAGTCTTTCAAAGTCGCGTACTTGAAACAGAATCACACATCGGAAACGCAGAATGTACTGTGCAGGAAAAGGAGAACCAGAATCCCACATCGGAAATGCAGTATTGTTTTCAGGGCAAACCCCCTTATAAAAGGGAGTCCTGGGTGAGGGTATCAGTCAGAATCCAGACTGCTGTAATGGCAGAACCGCTGGATATTAAATAGCAGAAAAATTCTGCTAAAAAGTTTTGTTTTATATATATATATATATATATATAAAACAAAACAAAACAAAAAATAAAAATAAAAATTTAAAAAAAAATATTTAGGCAAAGGCGGCACCTGGTGTGCCGCCTTTGCGGTTATTTTTGGGCAAAGGCGGCACACCATGTGCCGCCTTGCCCTGGGCGGAAAATTCTCCAAAGGCGGCACACCAGGTGCCGCCTTTGGGGGGTAAAAAAATAAATTTTTTTAACCTAGATGTATTTTCAAATTTTTTTTTTGAAAAAATGTATATTAAAAAAAAACTCGACTAAATCCATTCAAAAAGTTTCAATAGAAGTAATTGATCCTTAGTCCACTGGTGAATAGATAAAGACAGAACTTAAATCTGTAATGGATTACCTACCCTGCTAGGTCTGAAAAAAACAAAACCCTAACCGAATGTTGACGAAGCACAACCTCAACCCTGTTCTTCTGGTTTGAAACGAAGCTCCCCAGACCCGGTTCACATGATCACCACAGGAACCACTTGGCCATCCACGGTTCACTATGGCAGGGCCGCACCTCCTACTCCTTGAACTCGACGATGCCTCATGGATGAACCCGCCTGCTGAAACACTACCAGCATCCTGCTCAACATTCACAACACTGGACCCTATTCGACTCCACTACTCGAAGTAGCCATGGAAGATCGATCTGTAGTAATGGCCGCATCAATCCTTGACTCAGTGCGACAAGAGTCTCCCCAGTGAAACCCTACATGGGACACCTCCTTCTTCACACGGATCCCCACTTTTTTTGTTGTTCTATTTCTTTTTTTGGTCTGATGCGCCTAACCCCTAATCGGGTTTCCTACGGGATTCCCCCCCTTTGGTTTTATTATTATTTATTCTCTTATTATTATATCCTTATCATTTATTTATTTAATCTTATATTATATTATTAATAACTTTAAAATGTCAAAATTCTAATAAATCCATTTATCTTTTAAACTTATTTTATCAATAGTTTTTAAAAGTAAAAGTTATTATTATCCATTCCTTTATAAAACATTTAATTTTATGTTTTTATTATATATATTATAATGTTATTATAAATTAATTTAATAATTTACAAATGAAAATAATTATCATAATTTGTACAAATTTTTGGAGTGGCAGTATCCTTGAAAGGAAAATTGCTACTGTCTCTTGGAACAAGTGCTGCTTACCCCTCACTATGGGGGGACTTGGCATTAAGAACATTAAATGTTTCAATCATTCCCTTCAAGTTCACTTTATGTGGAGACTCATAAATGGAAACTCAGCCTCCCTGGACTTTCTCCGAAAACGTATTCTCTCTCGATTGATTGCTGGTAAATTCTCTTATATGAATTCTTCTGTTTGGCCTGGCCTGAAAGAAATCTATCAAAAGATCAAGATACACTCTCATTGGTTAGTAAATGCCTCTTCCAACCTGAAATTTTGGAGGGATAACTGGACAGGGGCACCTTTGGCCGAGGGTATCGATGCTGACTATTTGGATGCTGATCTTGATGCCTCTATTGCTGCCCAACTTGTGATGAAACATAACCTGCCTATGGAAATTCTGGAAATTGTTAACTCTTATGACTTCATAAATGCTGACGATATTATGATATGCGAACCATCTATCAATGGAATGCTGGACTCTAAAAACTTCTATCATCATTCCATTTACAACAACAACTCTACTGCTGTCCAGGCTTTTAGAAAATGGATACAACCCTCTCGGTATACTCTTCTATGGAGAATTCAAAGGAAAAGACTCCCAATGGACAGCAATCTTCAAAGAGCTGGCATCTCCCTTTGCTCACGATGTGACCTGTGTCACCAGCATAGAGATGACCTGGATCATCTCTTTCTCTCTTGCAAAACCGCTGCTTCAATCTGGATTTTCATTTTTGATCTTTTTGACATCTCCTTACCGCATGTTGATAATGTTGCAGATTTTCTGTACTCTATTGCAGCTGTTCATCTCTCCATGCAGCTTCAAGTCCTCTTCTTTGCTGCCTGTGCTGAAGGTTTTCATACCATATGGAGAGGCAGGAACATTATCAGGCATGGCAAGTCCGCTTTCAATAAAAATTCTGCTATTTCTAGCATTCTTTCAATGACCATAATTGCAAATCAGATCCATCCTAGACAATGTCACAACTCTATCAAAGATTTTGTAGTCCTGAGGAGGCTTCATTTGTCAGGCAACTTCCCCAAACCTTCAGGCACTATGGAAATCTTCTGGATACCTCCATTGGCAGGTTGGATCAAATGCAATCTTGATGGTGCCTCAAAAGGAAATCCTGGACCAGCTGGTTATGGCATTGTGTTCCGAGATGAAAATAGCAACTTCCTTGAAGGCTCCTATGGATCTTGCGGTTATGCTACTGCTCTCGAAGCTGAGATGATGGACCTTATTACTGCAGTGGATATGGATCATGAAAGACACTGGAATGATCTCTGGTTTGAAAGTGATTCCTCTACTATAGTGCAAGCTTTCCGGAAAAATCAGATCCATCTTACCTGGAAACTCACCCCGAAATGGATCAAATGCTTTGAAATTCTTGCCACCAAGAACTTTATCATTACTCATGTTTATCGTGAATCCAATTCGGTTGCTGATAAGCTTGCTTCCAAGGGCATCTCTGAAACCTCTAGAGTGCACCTGACCACACCTGATGAGGATTTGACTGATCTGCTTAATAGGGACAAGTGTAAAATCTCCTCCTTTAGACTCCTGTAATTTGCCTCATTTATTTGAATCTCTTGCTTTGATTTTCTAATATATATATATATATATATATATATATATGATTTTATTAAAAAAAACTCATAATGTTAATTTATAATCAAATAATTATCACATTATATATATATATATATACATATGTATATAACATATTTTTGAACCCATATAATAGATCAAATAATTGTTCACATAATTAAAACAGTTCACTTTTACAAAATAAGGGCGTTAAAATATTTTAAAGCAATAATTCCCAATGTTATTTATAAAGTTATAGTATTAGTTTTATATAATTATAGTTCAAATCTTGTTTACATATGCACACACACACACACAGATATATATATATATATATATATATATATAATTATATATATATATCTTATTTGGAAAACAAGTAACAAATTAGTTGCATTCATATATTAATATAATAATTATTAAAATATTATTAATTTCTAATTCAGAAGGAATAAAATAATTATTATAAATTATGCTTCTAATAAATTTTCTATTTTTTTATTTACAAGAAACTATCTTTAAATTATAACTATATTCACTTAATAAAACACTAATAGTTACTCGAAAAAACTCCAACGGTCACCTCATCTGAACTCCAACGAGGCCAACAGATATATTTATAGCCGTTAGAGTTCCATGGTTTCCCAAGGCAATGGTCACATTAGTATCTTATAAATCCAGGACTTAGGGTGTCCTAAAACTCAAGTTTATTAAAGGAAATGGTTCGCGTTATACCTTTGGTGCTTAGTGTGGTTGCGGTGGCTTCGACCATTCTTATTTTCATTATGATGGATACTAAGGACCCCTATCATCTTCTTGTGGTTCTTGTTGTTTTGAGTGGTCTTCCTGTAATCTTAATAGGGTTTTTAATTGGTATATTTGGTTAGCTTAATTTCCCTTGTTAATCTCAGTTTGTTTTAAACACTACGATGTTCTTATTTGAATAAAACTTCTTGCGTCTGTTTCGTGTGCTTTACTCCATTACATCATATTATTATTTTATAAGAAATAAGTTCCGTTCGATTAATAGACAACATAAATTATATAATTTACCATTATGTGAAACACAAGTCTTGGGGCGTTACACCCTTCTCCCTTAAAACTTTTAAAATAATCTTGAAAACATTTTTACAACCATTTTATTGAAAAATAATTTTAAACAATGAATTTATAGAATATTAGTAAAAAAATTTCTTTAAAAAAACTTGTTAATATTCTAAATTAAGATTCAATGGAATGACGATTATGACGTTAGTTAAATCTGTATGTGCCGAACATTCCTTTTTTACTGTAAAAAGTTTAGAAAAGTGCGTCAATTAGAAAATGAAAAGAATATTGATTTTAAAAAACCTTTTTGTTTTAAAAAGGTAAAACATGGGTAAATATTACATTTAAATATCATATGATGATATTATAATATTTTTGGAAATTTTTTATAAAATATGGTTTTGAAGGAACACAGATTTCTAACCGAAGAGAGAGGTAAATTCAAACTTTCTTAAAAAAACTTCCTTACCTATATTATGTACCAAAGAGTATAAAAATGGTGAATATACATGAATAAATCATGGATAACTATATTAGAATAAAATTAATGAATTTTCTTGAGATATGAATCATAATATTTCATCAAATAAAGTATAAACATAAACAATCTCGAAAGGTGATAAGATTATTTAAAAAAAACTCATACCACTTGGTAACTTTGAACCATACTACCCATGTAAGAAAATGAAATTAAATGAATCTTAATATATCATTAAAATAATAATATTCATGATATAAAATTTAAAAATAATTATATACACCTCATGGAAAAATATAGGTGCATAACATGACATATGTCACAAAGAAGGCAAATTGAGACAAAGTTACTTTACCAATTTGGTAACCATTGAAACATAAATCCAATGAAAAAATATATAATAAAATGGATATATAAATACCAATAAATTTAATTATAATAATAATATAATACAACCATGGTCATTATACACACCAAATAAAAGGAATGAGTGGTGAATAAAACATGTATCTCACAGAAATAAAAATTGAGATGAAATTACCTTACCTCGTGTCTTGACTCTTATCGTACTCATATGAACATCTTGTATAAAAAAATATAAGTTTTTTATAAATATATCAAAGAAACATATTATTATATATAATTCATTACATGTTTTAATTATGACTTTATATTACCTGCTTGTTAACAATTCTATGTGATGGTTTCACTTTGGGTAATATCTTCTTTGTTCTTTGCATGTGTATTAATTTGTTATATATTTAGTCCTTATACTTCTATAATGATTAAAAAAATTTACATCATGATATAAATATAATTTATATCCTGTATATGTGTATTATAATAATCTATATAATATTTAACTGTGAAATGGAATACACTATTTTTGGAGATGATAGGCCGTACGTACGCATGAACGATGTTTCCGTTTAATAGTTGTATTGAAAGAAAGTAAGTAAATGACATATATGTATATATATAATTATTCTAGTAGTATTATTATATAATATATATCATATAAGTTCACTAAAACCATCTTTAATACATTCCATGTAGTGTGTGAACAAATCACATCACTTTGAGGGGGCAGTAGTCCACACTTCCTCAAACGAATATATCATATTTACACAAAATGGAAAGTATAAAGATATGTGTTGTAAAATAATTTAATAATATTAAAGACATAATAAATATAATATATATCACATATAAAGATATTTACCATCATAATGACCACCATGAGAGGTGGTAAAGGAAAAAACGAACAATCATTGTTTCTTGAGGCCGTAGTTTGCCGTACACGTAAAAAATATGTTTGTTAAACATTAGATAGAAGTGTGTGTAAGTGTATATCAAACCCTTAGTATAAAAACATAATATTATATTGAGGATACTTGTGTTTTTATACAATCATGGAATAAATATAGTGGAGGGGGTGGAGAAAGAAAATAAAATAAATGATATTGAGAGAAGTCATTACCTCTTAATCGAGTAACTTCTTTTGGTTTATACCAAAAGGATTCCTTGGATTGATTTTTTTGAAAAGGAGATGATTCTAGGAGTAATGTAGGGATGTTGGTAAGTGTATTGGGTAGATATTTTTTGAACCTAAGCGGTTTGAGAGGTGTTAAGAATAGGGAGATGCAGTGGCCTTTTATAGGGAATAGAAAGGACACACTTGACATTTTTGAAAACAAGTTAGATGTATCCATGTTTTTACCAAAAAAAAGTAATAAAAAATAAAATAAAATAAACAATTGAAGGTGAATGGATGAATAATCACCAGAAAATGGGTGTTGTACAAGTGTCTAGGTTGTTTTGGGTCTTAAATTTAAGGTTTAACACTTTATTAACCAAAATTTTCTCTTAATCGTTGTAATTAATTTTAATCATTTTCACTAATTTATAAAATTATTATCTAATTAAAATTTAAAACTAATTTAAAATATAATTTAACCTTATAAATGGATTACATGAAAAAGTTGTTTTGAATTAAAATTCAGTGTTTTAACTATTCATTAAAAAAATGAAACCTTACAGGAAAATACAAAAATTTATCCTAACCTAATTTTTACATTTATATTTAAAAGATGAAGTTTATTTTGACATATTAAATCTATAAAAGTTACAAAAATTTGATTTAAAATGGTTTATCCTTTAAAATTCGGTAAAACTACTTTTATAAAAGTATTGTTTTTTAAGTATAAAATTGGGATTGTTCTTATCTTATATCTATAAAATATATTGGCTGATTATCAAAAATATTTGTTTGAATATATAACATATAAATTTAATTAATATCATTCACTATTAGTAATTAGTTCAAATTATTAATATAAATCATATTTTTTCACATAAAAATAGACTTTTATAAAATTCATTCCTTTATATTCATTTGGTTTCTATTTTATTTTCTAATTATTAGGTAACCAATGAATTAAACTATATATATTTATAAGTTAGTTAATCCTATAATCTTCAATTTAATGGTCATGTTATATCCTTTTAAATAATAATATTTTAATAATGAATTATTGTTCAGTAACACTCGGTCTTGCGTGTTGCACAAGCCATCAAGGAAATCCAGCCTTGTATGTAATGTAAGATAACCTCAGTATTCCATGTAGAGAAAGTGAAAATTTATGTTGTGTGTAGTGCATGATTAAATTACTGTTGCATATAATGCAAGCCAAACATAGTGCTTTACTATAAAATAAACTATTTTCAATGTGGAGTAAAATGAAAAATATCAAAAAGATTAAATTAATTTGAAAAAAAATAATTCACAAAATCACGAGGTGTTACAGAAGTCAATATCCATTTTAGATCGTAAAAGGCCATATCATAGGAATCTGAACATACAAACTTCAAACCCTTCTTAGTTAAACCCATTAGCGGTTCTTCTAGGCATGATAATTCCTGTATGAAATTCCTGTATCATCTAGTTATCCCCAAGAAACTTTGTACCTCCCAGAAGTTATTGGGATGATCCTATGAAACCATAGATCTCACCTTATATGGATCAACTGATACTCCTATCTCTAAGATGATGTGACCTAAGAAGTGAATCTGATCCATCCGGAAGTGTCACTTTGTGAGATTAACATATAAATGATGCTATCTTAGAGTATTCAATATGATCTAAAGATATTTGGAATGATAGTGTTGATTGTGAGAATACACCAAGATATCATCCATGAATACCACCACAAATGAATCTAGATAAGGATGGAAGACTCAGTTCATCAATACCATGAAGACTGTTGGCATGTTCATGAGACTGAACAACATAAAAAAATATTCATATTGACCATACATGCTACAAAAATCTATGAAAAGTATTTCCAATGGTATAACACACACTTGATGATAAAAATATCTCAAATAAACCTTTGAGAAAACCTAAGATCCTTATAGCTGATCGAAGAGATCATCTATCTGTGGCTGACGATGTAATGCCCCGACCCCTATAGACCGGAGCCAGTGCATTACTAAGTACATTGGCATGGTTAGAAGGAATGAAGTCCTGAAGTAATGATTGGTTTATAAGTATTTAAGAAACTAGATACATATTTGTAACTCAAATTACATTGGAAAGGTAACAAAATACAACACATAACAAAAACTAAAAACTGCTTCCATAGAAGCTCAATAAGTGATCTCCTCTTTATAACCTATTGGAGGTAAGAAAATGAAAGGGGTGAGATAAAATGATCAATAAGGGTTAAAAATAGAAGAATCATGAATCAATAATAACTGAATCATAAACAACTTACCATAGTCAATATGGCATGGTGAATAAATGAAAAACTCACGCCATTAATAAACTGAGAATGAAACTACATCCATAGATTTTATCATAGTGAAAACCACATGGATAGTAATAAATGATAATGAATAAAGAGAATTCTTATTAATTGGATGTCATGTATCTGGTACATGATACCATAATACCGTTAAAATAGTTTAGTTTTGTAGGTAGAAACCCGTCTGATTTTTGGAAACAAACTCGAAGGTTTTGTCGCCAAAATGATTGTCTCATGAGACCTATCAATGAATCAAGGGGATATATTAGGACCCAACCAAAATTAATGTACAAATAATTCTTTATACATTTATTTAATACAAGATCAATATACCTTTTCAATATCTGTATAGTGTAGAGGATACATATTCATCAATATTTCCAAAGTTAAACCAACATTCCCAATAAACACTGTATGTAAAATGGTATACGATTTAGACAATAAACATATCCATAACACAAGAATATGTATATTTAATATCAATATACTTTCAAGTTATCTTAAATGGGCAGTAGGTACACCAAATAAAAATAATTAGGTGCACAATACAAAGTAAGTCATAATGAAAGGGAAAATTGAGACCAAGTCCCTCACCACAATGTAATCAATCGAGTCATATGACCAAAAAATAATAACCACCAAATTAATCAAAAAATACCATGAATATATAGAGAATAATGATAATATATATCAAAATGTGGTACACAATACACCACACACAATAAATAAGTGAGGAATAATGGAAATCTCACGGAAATGAAAGTGAGATGAGAAACCCCTTACAAATATTTTGGCATGGTAACAGGTGTTATTGTGAGGGATTAATGAGAGGTAAAGGGGTATAACATTATTTATATATCATAAGTTCAGTATGGGGGAGGTTAAAAAACATGCACCGTCATTAGGAATTAAAAATAAACGGGCACAACATAGTGGAAATTACTGAATAAAAGTGAGAGAGAGGATCCCTTACCTTATGTTCAAAGGTGTTCTTGATTGTTCTTAACAACCAAAATAATAAAATTTAGATTCATTAATTAATATTTAAATAACCTCATAAACAATTAAATGATATGGTATAACCTTATTAGGTTCATTAATGTCCTTTTTAATGGGTTTAAGATATTCAATTTTATTGTTTTGGAAGCATTTTCTTCCTTGGGTTTCATGATCCGTTTACTTGAATTCATGAAGGGAAGTTCATTTGAAATGTGGTTAAACATCCAGAATTGTTAATATATATTATTAGTTACATTAAAGAGATATAAATTATATTATAATGATTCTGGTTATATATCACAAGGATGACTCATTCGATGAGTTAATGATAAACGCCTGGATTTGGCTTGGTTGTTTTGTGCACAATGAACTTGTTTTGTATTATTATTCCATATTATGATTGTGTAAGGATTAAAGAACATTAAAAAAGATAAAATAAATATATTATGATATTATTAAACCATTGAAAAGGTTTCATGACAAGTCTTGAATATATTAATGAAAATTGAAAACCCATATTCCTTGAGTGTGATAAATTAACTCATCTCGGATGGTGTTTGCATTTATAGTATAAAAGGAAAGGATAAAAGAGAGAATATGCTGAAATATTCCATTAGAAAAATAAAATATAGTGAATTTATGGTACTGGAATTATCATGTAATTTGGATGAGGTTAGGTGATAAGAGAGAACAAAATAATGGAACTTGTAAAATGAATTGAAAGAAAAAAGGAAGAGAGGTTCACCTCTTGAGTACTCCTCTTTGAGAAACTCCTTAAGGCCTTTGTTTTTGTCCTTTTGGTGAGACCATCAGGTATTGGACATGGGGAAGGAGTTTAGGGATCTATTTGAGTAGAATTTAGGCAAGGATTGAAGCTTGAGTGGTGTGGGAGGAAGAGGGGGTGAGGGGTGGTTTATATAGTGGAGGGGAGAGGAGATTTCTCTATATTATATTCATTAATTTATTATTTCTCCACAAGACAAGGAATAAAAAGTATTCCATGACCAATAATAGTAATTCTATCATGTGAATACAAATAAATTGGGCTTACATCATCATAAAATCATACATGACTCTATAATTAGTGTATTTAGATTATTTTGTAAATTATGGTACTTCACTATTCATAAAAAATTCATGTATTTCAGAAAAATACTAAAAATTCACCCTAACCATTTTTTGATGTGTATAATACAAAAATGAAGTCCATTTTTCCAAAATAATTTTATAAATATGATTAATTAAATATTTAATTAAAATTATTATTTAATCGAAAAATATAAACACTTAAAATATCCATCTTCATTTTTAAGGTGCCTAAATTTATTTATAAATTCATGGGTATGGATACCATTCATAAGAGGAATATTAATATTCATAAGGGTAAGTTACTATTCATAAGGGTAGGTTACTATTCATAAGGGTAGGTTAATATTCACCTAAAATTAAGTTAATTCTATCAGACTCTAAATATAATCCTAAACAAAACTGTGTATGTCAAATTTTCGAAATTCAAAACACATAAGTGAAAAATTGAAGTTCACTGGCTAGACTATGCCTATCTACTAAATAACCAAGTTTTGTTTCAAAGAAACTCATTGCTTTATGAAATATAGGATATGACTAGAATGTATTTAATAGAATCATACAATAAAATGTTCGGGGTGCTACATTATTCCCTCCTTCGGAAATTTTGTTCTCAAAAATTTTCATTTATAAATACCACAAAAAAGATGTGGGTGGTTCTTCTTCATAACATCCTCAGGTTCCCATGTTGCTTCCTCCATATTCTGGTTTCTCCAAAGAACCTTTACTAGACGATTCGTCCGATTTCTCAATACCTGCCCCCTTGTGTCAAGAATCCCGACAGGCTCTTCACAATAAGAAAAATCAGGTTCCAGTTATATTTCTTCATAGGTGAGTATATGCATTGGGTCAAGCATTTATTTCTTCAACAATGACAAATCAAAAACATCATGAACTTTGGAGAGACTTGGAGGCATTTCTAAATAGTAATCTATAGCTTCGATTCTTTCCAGAATTTCAAATGGTCCGACGTACCTAGGGCTCAATTTCCCTTTCTTACCAAACCTTAAGACACCCTTCCATTGAGATACTTTTAGAAAGAAATGATCTCCCACTTGGAATTCCAAATCCTTTCTATGGTTGTCATCATAACTCTTCTACCTACTTTGGGCTGCTTTAATATGGTATTGGATTGTCTTCACCTTTTCCATGGTCTCTTCAATAAGTTCTGGGCCTATAAGTTTTGTCTCACCAACTTTGTCCCAACAAGTTGGAGTTCGACATCTCTTTCCATATAATGATTCATATGGGTCCATTTGAATACTATAATGGAAACCATTGTTGTAGAAAAATTCCACCAAAGGAAAGTATTGATCCCACATACCTTGAAAGTCAAGAGATCATAATCTCAGCATGTCTTCCAGAGTTTGAATAGTACTTTCAGACTATCCATCGGTTTGGGGGTGATAAGAAGTACTTATAAGAAGATTAGTATTCATAGCCTTATGGAGAATTTTCCATAATTTTAATGTAAACCGGGGATCTCAATTAGACACAATCGATAGAGGTGAACCATTAAGTCTTATAACTTAATTAATATAAATTATTTCTAGGTGATCAAGTGGTAAATCCTATCTTATAGGAAGGAAATGTGCTGATTTTGTGAGACGATCAACAATTACCCATATTGGATCATTCCTTCTAGGTTTCCTTGGTAGTCCAGTGAAAAGTCCATTGCAATGTCATCCCACTTCCACATAGGAATATGTAGAGGTTTCATCACCCCTCTAGGATGTTATCTCTCTGCCTTCACTTGTTGAAAAACCAGGCACCTTGACACGTAGTCAGCAATCTCCCGCTTCATATTATCCCACAAAAAATGTTCCTTAAGATCTCTATACATATTTGTGCTACCCGAGTGTATAGAGAATTTTGATCTATGAGCATCATCTAATAGTTCCCTTTTAGCTCAGGTATTTATGGAACACATAACCTCTTCCCAAAATTTAGAACTCCTTCTTCATACATGAAGTTTTCCAATCTCTCATCCTTGACAACATTAATTTTCTTGTGCAGATTCTCATTATCATATTGAGATATTTTTATCTTTTCTAATAAAGATGGCTTGAAAATCATTTGAAAGAGGAAAGATGTTTCCCCTTCTTTAACAATTCCCATATCCATATTTAGTAGATCCATGAATATAGGATCTCTTTCAATCCTCATTTGGTTCAGTAGTCTGTGATATTTCCTGCTTAATGCATATGCTACCTTATTTGCATTTCCTAGGTGGTAGTGTATTGAACAATCGTAATATTTGAGTAACTCAAGCCATCTACTTTTCCCCATGTTGAGTTCTTTTTGTGTAAAAATGTATTTAAAACTCTTGTGGTCTGTATAAATTTCACATCTTTCTCCGTAGAGATAATGTCTCCATATTTTCAGAGCAAATATTACAGATTCTAACTCAAGATCATGAGTTGGATAATTTTTCTCATGAGTATTCAACTGTCTTGATGCATAAGCAATAAATTTATCATTTTTCATAAGGATTCAACCTAGTCCATTCTTAAATGCATCACTGTATATCACAACTCCCTCATTTCTAGATGGAAGAGTCAAAATTGGATCATTGACCATTCTTCTTTCCAATTCTTCAAAGAATTCTTTACATTATTTCATCCATACAAACTTAACCCCTTTACACATGAGCTTGGTTAGCAGGTTAGCCAGTGGCGTGAAATTCTGAACAAAATGCCAATAATAACCTGCTAAGCCAATAAAACTGCATTCCTCAGTTATGTTTGTTGGCATGGGCCATTCTTGGATTTCCTTTGTCTTCACATGATCAAATAATATTCCATACTTAGAGAAAATATGGCCAAGAAAAGAAACTATTTGAAGCCAGAATTGTCACTTTCTAAACTTCCCATATAATTCATTTCTTTTAAGAGTTTTCAGAATAATCCGCAAGTGATTCTCATGGTCTTCATAGCTTTTTGAGTATACTAGGATATCATATATGAATACCATAACAAATTTATCAAGATGTTCCTTGAAAAATCTATTAATTAAATCCATGGAAAAAGAGGGTGCATTAGTCAGTCCAAAAGGCATCACTATAAATTCATAATTCCCACACCTAGTTCGAAATTTTGTCTTAGGAATATATTCCTTCCTCACACATAGCTGATGATATCCAAATCTAAGTTCAATCTTTGAAAATTATTGAGCTCCATGAAGTTGAACAAATAAATCATCAATCTGGGCAGAGGATACTTATTCTTTATTGTATTAGCATTTATTTCCCTATAATCAATGCATAGCCTCATGGATCCATCTTTCTTCTTGAAAAATAGGATAGGGTCTCCCCATAGAGAAACACTAGGTCGAATAAATCCTTTTCCACTCAATACTTCTAGTTGTTTATTTAGCTGAAATAATTCCATGGTGTCCATTCTATAGGGAGTCTTTTATATAGGTCTTTCACTAGGAATTAAATAAATAGAGAACTCAACTTCCCACTCTAAAGGATGTCCAGGTAAATCCTCTGGAAATACATAAATATATTCTTGCACTATATGAACATCTTCAATTTGAATATTTCTTTCCTCGCCCATAGATATTGTTTTATCTTTCTCTCCAAGTATTGAATTCATTAGATCTACTGGGGGTGGATCTATATAAGAACCAGGTGGTGAGGTTTCTTATCTAAAGATAAGGGATTCTATACCATTTTTAAAAATTGTAAATTCCTTCTTAATACAATAAATATTGGAATTATAATTTGATAGCCAATTCATATCGAGAATTATATCAAATTCAATCATTTGTATGATTATAAGGTTAGCAACTAAAGAACATTTATGTGTAACTAGGGGGACTAGTTGACATGCCTTTGTTGCAATGATGCATCCCTTAAGAGTTTTGAGTGATAACTCCTTTATTAAATCAAATTGGGCATGTCTAATTTTCTTGGAAAACTAGGAAGATATAAATGAATGTGATGATCCAGAATCAAATAAAGTGTTGGCTAAGTTTGAGGAAACAATTAAAGTTCCTTCCACCACATCATTAGGAACTTCAACTTCCGCGGTTGTAATCTCATAATCTCTCCCTTTCTCTCTTTGCCTTTTCTGAGGCATGTTTACTTGGTGCTTAATACACTCATTTGCATAGTGTCTCATCTCTATATAATTGTAGCATTGAACATCAACAAATTGTTTCTTCCCCTTACATTCATTATATAGATGACCCTTTTCTGCACAATTATAGCAAACTCCATTGCCTTTCAAGAATTTCACAGGATGATTCTTTCCACGGTTCTCTCATAATGGGAATTTCTTCATTCTCTTATTCTCCTTTGGCGCTTCACATTTCCCTTGGTTATCAAAGTATCGATTTTTATCTTTGTTTGCATTGAAAAAATTTGATCTAGAAAATTTATTCTCTGTTTTGATGGCACTTGATACAATTTCATCATATGATGAAAATGTTTGAGAATCTAGCGCCCTTTGAGGACTTGGCTTAAGACCTTCAAAGAAATGATCAATCTTGTCTGCCAAGTCACATACATAATCTAATGCATACCTGGACAACCTTGTAAAGATAGCCTCATACTCTGTAACACTGTCTTCTTCCCTTTGCTTTAAGCCAAGGAATTTCCTCTTCATTTCAGTTCATTGCTCATGAGGGAAATATTTTTCAAATAATTTTTCCTTAAAAGTCCACCATTCCATATCTTCTATTTATTCTTCCTCTGTGGTATTCTAAATCAAGGACCACCATTGATCAAAATCTCCCTTGAGAAAATATACTTCCAGTACTACCTTTTTATTTTCATTACATCTTAATTCCATGAATACCTTTTCAAGGGACTTTATCCATTGCTTAGAAACCACTGGATTAGTAGTTCCATTGAAATATGGGGGCTTCTGCCACATGAAACGATCCAACACAAGTGTGGAATGGTTATTCGTTACAACTTGAGTAAGTTTTACCAATATGGTCATGATTTGATCTGCTCCAACATTGACTGTGTTTACTTTCTCAGTGGAGAGATCCCTACATTTCCCATGAGTATTGATTCCCCTTCTTCTATTAGACGCCATTTCTAAATAATGGAATACATTAGATTAGGTTATGAATATCAAACATAAGATCACTTAACATAGATTAAAATTCTATGCATAACTAATATCATAAACATGGATTCTCTAAGAAAAAATTTACATTAAAATCCTTCATAACGACTTGTAAATAAAATTTCAATTATCCTAATAATATCCCCCAGGAGTGCCGTAACCAAGAGTGCATTAAGACCCGTTATCGTGTACCAGGATACCCCGAGTCAAGACTGAAACTCCTTGTTGAAGCTTTCACTCCTAGGTACATCTATGCTAGAGCCACCTCTACCTACTCATATCTAGACAAAGATGTATTTCTTAAAATATCCACATAATCAATTCCTTACCAAAATATCGGGATGTTCTTGTATGTTTATCCTTAAAGACTATTTTAGGGACTCTTCCCTAATCTACGTCTTCTACATATAGTTTCCACATTTTCTACTAAACTTCATCTGATACCAACTGTAATGCCCCGACCCCTCTAGACCAGATCCGGTGCATTACTAAGTACATTGGAATGGTTAGAAGGAATGAAAGAGCAAAGGAACGACCATTTTAGTAGTCTTGAAGAAACTATATACATAGTTGTAACTCAAATTTCATTGGAAAGGTAACAAAATACAACACATAACAAAAACTAAAAAATTCTTCCATAGAAGATAAATAAGTTATCTACTCTTCATAACCCGTTGGAGGTAAAAAATTTAAAAGGGTGAGATCAAATGCTCAATTAGGGTTACAAATAGAAGAAACATGAATCAATAATAACTGAATCATAAACAACTTTCCATAGTCAATATGGCATGGTGAATACCTCATGGATTTTAATAAATGATAATGAATAAAGATAATTATTATTAATTAGACATCATGTATATGGAATATGATACCATAATATCGTTAAAACGATTTAGTTTTGTGGGTAGAAACCTGTCTGATTTTTAGAAACACACTCGAAGGGTTTGTCGCCAAACTGATTGTCTCATGAGACCTGTCTATGCATCGAGGGGATATAGTGGGCCCCAAATTCCACTTCATTTCCAAATCATTCTTTATAAATTGATTTAATATAATAGAAATATAACTTTTCAATATCTGTATAGTGGAGAGGATACAGATTCATCAATATTTCCAAAGTTAAACCTACATTCCATATAAACACTGTATGTAAAATGGTATACAGTTTAGACAATAAACATATCCATAACAAAATAATATGGATATTTAATATCAATATACGTTCAAGTGATCTTAAATGGGTATTAGCTACACCAAATAAGAATAATTAGGTGCACAAAACAAAGTAAGTCACAATGAAAGGGAAAATTGAGACAAAGCCCCTTACCACAATGTAATTAATCGAGTCGTATGACCAAAAACTAATAACCACCAAATGAATCAAAAAATTCCATGAATATATAGAGAATAATGATAATATATATCAAAAGGTGGTACACAATACACCATGCACAAAAATAAGTGGCGAACAATGGAAATCTCACAAAAATGCAAGTGAGATGAGAAACCCCTTACAAACATTTTGGCATGGTAACAGGCGTTCATGTGAGGTCTTAATGAGAGGTAAAGGGGTATACCATTATTTATATATCATAAGGAAAGTATGGGGGAGGTGATAAAACATACCCCATCATTAGGAATTAAAAATAAAAGGGCACAACATAGGGGACATTCTTGAACAAAAGTGAGAGAGAGGACCCCTTACCTTATGTTCGAAGGTGCTCTTGATTATTCTTAATGAACTGAAAAATAAAATTTATCTTAATTAATTAAGATTTCCATAACCTCATAAACATTTAATTGATATGGTATAACCTTATTAGGTTCATTAATGGACTTTTTAATGGGTTTAAAAGATTTAATTTTATTGTTTTGGAAGCATTTTCTTCCTTGGTTTTCATGATCCATTTACTTAAATTCATGAAGGGAAGTTCATTTGAAATGTGATTAAACATCTAGAATTGTTAATATATATTATTAGTGTCATTAAATAGGTATAAATTATATTATAATGATTCTAGTTATATACCATGAGGATGACTCATTCGATGAGTAAATGATAAACACTTGGATTTGGCTTGGTGGTTTTGTGCACAACGAACTTGTTTTGTATTATTATTCCATATTATGAGTGTGTAAGGATTACAGAACATTAAAAAAGATAAAATAAATATATTATGATCTGGTTCAACCATTTAAAAGGTTCCATGACCAGTCTTGAATATAGTAATGTAAATTGAAAACCCGTCTTCCTTGAGTGTGATAAATTAACACATCTCGGACAGTGTTTGTATTTATAGTATAAAAGAAAAGGAAAAAGAGATATTATGATGAAATATTCCATTATCATAATTAAAATATAGTACATGTATGGTAATGTAATTATCATGACATTTGGATGAGGTGAGGTAAGAAGAGAGAACAAAATAATGGAACTTGTAAAAGGAATTGAAAGAAAAAGGAAGAGAGGTTCACCTCTTGAGTACTCCTCTTAGAGAAAATCCTTAAGGCCTTTGTATTAGGCCTTTTGGTGATACCAGTAGGTCTTGGAAGTGGGGATCGATGTTATGGAGCTATTTTAGTAGAATTTAGGCAAGGCTTGAAGTTTGAGTGGTGTGGGAGGAAGAGGGGGTGAGGAGTGGTCTATATAGTGGAGGGGCGAGGGGATTTCTCTATATTATATTCATTAATTTATTATTTATCCACAAGAAAAGGAATAGTGAGTCTTCCATGACTAAGAATAGTAATTTTATCATGTAAATCCGAATCAATTGGTCTTACATCACCAAAACATCATACATGACTCTATAATTAGTGTATTTAGCTTATTTTGTAAATTATGGTATTTCACTATTCATAAAAATTCAAGTATTTCAGAAAAATACTAAAAATTCACCCTAACCATTTTTCAACATGTAGAATCCAAAAATGAATTCTATTTTTCAAAAATAATTTTCTAAAAATTATTAATTAAATATTTAATTAAAATGATTATTTAATCGAAAAATATAAACACTTAAAATCTTCATCTTCATTTTTAAGGTGCCTAAATTTATTTATACATTCATGGGTATGGATACCATTCATAAGAGTCATATTACTATTCATAAGTGTAAGTTTCTATTCATAAGGGTAGGTTACTATTCATAAAGGTAGGTTACTATTCACCTAAAATTAAGTTACTTCTATCAGACTCTAAATATCATCTTGAACAGAACTATGTACGTCAGATTTTCAAAATTCAAAACACACAATTGGAAAATTTAAGTTCAATGGCTAGGCTATGAATATCTCCTAAATAAACAAGTGTTTTTTCAAAGAAACTCAGTGCTTTATGAAATATAGGCTATGACTAGAATATATTTAAGAGAAACATACCATAAAATGTTTGGGGTTCTACAGAGGATACTAGTTCTTAACTATAAACTGGTTTAATTTCTAGTAATCCACATATAGCCTAAGGGTACCATCCACCTTTTTCACAAAAAGGACCAAAAAAATCCCATGGAGAAGTACCGATTCGGATAAACCCCTTTGTCTCTAAATCCTCTAGCCACCCCTTGGGATCTTGGATATTAATAGTAGCCATCATGTAAAGAGGAATGGATACCGATGAAGCTCCTATAACTAGATCAATAGATAACTCTACCTCTCTCACTGGAGGTAATCCTGAAAATTCATCTAGGAAAATGTCCCTAAAACAACCATTGGAGGAAAATATATCTGACATGTTCCCTAATCATCCAGATATAAACTCATAATCTGGTCTATCATTCCACCTTTCCCATGATTCTTGGGTCTATCTCGGCTCGTTTGGACATTCCATTCACCTTTGTGAACAAAATTTCTTCCCTATGGTGATATGAAAGTCACCCTGCGGTGATAGAAATCAACAAAATCATAAAATGGAACCTACCAATCCATCATGAAAATGATGTAAAAACCTGTCATCTCAAGGAAAAGAGGCCCCATATGAAGTGACACCCACCAATCACAAGGGTTCACTCCCTGCACTGACTTACACCCTCTGTTATAATCTCCAATGGAGTGTCAAGCATCATAAAACCATCAGAAGTCTTACAAAAGAGCCCAATGATCTCCATAATGAGCACATATATAAAACTATGAGAATACCCTATATTGAAAAGTGAAAAAGATAAAGTAGTGGATACCTGAATAGTACCTCTCATAGTAGAAGGTCTGAGATCCTGCTCCTCAAGGGTTGGTGGCACTGCATATATTTGTCCTAATCCGTGACCCTATGATACATCCTAACCACCCTGAGTAGATCCGCTCTACTATCAATGAAAAGGTAGGGTCTAACTACTAGGACCATGAACACCACCTCAGCCTGATTGGACGACTGCACTCCAACTCCCTTCCTGAAAAGAAGTTGTTGACCCTGCTTTTGAATGAGGATTCAGTGCAGACCCCCTCTCACTGGATGATGGAGGAAACATTTTGCAGAAGTGTTGTAGATGGACCATGTCATGAACCAACCCGGTTCGACCATGAACCGGTCAACAGAGCTGGCCCATGACATGGACCGAAGGGAAATCCCGATCTCCACAGGATGACAACTATTTCCAAGCCTCAAGATTAAAAACGTGGAAATTATTTTTACCACAAATGAAAGATAAATAAATAAAAAAAATCTGAACAAAGAAAACAAAAACTGGCAGTAATGAGAAAATAAAGCTATATATACCTCTATGTGACCCTATGGGTCACCACCGACCTCAAACCAATATTGCACTATAGTAACTGAATCCAATTAAGGCATAACACCTGAATCTAAAAATAAAGACAAAACTATAGGTGTGAGTATTAAAACATTGTAGGCATGCCCAAACAATATATTCTCATATGAATTTCCTTTAAATAAATGATCTATAGATTTCAAGTTTGAAATACAATGTATAAAACTAGGTTTTCACACATTTTCTTCTTAAAACAAATAACGGTCCATTTACCTTTTTCAATTAAAAACTTTGTTCCCTTTTTAAGAAGCAAGCATTGGAATTTTAAAGGAGGTGATGTTTACACTAAAAAATGAAGGAAGTGTAAAAAAATTTCAAAACCCCATAAAAACTTGAAACCATTTTATCATTTTTAGAAAGAAGCTACACTACGCAAGGAAACAAGATTAACAAATATACAACACAGGAAATAGGAAAACACCACACAAGAGAAACCAACCAGCACATGTATCTCGATCATCTACTACAGAATACTAAGTACCAAATAACATGGGAGAACCTAGGAGCTCCTGAATAATCTAGAACATACTATACATGTGACTCATCCCAAAGGCATGCCCTACCTGATGATGTCATAATGCCCAAATTCCCGATCGTCACCCTACCTGGCCTGATAGAGGGGCCCAATCCCGTAATAATAATAACAAAATATCCTCCTACTATGGGACACTAGATAGAGAATAATCTAAACTAGTGTAATAATCATTCACCAAAAATTCACTCGTTATTCTAGGTTCCCATTTCATGAATAATAAGGGGGCGAGCGAACAATGTCAAACAAGTAATCCGACACATGAATTCTCATCTTACACAATTAACACATACAATAGAATCACCTCCTAATCACTTCTAGGGATTTTCTCCCTCTTGTCTTAAACCATCAACATGCGAGGGAAGTCCCATCTGATGACCACACATTCCCATAAATATCCAAAAAGGCAAGAGGTGCATCCCAAAGAGGGTTTTCAAAGTAATTCATTTTTACAAAAGTACTAAATGACCCTCAAGCTACCATTTAACACTAAACCATTTCTAAAAGAACCAACACGTGCCTCTTTCAAAACCAAAATCCACTTAGACACTCATTTAACAAACCAAAATCACCATTTTAAATCTAAAACATATTTATAAAGGCCAAAGGGGAATTTCATCAAGCACTTTATGTAGAAAATGAAACTAATTCATTTATTGCAATACATTACAATAGATAAATCACTCCAATTCAAGAAATACAATTTTACTAACAGTTCTATATCAATAATTAATATAAAAACTAGGTGTGAAAAACAATAAATAAATGATTCTTAAATTTAAAGGTCATTGCATAGAGATCCTACCTCAGAGTAGAACCAAACTGAACATTTATCCCTTGGTGCTTTCTAACCAAGAGCTGCTGCTCTCCCACTGAGCATATGCATTTTCACATACATACAAGAACACCTATCCCCTATGAACACACCCACATGGACATGAACGTGTGAAAGGGGATCCTTATAGATATGATTATATGCATATAACCGTCTCCACTCACCTACACATTCATTTCCATATATATAAATAGGCTCACCTAGATCCATACATGTATATTCAATAACATGGATGAATATACACATAACAGGGGAACCTACATATATATATAATTACCTATGCATACGTAGGAAATTCACCTTAGGCCCAATGAATCGAAAGCACAAAGCAGTGACCAATGCACCTTAATTAAAAAAATGAGGAATCCATAACCATCATAATACCCTAAAATAAAATCAATCCAAATAAATGAACCTAGATACAATTCAAAAACCAATGAAACTTTTAAGAAAGATAATGTTAAAAGAAAACACTATTTTAAAGTAAGTAGTTCCAAACAGGCCTTTAAGTTTTGTACACCCTAAATGCATTTACTAAAAGAAATTAAAAAACCATTTTTCCAAACAATATGAAATATCCTTTTCACTAAGAATTGACAATCATCCCAATATTTTCCAAAAATAATGCACCTTCCATTTCACACACACCAAAACCATTTCAAAACACACTTCAACATGACTTGCAAATTTCATAAAGAACCCATTTAGAAATATCATAAGAAAAACACACAATTAAATCCAATATCTTTTCATAGTCCAAGCCATTTCAAATCCACCCATAATACACATTAATTTCACAAAATGTTT
The DNA here is from genome assembly GCA_963277665.1 of Viscum album. Lineage (NCBI taxonomy): Eukaryota > Viridiplantae > Streptophyta > Magnoliopsida > Santalales > Viscaceae > Viscum > Viscum album. The sequence goes on along the minus strand of OY728162.1, from coordinate 1,108,971,213 downwards.
CACATTATTTACTCAATTCTAAAATCATATTCCAAAGTGTAAAAAAAGGATAACATGCCACATATAATTCATTTCATTTGAAAACCCCATTTTTGATACATTTTCACCACAAGTGACCTTGAAAACACACTTCACATTTCCCAAAAAAATCATAAAATACTTTAAAAAGGAACCACAATAAAACACAATCAAAACATAGCCATTATCCCTTATGAAACCCATTTTCATCACTTAATAATGACAAAATACTTTCATAACACATTTTTCACCACACAATAAATCCATAGAACACATTTATAAAGGCACACAAACATATTAAGAACATCTAAAAAATTAAGGCATGGAAACCCCTACTGGATGAGTGAAAAAAGCAACAAAGCCTTGATGGAAGAGAGGAAAACACCCCACAAATGATATGAAATCCCTAAAATCCCAAGAAAACGAGTCACACATCAACCTTGGATTTAGGGTCTGACCAAATTTTAGAAAACCAAAAAAATTGATAAAACAAACACACTGAAGGAAGTGGGAACCAATAAGGGATGCACGACCAGAGCGGGGAGGACACTGGCAAGGGAAACACTGGCTGGAGAGGAGCCAATGTCAGAGAGGTAGATGGTCGGCTATACGAGTTGTGTATACCAGGAAGGGAGGCCAGACGACTGCACGTAGGTAGAGGGGAGGCCGGAGGAGGGCCGCGCATCGGTGGAGGGGAGTTTGAAGGAGGGTCGTGTTCTGGTGGATGGGAGGTCACTAGTGCAATGGGGGGGGGGGGGGGATCTGGTTGGGTGTCTATGAAAGGCAAGGGGAAACGAGGGGGTGGGGGGGGGGGGGGGGTGGCGTCGTACCGCACACGGAAGGGGGGGTAGTGATTAAGGTTTTTTTAAAACCCTACTAACTTAAATAAATTAATAATAATAACAAATTGTTAAAATAATAATACTAATAATAATAATATTAATAACATTCATTTCATTTTTAATAATAATAATAATAATAATAATTTAATAATAATGATATTAACAACAATTTTAATAATAATAATATTATTATCTACAACAATAATATTATTATATTTATGGTTCAAACATTTAATTTGTTTTATTTTCATAAAATTAATTTATTTTAAGTATTGGGCAGCCATCTGCACGATCACCTGGGTCGACCGCATGATTACCGCTAACCGTGCGGTACCCGTGCACCAGCCCGAAACCCACCAAAATTATCAAACTTCAAAATTTTTAAACCAGGACCCAAAACTGAACTTCAACCAAAGATTCAACTTTTGAAAAAAATTAAAAATAAGAGAAACCCATGGTCGGGGTATGACAATTATCCCCACCAAAGACACTTTCTTCCCCCAGAAAGTCACCCAGCCAAAGGATAACAAAAAAATAAAGTCCATACCCAAACACAACCAAAAGAAACCAGGAATTTTGGGGTGACTATTTATTCACCAAGTCATGCCCAACTGATCTAGACGAAACCGCAACCCAAAACAAGGGAAGAATACGAGAGGATTCTCCCCAAAAAAATAATTTCACTAACACAAAAACTTTAAAATCTGAACACCACCCCAGGGAGTGGATAATGCAGGAACTCCCAACCCAAACCTACCCAAATTGTGGTCTTACTGAAACCAGAAATTAATGAAATCTTAACCCAAACTCAACCAACTTCCTTAACACTAATGGAACAAATCCACCGCTAGGGTTTAAACAAGAGGCCTATTACAAGGAAACCTAGAAAATTGGAACGTCAAAACAAGGGACGTCTCCTATAATAACCAAAATCCCTCCACACAAGGGCGAACAACAACACTGCCAAACCCACGGAAAGAAACCCAAACTAGACAACGAACCAGAAACATCTTCCACCCATCTCACAACACCCAAACATCTCTAAATAAATATAGCTAAAACCAAAACCAAAACGGACCCATTCATCGATGGGCCAAGCACCCATAAAGAAAAAAGAGCGATTTAGAGACATCACACTTAAAATAGACACAACCTCTTGGATTATGATAAAGAGATTTCATCACACCACTGCAAAAAAGGATGAACTTACAATGAAAATAGACTAAAACAAGTAAATTTCATATATTTATGACCCAAAGTTGGAAACATAACTCGGTCCAAGGTTTCTCACATCCTCAGCAACTCCTGACTATGCGTGAGATTCACCCTAAGACCTATGGTTGAGGATCTGATAACTGAAGCATCTCCTGTCTCACAGTCAGGCACTAGTATCCACCGATCAGAACTCCTTACTCGAACAACACTTTCTACAGAACTTCCCCCGATGACCCGAACAACCACAAAGATGGAAAGACTTTAGAGGGATGTGAAAAGATGGCTTGGAATGTCCAAACTAGCCATACCTATGTCACACTAGAAAGAGTTCTGTTGAACTAGATGTCAGAACCAATAAGGATAGATTCTTATAGATAGGTTTCCCCATCATTTCATCCTCGCTATATGAGGAACCCCCATGAAATTTGAACACCATTAACTACACCCCAAGAACCAACCTCGCTAAAAATTCCCCATCCAACAACCTCTCAAAATAGGTTTCACTGGACGAGATCACCTTTCCCATAATCTATGGGTGAGAACTCCAAACAAAAAGAGGAATTGGCTCTTTAAAGTGGTCAATATAGACTTTTACTAACCATTTACCCTACCGAACATCCCAAAACTCCACAACCTTCCTTAAATTAACCTCCTCAGGTATAACCCTTAGGGAAGGTGGACTTGGAGATTTCCCATGTCACCCAAAATTCCAACGATTATGATACATCCAACCTCCACTAGTCCACAATCGGACCTTCAAACAAACCCAAGACAGAACTAACTTTAACAACCCCAGGAGTTCCCAACAACTCAAAGACAAGCTTTGCTTCCTTCAAAGGACTTCACTACCTCTAATGGTCCTCTATCACTTCAAAGAATAGGAGAAACCCAAAAATAACTAGAACTTGGCATGACTCATTGGAAACATTAGGGACCTTTCTGGGTAACATACTCTGAGCAACATGAGGAACACAAAACCAAAACCAACATCAAGACAAAACAGAATAAAAAGAACACCCTGAGCCGAGAAAACTATCCCAGAAGCCAAAAAAATACTAAAAAAACTAAAATCCTTGTTTTCAAAATCACAGTTTTTCTTTTAAATTCAAAAACATCCTTAACCCTAGGCCATTTTAGAGAAAAAAAATTTCATTTCAAAGTCCTCTTTCATTTTCAAAAGCATGATTACACAAACTGGAACCAAACAGAATGAAACTCACAACGAACCACCTAGATGGGGAACTAGTAGTTACGCTTAACCCAGTGACATGGTAGTGAGCCACACCCCAAGTAAGCATCAACAACTTTCAGGAACTTAAACCGTGTACCTGGACTCCACATGGGTTACTACTCCATGTGAGGTCACAACATGAAATAATCGTGCCTCCATTGTCATTCCTCAATCCAAAAAATATAATAATACTCAAAACCCAGACTACCATTGGAAACTTGAGGATCTGTGCGAGAAAGAGTTCGCAACGCTCTTCCCACACCTACCTCCTGAGTCTCGACAGTCCTAATATCCATCTACTAAACATCACAAATATCAAGGGCCTCATATAATACCATTTTGTCATGAACCAACTTAGGTCAACCCTGAACCGATCACCTAATCCAGCTCGTGACATGGCCTGAATGGTGTTCCCGATTCCCACGGGCTGAAAACTAGTGTCGAGCATCAAGATTAAATAGGTGGGAATGATTTGGGCCATAAATGAAATACAAATAAATAAACAAAAACATAACAAAGAAAATAAAAACTACCAGCGACAAGAAAATAAAGTTGTACATACCTCCATGTGACCCTAAGGGTCACCACCGACCTCAAACCAAGTCACACTATAGTGATGGAATCCAAGAAAGGCATACCACCCGAAGCTAAAAACAAAGATAAAACTATAAGAGCGAGTATTAAAACTCTATAGTCTTACTCAAACAATCTATTATCATAATAATTTTCTTTAAATAAAAGATCCATCAATTTCAAGTTTGAAATACAATGTATAAAACTAGGTTTTTACGCATTTTCTTCTTAAAAAAAATCATGGTCCATTTCCCTTTTTCAATTAAAAACCCAATTCCCATTTTAAGAAGCAGACATTGGAATTTTAAAGGAGGTGATGTTTACACTACAAAAAGTAAGGAAGTGTAACACTTTTTCGATTTTTTTTCCCATAAACCCTTGAAACCATTTCATCACCTTTAGAAATAATCTACACTACACAAAGAAACAAGATCAACAAACATACAACATGGTCAATGGAAAAAAATCACACAAGATAAACCAACCAGCACATGCATCTCAATCATCTACCACAAAATACTAAGAACCAAACAACATGGGAGAAACTAGGAGCTCATGAATAATCTAGAACGTACTATACATGTGACTTATCCTGAAGACATTTCCTACCCGATGATGTCATAATGCCCAAATTCCCGATCATTACCCTACCTGGTCTAATTGAGGGGCCCAATCCCATAGCAATAATAACAAAATATGCCTATGCTATGGGCCACTAGCCAGTACGTAATATAAACTAGTACAGTAATCATTCACCAAAAATTCACTTGCTATACTAGGTTCCCATGTCATGAATAATAAGGGGGTGAGAGAACAATGTCAAACAAGCAATCCAACACATGCATTTTCATCTTACACAATCAACACACACAATAAAATCACCCCAAATCACTCCCAGGGATTTTCTCCCTCTTTCCTTCAACCATCAACACGCGAGGGAAGTCCCATCTAAGGACCACCCATTCCCATCAATATCCAACAAGGTAAGAGGTGCATCCAAAAGAGAGTTTTCAAAGTAATTAATTTTTAAAAAAGTACCAAAAGGTCCTCAAACAACCATTTAACACTAAACCATTTCCAAAAGAACCAACACACTCTATTTTCAAAACCAAAATCCACTTTGACACTCATTTAACAAACCCAAGTCACCATTTTAAATCTAAAACACAATTATAAAGGCCAAATGGGCATTTCATCAAGCAATTGCTATGAAAAATGAAACTAAGTCATTTATTTCAATACATTACAAGAGTAAAACCACTCCAATTAAAGATAGACAATTTTACTCACAATTCTATATCAATAATTAATATAAAAATTAGGTGTGAAAAACAAGAAATAAATGATTCTTAAATTTAAAGGTCAATGTATAAAGATCCTACCTCAGATTGGAACTAAACCGAACATTCGGCCCTTGGTGCTTTCTAACTAAGATCTGCTACTCCCCCACTGAGAATACGCATCTTCACATACATATAAGGACACCTAGCCCTTATGCACACACCCACATGGCCATGAACATGTGCAAGGGGATCCTTACATATATTCTTATATTCATATACCCGTCTCCACTCACCTACGTATGAATTTACATATATATACATAGGTACACCAATCCCCATACATGTATATTCATTGACATGGATTAATATACACATAAAGGGGGAAACTACATATATATATATACACTTACCTATTCATACACAAGTGAGTCTCCTTAGGCCCGGTGACTCGAAAGCACAAAGAAGTTACCAACTCACCTTAATTAAAAAAACTAGGAATCCATAAACATCATAATACCCTAAAATAAAATTAAGCCAAACAATGAAACCTGGATACGATTAAAAAACCAAAATACTTTAGTAACACATTTCGCACCACACAATAAATCCATAGCACATATTTATAAAGGTACACAAACATATTAAGAACATCTAAAAAAATTAAGGCATGGAAACACCTACTAATTGAGTGCAAATGCAACGAAGCCTCGATGGAAGAGAGGACAATACCCACAAATGATCTGAAATTACTAAAACCCAAAGAAAATTAGTCACGCATCAACCTTGGATTTAGGGTCTGGAAAAATTGAAGAAAACCACAAAAATTGATAAAACAAACATACCAGAAAAAGTGGGCATCTGTGAGGGAGGCACAACTGGAGCGGGGAGGACACCGGCGAGGTAAACGCTAGTTGGAGAGGATGCCACACTAGAGAGGTAGGGGGGTTAGTCATCTGAGTTGCGCATGCTGGGAAGGGAGGCCGGAGGAGGCTTGCACCCCATTGGAGGGGAGGTCAGAGGGCCGTGCACCGGTGGATGGGAGGTCGGAGGGCCGCACGCCGGTAGAGGGGAGGTCGAAGGAGGGACGCATGCCGGTGGAGGGGAGGTCGAAGGAGGGCCGCGCGCCGGTGGAGGGGAGGTTGAAGGAGGGTCGCGCGCCAGTGGAGGGGAGGTCTTCGACACAATGGGGGGAGCTGGTTGGGTGGCCGTGTAAGGTAAGGGGAAATAAGGGGGTGGATCCACACTACACAGGGAAGGGGGGGGGGGGTAGTGATTAGAGTTTGTTTGTTTTTTTAAACCCTACTAACTTAAATAAATTAATAATAATAATATTAATAAAAAATTGATAATAATAATAATAATAACAAAAAAAAAATACTAACATTAATTTAATTTTTAATAATAATAATAATAATAACAACAATTTAATAATAATGATATTAACAATACTTTTAATAATAATAATATTATGATCTACAACAATAATATTATTATAATTATGGTCTAACAATTTACTTTATTTTATTTTCATAAAATTTATTTATTTTAAGTATTGGGCAGCCAGCCGCGTGGTCACTTAGGTCAACCACACGATTACCACTAACCGTGCAATGCCCGTACACCGACCCAAAAACCACTGAAATTATCAAACTTCAATTTTTTTAAATCGGGACCCAAACCCAAACTTCAACCAAAGATTCAACTTTGAAAGAAATTAAAAATAAGAGAAACTCATGGTCAGGGTGTGACAACCCATATTTCCACATGATCAACACTTGACTAGGTCTGTTATACACTATAGCCTTATATGTCCCAATCTACCACACTGGTAGCACCTAACCTGGATACCTGAGGATGTTCTCTGGCTACTAATGTCACCACGTGGAATCTTCAGAAAACAATTCCTACTACTGGTCAATTTAGTGCCAGATCTAGATGTCAAACTGACCTGGCTCACATCCCCAGCCTCTTGCAGGTTAAGATCCATGATAATCACCTGATTCACTATTCCAGAAATGATAGTCAGCTGAAAGAAATTCACCTGCGATTAGATGTCTTACATGATACCATCCTTGAATCACCTAGCTTTAGATATCTTGTCACCCATGAAATAGGTGTGAAGCACTGAATCTTAGTAAAATGGTTCAAATAATCCATAAATGATAACACGCCCTGCTCTAGGTGCATAGACTCTGAGGATCTATTAGACCTCAACATCTTGGTATTGAATTAGTCATATAAGGTCGTATGAAAATCCCTCCAAGTCATATCTTGATGATAATCCATATAATTAATGACATACCACCATCTCTTGGTAGAATCACACAACATATACATAGTGAGATTTATCCTCCGCTCAGGAGGCACCAATAGATGCTTTAAGATAGATAACATGGCCTCTAGTTGTGACTCCATAGCCTGTGGTCTTCTATCCACAAAAAACGTGGGCGAATTCTGCTGCTAGAACTCACGTGTCAACTCTATCATAGTCGGGGTAGGTTGCGATACTCCCCAAATAGTCTACATGTAACATAAGAATCCCCTGAAAAACTATGCATCAACACCTGTGTCTGGTACTACTACTAGTTTCTCAACTGATACTACAGGAGGATCCACTAGAAGCCCATGACCCACCACCTCTAGAGTGTGGTCTTTGCCACCCTCCTGGCATATTATTAGAGTATTTCATGATGATATACCTATAAAAATCCATAGTTCACCCCTCAGATCTAGATTATTATCAAAGTTCACTGCTCAAAAGTTAAGATATTGAAGTAGGATAGGTAAAAATTCATATACAAGAATAAACCCCTCTGACTTCTCTTTGAGTTAGGTCTATGTGACATATAGATTTTATATAAGCAAGAGATACTACCCACTTCCCACTACTATGGTCAGGTCTAGGTCAAGTTCTCTACTATAAACAATTTCAATTTCCAATTCATTTTCACTTGAATTCACATACTCATTTTCATTTGAATTCATACTCATTTAACATTTATATCACAATTAATTTTAAAAGGTTGAACCAATGGTTCACCAAATTTCAAACCATGAGGTCCCATACTCCTTAGGAACTAAATTTTTTCATCCACCTGATTCACACCATAACACCTTTAGGTATACATATCACAACAGTAGGTATACTGTCACAGAAACTATCACAACAACATGAAACAAGTAATGCATCCTAAATTGCATAGCATAATGTATGACATTTGATTCCTATAAAGTGAATAAAATGATGCATGATATAACATACCCTCATCTCATTGGGTTAAAAGAAAAATAGAACCCACAATCATATCAATAATAACATCACTATTAAATTTTATCACCCAACGATGTAATCAAATCAACTTTTATAGTCAAAATCTAGAAAAAAAACTATTTAACTCTAGGTGATTCAACTTTTTCCTGTACATGGGTTAGCTACACCTAGGCCCAACTCATTATAAAATTCATATTCCTTCCTATCCCTTTCTATTATCACCAAATAGTAAAGCAAACCATAAAATAATCCTTTGATACCACTTTGTAACATCCTAGACCTAAATAACACTCAACAATTTCTCGAGCCTAGTTGGCCACATTACCTAAAGAGCATATCCTAAAATGTTAGAGGCTTCCAACTAGCAGCGAGGGCCTAGGTGTGTCTATGGGGAGACTATTTCCTTATCATAAGATTTTAGCATAAAGAAATGTCAAAAAAACATACAAGTAGAGGAAGTAATAAATCATACAGAAAATAGATAATCAGTAGTAATATATGACAATATCAAAAGGAATCTAATATAAAATGATGATGATACATGTATTTAAAAATAATCCAAAATAGGTAAACAAAAGTACAATACAATACATGTATCAAAATTACAAAAAGTCCAAAAAGTATCCTAACTAGAATCACGAGCCTCAGCTAGGTTCCATGCTCCCTACTCCCAAGTAGCAACCTTGAACCTATATCCGGGCACATACCCTTATCCATACCTGCAATCATATAATATGTTCGGGTACCCAATGTGTCCTGAATAGGGTGTGAGACATAATCCCAGTAGGCTACCACATAAGGTCTAGTTCCATCCAATCAGTGAATATATATAATAAACATGTAGGCAATAATGTAATAAGAAAGGAAGTACTGAAAGAAAAAATCATATAGAGTCTAGGTTCTCAATTATAAATAAGTTAATTTAATAATTCAAACTCATTTAAGTAAGTATTAATATTGGGTATAATACTCATCACTAGGGGTTTCCAGACCCGACCCAACACAATGGACCCAACCCAACTTGACCGGGTCGGGTCGGGTCGGGTCAGGTTTAAAAATTTATAATCATGGGTCAGGTTGGGTTGACTTGATCCATGGTCGGGTTGGGTCGGGTCACGGGTTGGGAAAAAAATGACCCAACCCGACCCAGTGAACCTGACTTCTTCACTCCACCACACCTCGCCTACCAACCTGTCATCACTGTTAGACCTCGATGTTGGTTGCCTCTCCCATGATCCTGACCCACATCGCCTAGTTTGGCTACACATGGTAAGAGAGAAAACCCCATCATCAATTTTTCCTTTCCTCCCCAGACTTCAGTCGTGATCCCCACTCTCGTCACCTCTCGCCAGCACCATGATCCCCACCCCCACAGCCTCGTCGTGATCCCCACACTCACTGCCTCATCGTGATCCCCACACCCACCACCTCACTACGATCTCCACAGCAATCACCTCATTGTCATCCCTGCCCCCTATCACCTCACCGGAGATCTCTAACCCCACTGCCTCTCTTGGGATCCCCACCCTCATCATCACCTCACTGGTGATCCCCACCCCCTATCATCTCACTTGGGATCCCCACCCTCATTTCATTACCGTGATCCCTACCCCCATCACCTCACCGTGATCCCCACCCACATCCCCTCATCAACGATATCCACCCCCTCATTGATCCCCACACTCATCACCACTCCGTCTGTCAATCCCCACCCTCCTGTATCTGAATCAAGTAACAAAAATAAAAAAACCTAACTATAGCTTGAGATGATTGAATAATCATTGTTGCTTGCAGGTGGAAGTGGTGTGAAATATGAAGCTCATAGGAGGGAGGAAGGAGAGGTCACTACATCAGGATGAGCGAGGAGCTTGTTTGGTAAGGGATGGAAGCATCTGGGTCGGTTTAGGATAAGCGAGACAATTTTTTTCTAGTAACCCAATATAACCGACCCGACCCAACCTGATCGGAGACAGGTCGGGTCGGGTCGAGTTTGAAATGGAAATAATCTTTGACCTGACCCAACCCAACCTGCTATTTTTTTATTGGGTCGGGTCCAAAAAATCCCCCAACCCGACCCAAACCGACCCATGGACACCTCTACCCATCACCCCCTATGATAACATGATTAAAGGATGCCTAAACCGACCACCTATAAATTATAAACAAAGATTGAATTCAATATTGTGCATTGTCTTGACAGATGCGTCATATATTTCATTTCATTAATTATTAACTTATAAACCTAATCCCATTCTTGGCATTCCTGATTTCGAATCCAAGTATCTCTCTTTGTATAATATAAACTAACACTCTATAATCCCATCCATGGAAATACTCACAAGAACCCAGGTATCACTCTAGGTGTGGTATAACATCTCTGCTATTTGAGTCCATCCTTGGTGGTCCACTAAGGAATCCCATGTATCACCCATGGAATATATTATCAAATGCCTTTTGAGTCCATCCTTTTAAATACCTGTGGAATCCAAGTATAAATCAACATATAATAGCCATCCCCTATGAGTCTGCCCTTGGCAGTCCATATAATGATTCCAAGTATCACTCAAGCATAAGCATGGTAAAAGCAAAATAATTTCATTCAGGGCATTCATAACTGAATCCATGTGTCACCCAAGAAATATTCATAATCTTTCAATTCAATAAAATTTAAACAATATCATTCAATCCATTTCAAGGTAAAGACCAATAACATCCCATTTAGAACTCACCTTAAAATGTGACTCAAGTCATGGGATATGCTTAGAAGGATTACCTCTCAATTAATCATGTGGGAAATTCATTATAAGGGAAACTCAAGCTTCAATAAGCTATTACATATCCAAATTTGATGGAATAGTCATCCATCCATTCCTATTAATCAATTAAATTACAATTTATATCATAATTCCACCCACATGTCAATTCACAATTCAATTTACAATTCACATTTGGCATCCCAAAGAAAGGGGTAAAAGGGAACACCCCAAGGCATCCAATTTCATAAACCATCATAATGGTCCATTTAATTAAACAATACACCCAAAGGGGTGGTTGAAATTTCAAGTTCCACAACCTATAACCATTCATTAATGATCCTCTTTAATTACATAGAACGTTCCTATCAATTTAATTCAATGATTTAAATTCATTTCAAGGTGTCGCCTAAAAATTGGGAATGCAAAACAATGACATATATAAACGCTTCAAATTTTAATGAAAATTATGAGAACAACTTCCATAGGTCCATAGTGGATATCTCATCTAGTATTAGCTCTTGATTCGACTCAAATCAAGAGAAAAATAAAGAATGGATGATGGACCTGGAAATAGGACAAATTAGCTTGCACCTAAATAGCATAGACGATACCAAAACAAATGAAGAATGAAACAAAAGGAATCAAGATCTTACTATTGCATATCTAATGATATAGAAGGTCATTGAATCTTATGACAGATGAAGATGATCTCTCAATTACAATAATAGTCACCAAAGAGGGCTTCAAAGGAGGTGAGTTGTTGCATGTAGGAATAATATAGAGAATTAGGTTAGAAATAGATTTAATTAGGGTTATTTTTGTAAATTCACCCAAATTAAAGGGCCTAATGGTTTGGATGGATAGTTGTCCAAACTATGTGCCAACCATGCAAGCTTTACTGTAGGGAGGGGGCACCCCACACGGTTTGTATGCACAGTTGGACTAACCCTTCACAAACAATGCAAAACTCCTTTGTTAAAATTGCATACATTCCCACACAGTTGTGCAACTCAAAACAAATGTTTTATAAAACCATGAGACCTACAGCCTTCCTCTATCTAGCCCTGTTTGGTTTTATCTAACTATGTGGCCTACCTCGCACGATTTCCTTTAACCATGAACTAGGCCTCTTTCACCCAAAAGCTAGGTTTCGGGCTACGAACCAGCCCCAGACACCCTCATTACCTTTATGAACTCTAAGGGTATTCATATTAGGCCATATTTAAACATTTAAACTAAAGTTTGACTAAAATAAAAGGACCCATACCTCAAGGAAGAACCTAGTTCTAACATAATCTATCAAGTATTACCACTTTACATCCTCTTATACACATCAAGCTCAGTAATGTTTGGATTAGCTGCAGAATGCATAAATTTATCAAATAAATTTAGTGTTAAATATAAATATAAATATATTAAATTATTACATAATATTACTTTCTAAATGACGATGATCTATACTGAAAGAATGACTCCCAAACCTTTGTGTGACATATTATATCCCCCAATCTTGGTGACCAAAATCATATCTCTACTGGAAAGTCTCTCCAATATGACATGTGTATAGTCCCTCCCAAGCCTGAGAAGGGATATAATTAGGTCAATGAGGCATAAAAGACTCCTCAAATATAGTCTCATATTTTCTCTACATAGCTTTCCTTCAAAGACTACGTAGAAACCGATGGAAGCGATTGTGCATTAAATCTTCTCATGCCTCCCAAACGGAGACTCTCATGTATGCTCTCAGTAATAAGAGACCATACACCCTAAAAATATTTAAGAATATAGTTAAATATAAAATTTATAAATTTAAATTAAAATATATATTTTTAATGTACCAACCAGTGATCGAACATACATTGAAGAAACTCCATAGAAACTTGATTCCATGACACCCATGGATATGAAAAATAGTTTCTCAAAATAGCACTAGTATGACCAACAACCATATGAAAAAAAACTATGAAAATAAAAATTATTAGTAACATAAATAATAAATAAATTAAATTAAATTTAAACTCAATAAAACTCTTAGTAGAATATTTCCTCTAAAAAGTATCAAATCCAAGAGATAGACATCACTCTAGAACGAGATCTGGGATCATCAATCATGTATAGACCTAACCCCTCCTAGTAGGTGCTATCACATCAATACCCTTAGACGATGAATTAGGATGCTCATCATCAAGTAATATATCCTTTTTCATGGAATGAATCAAGTCATGGTAACTTTCAACTATTTGAAACATATAAATAAATTGATAACAAATTTCAAATTCTAAAAAACATAGCTAATTTAAAAATTATATATATTTTTTGAAATCAACTGTCAAAAAATGTGTTACCGGAAAATAATTATTAATACAGATATAAAATATAAAAAAAAATAATATTTATTAAAAACAAACAATACATCATTCATATTCTTCATCTGCATCTTCATCTCCAGTTTCAGTTTCATCGATGTCAATATCACCACCTTCCTTCTCCTCATTATCAAATTCCATATAATCCAAAATTTCATCATCTCTTGTAATATCAAAGCCATTAGTTATATCATTAACATTATCAACACCATCATATCTTAACTATGGGGTCTCATCATCAATATCTATATTTATCTGATTAATAGATATATTCAGTGACGTTTCTTAAAAAACTATAGATCTTTCACTTCAATGAAACCACTTTCATGTTCTATAAATTGATTATCATGAGATTTAATTTTTATTAAACCCATAAAACCATTTAAATCTATCAAAGTGGCACAATAATTTTTATTATAAACTTTATGTTCTTGATATGACAATAAAAATGGTTTATTTATTACAAGAACAAATTTATATTTAATATCAGTTATTCCACATCATGGATGAGCATGAAAACCTCAATCAGTATCATACCAATGAAAATTATACATTGTTATATAATTCTGATCCAAATAAGTTAACTCAATTATTTCATCTAGCATGTCATAAAATCCTCTTTATGATATCCACTAACCACATAAACATTATAATAAAAAAAATAGACTTAAACAAACACCAATATTCATTGATTTTTTGACTCTTTATATGCTTGTGTATGAAATCAAAATCCACTAACCACATACACATTATAATATTTTACCAATTTGGGTGGTGGATTAATCAGTGACCATAATCGTCTATAAAATTTATCACCTCTTTGTGATGCCTAAATAAATTAAAAAAATGACTAATTAAATATAAAATAATAAATTTAATTCTTATTTCGATCATAAATAATTTAACTTACAAGTATTTGAAACCAATAGGCAAAATTACACTGTTGACATTCTTCAAGAGTTGTCGAGGTAATATATGTGAACTATTTTTTGATATGATCATCAAATAATTTACAAAACAATTCATATAAATATAATTTTAACAATTATTTTAAAAAATATATGTACAAAAATATTACTTACTATGAAAATCATGTCATTTATTCATAATTGAGTAGAACATATGTATGATATTTGTATAGTTCTTCATCTGAAATTCATCATTCATGATGACCACAAAAACTAATTTCATGCTAATTAAATGATGATAATCAATGTTCTATGGCATCATCAACATTTAACTAATTATGATCCATTCAATTATTTTTTAAAGGATATTAAAATTTAAAATAATAAGAGAAGAAATTTGAAATTTCTTCTTGTGAGTATGATTCAGGAATTGAAACTTCAATGGATGATTTATGACGTACCTTCTTATTTAATTTTTGAATATACCTATTGAATGGGTACTTCTATCAGAATTTTATTATCCCTCCACAATTTGATTCATATAAAAAATGAAATATTAATTGTTCCATTGATCCAAAGAATTCTAGTGATTTTTTTTACAATTTACATAAAATTATAACAACATCATTTTGTAGTGTATCAAATTCATCATAATTTGTAGTTAATGCACAAATTTCTGAGAATAAATATGATATTTTAGTCAACACATACCATATTAAAGAATTAAATAGCCCTCTGAGGCTAATAGGTAGTAATATTTCCATTATGACATGACAATCATGGTTTTTTAACCCAGTAATATGTCCATTCCTAAAACAAAAAGACAAATTAGAGGCATGAACATCTAGTAACCTCAAATAACTAATTAATTGATATAATAATAAATTAATTTCTTTATAAAGTGAATAAGTTTCTTTTGGATTCATTAAATTTTGTGATATTTTATTTTCAAATAAATCATGTTTGGGATTTCTATAAATTTGTGCAAAAACTAACCATGCCTTTATAGTATATTTGGTCCTTCCAGGTGTCAATAAAATGGTATAACATATGTTATCAAAATAGTTATTTTAAATATTCATTATATTTATCATATGATGAATCAAAAAATCAAACCAATATGATAGATTCTAAAAAATACTTTGTATTATTAAATTGTGATCTCTCCCAAAACCACCTATTTTTTATTGGTTTATAGTTGGTATAAAAGTAATGGGAGGTAATGAAGATACAATAAATTTGACCTAAATACTTGATATCACTATTGATGTTTTTATCTTTCAATTTTACCTTTTGTAAAATTATTTTTATTTCATCGAAATGGGTGATCTGCATGAAGAAATATCCAATGATAGTAAAAAAATAGGGTTTTCTTCCATTAATAAGCATAAATACTTTACTCTCAGTAATAAAATATGGAAAATATTTAAAATATATGTACTCTATCCATATAACATACCATATTCTATAAATTCATGAATTATCCACATTAATGTAGCTTTAAGTGTAAAATTTTTATCTGTAACTACATCATATGTAGACACACTATAATTCCACAATAAAATTAACTCATCAATCAGTTTCCTCAAATAAACACCAATATTATTCTTTAGATATCCTGGAATTAACAATGTCAAATATATATATGGTTTCTTCATCAATATACATGGGGGTAATTTGTGAGGAGTTATGAAAATAGGCCAACATGAATATTGATTTCCATAAGCACTAAATGGAAAGAAACGATTAGTATAAAGACCCAATCGTATAATATGAGGTTCTAAAGAAAAAGATAAATGCACATGATCAAAGTGTTTCCAAGAATCACCATCACAAGAATGATTTAAGATTTTATCAATAGAAACATTAGATTTATGTCATGTCTTCAAATAAACTATGTTGTGAGACATAAATAGACATTACAGTATAGTTTAATTGGAAAATATCTCAACTATTTAACAAGAATAAATCTATTATTTCCTTTTTATACATCTTGATACCACTATTTTCTATATGTTGGACAATTAACCACTGACTCATATTCACCATAATATAAGTTTTAGTCACTTGAAAATTCATGAATCTTTTTATAACCAAGTCCCAAATTATGAACCAACTTTTTTTCACTCATAGAAATTTATAGGCAATGTATTCCATTTAGGAAAAAATGATTTAAACAAATAAAATATTTGATTAAAACAAAGATTTGAAATTCCAAAATCAGATTTAATATCCATAAATTTTTTAACGAATTCATATTTTCTTATCTTTCATCCTGGATATAAATCTTCCTTTGAAGATTTTAACAAATTGTAAAATCTAGATTGTTCAGATTGAAGATTTGAATTTTTATTTTGACTTTCTATTAGGAAAGATAGTCCAACAACATCATATACTAAATTTTGAAATTATGATGGTTTTGGAACTTAAAAAGTTGTATTTCATTATGAATTTGGTTCACCATGTTGATACTAAAACTCATAATAACTCTGAAAACCAAACCATAAAAGATAAACCCAAACTTATAAAATGTTTCATATCTCCTAATATCACAATTATTACATGCGTGATTAATTGTTCCTTTTGAAAGAAACTTTGAATTTGACTTTGAAAATGATATAAATGCCTCAAAACCCTTGATGTAGATAAGATTTATACCATAACCATTTGGATTTTTCTAATGATTTATTAAATAAATATCTAATAATAGAAAATATTTTCTATTTATTGGGTCCATAAATATCTAAAAAAATTATAAAAAATTATTATTTTAATTATATAAACTATTAAAAATGTATTACACTAATTAAACTCCTTGATATTTTATATTTTTAATTCAATTTATTCTTACTTAACATTTTTTTTGAAAAAAATTAGTATAAATAAGTTTAAATTTTTGGGTAATAATATAAATTTTATAATTTAAAATAATTTAAAATAATTTTTATTGATTTATAATTTTTTATTAATTTAAACTAATGTTATTAAATTTTGTAATGAATCAACCCACCAGGGCTCGTTTGGATAGAGACAAGTTGAGTGTGACATCCCAAGCCCACCTCCAATAGGCTAGGGGCTGGAGACAAACACTGAGAAGAAATACACTAAAATGGGTGGGTTTAGACTTAAGTACCAATATGGATGCACAAAACCATCTCCATGCAAAGGTGCATTGGTAATAATAAACATACTGTAACATCTAGAGTAAACCATGCATGAAATAACCACTAGGAAATACATCAAGTAAAAGAGTGGAATATAAATAATTATGAAGGGTAAAATACATTCTTGACTAGAAATGAGGTCCCAACCTAACATCAACTGGAAAAAGGGAAAACTGAAGAGTTCTTGACTTCTAATCTCCAAGCCCAATCATCGTATGTGGTCTATGCACCCAAGTATTACTATGCTCCTCTAAATTCATTTCTAACCTTCATGTATTCTGTATAAGACATGAAACATGTGGGAAAATACTATACATGGGTTTGTATATATAGTCTTAGTATGATTCCTCAAAAACCTAAGGGATCAACAGAGATAACATCAGTCAATCAGCTCAACCCACAAGCAAGAGGGAAAGGAACCCAACAATAGATATGCTCATAAAGAAACCCAACCGAGAGATAAATAGGATCTCTATCTCTATAGTTCAACTAAGAATGATGAGTAATCATGCAACTCCAAAGGTCCATCTCTGATTCCCATAACCATGTCCAACCACTCAAGAAAAAATGTGTTGAGGGACTATGCCTCACCACTATTCTCCACAGTTGAGAGGGAACTACATCCAATAGAGGACCCATGCCCTAGTGCATTAGGGGCTGTTTCCTTATAGATAGAGGATATATACCTTGGTTTAATAGGGGGATCCACTCAATATATAGAGGACCCACATCTTGGTGTGATAGGGGTGCCAATCTACCTTTGTAAAGAACATGGGGGACCCGTGCCCTGGTGTGATAGGGGGTTATCGACCCTGACATCTCTCTAATGATCCCACCCAATCACTTACATTGGTCAAGTGTTTTTGGATAAAATTTTAGGCTCGAAACACCTCACTTTGTATCTTATATTCCCAAAAAAAGTCCACCGACATGTCTTATATAGAAAACTACTTAGGATAGGATACTCGCGGACCCAAATCCAAGTCTCAGAGAAGGAGATACTCAAGGAAGAAGTATCATATAAGATTACACAATGTGTACATTAGGTCACATGGTGTGTTAACCCTTTTAGACACTTGGGTGTGTCCTCTCCTGAACATAGATTGGATGGCCATGTTGATATACATGACATGTACATTGAGAAAACTACGTGTCTTGGAAGCCCGAGGTAAGCCTGTGTCTTTGAGACCATGCCCATGTACTATAGTCATGCCCATGTTATTAGACCTTTCCATGCCCGTGTACCCCTAGGTTACATACTGAGTTTCCATTAAAGAGCCACACAACATGTATCAGTTCCACAGGATGTGTGATATTTAATTCCACCTGAAACCCTAGCTACAACAACAAGGGGACTACACATCATGTGTTCCGAGACTACATGTTATGTATGTCGAGATTTTACTTAATCCATTAGTCTTTATCCACCTAATATTATATTTAAACCACCATTTGGATTCCCAAAATTGAAGGGGTCCATCACCAAACATCGATATTTGGCCTCTGGTGGTTAGAAATCAGAAATCTGATCACCCGTGTGAGGCCATCACACCTCCTGTTGCCACTATGGATCCTAAATCCATGAATCCTTCACCCAAAACCTGCATCACAACTTTATCCATCCTCAAACCACAAACATTTACATTATTTATGAAACCACAATGAATCTGAGGGTTTGATTTCACTTAAACCGACTTCGATAATGTTGAATTACCGGCCCCATGGGCTAATGATAAGGAACACAAAGAATTATGGGGGAAAAGCACATGAATGAGGTAAATCCACTATTGGATGATGTGATACCGACCAACGATTATCTAAACATAGAAACCAAGGGTGGAAAATAGGTGTAACAATTACAAATAAACTAGTTCAAGATTATTTTTCAAATTCAGGATCATGCGAAGAACAAAAATCACTGGAAAAAAAGAAAATAAGATAATAATCCATGTTTATCAATTCATTCAAAGGGTGTAAATCCAAAAATAATGAGGCCTAAATTGGATTTGGAATGATCATTTCTAAATAACATGCTCATCAATGATGAAGAAGAAGATCTCACTGCATTCTTCATCTGCCTCATGATCCCCCGATCATTCGTCACTGATCCACCCTTTTAGTTTACCAATAGAGCTCTCCTACTCTCACTCTTTAATATCCTAGGTCTATGAGGATAACCCTAAATATTTTCTGTATTAGTGATTAAATAGAGAAGTAAATTAGGTTAGGTCATTAAATAAAATAAATAAATAAATAAATAAATTTACTTGACATACCCGCTAATAGTCTCCTTCCATGGAACGTCCAATGCCGACCAACTTTATATCAAGTCTAGGGTAAACCCCACATTAAAAAAAAATGGTCTCAAATTTCCCATACAAGGTCTCAATCAATATAAAAATCATTTAATTTAAAAATATGTTTATTTTTTTTAATATATATTAATATTTTTAATATATTAATTTTTGGGTCCTGCAACAGCCAAATACACTACTGACTCTGAGAAAAAATCCATATATATGCATAGAAATATTCAGAGGAATAAACCATCAAAACCAGATTCATTACATTATCCCCTCATTTAAGGATTTTAACCTTGGAAAGCACTGGCTAGATAAATATGTGGGGGTACTGAGCCCACTTCTGGATCCCTCGCTCCCAATATATCTTTTTCACATTCCCATATTTCCACTACACTCGAACCAAATGGATGGTTCATCCACAAAGGATATTTTCCTATCGATCCTTGATCACCACTGGGTACTATGATAATGTGGTTCTATCCTTAATGTTCAGAACGACCCAATCAATAACGTATGATGGGTTTTTCATGTATCTAATCTACTGTAACATATGGAAGACGCCATGAACTCGGTCCAGCTGTGCGGGTAAGGATACGTGGTAAGCATCCTCTCCAACCCTCTGTAGAATCTGTAATGACCCAATGAAGCTCAGGGATAAGTTGCTCCCCAAAAACAATCTTTACAATCCTCATCATGGGGAGACTCTGAGGAAAAAATAGTATCCCTACTCGAACTCTAAAGGCCTATGACATAGATCTACATAAGATTTATATTGAATCTATCCATCCTCATATGCTAGAAGACCACCTGAGCCTTCTTCATTATTTTCTGCACTAGCTCAGGCCCAACAAGAGAAGTCTTTCCAACCATAATACAACATAAGTGTGACCTTCAGGATCTCTCGTACAATGCCTTGAAAGGTTCCATTCTAATAGTAGAGTGATAAATATTTTTATAAGTGAAATATACCAATGGAAAGTGATCATACCACCTCCAACCAAAGTCCAACACATAGGCTCTCAACATATCCTCCAACACCTCGATAGCTTTCTTGAACATCCCACCCATCTGGGGGTGTAATGACGTTCTCATCCGTAAATAGTTCCCAAAATCCTCCTACAAACCTCTCTACAACCATAATGTAAATCGATAATCACAATTGAATATGATTGTTGTGGGTACCCCATGAAGTCATATGACCTCACACACATACAACTACCCCAAACTCTCAACTAAAGTTTTCTCCTGAATGGAAATGTAGTGTACCAACTTAATGAGTTAGTCAATAATAATCCAAATATCATCATGTACTAGTAATTTCTATGGAATCCACATCACAAAATACATTGATATGTCATCCCATTTCCATTCTGAATCCTCAAGAGTTTGAGTCAAGCCTGCTGAACCCTGATGTTTATCCTTTACCTTCTAACATGTGAGACAATGAGAGACAAAATCAACAATGTTCCACATTATTCTAGCCCAGAAAAACTACCACTAAAGGTCTTTTTACAACTTCACCACAATAGGTTGTACATTCAAGGGGGAAGTATGAAACTCCTACAACACTTCCTCATACAACACAACTATAACTACCATCCATCCCTAAAAAAGGATGACATGCTCTGCTCCTTTATAAAAATTTTCTAGCATATATCCTGAGGATATATGGTCACGCATAAGCTCATAGTAAATTTATTCCAATTTAACCACTCTCACACATTAAATAATGTATGGAGTCACTACCATCGATTGAAGATAAGAGGCACCCCTCTCCTCCATGAAGGTCAATTGTAATGAAGGTAATTTCTCAAACTCCTCCTCCAAAAAACAAGAATGTGACTTCCTATTAAGGGAATATTCTACCACATTGCCTTTTTTAGGAGTATATAATATCTCAAGGTCATATTACTATAGTAAATTCAACTAATTCCTCTATCTTAGGTTGAGATCTCTCTAAGTGAATATGTACTTGAGACTTTGGTGGTATGAGTAAAAAAATACTCACCCAGAAGATAGTGCCTCTACAAATTCAAGGAGAAGACTACAACCTCCAAATCTAAGTCACGTTTCATGTTGTTATGCTCATGGGGCCTCAAATACCTTGACCCATAAGTGATCACTTCCTGTTTTTACATCAACATGCAACAAAGCCCATATATATAGGTATTATAGAACACTATGTATGCAATTACCTCCTATGGTAATCTCAACACAAGAGAAATGGTTAACCTCTTCCTTAGATCCTCTAAGGCTCCCTAACACTGCTCAATCTAGGTAAACTACTTCACTTTTTGTGTCAAGGTAATCAAAGGGCCTTCTATCCTAGATAATTATACTGCAAACATCCTATAGTACCCCACTAAACCAATAAAACTCCACACCACCAATACATTCTTAGGTGGATCCAAATATATCACTAAGCCAATATTTTCTAGATCCACAACTACACCATGATTAGTGATGAAATTACCTATAAATTAAAACTCAGAGATCAAAAATTGAAACTTCAATAGCTTACCATAAAGTTTATGCTCCTAGAGTAAGTCTACAACCATCCTTAAATTCTCTACATGATCTACCTCATACATAGAGTAAATGAGATTTTTTTGATAAAAATAACTATGAACCAGTCTAATAAAGGCTGAAAGATATGTTTCATGAGATCCATGAATGCAGTAGGGGCATTAGTCATGCCGAAAGTCATCACTAGGAACTTATAGTGTCCGTAGTGACATCAGAATGTCGTCTTTGTAATATCATCCTTGTGAAACATCAACTGATGGTATCCAGACCTAAGATCAATATTTTAGAACCAAATAAAACCTTTCAACTAGTCAAAGGGGCCATAAATTCTCAAAAGGGTTACTTGTTCTTGATTTTCACCTACTTTTGGTGATGATAGTCAATGTAAAGCCTCAAACTACCACCCACCTTTTCACAAACACTAGATCCACCCAAGGGGACACATTGGGTGTACTAAAACCTTTATTTTAAAGGTATTACAACTACACCATTAGCTCATAGATCTTGATAGGGGCCATCTAATAAGCCGTAGAAGATATCGGTGTGGTCCTAGGGTTCAAATCGATGTATAAGTCCATCTTACATCTAAAAGGCAGTCTTGAAACATATTTGTGAAATATGTCCATATAATCCTCCACTACTTCCAGAATCCATATTTCTAAATTGACTACTACACTAAGGGAAAAACTTTTCAATAGATGGTTGGTAGGGTGTAGATTCCTACTCAGGATCCCCACTCACTCATCAATAAGACCATTATCTCCCCTTAAGGATAATATCATCCCATCAGCACATAGACATATAACTCTCTTGTGATGATAGTCAATCTGGGTATGCACAACTGAAAACCATTCCATGCCCAGAATGGTGTCATAAGGTTTCATCATGATAACCATGACATCCCACAAGAAACTCCCTCAACTAAGTTCTGTCTCAAAATGTTGGTAAATGTGAAATATAGAATAATATGTCTCTGTAGGAACCTCTATCCAAAAATGATGGGCTAAGGACTCTATAAGTTTCTCCATCTCTTGAATAAGGGATAAGGTGATGAAAGAATGACTTTCACCTCTATCAACAAGCACTAAAGATAAGGTAGAGTGAGCACAGATTATACCTCAAATAATATCATGAGATTGTTAATCATATTCATTAATTGCCTAAAACTATTCTAACCCTTTTCCGCCATCTCTTTGATCATAGTATGGTCCAACTAGTGGTTATGTGGGAAGTAACTCACAGCATCTCCCACCACCACCAACTCCTACCTTTGGAGTTACACCTACTCCTTTTTCTACACTACCTCCCTAACCTAAGACAGGAGATACCTAATCATAGTGATTCCTTTTCCTTAAAGGTCCACCTATAAACTTCCTTCCATACTCATCACATTAGGTCAGATGATCATGATCTATGTGACCTCACCCATCACAAACATAACATATCCCATCTCTAGGATAACTAGATCCTCTACACGAACCATTCACTACAGACCCATGTGTTTGATTTTGGGCATGGGGAGGTCTCATGCACAGAGACCCTAACATGAATGTCCCTATGAAGGTCCTTCTCAAACTTCCATATCCAGAAGAATCCATCTTGAACCATATCAAGGTAGTAACGCATGAGGTCAGTAAACCTCATGGCATACTCAAAAACTATCATATCACCATTCTCTAAATTGAGAAGCTCTTGAATCCATGTAGAGAACAAGCTTGATGGGTAATACCCATCACAAAATAGTTGTTAGAAATATGATCATGAGAGAATTGCCTCATCATGTGTTTGGTTAATCAAACTCCACTAGTTCCATATTGTTCCAAGAAGAAGACTAGTTTCTAGTGAAACCATATGATCGGATGGGGTCTAAACAAGTCTGAAGACACAAACCACAACCTCAATCCAATCCTCTGTTATATGAGGGTCTGGATCACTGTGAACCTATAGTGATCTTTATCATTGGAACTTGAGTAATGAACTAAGACTGCATGCATCATCCTCCTATCCTGTGGGAACTATCGCCTACCCAATGTGAAATGAATCATTCACCAAAACCGCTATTGGAGCGTATACATACTATTAAAAAGGAGGTAACAATGCTATATTCCTACCTAGAGGAAACAACTAATGAGTGGGTCCCTAAATTGAGGCCTCATCACTCAACCGATCATCATCATGATCCTGTATCGACATCCTATCTAGATATCATCATAGAGACATCATGAAATTAATCAAGATATACCATGGTTAGATGAACATATATGGGTAGCTGACTCAAGAAGAAAAACATTTCAAAGGAATCAATCCTATTTGATGCTTGTACCATTGGTTTCCATGTAACTAATGTCTTGGTATGTAAAGTAATCAAATAGGTAGTTAGATTCCTGGTGTATGGATACATCGGTCATCATACCATCATTAGGTTTTCTAGCCTATGAGTTGCACTCAAGATACTTTGATACCATTTCCCTAAGTTTCTAACCAATAATCACTATGGTTCTAACTTCAAGCACCAAACTAAGGATAAAACACATTTTATGCCATTCATTCATGACCCTAATTACCAGGGTTTTATTGGATGGAAACAAGATGAGTGTAACACCCCAAGCCTACCTCCAATAGGCCAGGGAATAATGATAAGTTTCAAAAGGCATAAATTGAAATGGGAGGTCTTATCCCACACAACCATCTCCATGGAAATGTGTATAGGTAATAATAAAAAGACGATAACATCTAGAGTAAACCATGAATATAATAACCTATAGGGAATACATAAAGTACAATAGTGTAATATAGTGAAAGTACAAAGGGGAAAATATGAACCCAAATAGAATGAGGTCCCAAACCGATAGTAACTTGGAAAAGGGAAAACTAAAGAGAGTTCAGTTCTAGATCTTTAAGTCCAACCACCATAAACAGTCTATGAAGAAAAGTACTGCTATACTCCTCCAAATTCACCATTGATCTACCTGTTATATACATAAGGCATGACACAAGCATGAAAATTCCATGGAGGTTGAGTATATACATACCCAGTAGAACACCCCAAAAACCAAAGATGGAACAATAGAGATAACATTAATCAATCAGCTCAACCCATAAGAAAGATGGATAGGAACTTAACAAAAAACATGATCATAAAGAAACCCAATCAAGAGAGAAAGGGGATTTCCATCTCCACATCCCAACTAAGAACAATGAGTAATATTATAGCTCTAAAGGTCCATATTTGATGCTCGACACCATGTAAAATCGCTCAAGAAAAACCAGATAAAGGGTTCATACCTTGCCAATGTAATCCACAACCGAGGGGGATTTATCTCCAATAGAGAATCCACACCCTAGTGTATTAGGGGGTTCCACCCCATAGATAGAGGATCCACACCTTGGTGCATCAGGGGGGTGCCACTTGGTAGATAGAGGACTTGTGCCCTAGTGCGATAGGGTGTGCCACTCTACCTATGTGAATAGTATGAGGGACCCATGACCTAGTACAAAAGGGAAGTCATCGACCTTGGAATCTATCAAATGATCCATCCCAATCAACTCCATTGGTCAAGTGTCACTGGATTAAGTGTCACACTTGACACACCTCATAAAGTATCTCATGTGCCAAAATGAATCCCACCATCACGTCCCATGTGGAAAACTACTCAGGATAAGATACTCATGGGCTCAAATCTGAGTCTAGGTCACATGGTGTGTGACATATCTAGTACATCTGGGTGTGTCTTCTATTTAAAACAATTTGAATATCTATGTCGATATACACAATGTTTACATGGAGCACACAACATGTCTTGGTAGCTTGAGGTAAGACCATGTCTTCAAGGTCGTACCTGTGTACTATGGTCGTGATCATGCGTTTTGTTATGTCCATGCCTGTGTAACCATAGGGTATACAACGAGCCACCATCTTTGGGTAACACGGTGTGTGGAAGTCCCACACGATGTGTGATATTTAATACTACCCAAAACACTAGCCACAACAACAAGGGGATGAATACAAGGTGTGCATTCCTGGACTACACGTCGTGTATGTTGGGATTTTTCAAAATCCCATAGTATTCATACGGTATCTCATATATTCCAAATATACTACTTCCACCAATATTTGGATTCCCAAAATTGAAGGGGAATGTCACCAATCATTATTCTCCAGCCTCCGATGGCTGGAAATTAAAAATTCAACTACCCACATGAAGTCGTTAAGCCTCCCATTGCCACTGCAGATCCTGAATCCATGAAGCCTTTATCTGCAACCTGCATCACACCTTGATCTATCCTCAAACCATCGATCTATATATCATTCATGAAAACTACCATAAATTTGAGGGTTCAATTTTACTTGAACCCACTTCGGTAATGTCGAATCGCTGGCCTCATGGGACAATGATGAAGAATGTGAAGAATAGTGAGGGGAAAGCACATAAATGAGAAGAATCCATTGTTGGTCGATGCGATCTCAACCAAAGATTATGTAAAAATAGAAATCAAGGGTGGAAAATATGCACAACAACTACAAATAAATTGGGTCAATATTATATGTCAAATCTGGGCTCATGCAAAGAATGGTAATCATAAAAAAAATAAAAACAGGTAATAATCTATGCTTATAAATTCATTCAAAGGGCATAAAACCCAAAATAATGATTTGTACCTTGGATTTGGATTGATATTTGGTGAATAACGTGTTCTAAAGAGATGATTAAGAAGATCTCACTGCATTCTTCATTTCCCTCATAATCCCCTGATTGTTCCTCGTCGATCCACACTCCTAGTTTTCTAATAGAGCTCTCCTCCTCCGACTCTCTAATATCATAGGGTTATGCGGCTAACCTAAGAAAATTTTCATAGTAGAAATTAAATAAAGAGGGAAATTAGGTTGAGTCATTAAATGAAGTAACTAATCCACTTAACGCACGAGTAAACAGATTCCTTCCATAGAATGTTTGATGCCAACTAACTTTATATCATGCTTAGGATAAATATCATTTTCTGGAAACATCACTGGTCTCAGATTTCCCACCTGAGGTCCTAATCAATGGGAAATCCATTTATTCTCAAATTATGTGCACACGTGTTTTAATATATATTAAAAATTTTAATATATTAATTCCGGGGTCCCACGACATCCAAAAACAACACCTACTCTAAGGAAAAATCCAAATTTATGCATAGAAATATTACAATGACTAAACCCTCAAAACCAAAGTCACTGCAGATTTATACCAATTAGTAGTAGATTTATGACAGTTTATACTAAACTTTATTATTTTTTATTATTTTATACTAATTTATACTAATTTTTATCAATTTATACTAATTTCAAATAATTTAAACTAATTTATAACAATTTATAATTTTTTTAGTAATTTGTGATAATATATACTAATTTATATTAATTTTTATTAATTTATACTCATTTATATTATTCTTTCTTAATTTATATCAATTTATTGTAAATTATATCAATTTATAATTTTTTACTAATTCTTGATAATTTATACTAGTAGAAAATGACTTTATGACAATTTATGTTAATTTATACTAATTTATAATAATTTAAACATTTTTTTAATTTTATAGTAATTTATAATAATTTAAACTAATTTTTATTAGTTGATACTAATATTTATTATTTTTTAATATTTTTTATTATTTTATACTAATTTATAAAAATATTATTAATTTATCACATTTTATAATAATTTAAACTATTTCATATTAATTTATATTTTTTTATTAATTTATACTAATTTTATTAAATTTTTACTAATTTTTATTAATTTAAACTAATTTTACTTAATATATAATACTTTTTAATTAATTTAAAATCATTTACATGAATTTTTTATTAATTATAATAATTAGAGATATATTTTTACTATTTTTAATAATATTTATCAATTTATAACATTTTAAACTAATTTTTATTAATTTATAATAATTTATATGAACATTTATTAATTTCTCATAACTTATAATAATTTTAAAAAACTTGTATTAATTTATATATTTTTTTATTAATTGAAACAAATTTTATTAATTTATACAATTTTGGACTTGGAGTCCATAAGGCCTTTGATCCACCTAGACCTTCAGGTCAGTAAGGCTTTTGGGCCACCTTTAAAGCTTTCGAGTCACCTCAAGGCCTTCAGGACACATGATCAGTGCAGTTTCCCCAGACAAAATCTAGAAAAAGGAGCATCCCTAGAGGAGGATTCAAAGCAGGTGCACTCACCAGAGTAGAACCAATGGATTTGGAAGAATGAGAGGGTAGGACTATGCCATCGGGACCAGCCTGTGCTTGCACGAGAAGCTTAGCCAGATGGCCATGCAAATATGGAGAGCTACCATCACGATGCAGATACTGGGGAGGGGTAGTTCCTTGTAGTTATAGTATGGTTGGATTCCCTAAGACATTTGGGTCATGTAATGCCTCTTAAAGCCTATGGGCAATGTAATCTCTAAGCCTACAAACCTTGTAAGGGTTCCCCCTCATCCCTTAAAAGGGGGTTATCAAAAATCAATAAAAATGAAGGCCTTCGGGCCATTCGGGCTACTAATTTATACTTTGTGAGAATTTATACTAATTTATATTATTTTTTATTAATTTATACTAATTGATAATAATTTAAACTATTTAATTTTTACTAATATTTATTAATTCAAAGTAATTTATAATAAACTAGACTATTTTTTATTAATTTACACTAATTTTAATTAATTTATACTAATTTATACTAATATTTATTAATTTGAACTAATTTACAATTGTTTAAAATAAGTTTTATTAGTTTATACTAATTTATAATAATTTAAACTATTTTTTATTAATTTATACTATTATTTATTAATTCATACTAATTTATAATAATTTAAACTAATTTTTATTAATATATACTGGTTTGTACTAATATTTATTAATTTATACTAATTTATACTAATATTTATTAATTTGTACAAATTTATAATTATTTAAACTATTTTTATTAATTTATACTAATTTTTAATTATTTATACTAATTTATAATAATTTAAACTAATTTTTATTAATTTATACCAATTTTTATTAATTTATACTAATTTATACTGATATTTATTAATTTATACTAATTTATAATAATTTAAACCATTTTTATTAATTTATGATAATATTTATTATTTTATACTAATTTTAATAATTTAAAATATTTTTATCAATTTATATTAATTTTGTTAATTTATACTAATTTTTATTAATTTCTACTTATATTTATTAATTTATTATAATTTATAATAATTTAAACTATTTTTTTATTAATTTAAAGTAATTTTTATTAAATTTATACTAATTTTTATTACTCTATACTAATTTTAATTAATATATAATATTTTTGATTAATTTATACTCATTTATACTTTTTTAATTACCTTAATTAGGGATAGATTGACAATAATTTATATTAATTTTTAGTAATTTATACTAATATTTATTCATTTTTTTTAATTTTTAACATTTTAAACTAGTTAACAATTTATATAAATAAATAAATAATTAAACACAAAAAACTAATCAAAATTAAAATAAACCATAAAATTGATACATTGAAGATCTGAACACTGGGAAGATTCTATGAGAGAATGAGAAATAGTTATGGGAGAATGAGGGAATGAGAGTGGTGAATGTCTATTTATAGTTAGATTTTTTGAAAAGAACTTTTTGGGATGAAATGTTTGTTGTAAAAAGTCTTTCGCCTTTACCATTTGCAGTGAATATTTGTGACAGACTGTGTATTTGCGACAAACTATAGATCTGTTATAAAAAATCATTGTCAAAAACAATTTTTTCCGCCTATTTGAAACTATTTGTGATTGACCGTCCATCGCAAAAAAACCTGCCGACAGGGTATTTGCGATGGATCCATCGCAAATAATACTAGTTTTGACGCATCCGTCACAAATAATTTTTCCATAAACACTATTTACGATAGATTTATAATTCCATCCCAAATAACTAATTTCCGCCATAGCGCACACAATCGCCCTAAAGTATTTTTTGATGGAATACATATTCGGTCATAATAAACCATTGTGAAAATTATTTTTTTCCATGAAATTTCTTATTTTTCATAAAAAATAATTTCCATGGGATTATTTTTGGTAGAATTTCAGTCTATCACAAATTACCCGTTGCAAAAAATTGATTTTTCTGTAGGGTCAGGTTGATGGTTTCTAATGAATTATGATGCTTTGAAAATGTGTTATTCATTCCCTAGAAATCCAACAGTGGTATTCGAGTCATGTCATGCCTCTTAATTCACATAATTGTGTTTGAAAACAAAGAAATTATATATAATTTTATGTATCACAATTCTTGTCATATATCGTAAGATACAATTGTAAATTTCATTTGAGGCTAACTATACGATATGTGATATCATAAGTTGTGTTATAGACATGCCTAATGAGATATGATATGGTAGGCAGTGAAACTGTTTAATCTCTTCTAGTTTATACATCTCGTAACGTATGATATGATGGGTCATATGAGAAGAAAAAATTAGTGTAATCTTACACATATCATAAAAACTGAGCATTGTATCATATGAACAATGTATGGATTATCATAAAATATAATTCACCATATGTTGATGCTAATGTCGCAACCTGAGGATTATCTAACATAAAATAAGATAGATAATATCCCAATCCAAATATTACAATATTCATATATTGTTAAATACAATATGCATGATTTTTTTTAATTTTTATAATTTTCAATTATTATCTGAATTATATAAGTTATAAATTGTTTATAAAATATGGAAAAGGGTATTTTTTTATATTTATATAATTTATAAAATGTTTATAAATTAATTAATTATAAAGTGTTTATAATTAATCAATTAATTTTTTTATGAAACATTTATCAAATAAACAATCTTGGAAATCTGGTCTATACCAACAAACCTATACCAACTATTTTATAAAACAATTGGTATAGGTTTTATTCATAAACAAGTCATGCGACCCCCAACCCAATTTTAGCTTTCCCTACAGCCAGTATCTCCTTCTCCTATGAATCCCCTCAATATTCATTTTTTCTTGATCGTTTTTGCAATGATTTTTAGGTAGAATCATCAAGGTATGTTTTTTCCTTCACCTTCTCTCCTATTTTATTCTTTTCATTATGCATTTTCATACCCTAGAATGCAATGGTGGTCTAGGGTTTCATGCTGTGATAATTTCATTATATTTTTTAATTAATTTTAGAGTATACAAACATCAACTAAGGACCTTTCTTTATTTCTCTTTGTGGAATAACACTAGACATCATTGGATTTGTCATTTCTGGTAGGTGGTTCTATTAGGGTTTCAAAGTTTCTTCATGTATCCTATATTAGTTTACTAAAAGTTTATGACTCAGTTCACTATAAGAAGACATTAACAGGATGTTTATTATAAAGTTAGACTATCAGAATTTTTGGGCTATCAGATTATCAAATATACAAACATTGATGTCATCAGTAATATAACCTTATCTAAATTTTAATCTATTATCATATGATTTTTTCTGGAAATAGGGAGGTGTAGGAGCACTATTTAGTTACTAGTGATAGGCAGTCTAGCTGAGGAATGGTACAAGGGATCAATGGCTACATGATACAACAGATGGATGACCATGTTTGTAGGAAGCCCGGGTGATCGGATGATCAGGTGTGACCTTCTATATAAATTTTGTGGGACCACTTTAATAAGGTGTATAAAATCATCTAAGGACATTTTTACTCTTTGATCCATGCGAAAAATGAGACACTAGTTGTTAACTTTTTAGTTCTAGTGAAATAAATTCTTGTAGTGTTTTCCCATGGACGTATGATGAAAATTTGAACCATGCACAACCAATGTTATTTATTTATGCATGTTTTCCCTTTGTTTGTATGCTTGTGTGTCTGTGTTAGATTCAATTCAGTTATTTGAGTGTAGAAATACTTCCAAGTTCTGGTACACTAAACTTTCAGAGGATCCATATTAGTGATTTGTTTTCACCTATGTGATCTACCGATGGAAAAACTTATAGTGATTGAAGTTTGAATAGATTCCATAAAAAGTGGTATAAGAGATTGGTTCATGACAAGGGGATACACACAACGTACATAGGTATCTTATTTTACTTTCCTTAATTATTTGATTTAAGTAATGTTATTGTGTTAGGATAAATTCATCATAGGAATGAAAGGTGAGGGTGGATAGGTTCGATGGAACAAAATTTATTTTTTTGTGGATACATATAAAAGATTATATGTTCCAAAAGGATCTTGAATTCTATTTAGTAGAACTAAACCATAGAATATTGACAAGGAATAATGGGAGTGACTAGATATAAAATCTATTGGTTTGATTTAGATGATGTTAACAAGAAATGTTTCTTCCAACATTTGGGAGAAGAAGTCATATGAAAATCTTATAGAAGCACCAACAGATATGTATGAGAGGATGAGTGCGCTTAAAAAGTGTTTCTAAAGAGAGAACTAATCAATTTATGAATACTATAAGGGATATCAATGGTAGATAATGTGAATTATTTTAATATGATCTAGAATAATATCAAGATAGTAAAAGTAACTTTTACTGATAATGTTTGGGTGATTTTGTTATTTTCCACTTTGTCAGAGTTGTGGGAAGATATGGTGACAAAAATGAGTAATTATTATGATAAAACTAATATAGTATTTGTGTACATTTGGAATTTAATATTTAATGAAGATCTTTAGATTAAGTCTAGGGATCTTCTAGTTATGTAATGAATGTAGATGGAAGAGGATGTTCACCTCAAAGAAGGAATCAAATACGTTCAGTGGAAAATCCATAGGAAGGAGTTGAGGGAAATTGATTGGACCTGAAATCACATCATGGCATGGTGGTAAGAGGTGGAACCCCAAGAAATTTTTTTAGGATAAATAAATCAACATAATATAATTTTATAGAAGTCCAAAATCTGGAAATATCATAGTTGGAGAAGGGAGTACTATGCAACTCAGTTTTTGTAGCATCTATAGTTTTTGGTAATTACCCCTTTATTTATTTATTTTAAGTATATAAAGTAATTGGGTTATGTTTTTTATGTTTTGGTGGAATTTTGATAAGTTTTTGCGACTTTTATAGAGGTTCACGGTTAGTAGAAACCACGAAACACCTCTTGGAAACCATGAAAAGGGAAACACATGTCATTTGGTACACACAGTTGGCACACGATTTAGACAAACCATGTAGCCACATATAAGGAACCATGAAAGTTTGAATATAGGGTATTATAACTATTGGTACATAGTTTTTCTAACCATGAGATCCAACTTTTCAAGTGGTTTTTGCAGGTAGTGGTTGGTGCACAGTTTGCCTAACTGCGTGCCTAAACCATGAAATGTTAAAAATTAGATCCAGATTTAGTGGTTCTAATTCAAATCACCCCCTTAACCCCTATTTTTCTCCTTAACACGACTCTAACTCAAATTTCACTCCCTCCAAAGGTCATGGAGACCTTTCTCCTTGATTTGGGAGCGATCTGTTGGTGAATCTTGGTGCATTGGAGGCCTAGATTCCTTGGAAAGAGCTCATTCTTGGTAGTTTTCTTTAGTTTTCTTCTTCTTCCCTCTCTTGTATTCATGTATCTAATTTTTTGGGGATATATCCATGGTGTTTTATTAAAATCATGAATCTATATAGTTTTGTTTATGATAGGGAACAATATCTAAGGTAGGTTTTGGAATATCTATGCCAAGTTTGTTAAAGAATCTATGTCATTCTTCATTTTTGCCTAAGTCTGTGAGCTAGGTGGATTAACTCTCAACTCATATTAGTTATAAATTGAAGGATTAATTTTAAATTGATTTAATTTCATGAATTTAATTGTGAATTTTTTGTGCAAATCTTGATGGAAACCCTCTTTAGTGATGGTTTGAGAAATTGTGGAAATTGGATGTTTTGTGGAAAGTGCAATTGATTTCATGATTTTAAAATGGTTATTTTTTTTGATTTATGGAAATATATTTTTAGAAATTTTTTCAATAAAAATAATTGTTTTATTGAAATGGGATGAAATGATTTGGGTATAATGGTTGGGCATGAGTTGAATGGGATGGATAATGGTCGTGAAATACCACCATCAAAGGGATGGGTTATGGATGTGAAGTTACACCATCAATGGTAACACAAATATTATGTGTGGGTGTGTGTTGTGGATGTGTGTAATGGAATGAGTTATGCAAAATTGAAATTTTAAATGCTTTGAAGAGTTGTTTGGTTGCTTTCCATGAAAATGGTTTTGGTTTGGAAAATTGTTTGTATGCTTTGATATAAACTTATTTAAATTAGTTTTAAAATGTTTTATATAAATGTGTTAACTTTTTCTTTCCTAGTGGATTGATTTGGGAATTCATTGGGGAAATCCTACTAAGTTTCATACTCACCCCTTCTTGGGAACTTTAGTGCATTTTCAGATGTGATATATTAACACACAGGTAAAGGAAAGGTATCTCATTTCTTTAGTGATGCATCATGATACATTGGGAATGACTTGTTGAGTTAGATATTGGAGCATGTTGTGAGTTTATAAGTATATTTATTCTATGTATTTGAGTTTTTTGGTTTTAGTTTCCACTTTTTAATTTGATATGGTTCATGTTTTAGTTTGGTTTTTTTGTCAGTGGGTGGTACTTTTGAGTTGTATTACGCTATTCTCATGCATCATATAATGGTTTTTTTAATTTTTTATTATTTGTTTGGTTGTTTTATTTTCAAAGGGAAAATAATCCCCCAATTTTTTATGAATCCCTTGGCATTTATTTCCATCCTATTGTGTCTTGGGGATGTAACCTAAGGCCTAATAATGTTTTGCCTCTTCCCAATCCAATGGGTGAGGGGCAGGATGTTACAAATGGTATCAATTTGTTTGGTCATGGAGTTGAAAATTATTCTAGAATAGTCCTTGAGTTGGATGGTTAGCAAGTATTAGGATCATTGAGACTTGAAATATAGAGTATAAATAGGTGTAACTAACATATTTATACTGAACTTCAAGTTACTAGAGATTTAGGTACACAAGTGTTTTGAGACACTTCTAGGAGTTTTAATCTCATCGTCACAGGTTTATCCAATGAGAAGATCATGACATCCATTGATATAAATGAATCCCCACTAGAAGTTCATAATTCATTTTGAGTAATAATTTATTTTTTGGTGAAAAAGTGTTTATTTTTTAAAATAGTTGAAACGGTTTTATTTTCAATAGTACGGTGGAATTTTCAAAAATGGTTTGAAAGTGAAAACATATGGAATTTTGGAAATACTTATTGTGATATGTGTGATGTGGTAAAATTTTTAATTGTTAGTCCTTTAGTTTCTAAAGAGTAAGACTAATTGGTGTTTTTTTGGCTATAGAAAATGGAATCAGTTAGGCATATAAGTAACCAACTAGAAGAGGTTGTTGAGAACGTGGTAGCACTTGAGCCATAGGTAAACCAGCAACTGGTTCAGAGTATTGTCAAAGCCTCTCAGGTTATGGATATAAGAAACATAAGTGATAAAAAAAGGAAATTGGATTATTCCATTTAATTCCAAAAGTATAATCCACCCATCTTTCAAGTAGATTCGGAGTTGGGAAAGGTAGAGGTGTTGATGAATAGGTTGAATCAAATCTTCGATTTCCTAGGCACATAAGCTAAGTTTAAATTCAAGTTAGTAATGTAGATATTGGAAGATCCTGCATGCTAGTGGTGGGATTTAGAAGTTCAGGCTAAATTATACCAATGCATTACATGAGAGGATTTTGAATAATTGTTAAACAAATAATTCTATCTCCACACATTCAATTACTAGAATGACCAACTTTTTCATCTTTAATAGAATCTAATAGTGACCAAGTATGCATCTAAATTTTTGAATTTAGTTCACTTTGCACCCAAAATTTCTGCAAGTGTATCCTTGAAGGAATGAATTCTTGAACCGGGTTTAAGGAAATTGATTTGATCAAATATTTCTATGATTTGTATAATGTATTATACAAATATGTTCAATAGAGAGATGATGGTAGGAAGATACATATTAGAAACTACGGTTGGGGGAAGCATGTTGATACCAATGGGAAATAGTGGGAAATCTAATACTGGGAATAAGAGGAAGATGGGAACCTATTTTCAAGGTAGTGGTATGACTCAGAATCATATGACTCGATCAATGAATCTTCCTTCTAAAACAAAGAGAAAGCTTGTAAGTTTCCAATGTGGTTCTTTAGATCATATAAAGTGATATTATCCAGCACCACCTAGAGCATGTCACAATTGCAATTAGATGTGCATCTTCAGTGATATTGTCATAGTTCTCCAAGGTGGGGTGCTAGGGAAACATCTCATGTTTCACAGAAATTATATGATTCGATGGTACAAGAGAATAAGAATAATTCTCATCATCATAACCGAGCTATCCATAGTGATTCAAGGAAAACCATGAATTCTCAACTAGGTAAATCTCAACAGGGTAATAAAGATCAAAGTTTAGTGAGTAAGTTATTGTATAGATATGAGAAATTGATCGTGGATGATCAATTTAGACCTTCAATAGTGAGAGGTATGATTCTTTTGAATTCTAACATAATAAAAGATTTTTTTATACATATGCATCCCATTTATTTATTTCTTATCGTGTTATTTTTCTTCTAGGTTTTCATGTTGTCACTATACCTTATCTTTTGTAACTTCAAACTCCTCTTGGCCAAAGAGAATTTCAAGAATTTATGTGAAAATAATTATCTATAACTATTAATGGAGCTGAATTGATATGGTATTTATTTATTCTCGAGATGGATGTCTATGACATAATACTAGGTATGGATTTTTTGACAATGTTTTAATTCCACATCGACTGTTATACCTGAAGGGTTAGTTTTAAAACTAAGGATGGCTTTGAGAATCTCTTTAGAGGAGACCCAAATATAAAGGTAGGTGCTACAGGATTGTTGGCACCAACCGTTGTAATAATCTAATACCAGTTGGTAGCATTGAACTTGGCATCATTGGATGAGATTACAAGTAGCAGTTTTCTAATGATCTTTGATCAGTTTATTAATGTTTTTTCCTAAGAATTTATCAGGTTTTCCACCTACAAGAGAAGTATAGTTTACAATTGATATCTTATTAGGTACCAGTCCTATCTCAATTATGTTTTATTTTATGACACCAACAAAATTAATGGAATTGAATGTCTAGTTAGGAGATTTATAAAGCAAATGGTTCATTCGTCCTAGTACGTCTCCATGGGAAGTGCCAGTTTTTGTGTGTGAAAAAGGTGGATGAAACTCTTTATCCATGTGTGGATTTTCATCAGCTAAACCAAGTTATGATAAAAAATTTGTATCCACTTCCATGTATTCATGACCCATTCAATCAATTGAGGGGATCCCATTGGTTCTATAAAATAAACTTGTGATCAAGATATCACCAATTGGGGGTTTGGAAGGAGGATATCCTGAAGAAAACTTTTAGGGGTAGAAATGGACATTACAAGTACATGTTTATGCCTTTAAGTCTTATGAATGAATCAGATGTATTTATGGAATTGATTAATTGTATATTTCAAATGTATCTGGATTCTTTTTTGGTGGTGTTTGTGGATCACATATTAGTGTATTCAAGGAAAAAGGATCATCATGAGAAACACTTGGTGACTGTGTTGGAAATTTTGAGGGATTATCATTTCTATTCCAAACTTTCAAAGTGTGATTTTTAGATAAAATAGGTACATTTTCGTGGCCATGTAATCTCTAAAAAAGTCATTTCTATGGATCCATAAAATATAGAGGTTGTGATCCCTTTGAAACCACCAAATAATGTCTTTGAGATACATAGTTTCCTTAGATTAGCTAGTTATTACTGACATTTTATTCATGATTTTTTAGGACTAACTTCACCAATAACAACTTTGGTAAGGAAAAATGATCCATTACAATGGAATGATGAATGTAAGAAATATTTTCAAGAGTTTAAAGTTCACCTTATATCAACACAAATCTTGATATTTTTGGAATCAAGATAGGGTAATGTGGTATATTATGATGCTTCGGGATCAGGGTTGGGATGTGTTCTCATGTAGGGTGATCATGTTGTTGCTTATGGTTCACATTAGTTGTGGTTTCATGAGAAGAACTACCCAACACATGATTTGGAATTAGCTGTTGTAGTTCATTCTTTGAAGAATTGATGTCATCACCACTTTGGTGAGAAATTCATGGTGTTTATGAATCATAAGACCTTAAAACACATTTTCTAAGAAATATATTTGAATTTGAGATAATGAATATGTATGGAGTATCTCCAAATGTTCAAATTTGAATTGATGTATACACCGAGTAAAGGCAATTTGATGGCAGATTCATTACACACAAAGTCATATAATCATATAAAGAAAGGGACTTCAAATTAGTGGAAGTTGATGTTGGTGTTTGCTAACATTCACATGGATTATAAAGATCAAGGTAGTGTTTTAGTCTTCTTTACAATTTCTTTTGTTCTTGATTTGGTTGAGAACATTAAAGAGGCACAAGAATTTGGTTCTGAATGTGTTTCTATGAGGTCAAAAACTCAATGGTGGGGATACCATTGAGGAATGGAATCTTGATAGAGGATCATTATTGTGTTTTCAATATTAGATGGTCATACTTATGTATTTTCAGGAAAAAATTATTCATGCTTACTATCGTTTGATATGAGATGTTCATCCTGGAATATGGAAGATGTATAAGGCACTAAAAGCACAATTTTGGTGGGTTGGCATGAAAATAAAGGTGGATGAGTTTGTTATGAGACGCCTCACCTGTCAGTATGTTAAGGAATATCATAGTTGATAATGGGTATGTTGTAGTCTTTACCTATTACTATTTAGAAATGAGAGTAGATAACTATGAATTTTGTGACAGTTCTCACAAGAAATGTTTGTAAACAATTTACCATATGGGTTATAGTGGATCAACTCACAAATTATCCCTATTTAATCCATATTTTTGAATCTTGTACAGTGGGTGACTTATCTAAAATTCATATTTGAGAAGTCGTAAAGAGGTATAACATTCTAGTTTCGATAGTATAAAATTGAGACCCCAAGTTTATATCTTGTTTTTGTAAATCCTTATATAAACCCCTTAGGACTCAGTTGAATATGAGTATGGTGTATCATCCTCAAATGAATGGACAATCCAAAAGGATGATAAAAACATTGGAAAACATGATTAGGGCTTGTGTAATGGATTTTAGAGGATCATAGGATGATCACATACCATTAGTAGAGTTCTCATATAACAACAATTGTCAGGCCTCGATACATATGGGTCCTTTTGAAGCATTGTATGAGAATCATTATTGTTCTCTACTTTGTTGGG
Source organism: Viscum album (assembly GCA_963277665.1). NCBI lineage: Eukaryota > Viridiplantae > Streptophyta > Magnoliopsida > Santalales > Viscaceae > Viscum > Viscum album. The sequence goes on along the minus strand of OY728162.1, from coordinate 1,108,931,347 downwards.
TATAAATAGGTGAGACTTCACTGGTTAGATTGAGACTTGTGTAAGAGACAACAAAGAATATTTAGTTGATTAGGAAAAGGATATATATGACTCAGATTCATTAGAAATCATATTCATATCATCATTGAAAACCATTTTCATTCAAGACGAGTGATCATGTGTTCTTAATAATCTCTCCAAGGATTGGGAATCATCTTTTTGATAAGCATGGTAACTTATATCCTTGATACATATACCATTTTGAGATACTTGAATGGGTTAGTGAGGTGGAATATCGATTTTATTTACCACCAAGGTTCAATTTAGTCTATAATGTGTTTCATGCATCTCAATTGAAGAAGAATCATCTTGATCTTGACCTTATAATTCAATGGGATCACATTGACCTAGATCCAAATGCTATGCTGGTTCATGTACCGATTCATATTTAGGATATTAAAGAGAAAGTATTTCATGGGAAAAGCATTGGTATAGTGCAAGTTTTATGCCAACATGGTTGGATTAAGGAATAAGTGTGGGAATGCGATGAAGAAATGATCGAGAAATTTCTTTAACTCTTTTAGGAAAATGGCAGTTTTATACTTTCCAAGGATGAAAATACTAATATTGGGGAGAATTTAGAACCCTTAATTTCATGCAATTATGTATTTATTTTTTCATTATAAGTATATAAAGTAATTGGGTTAAGTTTGGGATGGTTTGGATGAGTTTTGATAAGTTTTTAGGGCTATTCTGGAGGTGAATGGTTTGAGAACGGTTAGGAGAAACCATGAAACAACTCCAAAAAACTATGAAAAGGGAAACATAGGTCACTGGGTAGGAACATAGTTGGTGCATGGTTTGGCCAAACCATGTGTCCACCTAGGAGAAACTGTACAAGTGTGAATAGAGGGGATGAGCACAATTGGTGCACAGTTTGTATAACCATGTGAGCCAACCATGTGAGGGGTACTTGAAAGAAGTGTATAACACACCATTTTCACATATTTTTTCTAACCATGCAAGACAAAAATGCGAGAGGTTCTTGGAGGATGTGGCTAATTCACGATTTGCGCACATTTTTCCTAATTGTGTGCTTAAACTGTGAAACTTTAAAAATTAGATCTGTATTTTGTGGATCTAATCCAAATCACCCCTTAACCCCTCTTTTTACCCTTAATACAACCCTAAATCAAATTCCTCTCCCTTCCTAGGTCGTGGAGACCTTTTCTCTTGATCTGGGAGTGATATATTGGTGAATCTTGGTGTGTTGGAGGCTCTTATTCCTTGGTAAGTGCTTATTCTTAGTGGTTTTCCTTAGTTTTCTTCTTATTCCCTCTCTTATATTCATGGATATAATCCATTGGAAATAGATACATGGTGTTTGATGCCAATAATGATGAGATATATTTGTGTTGATGATAAGTAACAATATCTAAGGTGCGTTTTGGAAGATCTAAGACAAGTTTGTTGAAGAATTTGTGTCATTATTTGTTTTCACCTAAGTTTGTGAGGTAATTGGATTCAATATTGACTCCTCTTAGTTAGAAATTGAAGTATTAATTTCAAATTTATTTAATTTCTTGAATTTAATTGTGAATTTTTTATTCAAATATTTATTAAACCTCTCTTTAGTGATGGTTTGATAAATTCTATAAATTGGTTAGTTTGTGGAAATTCTAATTGGTTTCATGATTTTAAAATTATAATTTTAAAATAGTTTTTTGGTTTTGATTTATAGAAATATATTTGATGAATTTTTTCAATAAAAATAATTTTTTTATTGAAATTTGTTGACATAATTTGGACACAATGGTTGGGAATGAGTCGAATGAGATGAATAATGGCCATGAAGTACCGCCATCAAAGGGGCGGGTTATGGATGTGAAGTTCCACCATCAATGGAACAATAAGCTTGTGTATGGGTGTGTGTTATGGATGTGTGTAAATGAATGAGTTATACTAAATGGAAATGTGAAATTCTTTGAAGAGTTGTTTGGTTTCTTTCCATGGAAATGGTTTTGGTTTGAAAAAATGTTTAGATTCTTTGATGTAAACTGATCTAAATTAGTTTTAAACTATTTTATATAAATGTTCTAACTTGTTCTATCCTAGTTTCCTGAGTTGGTAAGTCATTGGGGAAATCCTATTGAGTTTTATACTCACCCCCCTACTTGGGAACTTTGGTACATTTTAAGATGTGATATATCAAGACACAAGTAAAGGCAAGGTATCTCATTTTTTTAGTGATGCATCATGATACCTAGGGTAGGTCTTGTTGAGTTGAATATTAGAGCATGTTTGGATTTACTAAGTCTACATCTTCTATGTCTTTGAGTTTTGTTGGTTTTAGTTTCCACTTTGTACTCTGATATGATTCATGTTTTAGTTTAGTTTTCTTTTTAGTGGGTGATGCTTTTGGGTTGTATTACATTGTTATCATGAATCATATAGTGGTTGTTTCATTTTGGTATTCTTGGTTTGGTTTTTCTATTCTCAAAGGGGAAATTATCCCCCAACTGTTTTGTTGAGTCAATAAGGTTTCCTTATGACTTTTCCATTCCTTCATGTTTTGAAAATCACAAACACTCTATCTTATGGTAAATTTTATTTTCCTTAATAAAGAAAATTTTCCTTCCCCAAGGAAAATTTATCCTTACATGTTTTTCATTGTTCATATTTTAGTCTCTCTAAATATAACTCTTTTTATTCCTAAGTGTAAAATTCAGTTTCATATCTAAAACCCCAGAATTCTATAAATACTTAGATATAGAGTATTCTATTTTCAGGATCTGAATTCAGATTCTGAATTCTCTAAAATTCAGATTCTGAATTCTCTGAAATTTAGACTTTGAATTCTTTGAAATTCAGACTCTGAATTCTCTGAAATTTAGACTCTGAATTCTCTAAAATTTAGACTCTGAATTCTTTGAAATTCAGACTCTGAATTTCTTAGAATTTAGTTTCCGAATTTCTTAGAATTCAGGATCCAAATTTCTTATAATTTAGACTCCAAATTCCTTATAATTCAGACTTCGAATTCCTCAGAATTCAGGTTCAAAATTCCTTAGAATTCAGGTTCTGAATTTCTGAGAATTCAGACTCCAAATTTCTAAGAATTTAGACTCTGAATTCCTCAGAATTCAGGTTCTGAATTCCTCAAAATTCAGACTCTGAAGTCTATATAATTCTGATTCTGAATTCCTTGAAAAACAGAATCTGCATATCCATGTAATATAGACTCTGAATGTTTTATACTTAGACTTCGAAATTTATTTTTCCTAGACTCTGAAAAATAAATTTGGTTGAGCAACCGTATTTTACCTACTCATGTTATAGTTATGAAACAATGTCATGCATTCTGTTTCTAACCAATTGTTGTTTGAGTGACACGTGTATAGGTCCCTCCAAGATTCAAGGAAAAATATGAACATTGGAGGAGGAAGCTGACCATTGGAAATGTGCCTATAAATAGGATCACATTTGAACGAGCTCAACACTGTTCTACAACTCTAGAAATTACATGCGATTGAAGTGATTTCTAGAGAGAGAGATACTCTCATTCCTTGTGCGTACTGAACATCTTGTTCAGATTGCTTCGTGTAACTTCGATTGTTACTGTGTACAATCAAGGGCTTCTGGGGATAGGAAGACAGAGGTGCCGACTACCTTGAAGTTCAAGGTCTTGCGGGGATAGCAATACAGAATTCAATATTCTTATCGAGGGATTACCCTAGAGTGGGTAAGACAAACTTTCTTGAAAGTATAAATCGAGGGACCTTTATCCAAGGTTGTTGGATACCCTACTCTTTGGGTTAAAATATTTCATACTTGTTACTTGTATTGTTTCAAGTTTGTTTTCCACTACATTTTGATTATTAAGGAAAGTATAACTATCTTATACTTTCTCATACTTGTGTAATCTTATTAGTAAGATTCTATATGCTTTAAGGTAGAATCTTTGTTCTTGTAAACTTTTCTTAACTTTCATTTCCAAAACTATATTTCTGGAATCTAGAAAGTTTGTAGAACTAAGAGGTCTTGTGAATTTTTCTTTTTTAACTTTGTTAAACAATAAAAAGTTTTAACCAACTTTAAAGGTTCCAAAGGAATTTTTAAAGTATAAAATTCACCCCCCTCTTGTATATTGAGCATCTACATCATTATTTAGATCCTACAATTGGTATCAGAGGAGGTCTCTAAAATACTTATATTCACATATAAGTTTTCTTTCTCAGTTTTCATTGTTTTATATTTTCCTTTCTTAGGATATTTTTATCCTTGTTTACAAACTCTTATTAATAATAAGATTTTTTGGAAAGATATTTTCTTTTAAGATGACAGAAATGAATGTTGGTTCAATTGACAATCTTAATCCTACTAGGACACCTATATTTGATGGGAATGATTATGAATATTGGAGAGATTGTATGAAGACTTTTGTTATTAATACTGGAGTGGAAAACTTTTTGATGCTTACTAGAGATTACAAGATTCCTAATAAGGAAGTCAGAACTTTTATTAATCAAGAGAAGTCAGAATATCAACTTAACTATAAGGTGCACAATACTTTGTTGTGTTCCATGACCAGGAATATATATAGCCAAATTTCTTCTTATAAAGCTACAAATTGTATTTGGAAGAAGATTTAAGTAACTCACTTTGGAACTTCCAAAGTTATCAAAACCAGAAGAGCTATGCTTAGAGCTGAGTATCATGGTTTTTTCTTTCCTTATGGAGAACTAGTGTGCAAGGTACAACAGAGATTTATGACCATTGTTAACAGTTTACAATCCATGGGTGAAAAAGGTTTAGATGATGAGGCACTCGTGGAAAAGATTATAGATATCATGCCTAATGAGTGGGAATAAAAGAGAACAACTATATATGATAATAGTAAAGTCTCACAGATTACTCTTGATGAGCTTTTTGGAACTCTACTTCAACATGAGACAAGAATGAAAAGAGATTCTGATATAAATAAGAAGAAGATTGAAAAATAAAGTGTTGCTTTTACAACTACTTCAAATCATATGAAATCCAGGACTCCTGAGAGAGTTACAAGATCCAAATCTAAGAGGACTGTTATTAAATCCGAATCTAGTGGAAGTGAATCTTCAAAAAATGAGTTAGCTAATATTTACCTAAGGATGAACAAGATTGTTGGATAGAATAACTTTCAGTCTAGATACAAGCAGAAAGAAATAAAGGACACGAAAGATTCAGAAGTCACTTTCTATGAATGAAAAAGAGCAGGGCATATAAGGCCAGATTGTTCTATGCTTAAGAGAAAAGATAAAAAGGAAAATAATTTTGAGAGGAATAGAAAGAAGTACTGTAAGGATAAATCTAAGAAAGTTTTGAAGGCCAATGACACCTGGAGTGCCAATGGTGGTGACTCTTATGAAGAATCCTCAGAGTAAGAATCTTCTAGATAGAAGAATCTTGGTCTATTAACCAATATACCTATTTAAAATCATTGTCTAATGGTTAAGGTACATAATACTGAATCCATAACCAATGTATCCCTGAATTCTAATTATAGTGATAGTAAATATTATGAATCCTTGGATGAATAATATTATTCTGATGAATATAATACTTTACCTACTTATTAAGAAGTCTCTAGGTTTGCTAATCTTCTTGAGAATGAAAATTCTAAAGTCAAGAAAAAGCTTGATAAGACAAATTCTAGGATTTCTATTCTTACTAAGGAAGTATCATATCTTTCTAAATATCTTGATAAGAAAATTTATGATTTTTAAAGTATTTAAAAAACCCTTGAGGAAGTTAATTCTGAGAAAGATAAACTTTCTAAGGATCTAGAAAATGTAATTTCTAAGAAAAATGTTTTTGAGACTAACTCTAGTGCTAAAACTAATGTTTTTGAGGATAAAAACTTAGTTATTAAACTAAAGTCAGAAATATTTTCTTTGAGGAAGGGTTCGTGAAATTTTACCTTAGGTAAGGAAAACTTTGATAAGATGTATTCCCAAATTCAACCTTTAAGCAATAATTCTGGATTTGGTTATACTCAATAAAAACTGTTTTTTAGTAACAATTATTTTGTTCCTTAAAGTGCTCTATTCTGTACTAAATGTCAGTGTGGTGGGGATTGGGCAAAAAATGGTTCCTTAAAAAAACTTAGTCTTTAGGTTTTCATAAAAATAATTTTTCAAAGTAAATGTGGATTCCTAAAATTTTTCTTTCTAAAGTTTCCGGATACAAGAAAGTTTGGGTTCCTAAAGTCTAACACTCTTATTTTCTGGAAGGTAAAGATAATACCAAAAAAAATACGTGGTACATGGATAGTGGATGTTCTCGACATATGACTAGTAACTAAAACTTCTTTGAAAATATTATCAAGACAAATGGAGGAAAAATAACTTTCATAGATAATTCTCAAGGAGAAATTATTGGTATAGGTAACATTGTTCTTCTTAGAAAAACTTTGATTTCAAATGTTTTATTCATTAAGGGTCTTAAGTACAACCTTATTAGCATAATTTAATGATGTGATGTAGGTTACCTTGTGAATTTTAGAAATGAAAAGTGTTTATTACACGATTACAAGGAAGAGTTTATTCTTTCTACCCATAGGAAAGAGAATGTTTACACACTAAACTTAGAAGACCTTAGAATCCAAGATCCCCCTTGTCTTAGTGCAATGGAAGATCACTCTTGGTTATGGAATAGAAGGTTAGGACACTGTAACCTTAGGAACCTATGAAAACTCTCTAAGAAAAGACTAATTAAGGATCTACCATAGCTTAGATTTGATTCTTCAAAAGTTTGTGATCCTTGTCAATATGACAAACAACATAAATCAAGTTTTAAATCAGTCAGTGAAGTCTCAACCAATGATGCATTACAGATGGTGCATATGGATCTTTTTGGTCCAACACAAACTAAAATAATTGCAGTCAAATATTATGTATTTTTCTTAGTTGATGATTACACTAGATTTACATGGGTCTATTTTCTATCAAATAAATGTGAAGATTTTTCTTATTTCAAAAGTTTTAGAGCCCAAGTTAAAAATGAGAAAAACCTTCCTTTGAAAACTATTCATAGTGATCATGAAGGATAATTTCAAAATTCTGATTTTGAAACTTTTTATAGTAGAAAATACATTACTCATAACTTCTCAATGCCAAGAAAACCTCAACAAAATTGTGTTGTTGAAAGAAGAAATATAATTCTTCAAGAGATAACAAGAACCATGTTGAGTGAATATTCGGTAGCCAAACATTTTTGGGCTGAAGATGTAATTACTGCTTTCTATACTATAAATCATGTTTTGATTAGACCTTTTCTTAATAAAACTCCTTATGAGTTATAGAATGGTAGAAAACCCAGACTTTCCTACTTCAAGGTTTTTGGTTTCAAGGTATTCATTCTGAATACTAAATATAATTTACACAAATTCACACCAAAATCTGATGAAGGAATTTTATTAGGTTACTCTATAACTTCTAAGGATTATAGAGTTTTTAATAAAAATACTTGTATTTTTGAAGAAACAGTACATGTTAAATTCGAAGAAACTGATCCTTTTGTTTTTAAACAACCTCAACCTACATCCTCAGATGTGTTTTCAAAAAGATGATTATCAACCATTGATAGAAGATCCTTCTAATAAGGAAAATTTCCAAGAAAATGTTTATGAAGCATTTACCCCATAATACTTCCTACCATACGTTGATGAACAAGTTTTACAAAACCGAAATCAATTTTTTTAAAAGAATCATCCCAGTGACAGTATCATTGGTGATGTAAATCAAATTATAAGGACTAGAAGTTCCTTAAGAAATAAAATAGAACATCTAGAATTACTTTCCCAATTAGAACCAAAAATCACTGATGAAGCTTTAGGTGATGATGATTGGATAAAAGCTATGTAATATGAGCTAAATGAATTCGAAAGGAATAAAGTCTGGACCTTGGTTGAAAGACCTAATGAAACTTCTGTTATTGGAGTAAAATGGGTCTTTAGAAATAAGTGTGATGAAAATGGAATCATAGTAAGAAATAAAGATAGATTGGTTGCTAAAGGATATAATCAACAAGAAGGAATAGACTATGAAGACACCTATTCTCCAGTAGCTATACTTGAATCTATTTGTATTTTACTTTCCTTTTCCACATTCTTTAATTTCAAACTTTTTCAAATGGATGTTAAATGTGCTTTCCTTAATGGTTATGATCAAGAGGAAGTTTTTGTTGAAAAACCTCTTGGTTTTGAAGATACAAAACATCCTGAACTTGTTTTTAAAATTACCAAAGCTTAATATGGACTTAAACAAGCCCCAAGAGCCTGGTATGATAGACTTATAGGATTTTTGCTTCAAAAAAATTATTTTAAGGGAAATGCTGGTCCAACCATTTTTATAAAAAAAGATAAGAAAAATGTTTTTATTGTTCAAATTTATGTTGATGACATTATATTTGGTTTAACTCAGCAATCTTTAACTGATTCCTTTGCAGATCTAATGAAATATGAGTTCGAAATGAGTATTATGGGTGAGTTAACATTTTTCCTTGGTTTTAAAATTTCTCAAAAACTAAAAGGAATCTATATATCCCAACATAAGTATATTAAATATATTCTTAAAAAGTATGTATATGACAACACTAAGAGTATAAGTACTCCCATTGGTACTTCAAATTCACTTGATGTTAATGATGCTGGGAAACCAGTAGATCAAACATCTTTTAGAGGTATGATAAGAAGTATACTTTACTTGACAGCTAGTCATCCAGACTTAATGTTTACGGTATGCTTATGTGAAATATATAAATACAATCCTAAGAAATCTCATTTAAAGGTAGTGAAAATTATTTTCACTACATAAAGGGAACCTTGGATTTAGGACTCTTTTATACTTCTGGAAATGATTTTGTTTTAAATTATTTTTCAGATGCTGACTTTGGTGGATGTAAAATGGATAGGAAAAGTACATCCAGAACTTTTCATTTCTTAGGAGATTCATTAGTTTCTGGGTCATGAAAAAAGCAACACTGAGTAGCACTTTTCATTGCTGAAGCTGAATATGTAGCAGCTGGAAGTTGTTGTGCTCAAGTATTGTGGATGAAACACACACTCATAGACTATGGTATGATTTTTACCAAAACAAAAATGTTGTATGATAATGTTAGTGCTATTGAATTAAGAAAAAACCCCGCACATCACTCTCGTGAAAAACACATAGATATTAGGCATCACTTTATTAAGGATTATGCACAAAATGAGATATCATTCCTCAATTTATCGAAACGCAAGATCAACTAGCTGATATTTTCACAAAATCTTTACCATCCGATACATTTGAATAAATTAAATAGAAGTTAGGAATGATAACCATAAGGTAATTTTCCTTATTTACTTCTTGTTGAAACCTATCTCCTTATAGTAACAAACTCCTTTTCATAGGGGGATTACATTTTCTTGTTAGCCAAAATTTTCATAGTTAAAAATTTTTATAATAAAAGTTTTTGTAGTTAAAAATCTTCATAGTCAAAATTTTCATATTCAAAATTTTCGTAATCAAAATTTTCATAATAAAAATTTTTGTAGTCAATTTTTTTTCATAATCAAAATTTTTATAATCTAATATTTTTCAAGAAGAATTGTCCCTCATTACAAATAATCTTCCTAGCAACCTAAAAGGTATGTTTCCTTTCTTAGATTTTCATAATCTTCTTTTACTTGTTGGAATTTTCATTTATTTTTTAAATATTTCAGATTCACCTTTCCTTAAATCCAAATGTTTTTCTTAAAAACATCAAAATATTGGAATCTATCAAAATTATTCTCGGTTATCATCTCAACCGTTAGATCTTCTCAAGAATTTTTTAACTGTTAGATCAATCAGGGAAGTCGAACCGCCACTTCAATTTCCTATATAAAGGCCACCCCGATACTTGTCCCACATCGAACCCCAAGCCTTCATGTGATGAAGCTTTGTCTCTATTTTTAAAGCCGTTCCAGATCTTAAAATTTTCCTTACTTCCGAATGTCTGCTGAAACCTCTTCTCAGAAAGAAATGTCAACTGTTAAGGAAGTCTCCAAGTGGAAGATCTGCTAAGAAAGGTTAGTCGATCCGAAGTTTTATTCCAAGTATGATTCCATTATTACTAAGAATATCAAGTTGAATAGTTGGGAGATTGTATGTATATCAAAACTAAATGCACAATATCCGGTGTATCCAAAATTGCTGGTGGAGTTTTATGAATCAGTTAGTTTTTTCAATGAAGGTGGGAAATATAAATTCTCTTTCAAGTGTTATGGAAAGACATATTCTCCTTATTACACCAAGGCTGCAAGTTTTATTAGAATTCCTTATGAAGGGGAAGCTGAGTTCTGTACTCACAAGCTACCTGATGTTAAAGGAAGTTTTGATAAGGAGAAGGTCATATCTTGCCTCGGTCTTTCAGAAGTAAAGACTTCGAAGATTCTTCATCTGTCTACAAACTTATGGATTCTTGAACTATGGGTTCAAGTTTTTATAATTCTGAGAAAAGGTGATAAGGATACCCTAAAGAAGATTGATATCTATATTTTGGATTTGTTGGTGAATTTCATGAAGATAAATTTGTTTAAGTGCATTCTGGTTATGATTGAGAATATCAAAAATGGAAATTTGAAATCCCAAATTATCATGTATTCATCTATTCTGTCAAATATTATTGTTCGTTGTCTAGAATCCTTCAAAATACCATGCAGTTATAAGATGAGAAATTACAAAGTCATGTTGTTGAGTGATGACACCTTAAGGATAATGAAGATTGGATTTTATAGTGAATCTAGATAATTCTATGATCCTTCTGAAAATGAGGTAAAAGACTTAGCAAAGAAGCTGGAAGTGGTTGAAACCTCTAATAAAGGTGTAAGGAAGAGAAAGTCTAAGGATCCAGAAGAGAAAGGAAAAACCCAAGTGGATAAGGAAACCCAGTATGCACCTCCAAAGCCAAAGAAGAAAAAATCCTATCCTGATGAAGTTGTGGCTAAGTGGAGAGAGGATAAGAAAAAACGGAAGGAAGGGGACCCTTAGTTTGGTTTGGACCCTGCTGAGGCAAAATCATTGAAGGAAAATGCTACTGAAAATATTGAAAAGAAAGAAAAAGAAAAGAAGAAAAGGAAGAAATTGTCGGAAGCTGAGGTCATTCAATCTCTTATCAATACTACTAAAAAAGCCTCTGAATAAATTCTGGTTCCAGAATCTTTTTTAGTAGAACCATTAACAGAGACGCTGGGAAAGAAGTTAGTGATTCAAAAATGACTTCAAGAAGAAGAAATAGTGCAAGAATAAGAAGTGGAAGAAGAATAAGAAGAAGGTAGTGATGATACTGAGGACTTGATAAATCAAGTAGAGGATTTCCATGAGAAGGAAAGTCCTTCTGAGAAATTATCAATCTGAACTTATGAAGCCGAGTCTTCAAAACTTTATACCCCAAGAAAAGATGAGAAGGGTGAGGAAAAAGTGAATAATTTCTCTGAAAATGAACCTAGCAATCATGATTTCATACATCTAGAGGATGTTGAGGCAGTAGTTGAGAAGGAAGAAGTTGATGAAGATAAAATAGTTCAGCTATCAGCTAGCAAACATGAATATCCTAATCAAGAAGAAATCATTCCAAAGGACGATAAGGGAAAACAAGTAGTTGTGGATACACCTAGAAAAGCTGTGGTAAAGAAGAAAGAAGTTGGTGCTTCATCAAAGAGGAAGGCTATTGAAATATGAAAAGAATACTCACCAACGAAATTCTCGAATTCAAAATCATCCTCACTTGGACATGACTTTGTTGTTCAGTCTTTAAAGAAGCTGGTTGGGACTATTCCTTTATTTTCTAATATAGACTCGATATTCCAGATGATTCATAATACATTAAATCAAAAATTAGATTCTATTTCTTTAGAGATGGATAAATGTGTTAGTCTCGAGGTAGATTTCAAATATTTTCTCATTGGTTATGAGGCTCACAAAATATCTTTCAAGAAGATGACAAGTTAGTCAAGGAAGACAATATAAGAGATGATAATATTTGATTAATTTCAAGATATTGTCAAGGATTATTTTGACACCGAATATGTAAAGATCAAGGATCACACTAATAGTTTTGAGGAAAATTTAAGACTTGAACATACTTCTTGGAAGTAAGAAATTAAGGATCTGAATGGGAATTTAAATTCAGTTGCTCAGAGTTGGAAGAGGGAAATGGATATCATAATTGAGATTGAATAGAACCTTTCTAATAAGGAAGAAGTCTTGAAAGCCCAGGTAGAGAATCTTAAGGCTCATGAAGAAAAAATTAAAGCCTTAGGGAAGAAAACTGAAGATTAGGATCAGTTCCTCAAGCACACAGAAGAGGATCACAAGGAGCTTAAGAAGTTAAAAACCATAGTGAAGAAGCTGATGATGAATGAGAAGGAAGGATAATCTTTTCCAAATCTGATCTTTTGTTGTATTTATTTCCTTATACAAATTCTTTCGAACATAATAGATTTTTAGCTGCTCTACATATTTTTTGGTTGTTCAGTATTAATATTTTAGGTACCATATTTTCTTTTCCATTCCCTGTATTTATTTTTTAAAATCACAAAGGGGGAGAATGGAATGTAAAAAAAGAATACTTAGTAAAGAATAAATTTCCCTAAGTAAGGGGGAGTTCATCTAAGGGGGAGTTTTCATCATGAAGATTTTCGTATGCAAGAAAATGAAAAAACTCATTCAGGAAATTCAGAATACGATCCTTAGGGTTTATAAAGCCTAAGGGGGAGTTATTCATATTCAGTTTGATCCATAAGTAAAGGGAGATAAGTGTTTATTTATAATCCCATAAAATTTCTAAGTCCTTATATTCTTTTTCATAAGGATGTTTGTGCTTTCCAAAAAGGGGGAGATTGTTGAGTCAATAAGGTTTCCTTATGACTTTTCTATTCTTTCATGTTTTGAAAATCACAAACACTATCTTAAGGCAAATTTTATTTTCCTTAATAAGGAAAATTTTCCTTCCCTAAGGAAAATTTATCCTTACTTGTTTTTCATTGTTCACATTTTAGTATCTCTAAATCTAACTCTTTTTATTTCTAAGTGTAATTTTTTTTTCATATATAAAACCTCAGAATTCTATAAATACTTAGATATATAGTATTCTATTTTCAGGATCCAAATTCAAATTCCAAATTCTTGGAAATTCAGATTCTGAATTCTCAGAAATTTAGATTCTAAATTATCTGAAATTAAGACTCCAAATTCTCTGAAATTAAGACTCCTAATTCTATGGAATTCAGACTTCGAATTCTCTGAAATTAAGATTCTTAATTCTCTAAAATTCAGACTCTGAATTCTTGAGAATTTAGGCTCCTAATTCCTTATAATTTAGGCTCTGAATTTATTATAATTCATACTCTGAATTCCTTAGAATTAAGACTCCAAATTCCTTAGAATTCAGACTCTGAATTCCTCAGAATTCAGGTTCATAATTCCTTATAATTCAGGTTCCAAATTCCTTAGAATTCATACTCTGAATTCCTTAGAATTAAGACTCCAAATTCCTCAGAATTCAGGTTTTGAATTCCTCAGATTTCATACTCCTAAGTCTACATAATTCTAATTCTAAATTCCTTGAAAAAAAGAATCTGAATATCCATGTAATATAATCTCCAAATGTTTTCCATTTAGACTCTGAACTTTATTTTTCCTAGACTCTAAAAAATAAATTTGGTTGAGAAACCATATTTTACCTACATATGTTATAGTTGTGAAATGATGTCATGCATTTTGTTTATAACCAACCGTTGTTTGAGTGACACATTTACATGTCCCTCTGAGATTCAAGGAAAAATATGACCGTTGGAGGACAAAGCCGACTGTTGAAAATGTTCCTATAAATAGGAGCTCATTTGAACGATCTCAACATTGTTCTACAACCATAGAGATTACATGTTGTTGAAGTGATTTCTAGAGAGAGAGATACTCTGATGCCTTGTGTGTACTAAAAATCTTGTTCAGATTGCTTCATGCGACTTTGATTATTGCTGGGTACAATCGAGGGCTTCTGGGGATAGGAAGACAGATGTGCTGACTACCTTGAAGTTCGAGGGCTTGTAGGGATAGCAAGACAGACTCTGATATTCTTATCAAGGGTTTACCCTGGTGTGGGTAAGACAGAATTTCTTGAAATTATAAATCAAGGGACCTTTATCCAAGGTTGTTGGATACCCTACTCTTTGGGTTAAAAGATTTTATACTTGTTACTTTTATTGTTTCAAGTTTGTTTTCCTCTGAATTTTTATTATTAAGGAAAGTATAACTATCTTATACTTTCTCGTACTTGTATACTCTGATTAGTAAGATTCTATATGCTTTAAGGCAGAATCTTTTTTCTTATAAACTTCTCTTAAGTTTCATTTCTGGAACCATATTTCCGAAATCTAGCAGGTTTGTAGAACTAAGAGGTCTTGTGAATTTACCTCATTTAACTTTGTTAAACAATATAAAGTTTTAAATGACTTTAAAGGTTCCAAAGTATTTTTTAAAGTATAAAATTCACCCCCTCTTGTATATTGAGCATCTACAATTTTATTTTGATCCTAAATGTTTATAATGCCCTTGGAATTTATTTTCAGCCTTTGGTGTCATGGGGATGTCACCTATAGCCCAGTAATGTTCCACATCTTCCCAAGACAATGGGTGAGGGGAGGGATGTTATAGTGTTAATGTTCTAATAGAATCCTAGATTATTGATTTAGGAGCATCTTTACATTCCATAAGATAAAGGGCATACATGAAATATTATATTTTCAATTTTTTTTCTAAAGTTCATCTTCAAGATGATAAGGCTTTATATTTTATGGGAAAAGGGGATGTAAAAATCCAGCTGAAGAATGAAAGATTTATTAAGTTGAAGGCTGTTCATATTATCCTTGGACTCTCTATGGGTTGGTTGGATGATGCTGGATTTGGAAGAAAAATTACTAAGAGAGTTTGTAGAATCACTCAAGGTTCTCTAGTCATTGTTAAAAGAGAGAAAGATGGAACTGATGTATATATTACCTAAATCCTTATATATATATATATGTTGTATGATAATTATGATTTTCATGCACATAAAAGTATGTTATTTTTTTTCAATATGTGATTTTATAAAAATGATAAAATGCTATCATTTTGTGTTTCACCAATGTAATCTATCATTAAATGAAAAAATTTTATATTTATGAAATGTACAAGAGTTTAATGCTTTCATATATAATGTATGAACTAGACAAGGTAATTAAATCATGCATTATAATGGATTAGTTAATATGGACACCACCGAAGAGTGTCCTCTGGTTCTATATAAACCCTACTTTCATTTGATAGATTTGAGGGGGATGGATCGAGATACTCATGCTTATCCAAAATTCCCCAAGACCCATAGCTCTCTTTATCTTCCTTATTTACATATAAGATGCTAGTGCATCATGAATGGAAGGATGGATCCCTCTCATGTGATGAGATATTCAGTTTGTCCTGTGGATACCTGTGGAGGAGGGATGTATTTTGGTTGTCAGTTTGTGATATTTATCAAACATATTTGAAGGTGTTCGAAGGTGGTGAAAAAACTTCTACAATATAAGGTATGCCTATACTATATTTCTTTATTTCAGTATTTTACACAGTTTCATTTTACTTGCATATAGATCCTCAGACAAGGGTTTTTAATTGCTTCTTTTTGATCTAATAAATGTTATTAGACTCATTTAATAATCTTCAGTGATATTAGAGGGATCCATGGTTATGTTTTATGAAACTTATGTTGAAATAAATAAATCATGAAGAATAAAGAAGAATTTTCATATTCTAGAAACACATTTTAAAAAATGTAATACCCTCATGTAGCAGGGCTATGTAAAGGTAATCAAGGTGATACCTTTATATAGATGACCTATGTAAAGGTAACCAGGCCATTACCCTAACACAAATAAATTGAGTAAGGGTAAAAATGGAATTACCTATACATTAGTGGTCACATAGTGATAACTTGTGACTTACCTTTACACAAAGGGTGTATGATCTAGTGTTTTTGAATGTGTTGAAATTCCAATGGAATTTGAGTCTTTTTTTTTCTGGTGGATGTTTCATTTTTAAAACCAAGATTCTAAATGAAATTACAAGAACAGGAAAACTTTAAAGTATTTTTTTGGATGGGGTTTAATACCCAAGATGGGTCTCAAGATCCCATATGATATTTGAGATCATTGAGCTACTAAAAATCAGTTTGGGGAGATACAGCCCAGGGCACATGGTTGGTGCATAGTTAGTACTGACCATGCACCCCAAACTATGAAACCTATTTGTAGAGGCACATAGGTTGTTTAACCATGTGAGGGGGCTCTAGATAAACATACATAACTCTGAAATAAATTTCATACCATGCACACAGTTGGTGCACAATTTGATAAATCTTGTGCCCTAACTGCGTGAGGAAGGAATTCTTAGGGATAATAGCTCTTCATGGTTGGAGCATGGTTTATAAATTGTTCGAGGAAACCATGTGTCTTAGAGGTGAATTAGATAGTGAGTCTATATGTTTGGCACACATTTTTTCTAACCATGTGACCAAACCATGAACCTCTATAAAATTATAAAAATTACTATCCCCCTATCTGACTTTAAATGGGTTTTACCCCATTTTATTCCCCCATTTCTCTAGAAGATCCTCCATATGTTCCCTCCTCCTCCTCATATTACTTGGAGCAGTTCTCCCTCATTCTTGATTCTAATCGAACATTTCCAAATGCATCAGAAGCCTAAATAAAATTCTACAACTCCTATTTCTTCCTATCCTTGGTTTCTTTGTCCTTATAAATGTTATCATTATACAACCTAATATGACCTATTTTGAAGGCATTCATATGGTTTCTTATTTTCACTCATTTCAGATCAAATCAAAGGGAATTAACAGATGTGTGAATCTTCCTAATCTTAAGGTAGGTGGACTAGAAGTTTTTCCCTTAAAGCCTTACCATTTATAAAATGCGCCATTGTGCTGCATTCTGGTAATACCAAACATTTACATTTAATTTGTAATTCTATCAATTTTATGCTTAAATATGGACCTTAACATAGTGTAATATTCCCTTGCATCATTTAAGGTTGAAAACCTCACTTAGGACCACCCCTTAGCATGAATTTTATGTAATTGTCTTTATGACCTTACCTTGATGAACCAAAACACCTCATAAGGCGTGTTTAACATGTCATTAAATTAAAAGAAACACTAAGTGACCTTGATAATGTCATAGGAACACCTAAATTCTTTATACACTTAGGATGTCATGAATTTATTCTAGAGACCTTGTTATTTTCATGTTCAG
Source organism: Viscum album (assembly GCA_963277665.1). Lineage (NCBI taxonomy): Eukaryota > Viridiplantae > Streptophyta > Magnoliopsida > Santalales > Viscaceae > Viscum > Viscum album. Next base: position 1,108,914,003 of record OY728162.1, on the reverse strand, counting down.
TTTTCGTTTCTTAAAAGAAATGAAATATTTTGATTATAATTGGATGAAACACCTTATGGGAATCCTTGAGAGATCCCTCCAATGTTGTGATATAATCTTAAATGGACATGATAATATGAATACCTTTTATTTCACCTATGATTTATAATTATAAATCATTGGATTCCCTCATGGAATGCCATGGAACTTATGACCTCCTTTGATAAACCTCTAGTTTTAAATGAATTAAATGAAATCTGAATGGGAAGACCATGCCACTTGGATTTGATGAATTAGTAAACATTCTAATGGCTATTATTATTATGAAAACTTGATCATTTATTATATTATACTTGAATATGGTCATGGACCTAAATCAATTTAAGAGGTGTGGTTTTCCTTGAGCGATACTTGGATTCCCAACATGGAATTCCTTAGATGGGCTCATAAGACACCAAAAAATTCATTGATGTGTCTTACAAGTGAGACACCACACTTGGATTCCATCAATGCCTTAGATTATGATGCCTTGTCTTAGTACAAATGGCTCAACTATAATTTCTGAAAAAACTAAATGCCTTGGATTATCTCCTTGGATTGGGCTTAATGTTACGGACCACCTTGGATTATCTTCTTAGGCTCCAATCAAGTCTAGCACCAGGAAACCTAGGACCTGTTCCTTGGGTTCAGACAAAACCCATTAGGGTGAGTTGACAAGGGAACACTCTTGTATTTCACTTGATTGCTAAGTCTTAAATTCCATGGATCTTGTGGATCCGTTATACAATTATCAATATACATGGATGACTTGGTTATATTCCTCGGGTCCTGACCCTATACATATATATATATATATATATATATATATATATAAATGAAAATGCTCAGGGACATTTTGGATTAGGATGAAGCAAGTAGAATCAGGAGATCATCCCATGAGGAACTCGATCCGACATGGTTTCATTTATTTTTAATAACCTTATTTATTATTAGTTGAACAATGTTTCATTTTATATTCATAGACTGGATATGAATTCGACGCTGTTGGTGGTGACCTACTAAGTTTTAATCACACCATTTTTCAGATGTAGTTTGGTACTTGGAAATATCTCTTAGTTTCATGTTAGGACTTGGCTTGTGCCTATTTTCTAGTATTTATTATAGGCTAGGACATATCAAGGGAGTTATGGACAATAAATTACTTACACCACCTTTTAGAGTTAGTTTATTTGTTTATTTATTTTATCTTTATAGAATTATTATATGCTTGACTATCGTGTATTTATGGAATAATATGTTCATGCATGGTTACTTTATTTGGAACTTTCTAGGTTTCCTGTTATGATTATTATCTATCAGCTTTATTATTATTTTTCTTCCAATTATTATATTATATTTCCATTGTGTCACACTATAATAAAGAGGGTATAGTATCCTACCGTACCATTATATACTCTCACTACTATTTGGTGGCCTCTAACATATGGGGAGGTGTTCTTAAGGCCATGTGGCCACCAAGTTTGGTTACTTCTTAGTGAATTGGGCCTAGGATGTCACAAATTGGTTCACGTAAAGGTAAACAAGGTTTTATTAAGGGTATATAAAGGTAGTATGTAAACTACCCTTATATGAAGGATTTCATGTATGGGTAATATCAAGTGTACCTTCACACACCATGTGCTGCGTAAAGGTTATATGCATCTACAGTTATGTAGACAGTCCACATAAGGGTAGAAGAATTTTACCATTATGAAGAATATATATTATACATAAGGGTAATCAAAATTGTTTTAAAATTGTTAAAAAATGTTTTTAACATTTAACATGATTTTGATGGTTTATAAAATATTTATAAATCATTATAAAAGGTATTTTGGGATATCTTAGTTTATAAAAGGTTTATAGATTAATTAATTATATTTTTTTATAATTAAATAAATGTTTATGAAACAATTACATTCCCAAATATTAAATTTTAATATTTAAAATAACTTTTAACAAATTAAATGACATAACTTATGATCTAGAAATAAAAGTGTTTATTTATAAATCATAAGTGCTAATTTATAAAGGGTTATAAATTATGAAATAAGGCCAAAATATAAAATGTTTATTTTTAAATTATGAATTGTTCATAATTAATTATTTTTAATTATATAAAATAAAAGGGGTCCTTTTTTGGATATTATTTAAGCCACATAGAAAGTGTTTTGAGGATTGATATGATTAAGGTTTAAATTATGATTAAATGTGTGATATTAGACTACATAAAATGTTTACATAATATGAATTGAATTATAAATTGTTTATAGTTAAAAAATATCATATATTTAAAATAGAAATTCCATATAATTATAAATATGAAATATTTCATATTGTAACGAATATAAAATATTTATATTCAAAATTATGGGATGTCTATAATATTAGAAATAAAATTATAAAATGTTTATAATTAGATTTTACTTATGAATTGTTCATAAATGGTTTAATCATGTTTAAATATTTTAATTATTCATTTATTTAAAGGTTATTCCCTTCAATATTCATGTTTAGTAAATTTTTTATGAAATGTGAATATTCTGTATGCTTTAGTTTAAAAGGTTGCAATACTTCTTATATAAATCCTTGCATTACATGTTGGGATTGACTCTGTAATAAATTTAGTTTTTCAACTACCTTGACCATGGTTTATAATTGAATTCATTAACTTGAATTTAGTTATTGAATATAGTTTGTTCATATTATGATTTAAAGTTATTAAGAATTGGATTCTATCTTGAGTAAAGTATTCCTAGGTAGAGGGACTTGGGGTAGGACCATCTACTTACCTGGAGGCCTATGCCTTGTATAGAAAAGTGAATGGGGTTGAATATTTTTTACTTTAGGCTTGTTCATGTGTAGATTTCTAATTTCATATAATTATATTCCTATATGAAGTGTCCATATACCACATACTATTGGAGTTGGTGTCCTAGGACCAACTGTTTGTACTTTGATTACATGTATATTAGATGTATTAAATATTAATAAAAAAATTTATTACATATTGTTTGTTGTTCCACATGAATCTAATGTAATAATGTCTTAGAGTATACACCGCATTTATAAGGTCATAGGATTTCCCCTCTATGATGAGAACCTTGATGTGTTGTTATGATATTCTCAAATAATGTTCTACGGTTGGATAACTTACTATAATAAGACACATAGTGTTGGTCATATACTGTTTCAACAATACTCTTTAAATATTATTGATTTTGATGCTCACGAATACCCTTATTTTTTTACTAATGATATATATTTAAGTGAATTTCAATAAATTAATATTCATTGAAATATTCATTTTAGAATAATATTCAAGTCATTGATCTTAGAGAATATTTGATAAAGTATTCGGAATGTGTTTTAACATATTCTAGAAACACTGTTCATATCCCTACATTGGTAAGCATAGTGTAAGTAATAAATCCTACGTTTGGAACAATGAATATAGATCAATAACCCTACACTGTTGAGAAAGTATGGTTCATCAACCCTATATTTGGATGAAGCCTTACATTTTAGAAAATCAAATGTAGGGTTAATCAACCCTATGTAAGTAAGAAACCCAATGTTTGAGAAAATGAACATTAGTACATTAACCCTAATTTTTTGATCAACCCTATGATGTCAACCCTACATTTGGTATTTTTTCATTACATTAAGGAACTCTATGTTTGAATATTCAATGACAAAGTTTTAAATATGAGATATTATTTGAGATTTATGAAACCATCTTGACGGAAATAAAGACCGATTCAAATATTTTTTATGATCAATTAAAATACCCGTTATGATTATTTTAAAGGCTCTATTAAATGAAGTAAATCGTTCTTATATCTAAGGGAAGTTATGAATCTCCTGAAATATTTGAATTTAAATATTTGGGATCTTTTAGGTGAGATTCTTGGATCTGATCAACTGAAAAAAGATGTGTGTTCTATATATATGACCAGAATATTTTCACTAGAGATATACATGACATATATGTGATATAAGAATATATATTTTATGAATATATTTTTGAATATAGAACTTATACAAAGAACGAATGACTTTATTATTTACTGTAGAGTCTACACTTTAAAGATACATATTTCAACCTCATTCTGTTGTAACTGTTGTTGTTTGTTAGTTTCTATTATTATTGAAGATCATTTGAAACTAGGATCTCTTAAAATATATTTTTACTTGAAGAAATTCATATTTGAAGAAGAATATCCATATTTTGTCAGTTGCTTTTGTAACTGTGAAGTTCAACCTTTACCATCAAAAAATTAAACTCTTTTGATTTATTGGATTTTTTGACTTCTCACACTCAGTCATGGTTAAGTGTTAGCTTCTTTCACTAAGCTGTGAAGAAAATGGTTCCCTATAAAATAACTATAAGGCTCTATTTATCCTGATTGTAAAGGTATCAAATGCATGCACTTAGTTGTGAAGGTCTTATGATAAGAGGACATTGTATAGTGAAAATCACCAAGCTTATAGACAATAATCTTGGATTTTAGGCAAGCCCACCTAATACTAATGAGAAATAATCCTAGAGGTTCACACACTAAGTGTTTCCATTGATCTCAATTAAATTCTATTCAAGTTTAATTAATGGAATAAATATTATTCTCAAGTCAAAGGAATAATTTTATTCAAGTTATATTGATCGCATAAATTAAATAAATATTTATTGTCCAGCTTATGAATAAGGTATTTATTATATTTATTTAATATTTTAATAAATATTTATTCATTGGATTGTGAATAAAATATTTATTTATGAATAAAATATTTATTTGATTTTTCAATAAATTTTAGTGGAGTTTGAACGGACCAAGACCGAGTCTGGTAACAAATATTAATTAACAAGACCGTTATATAATATTTGTTATTGTGTAAGTTGATGCGTGCTACAAAATAATAATTATATAATTATTATTATGTAGTATATGGTTTATTAAATGTAATAAATGTTATTTAATGACCAGTATGAAATTAAACAATATTTTAACTGAAATACCAACTCTATAAATAAGAAGCCATGTCTATTGTGTGGAGCATCCAAAAATTAAGAATAGAGAATTATTGCACACAAATAATTCTCTCTCAACTCCTCCTTCTCTCTCCCTCTCAAGAACGATAAGTATAAGAGATATTTATTTAATACCAAAGAATGTGAAATCAATAATTAACAATGAAAGACATTCGACTCACCACGCTAGTACCTGGAGATCGAGTGGTGTTACTCAGAGATCATAGGAGCACATGTGGATCCTCGCTAGAGGGATTATATCCTTAGATCCTCACAGTGGAACAAAGGTAATCTAAAAGGGTATTTTTGGAATATGAACATTCACCAAAGAAGAAATTTCCTAAGCCTAGGTATTTATTTCTTCAAATATTAAATAAATTAATTATAAATTTGACGTGCAAGATCCTCGCTCTTGGTTTCGAGCAATGATTATTAAAATAAATTTTAATATATTGTCCAACTCCTTATGATTCCACTTCTCTTGAAACCATCATATACATATGATGCATTTGTATTTGTATGAATATGTTTGGATTCTATTTTTGGTTCAATAACCCAAACTCATGGGTTGTATAAAAGGTTACACATCAATATGTTTTGAGCATATTTATTTAGTGGAGGTAATATAATTTAAAACTAAATTACTAGAAGCCTACATATATAAAAAGGGAATAACATGAGATAATATGGTGATATTAAAATACCCTTCAAATAATAAGTGTGAGATTACTTCCAAAGAATCACTTATTAAGACCCCGATCATTCAACTGAGTAATTTCACACCAAAGTAGGGTTCCCCTAGATTATCTCGTGTAAGGAAAACAGGTAATGAGTAACCATGGAACAACCTTGGGTAGTTTCATTCCAAATAAGGGTTCCCCTAGATTTCCCTATGATTAGTTTTTTTTTGAATTTTTTTTGGTTACACTAGTTGGGAATTCCCAAGGGTTGAGATACAAGATGAATAGAGTTGGGTTTATCCATATGATGGATTAGACAAAGAGTTGTCTGCTCAACTATTCAAGAGTCATATATGATATGATTGAGATAATTCCCTATGTAAATAGATAATCAGAGAGTTTCACACTAAAGAAGGGTTATTTTATTAGTAAAATATGGATCTTTTCCTATTAATGGGAATGATTATTTTTAAAGGGGTCATAATTTTAGTGGGATCCCATTTAATAAAAGTACCCATTGAATGGTTATAAACCATAATAATCATATGATAAAATATTATATTATAGATAATATAATCATCATCATAAATCTAACCTTTATGATCAAATCCTATATAAGGAAAATATTAATGTAAGATAATACTTATATTGGTTACTTAAGAAAGGACCTTAAGAAATATTAGTGATTTAAGAAAAGTTTTTAAGGAAAATTTTATGTGTCAGAATAATCCCTTCCAGAGTAACCGAGTACTGAAATTATTCAACAAGTGAATCTAAATGCTTATGGAAGCATAAATTGATTAATTTAAGGCTTAAAATGCATTATATGCAAAATGACCAAAGGATTTTTAATCTCATATACTAAATATGATTGGGTAATTCAAATGAAAATCAATATTATTGAATATGTTGATGACTCAATGATACTAAAGGTTTTATTAAAGATTTTGGTTATAGAATTCAATTATATTATCATGAAAGATATATGATATCAATTATATATTTTAAAAAAATTGTAATAATATAGAAAGGTTAGAATATGAGAAAGAATTAAAGGATAGTGCTTTATAGATGCTTTAAAGTAATGAATCAAAGGAGTTTCTTCATCGATAACTTGGATACTTCAAGCTTGGATAAACATGTAATATGATGTGTATTTTAATCTCATTTAGATCTTGAGAAGAGAATGTAAAAAATAGTTGTTTAAATGAAATTAGATAAGTGTTTTTAACACATGTGGTTTATGATTTGTTTAAATTATATAACATTATTTAATGGGAGACTAAAAAAGGTATTGTTCTGGTTAAAGAAATTTATCATACCAACGTCTATAGAATTTTTTCGACAATATGATTGAATAAAAAAACCTTTATCTAATATTATTAAAGTGTTGGGAGTATATATAAACTAGTAATATGATGTCTAGGTTCTAAAGTACTATATAGAAAGTTTTTGACACTCTATTTCATAAGATGGATAAAAATGTGTCTAAGGAAAATATCTTAGAAGGAAGAGAATAATAAAAATGAAGAAGGCCAAGGATCACAAATCCATTGAAGGCTATTAATGTAGGTACCCATGAGAAGTGTCAGCACATAGGGTACCTATGCATTGGAATGTCCAACCAACTTGTGCATCAACCAATGCAGTATCCCCAAGTGAAATACCTGATAAAAATATTCCATTCATTCAAGGTCCCATATTTTCCTATAAATTGGACCCTGGGGTCTTCATTTAGAGAGAGAAAATTTATCGAAGGCCTACCGATGCTCTAATCACCATAGTCCTTCACCCAATTCCTCTGAAACCTTCTAGGTAGTCCACTAAAACCTAAAGAAGAGGGAATTAAAGGGGGGTAGTGAAATTAAAGCTCTCTAGAGGTTTAAAATATATAACACCCATTTGAGGTATCCTCTCTCCCATAGTTAACAAAACACTAGTGAGAGGTTCCTTTCCTTAACCAGGGACTTGTGCGAGCTACTTTTGGGAAAACATGTGGATACCCTTGGGGGATTGAGTAAAGACTCACCCATGTGGTCCATCATCCAAGGTACCATCAACTCGCCCAAGTCCACCTAAGTGAAGTACCCCCTATGTGAGCCTTCCTTGGCTCACCCGAGCCTACCTACATGACCCCTCATTTGGATTTCCCTAGCCTACATGTTGCATGATCCTCTATTTAGGACCTCTTCAAAGTTTTCCATGCCAGGGCCTCTCTTCTTTTGGATCCCTTTTCTGAAAGGGACCAAGATGAAACCTCCACTGAAGCCTCCATAATTTCAAAACCATGAAGTGGGGCACAACAATGTGTCTCAAATTTGGATTTTCATTCCTTAGGTCAAATTTATCCCATATTGTTGAACTTCTAATGTGTTAATAACTTTTTAATGATCACAAATACTATAAATTATGTTATACTTGTTAATCCTATGTAATCTATCTCAAATCATGTGTATAGATGATTAGTTTCTTTATACCTTAAATAATTATTGTAAACTATTTTTAGTTTGTGTTATAATGGATTTCCTTGATAAATGATTGAGTCTAATCCATTCTATGAATATCACTATTTAATTCTATGTATAGATATTTGGCTAAGTAAGAGAAACCGTGAGTCTGCCACCAGTTATGTTTTTCTAAAAGAGGACCCAGACACTGTGACCAGACACCATGACCCAGACACCTTGACCGGACACCGTGACCCAGAAACTGTGAACAGACACCATGACCCAGGCACTGTGACTAGACACCGTGACCCAGACACCATGAACTGGACATCATGACCAGACACCGTGACCATCCAGACACTATGACCAGACACCGTAACCATCCAAACACCATGATCATACACCACATTTGTGCTACTGATTCCTGATCTCTATACAACTTTGCCATCATGAATGTGTCATCACTCAAAGGAAAAGAATGAGACATCGTTTTAAAGAGACTTCGTTTCAAGGAGACACCATTTCAAGGAGACACTATTTCATGGAGACACCATTTCTAGACAGACTATGACACAGTTTCTTAATCGGTTTTTTTTCTTTTAAATTTAATCCCTAACGGTCATATTTGAAGCTTTTAAATGCACTGACATAATTAATGTTTATTTGTAGACATTTCACCTGACAGTATAAGGTATGGGGTTTAGAATACATGCATCCTATCAGCTCCAACACATGCACTCCAAGAATAAATGAGAAGTGCGACCCAGAAACAAAGAGAGCACGATAAAGAAGAAGCATGAAAATTATTGAGAAAAACCGACACATATAACTCAATATATTTGAAGAAAACACAAAGAATTATTGAATCCAAAAAGTTGAGATACCACTGATCAGATTCGAGAACATATTTTCAATATATAATCCATGAAGAACACGAGCCAGAACCAGATCACTAGACTTGCGATAATCTGTTTCCCGCAAGAGGACTCGATTCCTTCACCTGCTTCATACTAGAAGTCTAGAGTTGTATAGACTAACAATAAGAGTACTTCTAACCTTATCTCATCATCTTTTCTCTACTGTGTATTATTTTTATCTTTCGAGCAGTGTGTGTGTTTTTGTATAAAAATACACACTGTCTCCTACATTAAAATAAAGGATACAAGATATCCTTCCTCTCACATCTTTTTACACTTGTTTATTCCCACGGAGAAGTGTGGAAGAGGTCCCTTTGTGACCTGATAGTTCATACCCATGAATAACTGTGGTATAGTTCGTGTGACCTGGACTATCCTTTGTACTATTTTTTACCCCGACCTAGGGTGTGGATCAAGTTTATTAATATAAACTACTTGGTGGTAGGTGATCAACAAGTGGAGTGGATTAGGTCTCATCTTGAGACTGAACCACTTGTTTTATTTTTGCACCATGTTGTTTAATTTAGTTTACTCTGTTTTACTGTATAATTTAGAAATCATTAACTTTACATTGATAATTAATCTTGGAAAGAAGTTGTAATTGTTTTTCCTTATTATAATAGTTTCAAAAGTAATATTAATAACTGATATTAAGATTAATGAGAATTAATCAATCTTATGGGAAGTTATTTAAATAATAAAACTTTCATAACCGTGTTACTTTGATTAACTAAGATGTATTTAAATTTATTGGGGAACCTTTTAAGAATAATTTTCAAATAGAAATTTTTATATATACTCAATTCACCCCCCTCTCAAGTACTCTACTCTGACCAACATTTGGTATCATAGGTTGTTTGTGATTTCTATTAAGACTCTGTTTTTGACTCTTTTCCACTGTGATTTTAGTTGTACTTTAAAGATTTGTAAATTTCTATTAATTCTAAATTTATAGATCTTAAAAATTAGTTATTTATTATGGATAATAGATTGGAAGGTGATGCAAAAAATAGAACACCATTCTTTAATGGAACCAATTATTCCTAATGAAAAATTTAGATGAAAATGCATTTAGAAATTATGGGTTTTGAAATTTGGTCTTCAATTATAGATGAATATAAGATTCTTGGTACTGATAGAATCTCTTGGGATGATTCAACCAAGACTGCCTACAATAACAATTGCAAATCCATTAATGCTTTATATTTCTCTTTAGGAGATGAGGAATTTAACAGAATTTCTGCATGTAAAATTACCCATGAAATTTGGGATACTTTGTCTGTTTCACATGAAGGAACTTATAGTGTGAAATAAATGAGACTTAATACATATAATATTAAATATGATAACTTTAAAATGAAACATGATGAGCCTATTTATGACATGTATCTCAGGTTTAACAAAATTTTCAATACAATGGTTTCTCTTGGAAGAGAAGTTACTACCAATGAACAAATTATGAGGATTATCAGATGCCTACCTGACAGATGGAGAGGAACATATATCTCTATTAGAGAATAATGTGACATCAGAAAGTTACCTGTAAAAGAACTCATTGGGAAACTAATGATATATAAAGAGGAGTTGAACGTCAACAAGGAAGAGGAGGATGAACCCAAAAGAAAATCTGTTTCATTTAAGACCACCACTTCTAAACACAAAGAGAAAGGGAAATTGGAAGTCTTTGTAGAAAATTCTAGCATTGAAAAATCATCACCTGATAGTGATGAGGAGATGGCTCAATTAGATAGAAGGTTTAAGAGACATTACAAGAAGAATAAAATTTTCAAAAAGCCTAACTTCAAGGGAAGATGTAATCAAAAGGGAAGTTGGAAGGAATATTGTAAAATAAGTGACAAGTCTGATGAGATAGTCTGCTATGAGTATAAACTAAAGGGACATAAAAAGTCTAACTATCCCAAGCTCAAGTACAAAAAGAAATATGAGAAAAAAGATATAAAGTATAAAAAGGAAATTAAAGAAACATGGAGTGCTTCTGAGGACAGTTCAAGTGATTCATAATCTTCACATGATGAATAGGCTAACAAATCCAATATGTATTTTATGAAAAACACATATGAGGTAACACTGGAATCTCCTGTACACAATTCCTATTATTTTGGAGATGAGAGTGTCTCTAAAAATATGTCTAATGAAGAAATATTTTAGTACTATAATATGCTTGAAGAGACATGCAATGAACTAAAAGATAAATAAAAATCTTTAAAGAAACTAAATTCTCTTACCTAAACTATTAAAACTGAGATTACTATAAAAAGGGAGAAAAATGCCCAATTACTTAAATAAATTAATGAACTAAAGCTATATAATGAGAAATTGAAAAAGGATATTGAAAGGTTTACTAATGGTAAAGATACTTTGGTACAAATTCTAGGTAAACATATTTCTCCTAAATATACTATAGGTATTGGCTATCAAACTGATAAAAGAAATTTTGGAAGAACTAATTTTGTATCTAAATCTAGGACATACATCTTTACTCATAGTTCTAGAAAACATTTAGTTAGTTCAAATAATGATACACTATCTACCGTTTCAAGCTTTTCTGGACCAAATAGAGTTTATTTTTTAAGCACTTTACATAATTATTATAGGAAATCTATGAGGAAGATGTGGGTTACTAAAACACTAGTCACTAATATTACTGGAACCAAACAAATATGGGTACCAAAATATTTTTTTATTTGACTATTTTGTAGGAAATCTACTTAAAGATCTCCTATAAAAGATTATGGTACTTGGAAAGTGGGTGTTCGAGACACATTATAAGAGATTATTCATGCTTCAAGAATTTAATAAAAATTTATGGTGGACATGTCACCTTTGGTAAAAATTCCAAAGGAAAGATCATTAGCCTTGGCCAAATAGGTAACTCTAACTCATTTTTAATTTCCAAAGTACTGTTTGTTGATGGATTGAAATATAATCTACTTAGTATTTCACAACTATGTGATGATTAATTTCATGTTAAATTTCAAAATGATGTTTGCAATGTTTTCAATTCTAAAAATAAATTAGTATTTTATGCATTAAGAAATGAAAATGTAAACTCTGTTAACTTAGATTCTTTAGTCTCTCAAAATGATTCATGTTTAAGTGTATTTCAAAAAGAGTCTTTCCTTTGGAATAAGAGACTAGGAAACTGTAATATTCACTCTCTCAGAAAGATAACTAGAAAAAAGCTTAGTCAAAGTCCTACCCAAACTTGAGTTTCCAAATGATAAAGTGTGTATTTCTTGTCAAAAGGTAAAGCAACACAAACTTTCCTTTAAACCAAAGAAATAAGTATCAACTCATCAACCTATAGAATTGGTTCACATTAATTTGTTTGGACTATTTATAGTTTCTAGTTTAAATGGGAAACACTATGTTTATGTCCTTGTATATGACTTTTTTAGATATACTTGGACTTTCTTTTTGGATGAAAAAAGTGAAGCCTACTCTCATTTTACCAAATATGCCAAAACTATAGAAAATCATAGTGGACTTAGAATTAAATCCTTAATAAGTGATCATGGCTATGATTTTGACAATCAAGAGTTTGGATCTTTTTGTTCACAAAAGGGATATAGTCATAATTTCTCTTCCCCTAGAACACCTCAACAAAATAGAGTTGTAGAAATAAGAAATAGAACCTTGCAAGAGATTTCTATAACCATGCTTAGTGAATACAACTTACCTATTTATTTTTGGGCTGAAGTTGTAAATACAACATGCTATATTATTAATATAGTGTTGATTAAACCTATTCTTAAAATAACTCTATATGAGTTTTGGAACAATATAAAACCCAAAGTAAGCTACTTCAATGTTTTTGGTAACAAAGTCTATATCCTTAATACTAAGGAAAATCTTGAAAAATTCGCATCCAATAGTGATGAAGAAATATTTATAGGATATTCAATCTCTAGTAAAGCCTATAGAGTGTTTAAAAGAAGAACTAAATGTGTAGAAGAATATTTCCATGTCAAATTTGATGAAATAGATCCAAATGAGCCTAAAACCACTCTAGAGAACCTGGAGGATGATGTATCAAATATGAACAATAATTCAAAATCATCTAACCATCCTATGAAGGAATATGTGAAAACTTCCATTTCTGTAAATTCTTTAGATCCGAGTCACAATGAACTTGAACCTATTGAAGAAACTGAAATCACTAGTCCTTCTTTTTCTAAAGTTGTTAGAACTCTTAAGAACCATCCTTTAGATGTTGTTGTAGGAGAATTATATAAAGGAACTCAAACTAGAGCTTCTCTTAGAAATCAGGTTGAACATCAAGTCTTCTTGTCACAACTTGAACCTAAAAACATTAATGATTCTATCAATGATGCATTTTAGGTGATGGATATACAAGAAGAGATTAATCAGTTTGGGAGGAACAAAGTTTGAAAACTTGTTGACAGACCTAAAGAAAAATTTACCATAGGAACTAAATGGGTTATTAGAAATAAAGTAGATGAAGATGGCAATATAGTTAAGGATTTATTGGTAGAACAAGACTATAGTCAAGAAGAAGGAATTGACTATGAAGAGACCTTTGCACCAGTAGCTAGACTTGAAGGCATCAGAATTCTACTTGCTTATGCTGCACATCTGAATATCAAACTATATCAAATGGATGTTAAAAGTGTATTCCTAAATGGGTATATAGTTGAGGATGTCTTTGTTGAGCAAACCCTAGTTTTATAAATCCTCAATTTCCAAATAATATTTTTAAATTATCAAAATCTTTATATGGTTTAAAACAATCTCCAAGAGCTTGGTATGGTAGACTGAGTACTTTTCTTATTTCCAAAGGTTTTAAAAAAGGAATATATGATCCTACCCATTTTATAAAACGGATTTCCAATGACGTTTTAGTAGTTTAAATTTATTTAGATGACATCATCTTTGGATCTTCAAAAAATTCTTTATGTATTGAATTTTTTAAAATGATGCAAAATGAATTTGAAATGAGTTTAATGGGTGAACTAAAATTATTTCTTGGATTTCAAATCCTTCAAAATAATGATGGTATTATTTTAAATACAAGAAAATATACTATATATATTCTAAATTTTTTTGGCTTGTATAGAACTAAAAGTAGTGACACTCCAATGAGTACTACTTTTAAGTTGGATCTTGATGAAGATGAAAAATCTTTTGATCAAACCACTTACAGGGGATGATTAGAAGATTACTCTACTTAACTATAAGCTGAACTGACATTATGTTTAGTGTGTGTATGTGTGCTCATTTTCAAGAAAACCCTAAGTAATCTCATTTAAATGCTGTTAAGAAATTTTTTAAATACCTCAAGCATACACCCAATCTAGGACTATTCTATACTAGAGGAAAATCATTTGAGTTAGTTAGTTATTCTAATGCTGACTTTGGTGGTTTTAAGTTAGATAGAAAAAGAACCTTTGGAACATGTCACTTTTTAGGCAAGTCACTAGTATCATGGTGTAGTAATAAACAAAACTATGTTGCATTATCTACTGTAGAAGATGAATACATAGATACTGGTAGTTATTGTGCACAAATTTTTTGGATGAAACACACATCAATAGATTATGGATATCAACTCTGGAATGTACCTATAAATTGTGACAATACAAGTGCTATCAACATCTCAAAAATCCTATTTCACACTCTAGGAAAAAACATATTGATGTAAGACATCACTTTTTGAGAGATCATTATAAAAAAGGTGACATCACTTTGGAATTCATTGGAACTGAATATCAGCTCACTGATGTATTAACCAAACCATTAAATTCTAAAAGAATAGATTAAATCATACATGAATTAAGAATGATAAATCTTAAGTAGTAAGTATATGGTTTCACAGCTTATTGTTTCATAGTTTACAGTTTCACAAGTCACTGTCTTAAGATTACTGTCTAACTCTAACAGTTCTATAGTTTTACTAACTTAAAAGTTACTGTTTCATATTTACTATCTCACAATTACTATCTCTCCATTACCGTTTGGCTCTTATTGTC
The DNA here is from genome assembly GCA_963277665.1 of Viscum album. Classification (NCBI taxonomy): domain Eukaryota; kingdom Viridiplantae; phylum Streptophyta; class Magnoliopsida; order Santalales; family Viscaceae; genus Viscum; species Viscum album. The sequence continues at coordinate 1,108,898,901 of OY728162.1, read as the reverse complement.
TCAAAAAATATGGTATCATAGTTTAGAAATCACATAGTTATGGTCTCACCATGAGATCCAATTACGGTCTCACCGTGAAATTCTATTACAGTCTCACCGTGAAAGTCATTTATGGTATCATCATAAAGGCGCTTTATTATTTTATTTACATATTATAACCTGTATCACAATAATTAATTATTGTGTTTGGTAATGAAGCAGTTGGTTCATAAATATGATTCATTTGATTTACTCAATTCTTCAATTGATTTTCTAGATCTTTTGTTGAGGAGAGAAACTTTGCATTGCGTTCATCTTGAATTTCAAACCTTCGATTGGTCTCAGTGATAACACAATGCAACATGTGCTCAATTATTGAATCATTTGTTTGACATGAATTTTCAAGTTCTAAATTTTCAGGAATGCATTGACTTTGAAAATGATCAACAGATGTATAAGGACTTGTTTCATACCATGGAAAAATATTCTCATATGGATCATAGCATGGACTTGAATAAAGATCATTGAAATAAATGGGATTACTTAGATAGCTCATGTACGGTGAATCATTATACATCATACCTTGATTCGGGGCTACGTAGGGAGGGTGCTGGTTGTAATTGTGTGGTACGACCCACGTCATTTTGAACTTTTAGGTGTCTTGAAAATCCCTGCAATGAAAAATTCCCAGAGTAGTAAACTGTTTTTTTGTTTGGTTTTTGATTTTTTTATTTTGATTTTTATTTTTTTTACCTAAATCACTCTTTTAAAAGAACTCATAATGCTACTATTCTCCCCAGAAACAGTTCCATAAATTTATCATGTGCATCGCAACGCGTGAAAATTTTCAATATTTATTAACCTACCAACTACTGTAGAAGTGGCGATCAGGGTCGAACCACAGAGAGAATGTGAGTAGACACTAGAAATGTCCTTTTGGAGGAATGTTCAGACATATGGGCTTTAATTGTGTGATTAACAACTAAGTTATAAAAAACTAAATGACTATTTTAAAAATGACTATTTAAATTAAATAAAACTATCTAAGTGAACTAAGCTATGAAAGAAACTGGCAGCGATGGAAGTGTCAGAGTCGTGACGTCCGTTCATGTGCATGCAATGTCAATTATTTAATTACCACATTTGAATATTTATTTATTCAATTATCACCAATTCAAAATTTAATCAAAATACTATCTGGTCTCATTCTCTGATGTTGGACAGTATTTTAATGTTTACACAAATTATCCGTCATTTTGTTCTCTGTCCTAACGAATAACTTGTGCGTCATTATAATACTGAATCACTTGGTGAAATACGACAACCTGTTTCTCACAAAGTCGAAGTATCTACCTACGTCGGGTTTGATCACATGAGATCACATATTTAGTATCACTCACATAAGTTTGTAGAAGCACACACACAAAATATTAATTTTTCAATTAATATATTTATTTATTTAGAATTTGCTCGCGCGCTTGATCGAATTCTGGATAAATAAATTCCCTGATGAACTCCCATTCGTGATTACTTATTAGGTATCACACAAACGGGCACCAAAGCATGTGTGAAGAGCCCAAATAACAATTAATTTCAATGCAGATATAATTAATTAAATAAACATCCAATTAAAATTAATTTAAAAGGCAATCAAACACAAGGATAAATTAAAGACATGCAATTACCGTCACTTTCGTCACAACTCCGACACAAAAATGATTAGTCTTCCATCATGAAGATATGACACATAAAATAATAAATATAAGATATCACCATGCTTGTGTCATTGTTGTGGTCACCACGAGACGCTGTCAATGATCACAAAATAATAACCATCGCTCCGCTCCGTGCAGTCGCTGATGCCACACCCGAATCAAACCACCGCGACGCTGAAAATATGATCCGATATCCGCTCGTTATCTCCATGTGAAATCAATCTCTATAAGACCAAGTGAACTGCCATGAACATTTATTCAGCAGTATATTGAAGTTGAGGGAGGATTTCTGATGCTTCAGATGGAGGAGAGTTTCTCGTTGTGGCTGGCGTACCTGCTGCACTTTGAAGTGGCCGAGAAGGGAAGGTTGAACGACGTGAAGTGAGGAGGGCCCTGGGTATTTTGAGGAGCCTAGGTGCTGAGAATAGGGGGGATTCGAATATCTAAGGGAAGAGGATGGGGTCGGCAGGGGCTGCTGGGGAATAGGGGGGCATCCGAGGGATGAGAAGGTGGGGCGGGGGTAGCGGGTAGGCGCTGGAATTTGGGAGAGGGGAGCGGGTCCATGGAGAGGGGTATATGGGAGGCACTGGAGATGATGGGGATGCGGGTGTGGCCGAGAGGGGTGGCTGGGATTGGGGAGGGGCCGGCGGGTCTGTGAGGATAGAGAGAAAGGGGAGTCCGGTTCAGCGGGTATGTGGGAGATGGAGAGAAAGGGGCGGCGCTGGGGAGTGGATGGGGCGACAGGGTCCAGGGAAGCAGATAGAAAAGGGGGTGGTGGGTAGAGGAAATAGGGGGATGGGGAGATATTGGAGAGAGGGATTAGAAGAGGGGTGTGGTGCGTGGATAGAGGGAGGTTAAGGAAAAATGAGGGGTAGGTTAGATAGGGAAATATAAATGAAAAAAAAGTTAAATCTAATTTTAAAATTCAAAATTCAAAATAATCTATTAATCTAAATGTTAAATAATAATAATAATAATAGAATTTAAATATTAATGCACATGTAATTAAATATAATACTACTATTAAATATAATAACCTAATAACAAATACTATATTATTAATACAACAAAATAATTAAATAAAATAAAATACAAATTAAAATATACATACTAATAAAAATTAATAAAATAAACTAAACTAAAATTAGAGAAACTAATAATAATACTAGTGTTAAATATAATATATAAAATTAATATTACTAATAGAAATACTAAATTACTAATATAAGTATATAAATTAACTAAAAATTATCAAAATATCTAAACTAATACAAAACTACAAAAATAAACTAAAAATATAAAAATTGGTTAAACTAATTAATTAAAACTAAGTTAGAAAATTATAAAAATACATGTAAAATACATGTACATCAGTGTTATTTTACTTTCCCATTCTTTTGATTTTGCAATGCTTGGTATCGCTAAATGATAAAATTGAAAGAAGTTTCACTCTTTTCTTCACCCGAGCTCTCTTTTCTCAAACCGTAACCCCTATTTCAACCTTTATCTCTCTTGAACCTTCATTGAATGCCCAAAAATAAATTCCCATCCTCATAAACTCCTAATAAGTGCAGTACAAAGAAGAAGATGAAAACAACACCAAAGTTAGCACCTAAAGGTCCTTTGAATCTGAATATGGCGAACAAAATAGTCATGCCTGAAAAGGAGATTTATCCCAAGTGGATTCTATCAAGTAAGTCCTTATTATTGAAAGTGCTAAAAGAGAAAGGGTGGATAGATCAGTTCAAAAAGGAGGATAAACCAATTTACCCGAAGCTAGTTGCATAATTTTATCAGTTCGTTCAATTTTCTTTTGATAAGGAAGATTATTTTGTTGTGATAAGCTAGATAAATGGCCAGATATGTACCTTTTATTCAAGTTTATGGGATGAATGCCTAAGGATACCTCATGAGGGTATTTGTGAGGATTACCAGAGAGGTCCTCCTCCTCCAAGTGAGTTATTTATTTTGGAAGAAGCATTGAGAAGCTTAATTGTAAATTAAACAAAGCGAAGAGCCATAACTGCTGATTTAGATGGTGAAACTAGACTTCTATTTAAATTTTTTCAGAATATGATTAGCCCTAGAAAAGGTGATTTTTCTATACTCAAGTATCAGGATGTATTTTTGATACATATTATTAAAAATGGACACAAGATCATCCTATGTAAGTATGTTATCCTCCATATGTGTGAGTTGATCAAGACAACCTCCAAGTCAACCTCCCTATTCTACTCAAGATTAATCTCAGGTATGCTTCATGCTAAAGGGTTGGTTGGACTCAATGAAGAAGTCATCAAGGACTATGAATTCTATCTTTCAAAAGTTACAGTAAAGATAATGAAAATCAGTTAGAATCCATGGAGCAAAGCATGGGTGGAGGATAATGAAAGGGTTTATGAAAATTTCAATCCAGTGGAGCACTCTTCAAGTCCTAAAGACATTTATGATCCTGGTTTGGAACTAGATGAAATTTTTGAGTATTATGATGAGGAGGAAGAAGAAGAGGCTATTGCACCTATAGGGGAAACTGTTCTGGATGAGAAAGACAATGAACCTGCTCTCCAAGACTTAACTAAGAATGAAATTCCTGTTCCTGAAGAAGTTGCTGATATGGAAGAACAACCTACTTCTAAAAAATAATCTACGGATAAGGTAAGTGAAAAGGATATTGTAGAAGAGCATATAGAATAAGATATTTCTCTTGTGTAAGAAGATACTTATGAGGAACATGTGAAGGAACAAGCTGTTCCTAAAATTATCCCATCTTCTAAAGAGAGAATGGAGAAAGCCTTTTAGTTGTCTAGAAAGGAAATGTGTGAGGCTATTGGGGATGAAATCTTGGAAATAAATTAAGGATCTAAATCTCTCAGTCCTAAGAAAGATGCACCTGTGGAGGGGGACCATCCCCCAGTCTGGAAAGTGTAGAAGTGCCTAATTCAGTTGATCCAAGATCAGTGGATACATGGTATAAATTCCTTAGTTATTTTAATGTGAATGAATCCTAGGAAGCCTCAGTTAAAGGTATAGATCTATCTACTATGTTTCAATTGAAACCAGTATCTGTTCTTGATGTTATAGCCGCAAAGGAACATGAGCTTGTCTCATCACCTATTTCTGAACCATCACAAGAACCTTCAATCTTTGTGAGTAAGGATGATCTAAAATCTTTTGAAGCTACCCTATTGGCTGGGGTTAAAAAGTTCATGAATACTCAACATAATCCTATGAAAAAAATGAGTGAAAGGGATGATTCGCTGTTGTTAGAGAAGTTTATTTGGAATATTCATCCTAAAATGATTCATGAAATTCAAGAAGTCAAAGTTGAGAACAAACAGTTAAGTGATGAAGTGAATTCTCTTAGAGGTATGGTTTAAGATATGCAGAGAGTGCTGAAATCAAGACCATAACCTATTTCTCATCCTGTTAAGGATATTGGTGGTCAGATTCCATAAGAAATAGCCTCCCTAATTCAACATAACCTAACCTCCTTGTTTGACAAGTTAGCTGAAAGAAACACACAAATTGTTCAAGATATGTGTGATCTTGTTATTGGTATTAACAAGTTGATTGATGAGTATAAAGGATATCTCCAGAAAGTTCTGAATCAATTAAAGTCTCTTACTTTAGCTATTACTGCTTCTAGTACCTCTAGACAATCATCTCAACCCTCCTTGTAAAATGATATGCTCAGAACATTTGTTAGAGAAGAACTCCAATCTGTGCTCAGTGTCTTTGACAAAGAGTCTCTATCCGAGGTTTTTCAAGAACAATGATAGGGTTATTGATTTTGTGAGAATTCATTACAAAATAGAAAATGATGCTCAGGAAGATATTTCTAAGAAGGTGGACTTCTACTTTAATAGGATCTTCTAAAAGCATGACATAAAAAACCATTTCAAGTACCTTTTAGAGAATCTGAGAATCCCTCCTATCACTCAAGCTTTCAAAACTCAAGTTCAAAAGCTTAAGGATTTCACTCCCTTGTTGGAAAAGTTCATGGAGAACAAGTATGACTTTTAGAAAGTGATGTAGTATGGTGGTGAGATCATTTCTAACTTCATCAAGCTTTTGATGCCTTATCTTAATGTAAAAAGTACTGCCATTGTGGCTCCTTCAGCTGCACCCCTAAGACCTGGTTTTCCTACCTTCTCATCCTCTGCCTTTTCCTCAAATTCTATGTCTGTCTCTCAGGCTCTAAGTCAGATCAGACCTGTTATACTGGACCAACAATTGCCTTAGTCTTCCACCAAACCTACCTTGGCCCATTCTATCTTTGAAGGACTCCCTCTACCTTATCTATCAATTTCTTCACTTCCTTCTTCCACTTTTACTTCTGATCCTGTGGCTTCTTCTGATGCTGCTGCCAAAGGAAAAGAGAAGATAGCTGGTGCTGAAGACAAATGAACACTATCTTTTTTATAGGGATGATTATTGTATTTTTGTTTCTTCATATTTATAATGACACTTTTTATCCATCTAATTCATTGTGAAATCTTCTTATATATTCTTTTTTTACTTTTTTTTTTCTTTTTGATAATCGCAAAAGGGGGAGAGACATGCACACTTAGAGATATACACACTAAAAAAAAGGACGAGACACATTCACCTAGAATATATCTATCACTCACATGATTTGTGATCATCAAAAAGGGGGATATTATTGAACTCCTCATGTGTTAATCTTGTTTTAATGATCAAAAATCCTATAAATTTTGTCAAACTTGATAATCCTATGTAATATGTCTAAAATAATGTGTACAGATGTTTAGTTTCTTTATGCCTTAAATAATTATTGTAAACCATTTTTAGTTTGTGTTATAATGGATTTTTTTGGTAAATGACCAAGTCTAATCTATTCTATGAATATCACTGTTTAATTCAGTGTATATATATTTAGCTAAGTCTTAGAAACCGTGAGTCTTCCACTAGTGACGTTTTTCTGGAAAATGACCGAGACACCATGACTAGTCACCATGACCCAGACACCGTGATAAGAAACCGTGACCCAGACGCCATGACCCAGACACCATGGCCATCCAGATACCATGACCAAAAACTGTGACCATCCAGACACCATGATCAGACACTGCATCTATGCTACCAGTTCTTGATCTCTATACAACTATGCCATCATGACTATCTCATCGCTCAAAGGAAAATAAGGAGAGGCAATTTCAAGGAGACACCATATCAAGGAGACACAATATCAAGGAGACACCATTTCATGAAGACACAATTTCCAGACAGACTGTGACACCATTTCTTAATCTGTTTTTTCATTTTTCAATTTAATCTCTAACAATCATATTTGATGCTTTTAAATGCACTGACATGATTAATGTTTTTTTGTAGACATGTCACCTAATAGTACAAGGTATGAGGTGCAGAATACATGCATCCTATCAGCTCCAACACATTCAATCTAAGAATAAAAGAAAATTGCATCCCAAAAACAAAGAGAGTGTGATAATGAAGAAGCACAAGCATTCTTGAGAAAATACAACACATGAATCTCAATACATATAAAGAACACATGATGAATTCTTGAATCAAAAAAGCTGAGATACCATTGATCAGAGTCGAGAACATATTCGCAATACAGACTCCATGAAGAACACAAGACAGAACTAGAGCACCAGACTTGTGATACTCTATTTCTCATAAGAGAACTTAATTCATGAATCTGCTTCATCCTAGAAGTCCAGAGCTACATAGACTAACACTTAGAGCACTTCTAACCTTATCTCATCATCTTTGATCTGTTGTGTATTATTTTTATCTTTTGAGCAGTATGTGTGTGTCTGTATAAAGACACACACTGTCTCCTACATTAAACTAAAGGATACAATATATACTTCCTCTCACATCTTTTTACAGTTTTTTATTCCCACAGAGAAGTGTGGAAGAGGTCCTTTTGTGACCTGATATTTTATACCCACGAAGAACTATGGAAGAGGTCGTGTGACCTAGATAGTCCTATTTACTGTTGTTTACCCCGATACAGGGTGTGGATCATGTTTATTAATATAAACTGATTGGTGGCAGGTGATCACCAAGTGGAGTGGATTAGGTCTTGGCATGATGATGAACCACTTTTTTTTTATTTCTGATGTGTTGTTTAATTTATTTTACTATGTTTTACTGTATAATTCATAAATCACTAACTTTACTTTGATAGTTAATTTTGTAAATAAGTTATATTTTTTTCCTTATTAGAATAGATTCAAAATTAATATTAATAACTGATATTAAGATTATTGAGAATTAATAAATCTTTTGAGAAGTTATTTAAATAGTCAAACTTTTATAACTGTATTACTTTGATTAATTGGGTTGTATTTAAATTTATTGAGGAAACTTTTAAGAATAATTTTAAAACAGAAATTTTTATAGATGCTCAATTCACCCCCTATTGAGTACTCTACTCTAACCAACACATAATTTTCATACTAGAACATTAGGTTTCTTAGGGTGAATGTGGGTTTTCATTCCTTTAGTCATGAGGAACCCGACCCCAGGGGCAATGTTAGGGAGTTCCCAGTCTCGGATACAAGGGCTAGGACCATGTCCTAGCCTTGTTGTCTCTAAGAACCAAAGCCTCTAAATCCAAGAAGGGAGGGATATGATAAAAATAAAATTTACCTCTAACATGGAATTAGATCCTCCTCCATTTATAAAAAACCAATTTCAAGGAATTCCTCATGTATTAATCCCCTAGCCTTTCTTGTAGGAGATTTCACTCCTGGTTCTCCATGCCCTTGGATACTGGGTGAGAGAGGGGATGGAAACTGGATTCCTATCATTTCTCTATCATATCCTTAGCCTCTTACACCAGTAGAGGAGGATAAGTGTGTGGTTTTAAAGATGTTTGACTTCCTCTTGTCCATAAAATTCAAGCATGACTCATCCTGGTTCATGTGGACACAAAGGCTATACATAATCATGGTATCCACATAGTAGGATTCATGTTTCGGAAGAGATCCTTATTTTAAATCCTCCTCTTTCCAACCTTTAGAGTACCCCTATAGGCATGGGTCCTAAAGGCCATGTATCCAACCATAGGGAAAATATGATTGTGTGGTTTCTTGGATATTCCACTTCATCTTGTTTCTCACACCAAACATGACTCACATTGACTTAGAGGTCGGCAGTGGCCGTGACATTCACATGATCCATAGCCTTTTGGGAATCATTCCAAGTGTAATCCCCAACCAAATATTGGAATCCTACTTGTTATAAGCCCCAAAATTTTACCAAAATGGGAATAATTCCAAGTGTAATCCCCAATCATAACTTCAATTCACTCGAGCATCTTCCTTAGGAGTAAGCCCCGAACCAAACAACCAAATATCCATGAGTCAAGCCACTTCTCATGACACCAAAATCATTCATTTGGGCATCCTCTTCAGAATTAATCTACAAATTAATCCTATTAAAGTTACATACTCCCCTATGAGACAAATCCAAGGGACTCCATAGGTGTAAGTCCTTATAAAAAAAAACTATGCGTGCTTTGATTCCTGTCCAAAATGGGATACGTAGGAGGCCTCCCTGAGGTTCAAAACGAACACACAAAATTAACCCTATTATCTATGAGCCACATTCCCAATAGGTTCTAATTCAACCTGGAAATTCATATCACTTCCAGGTTACCTGGGCCACTTCGACATAATTCCCACACCAAACTTTGACTAGGAACCTTTCACCTAGATTTCCTTTCCACATGACGTTAAACTGCATGGTTTGGTCCTTATCACATGAACTTAAAAGGTATGATGTTCCCCATAAAAAAACTCCCATATCTCTAGATGAAAAGACAATCTAGAGCACCCCACTCCATGTCTAGAAAACCAAAATCATTATAATAATGACCAAAGAATATCTAATTAGTATATAATGGGATACAATTGATGGAGAACCTCAGATACATATAGATATCTCCACTTATGAAGAACCTCAAATACATGCAGATGATTCTAATTTCCATACATATTAATAATTGATTATTAATTCAAGGGTGAACCACATCAAACTTGGGAATTAATAAAGTGTTTTTTAATATATCTTAAATATATGAGAGAGTATTGAAGTAGGAAAAAATTCCCCCCAAAAGGGTGTAATGATCCTGATCTCCCATCCTCTTGACCAATGTGAGTTATTAAGATTTTTTGGCTAAACTTCCCAACAAGTGCTTGCCATTGGAAAGCAGGTCCCTCTTGGATATAGAATCATTGGGTTTTTCCGATTACACAAAAAAACCCATTGAAAATCGTTAAAAAATAACAATCCTGACATGAATGATTGCACACAACTCAACCCCCTTTAATCAATCATAGGGACACAAATTTTTCCATGGGGAACAGAAAATAGTGAACCTGATGTGAATTCTTAACCAAGATGATAGTATCACATGTTTGTTAGGCCCCTTTCACTCTCATAAATGAAAGAAGTCCAACGAATACAATAAATTATGAATGTGTTTATTCAAATGAGATAATTTTTTGATGGGTTTTTATTATTTGTGTTTGTCATATATTTAGGCACTTTCTCTCAGAACTACCTTTGATCCAATTGCATCCTTCCATATCCCGCAAATGCATGTGCTGGCTATTATTCACACCATGTCTTCATCCAATCAAATGACTCCATCACCAACCCAACATTCTCAACATTGGGTCTCCAAATCACTACTCTGGGAGCATCGTCATCATGATACTATCTCAACCCTGGAGGCCACTTGATAGTCCCTCTAGAACACTAAGCCCCACCGCTCATTCAGTTAGCGATGAACGGTGGTCCAGAAGTAGACAACACCAACTTCCATCTTTAACCGTTTTGGGAGCTTATCCCCAGAACGTGACAACCAGAACCTCCCATATCTTAGGGAGGTGGATCAAGAGGTTGGATAAATCCTCATACAGAAGACACAAGAGTCCTTATAAAGGGATCATGCTAGTAATCTCTACCACTAACACCACATAGTATTGAGCCCTCAACATGATGAGCTCATAATCCTTCTGTTGACCGACCTAGTTCATCCAGACCCAGGCATAAAATATGGCCCACCGAGGGCTATAACTGACCAACAAGGAGTAGGTACATACCCCTCTCCCTTCCAAACAATCCCACTGATCCAATTTGATGTCCAATTGAGAGAAAGAACATACACCCACCCACCTTAATTCAGCCTACCAGTAGCCTCGTTTGGAAGCATCCAAGTAATACCGCCATTCAAATATGGCGAAACACCACAAGAAGAAACATACACCTACCTGCACCCATTAAGTCTACCAACAACCTTGTTTGGAAGCACTCAAAGAATCTTTCCAACCAAGTTTAGTGGAAATTCATGATCATGCACACATAACTTCTTGCATTTATCAAGCCTGATAGCAGTTTCATCTAGCATCACTCAGAGAAGTCTGTCAAAAAGTCCTGAAAATAAGTAGGGGGAAGACCCAACTCTCTTCCTCCACACACTAGTAATTTCATTATCCATAGATAATAAAGGGAGGGTAGGAAAAATCATGTAAAACTTCTCCAAATATGTAATGGGAATATATCCCCATTCTAATTACTGAAGTCACTAAGAATATCCTAATAATGGTAAAAGAGTAGATTCAAATCCTTTCCTACATCCTACATACTTTCCAAGACATCATAACAGTGATGAAAATAGTTACAGAGGGATGTAACCACATCTATGTCCCCACAAATGGGGTGGATCCTCAACATGTTTCCCCAGAGTAGACACATGCCTCTACTAATATCCAGGAGGGTTATGGGGAAAACTCCCTCGTGATGTATAGAAAACTGAATCAGGAACATACACCCATTCCAATAGGAGGAAATTGAACTATCCCAATGGCCACTCCAAGGTAGGAACAAGCCCCTGATAATGAAATTTACTTTCCCCAGCAAGTGTCCCCAGTCACTCATAAGAAGGCATCCAAGAAGAAGTCTCACCAAAGACTAATAGAAGACCAAGATATGATCTATGATCCTACTCTACTTAATGTTGGAGTTATTAAATCCCTCAGACGCTTATCTATAGAAGCTAAAGATCTTAGTCTCTCATTAAAAAATTATAAGAGAAGTAGAGGTAATCCCTAAGTTCCTCTCCAGAAACATCACCATGAAGGCTTACTTGATGACCACGATCTGATCGATCTTGAGAGTCCATCTCTTGTTGAGAGCCACGATAGCCCTCCATGCGGCTAGAAGATCAAGAAGCAAGATAGCTTTCCACTTGCTATAATCCACCTTGGAAGTACTCCCCATGATAGAATATTCTATGAAATTTCTCTCTATATTAGTATTTCACGTTGTCAAGAGAATCCTCTAATTGGAAATGTAGTGAAGAGAAATACCTCCTATCATGAGGCACTTACAAAAACAAGTCCAGTTATGTCTGATGCATTATTATTAATAGGTGAAATTATTTCTAAACTAGAAGATAACCCAAAGTGATGGTCATTTTTGGATCACCTTCCTTCCAACATAATAGAGGAAGTCCCAACCAATCCCATCACTTATGATAAAGTGGCAGGAAAGCGTCCACTCTGGTCTTATTAGGTAGTGGAAACTCTAGAAAAAGAAAAAGAAGACACGTTAATCATGAGAAAAAAATGGCTAATGATGCCATATCGGTCATGTTCTAGCCTTTAGCCACTCCACAATACAACATTCTAGAGGAATTGTTGGAAGATTATGTGAATGAAATCTACCTCAACATATAGAAAAATATTGTTCACTTGAAATAAAAGGTATTACACTATGGAGAGTATCACAGTCATGTCAAGGTAATAGAAGGGTTGCAATGCCAAATTGATTTGGTAGCTCTCCCAGATTCATAAAATCCAATGATCAATAAATATCAATGAGCCCTTCGACATGGATTCCTTAGAATATTAATGATATTGTGATAGCTAATTAACGATACCCCATCTGGTATTTATATTAGATAATGGGGTACACATGGAGAATTAAACTTCACCATGATCCCCAACTAGAAAAGATCGTTGAAGGTGGTATCATGAAATGTTATAGGTTTAGGACGACATCAAAAAATGGATCCTATACATGACTGAAAATATGCTCAACAACAATAGGTCCTGACCGAATCCTACTGATGTCAGGCTAAAAGAGATCATTTTATTGAGATAATTTTTCACCAAGCATTTGAAAATGTAGGGAAAGCTTCCCATTTGAGATAAATAAACCATTAGATAGTGTAAGTGTTGGAAATAGAACAATAATATTTAGAAATGGGTGATCCAAGTGTATACCAAATGATGTTCCCAACCCATGTTCATAAAAAACTCCATAAAATCAGAAGGGGAGTCACAATAGTAGAATCCATGGTACTCTAGGAAAAAACCTAGCCTGTAGGGTTGGGGGATTTTTTAACCCAACCCTTGAGGTCAGCAAACCATACCCTAAGGATTATGAAAGTAAAATGGGAATAACCCCATCCCACAGGGATGAGGTATTTTTAACCTCAACAACATCCACCTCAGCATAAATAAGTATTCTAATGATTAGGAGAGACAATGCAGAATGGATCCTCCCAATTCTTCCAATCTCATGATCTAGTACCCTCACTAGGGATGCACATGAATGATATATCTGGAGATTCCTTTCAGATCATTGTCCTTCAAAAACCTCCTATATAATCATAAAAGGAGATGATACTTCCTTGTGGGGGAGTAGAAGGAGCCAATCCCACAAAGACAATGATAAAATGACTTCAATGCATTACGCATCATTGAATGTCATCAACGATGTCCTTGTAGATTCTAGGGAACATGAGTACTATTCATTGGAGGAGTCAGAGGAGGAATTTCCAACTCATAATGTGGTGCAAAAAAAAAAACAATTTAAGATGGTGTGCATACTCAAAACCAAAATATTTCCCTAAATCTAGGAATTCCCTCAAGTAATCTAGAATTACCACCCAGAAATTCATTCAAAAAGGAAAAGGTAAAGGGTTAGATTGTACCTCACCTGCCTCATGGAGAGGTTAATCCCCTTTCAATTGAGGAAATATTTTCTTAAAAGAGGAAGAGATTAAATAATTGAGAATATCCATTACAAAATTACTCTGAGGCATCCTTCTTCTAGATAAACTCTACATTTATATCCTCAACTCGCACCCCCAATCGAAGTGCCTTAACAAAGAGGGATATTTGCAGCAACCAAAGTGGATCTGGAACACCTAATCAATGTGGGATATTAACCACCAATATAATTGGATCCTACAATAGCAGATCGGAAAATATCTCCATTGGGTGAACAAATAGAATAGGTCCAATCAAATCCTTACAAGCTTGCCCCTATGGTCCACCCATGGTAGATACATACAGTACCGCCATAGATGGCCCTAATGTCTAATACACCTATTAAAGCTCTGAATCAGCCACATTTTACCTGAGGTATCATGAATTCTTTTGATTCAATCTAGATTCTATTGGAATCCATGGAATAATGGTGTGCACTAATACAACCAGAAAGTTAGCCTTACTGTGAATGGGTAGATCTAACTCTTTTCCCACCAAACTTTGGAAATCCTATGTTTCTAATTTTTAATGTCTTGGGAGAACTGGAGTAGCACATGAAAATTTTTATCTCCCGTTGTGATCCAATGATGGGTACCCCTGAATAACAGGAGGTGGTGAAACTAAAGTTCTTTGTGAAATCACCGCAAGGATCAATCTTTGTGTGGTACACAAGTTCACATGCTCAATAAATCATGGGGTGGTAAGACCTCCTTTAGAAGTTTCTCTTCTAGTTAAGCTCAACGCTGTAGAATATAATAGTCTTTGACGTCTCAAATTTTAAGCAATGGGATAATGAAAAAGTATTGGATTTTATTGATCAGGTCCTTGAACCTACCACTCCCTCAATAAGAGTTGTCACCCAACTGTATAACGAATCTTCGTGAATAGTTTCATGCACCATTTATCTCTGTGAAATAAATAGGAGGGTTTCATGACCTTTCTGCGATCACTCAAAGAGTGGAAGAATCCATCGCGAAGACCAAAGACATGGGCCAAGTAATTCCATTAGCTCAAGGAAAGATAATGAGAAAAGTAGAGACCACTACAATCACACTTAAGTAGCCCCCTGAACCTGTTTACACTATAAATCCTACAACAAATCATGTAGATCCAACTCCTGAGCACCAGAAACAACATATACCTTGTCAGGATGATCAAAAAGAGAAGAGATAAAAATAGTTTTAGGATATGAAAAACAAGGTCTATAATTTCTGAAATGAAAAAGTCCCAGGATAATTCATATAGGAATTAGAAAATAATGTGATAAAGTTACAAAATCCTAGGAATCCCAAAAAAGATGGTAATGAAGATCTTACAAATTATTTCCCCTTACATCAATCACCGGGGGAACAACATCTTGGAGTGTTTAATTTTTAAATGAATTCTACAAAAGATGGTGTACTCTAGGTAAGTGAAGTTGAAAAATTCACCTTCCAAAGTAGCGCGTGTCTCTACCATTGTTCTGGAGGAAGATAACAAATGAAAAGAAGTTAATAGAAAGGGTAGATGGAAGTTTAGTGAATATATGGTAAGAAAAAATATCAAACAAACTCATTCTATCCTTTGGGAATAGTTGCAGTAGCTGACTATGCCTTTGGTTGATTTCGCTATAACACAGACAACTTCATCAATATATCAGTCCTCTAAAAGACATTCCTCAAAAAATAAACATGGTCAGAAGGGTAATAATAATACACAAGAAGATGAGATCATTTAAATGCCAATGTTATCCTTGACCTTAGTGGACTTCATGCCGATAGTTTCATAAGCACAGGCATCACCCTTTCAAATGGAACAACAAGGATCCACCTAATAGACAGAATCTCCACCAGATGAAGAGTTGATCTTTGGTTCCATTAACATTATTAACATAATAAATACCTTATCATATGATGAGTGTGATTATGAACCCAACTTCTCTACACTTGATTGGGGAAATGGGAGAAGAGGCTGTTAGAGTTAAGGATATAGGGGAATACAATGTCTTGCTAGGATTCAATACTTTAACCACACCACTGCTAGAAATGTATATGTAGATGAAACTCAAGGGAGAGCTCTCCATTTGGCTCAGAAGAAGCAAGAAAGTTTCCACCCACAAGAAAGGGTCTTTCCTAACATGATCATCTTGGAAGACCAGTTATAGGATACATCATCACTTAATTAAACTTGACCCATAAGAAGACCTAGTCGACCCAATCCACCAAGAGAGGAATATCCTTAAACTCATATTTCAAGGACGAATATGTCTACATCAGTAATATAAGCTCCCAAAGAACCTGAAAAATAACACCCCCATGATAGGAATAACATACTTTTAGACTAGAAATATGATGTTTTGAAGCAATTAACCTTGGTTCCGACCATGTTTTCAATCATGGATTCTTTGAGTCTATCAAAAGACCTTTGAGAATCACTCATTAAGGCCTTTTCAAGCCCTAAAAAATTTGAAGTCAATGTTTCTACTGCCGAAGTGTATCGTGAAGAGAATAATCCTATATAATTACATATGTTCATATCTTTCATATACCTGGATGATGATTCCATCATATAAACATATGTCAGACCCTTGTATATTTTTAGCAAGATAAATTTCATTGATATTTGACGAGCCTTCATTGACAATGGCTTAGGAGTCAACCTCATCCCAATCTGAACACTTCGTCAAATAGGTTTCAATGAATCTAAATTTTCCCCTATACCCTAATGTTATAGGGTTATGAAAATAATGACCAAAAGCCTCTTGGAGAAATCAAACTCAGGTCATAGTTTGGGGATCTTGTTTCTAAATCAAAATTTATGGTTGTTAGATAGGATAAAAACTTCAATGTTTTATTGGGAAGACCCTAGATGCATCAAAATGTGACTATTCCCTCATCCTACCACTAATTCCTCAAATATTGTGTCTATGGTCAAATTTATACATCAAATGGTGAAAAATTCCCATTAAAATCCTATGAGTCACAATAAATTGATGCATGATTATTCCATAAAGAAGGGAAACCATACATGGTTAATAATGTCACCCAAATCAATGCCCCAAATAGTCTAGAAATGATGTTAGTCAACCCTTTCAAATAGATAAGTGTATATTACGTGATCCCCATCAACCAAATCTAAGATGTGGGTCCAAATGTGAGCACATGTTTAGAAACTTTAGTTATGTTAATTATGATAGCTTTGTTGGAGAAGATGTCAACTCTCTGAGAAATAATTAAATCCTAGATGAAAATGTCTTCATTCCATCAGCTAGGCTAGAATAATTTGTCATTAAAATGGTAGAAAATGAAGAGTCTCATTCTAAATCCCTCATTTCCCCTTCAGATCTCCAAAAAGGCCTCATACTAGCAAGCAATCCTGAAATGGTTAATTTATCTTTCAGATGTCCAAATGATGATTCCTCTCCTCCCTATGAGGAACTTGTTTCATCACCTACTTCCTAGGTACAAGTGAAATAGGTAAAGTGTGAGGAAGAGGAAGAAGAGGAATACCTCAGGGATTCCCTTCTATCATTTGAGGAAGGTTTCTCCACCACTATTGACGACCTCAAGGAGATAAATCTGGGTATAGATGAAGATCCATGACCCACTTTGATTAGTGCATCCATGAATATCAAAGATTAGGAAGTGTATAATTACTTCCTAAAAAACATCATGACGTGTTTACCTAGAATTAAATAGAAATTATAAGCCTTGATCCAGAAGTGGACACCCATCACTTGGGTTTTTCAGAAGATCATTGAGTGTGTAAGTAAGCTTCTAGAAGGGCACACCTAACTCACACATCCAAAATTGAGGCTGAAGTGGACAAGTTCATCAAGGATAACTATATCCAAGAGGTACAATATATAAAATGGTTAGCCAATATCATCCTAATAAAGAAAAAAAAGGGAAAATTAGATTTTTCATCAACTTTATAGATCTCAACTGACATTGTCCAAAGGATGAATCCACAGTCCCAATCATAGAACTCCTGATTGATATGATGAATCATTATCAATCCCTATAATTCATGGATGGATATTTAGGGTACAACCAAATTTGGATGGCCCCATAAGATGAAGAATACACCACTTTCAGAGCCCCTATGGAATATTATGCTATCTGATAATTCCCTTTGGATTGAAGAATTCCAGTTCCACATTCCAACGTGCCATGTATCACATCTTTAAACCCTTCTTGGAGAAGTTTTTTGAATGTTATATTGATGATCCAGTGGTCAAATACCAACAAAATTATAACCACTTAGCTAACCTGGATACCATATTCAACAAGATAGTACAACATAACCTAAAGATGAACCCCTTAAAATATTCTTTTGGGGTAACCTCGGGGAAGTTTATCAGCTTTGTTGTATGCCATCATGACATCGAAGTTGACCTTGAGAAAATAAAGTCCATACTTATCATGTCTCCTCCTTTAAACCTTAAAGAGATTAATAACACTTTGTATATATCCATCTCTTCATATCCAACCTTACGAGAAAATATTTTCCACTCATCAAAATGATGAAGAAGGGGGTCACATATCAATGAACCAGTGACTACCAGGAATCATTTAACATCCTCAAGAAGCACCTATTGATCCCTGTGATGTTAATTCCACCCGTTAAAGTAAATCCACTAATTCTATATGTGATGGACCTTGAGTGATCAATGGGTGCCTTCCTCATAAAAAATAACGACATTGAGAATGAAAACAACCACTATTATATTAGTCAAACCATACTCGATTCTAAGAATCATTATTTAGATATAAATAAGGGATGCTTGATGTTAATGCTTGTAGTCCAAAAACTGAGGCACTACCTATATAACCACAAGGTCCAATTGGTCTCTCACAATAACCCGCTCAAATATATCCTGAGATACCCTATGTTGACAAGATGTCTAGAATGGTGGGAGGAAATACTATATCAGTTTGATATACAATTTTTACCTCAGAAAGTAGTGAAAGGACAAGCCTTGGAATATTTCCTTACAGAACACCCATTTGTAGAAACGACTTTGTTAAATAATGAATTTCCAAATTAAGAGATATTATTTATTCAAGGAGACCCCCAAATATGGGAAATGTATTTTGATGGTGCATCTAGGATCCCAATAAGAAGAAGGATGAAATACTCTAAGACCAACAATGTTAAGTTAGGGATTGTAATCATTTATTTAATGAAGGAAGTTATAAATTAATCATTTATATGGGAATAAGGTTGTAACAATAATGAGGAAGAATATCAAGCCCTTATTGTAGTCCTAGAAATGGAACTCCAAATACTGATGGACCACTTGGAGGTTAGAGGTGATTTAGAGTTGGCAATCAAATAGATCAACTGGGATTACACCATCAGAAAAGAAGAGTTGGTCCCCCTACTTGATTTTGTATGAGGGTTAATGGAAGAGTTCACCTAAAAACCAATATTTAATTACATCCCGAGATCATATAATTCCCAGGTATATTCTTTAGAAAAAACAACTACAACTCTGGAAGATCCAAACCCAGATGAAACAGCCATCAACATTACCCATCGCTGAATAGTCTTGCCTTTTGTTTAGGTCAAAAATAGAAGAGATCGGTGAAGTTATCCATATACCTAAACAATATGATCCTACCCATGGGTGGTTAATTTCAATCACATACTACCTTCAGTTTGGGGTCCTCCCACTGGATAGAGCCGAGAAGGAGAAAATTTAATGGTGAACAACTAACTTCACCCTTTATGATGGCCCAAATCACTATAAATTCTTAAAAAAATGAGGCTTTGATGGAGTCCTTATCAGATGTATTGATGGAGAAGAGACTATAGATGTTATAGAATAATCAAATGTGGGAGCATGTGGTGCCCATGAGTCAGGGTATAGGATTTATAATCAAATACAAAGACTTAGATACTCATGGCCTTTGATGATTCAAGATTGCATAGAATTCACCAAGAAATTTTATTCCTGTCAAGTACATGTCAACTTCATCCATCAATCCCCAGAGTTTATACATACAAAAAAAATACTCATGTACATTTTTCATATGGGGAATGGATGTTGTGGGACATATCCTCCATCTACGGCCAAGTAGTTTAAATATATCTTAACTGCCACTGATTTCTTCCCTAAATGGGCTGAGAAAATACCCCTCAAAGAAGTCAGAGCCAAAAGCATTGTTGGCTTTATGAAAGACAACATCATTACTGGATTTAGGGTCACCCATACCATACTGATGGAAAAAAGTACCAACTTATGTTCTACTAAGGTAGAAAATCTATATTAGGAATACGACATCAAGTCCAACCATTCATCTCACTACCATGTAGTAGCTAACAAACATATTGAGGCCTTTAACAAGACCCTATAAAACATACTATAGAAGATGGTGGATAAAGATAAAAATTCATATCTTGAAAAGCTCTATAATTCCTTATGAGATTACCAGACTTCAACCCCTACTGCTTCACAGGAAACCCCGTACTCTTTGGTAAACAGAATAGAAGCAGTCCTGCCTATTGAGATCCAATTATGATCATTTTTTTTTCCATCTGTGATCATATATTCATAGATGAGAAATCCCAGAAACCATTGGATGAATTAGAACGACTTAATGAGAAAATATTTCATACCTTTCATCACTTAGAGGTCTATCAAAATAGGATAGAGCTAACTTTTAACAAGAAGGCCTTCCTCCGCTCATTCCTCTAAAGAGAACTGATATTGGTCCTGAAAACTCCAATGATACCAGTAAGTAAGCCTCTGAAACTTGAACCTAAGTGGGAATGACCTTATTCTATACATAAGGACCATTATAAAGGACCTCATTCCTTGATCTCAATGGACGGAGAGATCATTACGATGCCAACCAATACAAGGTTACTGAATAAATACATTGTGTAATCAAAAAGAGAACATCCCAACTGTAAGACATAAAATTGCATAATGGGTCTTTGTCTCACGGCCTTAAAAGGAATGAAATAACATCCATGTTGAATGACATTAAATTTCATGGCATCATTTTCCTTGTCGCATGATGATAAACTACACGACATAAGGCCTGAGTCATATGACTTAAAACTGAAAGACACAAATTTTCCTCATTGCATTACATTAAACTACATGGTTAAAATTCCTCTCATTTGATGTTAAGAAACACCCAAATAATCATGATATGAGATAATCCTCATGGTCCCTTAAATCCGGGATTCCATCTCAGGTGTAAGTCCCAACCACATCCCTTTAACCCCTCGGTGGGTTGAGATGCCCTCTTGGAAAAACATGAGGAAGAAAGGAGTGGTATCCCCCATGCATAAGCCCCACTCATACCATCACTATCCTATGGTGGAATTTTCCCCAATTATGGGCATAATTCCTAACACTAAAACATCCTCATTTCATGATAATAAACTATATGATCCTATCAAGAACTATGTGTGGTTTGATTCTCATTCCAATAAGATATGTAGTGATTCTAAAACCTTCCATAGTGGGTATAACCATGATTAAAGAAAAGAAAACCCCCTTCCTTTTTCTTGTGTATGAATCAGATTTGCACAGGGAACCTTTCCAAGACACATGAATTAATTCCCATTACAACGGGATGTGTAATGATGCCTAAAACTCATGTTTTGGTCCCAACCAACATCCTACAAAGTATTAAAGACCCTTTCCCTATGTAAAAGAATAATTGATGTGGGGAATAATTTTCAATAACTACATGTGGCATGATTCTTGCTACATCAAGATTCGTAGTGACACTCATATCCTAAATCCCAGTCTAGTTGTGATATTTCTTTCACGTCAGGTGACCCACATCCTTGCTACCAGATGTTAAATTGTATGGTCAATTCCCTTGTGGAATGACAATAAATGGAATGATATTTAAAGTAATATGTGTGGATTGATTCTCATTCCAATGATATACATAGTGACGCCTATATCTCCAATCCTCGGTCAAGTCGCAACAAAATACGAAAAAATTCCCTCTTCTTATGCATGGGTCAGTCCTGTACAAGGAATTTTCCCAGAACCACACGTGGATAAATTATCATTCCTATGAGATACATAGTGACACCCATATTTCCATTCTCAGGACTATCCATAACATTTATATTTTTTCACTCTAGTTCATCTTCATCCTTACAACATGACGTTAAACTACACGTCTGATGTCCTGAACACATATATTTAAACTGCATGGTACCTTAATAACTACGTATGAATTGATTATAATCCTAATGAGATATTTATTGAAGCTTTGATCATATCTCCTAGCCCATACATTATATAATCTAAATGAAACTTCACTTGTGATTGTCTTTATGTTGTGGAAGAAACCATTTTCGCTCCTTGTTTCTCACATCATGCATAACGAATGTGGGATTAAGAGTTTGGGTAAAATTATACACTAAATATGTAAAGAATTTAAATTCACATTGGGGTTACCATGATCCTAGATGTAGTACCTTAAAGGGAACACCAGATTTCCTCATCGTATGAAAAAAACTGCATGATTTTCCTCAAGAACTACGCGTGGATTGATTCTTACTTCAATGAGATACGTAGTGATTTTCAGATATTCAATCATAGGCATAGACACAAAAAATATGGGAAATTCCCCCACTCTCCCACTTATGAGTCAGATATATATGAGAGGATCTGATATGGGTTCTCACCATGTTTATAAACTTGTATTCACCCCCCCCCCCAATTTCCTCCATGCATGAATTCAATCAGTGTGAGGAACCTTTATCTTTCCAACTACGCGTGGATTTATTCTTGATATGAAAATATACATAATGACTCTTGGGTCCCATGCATATCCCAGACATAGTACTCCCTTTCCCTTCATGTCTAGACACCTTCGTCCTTATCGCATGATGTTAAACTGCACAACTAATGTCCTGACCATATGACTTTAAAACTACATGGTACCTCAAGAACTATGTAAATATTGATTCTTATTCCAAAGATATATATAGTGATGACCAAGTCTCATTTCCTAGTCCCATTCATTGGGTAAAGAAGAGTACCCCCTCTCCCATGTATAAACAAAGATATATGCGGGATCTCTTAATTTGGGTCCCCTCATTAGGGGGTTCACCAAGGAAATGGAGAAGTCTCCCATATACATATGATTCAAATATATGTAAGGGAATCTATAATTTACGACCAATATCAGTACAAAATTTTCCTTTATGCTTAGACATATCCCTTCCACATGTCATACTCCTAATCTTGGACACTTTCAGATCTTTATAATCTTTCTCCAGATTTCGGTGATAGAATGTATGATACTTGAGGAATCATTTTTTCTCACTATGATAAAACATTCCCTAGATGGATTTGTATGAATTAGCCCAAAGAATGTTTTTTCAGCCAAAGGATGCCACTATTAACTATTATATAACATTCCCCAATTGGATTTTGATAAAAGATCCCACAAAATGGGGTTTTCAACCAACAGTAACTTCACCCTTGGAAGAAGCCTCTTCTGCCCTTGTAATATTTGATGACATTAAGATGGAACCCAATATTCAAATTCAGTGTGCATTTATCCCTTGCATACATGTCCCATATCCTTTCTCTTGATATAAAAACCCCTAAGACCATGGTTTACAATTTCCTCCTCATGTCTGAAGTATGAAGGAATGATCTTGATCTGGTAGGTAATGCATCAACTACTATTTCCATAATGATATGGTCCTAGGTGTATGACCTAAAACTACAGGAACCATGTTTCGCAAGTTAGGGTCAGACTTATGTAGGGAACCTTTTCCCCCAATTCATGGGTAATTTTGACTCAAAATGATCCTCCCTTGTTCAGGAACCTCCTTCCACAAATCAAAACTTGTGCCAAGGGAAATCCAAATCTTCATAATATTCCTTTTTCCATCAGTTATATAGTGTTGAAAATTCTATGAATTGTTTTTATTGGATCTGCAGTAACACTCCCCATATGGATTTTCATGAAGTATCCCACTTAATGGGGTTTTCAGCCAAAGGATTCCACAATTGACTATGTAGTAACATGCCCCACTTGTCTTTTCTTAGAGCATCCCAAAAAATAGGGTTTTCAATTAGTAGTAACTTCATCCTCAGGAGAGAACTCCTATATCACTATAATCCATTCCTTCATACCACTCCTCAGATCCAGATATTCCCATATCCTAGCTTAAAACATTCCCTTCCTCATACCTGAATATAATGGTACATTCTCATAAAGATTACCCGTAATGGGATAATCATTAACTTATTGGTTAAATCTAAAGAACTTAAATTATAGTCCCCATAATTTCCTTGATGTATGAATTTAAACTATATATCATTAAATCCTTGTTGTATGAATTTAAACTACACAACACAACATCCTCACCATAAGATGTTAAAATGCACAGTCAATGTCCTGGTTCATGACATTAAACTACACGATGTTTCAACCTCTTTCAAGAATGAGCCTCCCCCCTGACATGGATCATTTAACAAAGTATAACCTAATTAAGTTGAGCCAAATTCGTCCATGATTAGTTTACCATTCACTAAAATTCTAATACACATAAGCTCTTCATTCTCAGAAATCTCCCTTTGGAAAAACCACTCATCAAGGTCTTGAGAAATCTGAATCTCCATAAACTCCCTCTGGTCATAAACAATATAATATTATAATTCCTGATAAATCCTTTTACTAACTATGTTGTAATATACCCCAGTTTAATTTGCATAAATTATCCCACAAAATGGGTTTATCAGCTGAAGGATGCCACTAATGAATATGCAGTAACACACCCCAGTTAGCTTTTCATAAAAAAATCCCACAAAATGGGTTTGTCAATCAGTGGTAACGTCATCCTTATGAGAGACCTCCTATATTTTTAAATATATAGTTTTGGATTTAGAAACCAAAATATCATGGATCAGGATTCCCTATATGGTATATGGAGAATGTTTGAACATTTTTGACCAACAAACCTTATTTGGGTTATCATTCCAAAACTTATAGTCAAATTTGTTTGACCTAAAACACTAGTCTCAAGAGTTTGGCTTGCATGACTTTAAAATACCCATAAAAATAAACATAGTACTTTCTAGATTGAAAACCCATAAATGGAACTCTGGATAAAAGTCGAGTCTCATCTCACTAAACCTGCGCTCCGTATGGTTTAGGAAATAAATTGAGTAATAAAAAAATAAAAGGAATAAAACTTGTTAGGATAAAAACCCAAATTGGTCAGTCTAATAAATATTCAAGTATCACCTAATAAGTATTCCTTATATCGAACTTAGGAAAAAATTAGGGTGGTTACATAAAAGGAACAAAGTTTTTAGGGTTTTCAATATGAACCTAGAAACCGTCAAATGACATGTAGGGTACTCGCACAAGTGCCTCATGTTGGACCCTCACCTAACATCACTTCACAAGTTGATCACCTATGAATACACATCACATATATAGATATGCACCTTATCTATGCAAATGATGTGTGAGAAAATAAGGATAAGCGATCAATCTATGTGGAAATCTTTCACGGCGAGAGCATAGATGTCAAAGTAAGAGGACCATTCATTGAAAGAGTGACCATATTTATAGAAGAATAACCCCCCTTCATGGCCCGTGTACACTCCCCACCTGCATGGAATACCTAGGAAGAATAATAGAATGAATGACTAGTGTGGATGACCTATGTGATCCCTTCACCCTTTTCATTCCTTGACCTCAGGATCAGATCATATTATTTTGATCGAATCCCATCTTGAGGGGGGGGGATTTTGTTGAAAATCTTTTTCATCACATAGAAGAAAATTTTTCAAAGGAAAATATCTTAAAAGGGAGATAAGAAGAAAAATGAAGAATGCCAAAGATTGAAAATCTACCAAAGGCCATTTGTTTAGGCACCCATGAGAAGCATCAGCGCATAGGGCGCCTACACATCGGCCTATGCGACCAACATGAACATCAACCAATGTGGTACCCCTGAGAAAAAAACCTTAGCAAAAGAGTCTCTTCACCCAGGGTCCCATATTTTCCTATATATAGGACCTTGGGGTCTTCATTTAGAGATACAAAATTTCTTTAAGGCCTCCCGATGCTCTGAAATCCATAGTCCTTTTCCCAATCCCTCTAAAACCTTCTAGGCAGTCCTCTAAAACATAAATAAGAGGAAATTAAAGGGTGGTTCTGAAATTAAATCCCTCTCAAGGTTTAAAATACATAACACCTACACTAGGAATCTGATCCCCCATAGTTGATTAACACTAGCATGAGGTTCCCTTCCTTAACTAGGGACCTATACGACCCACTTTCAGGAACACCTTTGGAGACCCATAGGGGATTGATTAAAGACTCTCCCAAGTGTTTTTACCCAAGTGGTACATCGCCCAAGGTACCATCAACTCACCCAGGTCCACTCTACACGAGCCTTGTCTCACCCAGGCCTACCTACACGAACCCTCTTTTGGCTCACCCTAGCATCCATCCTCCACGAGCCTTTGTTCAGGACCTCCTGAAAACCATCCATGGAAGGACCTGTCTTATTTTAGATCCATTTTATGAAATGGAAAAATATGAAACCTCTACTAAAGCCTCCAAACATACAAAACCATGAAGTGGGGCACACCCGTGAGTCTCTCATTTGGATTTGCATTCCGTCAGTCAAGGGTTTCCTACACTTATCTTACCAGACATTTAAGGTCCTCAGGGTGCATGTGGATTTTCATTCCTTATGTCATGAGGACCCTAACTATGGGGATGGTATCCGGGAGTTCTTGGTCTTAGATACAAGGTCTAGGACCATGTCCTGCCTTTATCATCTTTAATAATCGTAAACTCTTTTACCAAGAAGGGAAGGACAGGATAATGATTTAATTACCTTTTGACATGTAATTAGATCCTCCTCCCTTATTACAAAACTAATTTCAAGACATCCCTCCTAGAGTAAGCACCTATCATTTCTTAAAGGAACCTGAACTCCTGCTCCTCCTCACCCCCTTGTCTATAGGGTCAGAGAGGGGATGGGCACCAAAGTCCTCTCCTCTCTCTCTCATACCCTCAACCTCTTCTACTAGAGGAGGAGTAGAAGTGTGTGGTATGTAAATATTTGACTTCCTATTGTCCATCACACTCAAGAATGACTCATCCCGACTCATGTGGACATAGAGTATATCAAAAATCATGGTATCTACAAAATCAGATGCATGTTTTTGAAGGGAGACTTCTTTATAATCCTCCTATTTCCAACCTTCAAAGTGCCCCCATATGCGTGGGTCCTCAATTCCATGTATCCAACCACATGGAAAAATGAATTGTGTGGTTTCTTAGATATTTATCTTAATCTTGTTTCTCATACTGAACATGACTCACGCAGGCTTAGAGGTTGATGGTGTTCATGACATATACATGATCCTAAGACATTTGGGAATCATTCAAAGTATAATCCCCAACCAAATCTAGGTGTCTTATTTAGTATAATCCCCAATCTTTAACTAATATGGGAATCATTCCAAGTTTAATCCCCAATCATAACTCCCATTTACTCAGTCATCCTCCTCCAGAGTAATCGCCAAACCAAACCTCTAAATCTACATGAGTCAAGAAACTTCTCATGGACCCAAACTCATTCATTAGGGCATCCTATTTAGTAGTAAGTGCCAAATTAATCCTCTTAAAGGGCCATACTCCCCTCCGAGACAAATCCAGGTACCTCTATAGGCATATGTCCTTTTAACTGAACTATGTGGGCTTTGATTCCCATAAAAAACAGGATACATAGGAAGCCTCCTTGAGCTTTAATCCCAACACCAAAATTAACCTTATTCTCTCTGGGCCATATTCCTAGCAGGGTCTAATTAAACCTAGAAATTCATATACCTTACAGGTTCCCTAGGAAGCTTCAGTATAAGTCCCACACCAAAATTTGACTAGGAACCTTTTTCCTAGTCACCCTCATCACATGACATTAAACTACATGGATTGATCCTTATCATATGACATTAAAAGGTATGATATGCCCAATTAAGTGTCACAAAACTATGTGAGTTCTGACTCCTTTCACAATGATATTTAAAAATCCCTTCCATAGGCCTGATCCCACCATAAAAACAACTCTCATATCCCTGGATGACAACACACTCCATAATGCCCCACTATGTGGCTTGAAAACCAACATCATCGTAATAATGACCAAAGAATCTCTAATTATTACATAAGGGGATACCATTAACAAATAACCTCATATATATACAGATATCTCAACTAATGAAAAACCTCAAGTATATACAAATGATTCTAATTTACATACATATTGATTATTGACTATTAATTCAAGGGTGGCCCACATCATAATTGGGAGTTAATAAAGGATTCATGAACATATCTTAAATCTACAAGAGAGTCCCAGATTAGGCAACAATTCCCCCTAAAAGGGTGTGATGAGACCGACCTCCCAGCCACTCGACATATGTGATCTCTTAAGTGTTGTTGGCTAAAATTTCCAATGAGTGGCTTTCTTTGGAAATTAGGTTTATCTTAGATTTAAAAACATTGGTTGTTTCTTGTTCCATGAACAAACCCATTAAAATCCATTCACAAATAGAAATCCCAAAGTGAAATATTGCACACAACTCAACACCTGTAATCAATCATCAGGTGACAATGTTTTACATGGGAAATAATAGTGCAAGTAGGTAAAAGTTCAAACCATAAGAAGAAAAGTCAGTTTAAAACATAAACAATGTTTCTTATCAATCAAAATAAAGGTCATTGAAGCCTAGAATTCCTAGGAATGAATAATAATTATTTAATATGATTGTATTATCCAAGATATACTTGAAAGAGTTTGTGAAACTCTATGGAATGTCCATGTCAGGTATGAATGTTATATAAATTAATTCTTCAGTTTTAAAGGTTATGTGACACCAAATGTATATTTTAGAAAGTTTTATAAATATAAAGTTTTTCAAAATAAAAGTAATAATTGATCAAGTTTTTTAGTTTATATTCATGAAATAGTGTAAATAATTACCACATCAAGGATTTGAATGTAAAGGATTTTATCAATCTCAAATGAATCTAAGTAAACATGCATATCTTCATCTCATTTCTCTTATGTGATAAGAGATGATGTTCAATAATAAATAGTTGTTATAAACAAGTATGATATGAATAAATTTATACTCATGGTTTATGATTCATTAATTTCTATAAAATGTTTTTGAGAAGAATATGTGGATAATTTTTTTATCCATGATAAATGTTTATCCAAATATTTCTTTTAAAATATGTGGGAATGTGTTCCTACCACCCATTGGTGGTATATTTTAATAAAGTATTCTTTTTAAAAGGAAATTTTCTAAACACATAGAATAACATATATGATATGGAAACAATAGTTTACTTGTTAAATATTCATACCAAAAGGAAATAAATGTTATTTCATTACACAAAAGGGATTATATTTATTAGCAATATATTATGAAAAGAATATAATTTATAAGAGTATTTTGGGAGTATGTTTTAACTTAAAGAAGTTAAAAGTTAACAAATAATGGATTACACTAATCTAAAGTTAAAGTAATTAATACCCTAAGAGAGTTAGGCTACATTATTAAACAATAATGTAAGTAGTTACATTTTTTCAAGGAACATTTTGATGGAATAAAATTACAAAGATGATGATGATGAACTTAGAAAAATATAAGTTGAAAATAGAAGCTGACATAGTAACATTTTATGTTATAAAGTTAAGAAGTTATAATATGTTCAAGAAGTTAAATAGTTAGGAATATAATTCTTAAGTCTCACCATTATTCAAAATGGATTACTTCAAATATGTTTATCACTAAAGAGTTTAGTGGGAGGGTTTTATCTGATGGTCATATAGAGATAGGAAATGAATTACATATGATATAAATAATTAACAAAATGCATAAATTATAGAAAACATAAGGCTGATCTGGCAGTTTATCATATATTATATGAAAAACCGGTTCTTATGTTTGTTTTTTTAAATATTCTTAAATATTTTAAGAATATTAAAATGTATCATATTAAAGGAAACCTTTATTTTATTATTCTTTCATGTTGGATACATAAATGTATATATAGATATACATTTTTTTATGTGTAATGATAAATGACCTCTCAAAGTATGACTTTGAGTTCATCCCTAACCAATGTTCATCATGTACTATTATAGGTTATGAAGAAATGTTATGGTTAGAATGAGTAGGATTCTTGTATATTGATACAAAATATGCTCACAGGGAACAAATAAAAGAATATGATTACTTTTCTACACTGAATAACCTACTAATTATACCACATAGAGTTTCATACATATTTATTTGGTATACTAGGGGTACATGGATCATATTGGAGTCCACACTACCTAAAATTATATAGATACCTATTAGGAGAACCATTATACTTTGATACCCTACATACACAAGTGAACATATTTATTTAGTTAATAAGAGGGTAGTTGGGTATTTTTCTAATCATGTCATCGGTTGAAGCTTAACCAAGATGATATTTTTCCTCTTGTATGACAAGTATGACATCTAGTCCCTTGATTGAGATAGTTTGTGGGACTGTGTGGATGCACCTAGATATTGTATATCTATATGGATAAGGGGCATGTGATGTGCTTATCCATAATAATGAATGATATGTGATGTATTTATAGATTATATCAGCATATAATATGAGAATAAGGAACAAATTATTTGGCTATATGGGATTGAAAAGTTACATGTTCCATGGTCACTTGATATCTTATACAAAGGAAAAAATATTAGAATTCACATTTTCATATGATATAGACTAGTGGTTATAGGTATAGAGATATGTGTGTTTGATAGAGATCATTCCATATCCGTTTATAGCTTGCGTATAATTGACACTTTGATAGAAGATGCTCTTTACTTACACATATGGATCTAGATATTTTTATTTTTTTCAATGCTATAAAGTTCCTTGGGGTTACACTTTGTGGTTGACTGAATGATGATTGAGTTTGACTCAGAGAGATTCTCTAAACATGTTTAGAGTTAATCTAAAAGTGTTTTGGATGGGTATTCACAAGGAATTACATATGATTTGATCCAATGTAAAGTTAATGAAAACCTTCATAAAGTTTTTTTTGGAAGATATCCAAAAGGATTTTTGGATATAGTTTTATAAGTTATTGTATATGATACAATATAAGGTGAAATGGAACAAAGTCTTTTAGGATTTAGTGCAAGTGGGATATTGATGGTGATTTTCCCTAAATACTTATATATATATTGCATGAAAATTATGATTTTCATGAACATAAGGGTATATTATTTTATAAAATATGCAATTTCAAAAAAATGATAAACTGTAATCATTTTTTGTTTCACCCATATAATATGCCATTATATTAAATCCTTACATATTTTTGAAATGTTCAAGAGTTAAATGAATTCATATATAATTCATGAATTAGATAAGGGAATTAACTTATGCATTATAATGCACGAGTTAATGTGGAAACCACCAAAGAGTGTCCTTGGGTTCTATATAAACCCTACTTCCATATGATGGCTTTGAAGGGGACAAATCGATATCCTCATGCTTTTCCAAAACTCCATGAGACCTATAGCTCTATTAATATTCCTTATTTGTATATGAGATACTATTAAATAATGAATGTAATGATAGATCCCTCTCATGTGATGAGAGATTCAATTCAGCATGTGTATACCCACAAATGTTATATGACTTTTGGTTACCATGTTTTTTATCTTTATCAAACATATTTGAAGTTTTTTGAAGGTGAAACAATAGATTATTCAGTGTAAGTTATACCTGTACAATATTCCTTAATTTCAGTGTTTTACACTATTTCATATTATCTTTCATATATATCCTAGAACAAGGGGTTTTAATTTTTTACTCTCGATCTCAAAAATGTTATTAGACTCATTTAAAACCCTTTAGAAACCCTTTATCATACCAAATGAATAGAAGGAGTCAAAATAGACAGAGAATCAATCTTTAAAAGTTCATATATGTGGAACTAATGGTTGGGATATCTCAATGAAACAAATATAAATATTATAGTGGAAAAAGGGATGTTGATGATTGACCATTCATATACTGATAGTTGTGAAATTTATATACCTGGAAATAAATAAAAGGTATGTTTTAATCTCAGTGGAAGAACTCTCAAAGAAACTAGAACATGTAGATAATAATGTATAGGGAATTACCCAAATCAAGTCACATTAAAGTTCATAATACTTTGTGAATTTCATTAATGATTATATGAATATAGTATGAGTTTATTTCCTGATGAAAAAGTCAGATGCGTTTATAATCTTTTTTCGACAGAAAGAAATAGTAGAGAGAGAAACCAGATGTAAGTTAAAGTGTTTGAGATCTGATAATGGGAGTGAGTTCACAAAAAAGAGTTTTCGGAATTATTGCAAACATAGGCGAATAAAAAATGAGAAAACTATTCACAGAATTCCTGAAACAAATTTCATAATATATAGGATAAACCATACATTGATGAAGATAACATGAATCATGAGGATTCAATTTAAAAATCCTAAAGAATATTTGGGTAGAATTGGTGTATATTGCCATAAATTTGATCAAATAGAGTCTTTATTCAAAAATAGGTTAATAGTTACCAGAAATATAATGGTCTAGTAAAATAAAGGAGTTTAATCACCTTAGAATCTTCTGCTGTGTTGTATATGTTCATGTGGATGTCAAAGACTGAGATAAACTTGATGAAAAGTCTCACACATGTTTCTTTATGGGGGTATGACAATAATAATTTTTAATTTTGACTTTAGGATGATTAAAAATAAAATTCATCAGAAATACAAATATTATCTTCAATGGTAATGTTATTTAGAAGGGCCGGAACTTGGTGGCCAAGGAAGATGAGAGAAAAGAATCACCTCAATTCCAAGTTGTCCTAGATAGAAGTTACAAAAGAATTAAAATACTGCGGAGTTTATGGGATACTAAGTATATAAAAAATATATAAATTCCAAAGGAAAGTTTAGTTATAAGCACAAAAAATTCATAATACAGACCAATTGTTGTTATACCAGGGAGCTTAGTGAATGATGGAGCTCAAGGTAGAGCATCGGTAGGTGAATTACCAGAAGTATTGGGACCAAGAAGAGTTAAATCACAAGTTTAATTATGGATATTTTCTAGTATAATATAACCAAGAGATAATTATGGAGTTGATATTTACTTCTTACTTTTAAAATATTGAGGATAACTTGAAATTCTAGAGGAGGCAGCTAGTCTCAATGATTATTCTAAATGGGAGATTTCTATAAAGGAGGATATGGATTTGTAATATGTGACTAACACCTAGGAATTAATTGTACTTTTATGTATAAAAATGGATTTGGAAAATAAATTGATATTCTAGTTAATGGAATAAGCTAATAGAAGGTTGTGGTATAAGGCTAGATTGGTGGTGAAAATTTTCCAATAAATGGAATGTATTGAATTTTCAAAAATATTTTTACGAGTTGTCAAGAATACTATTATCAAGGCTATGCTGAGTATGGTTTCTACCTAAAATATCTTTCTTGAAAAAATGGATATGAGTATAACATTTATTCACGGAGATATATAAGAATAGATTTATATTAATTAACCATATGGTTTAATAGAAAAAAAATCACAAATTGGTGTGTAAACTCAAATAAAGTATTTTTGGTTTGAAGCAGACACCAAGGGAATGGAACCATAAGTTAAATACTTTTATATCAGATCATGGTTTCATTTAGAGCACCCATATCACTATTTCTACTAAAAATAGTTTGAGTAAGTATGTTTCATTATCTTTATCTTGTGTGTGGATAATATGATTTTGGTTGGTATGAATTCTAAATGGATTTAGAGGTTAAAGAAATATTTGTTAGGAAGTTTTGAAATAAAAGATTTTGGTGAAGACAGAATGATCTTGGACATGAAAATTTAAAGGGATCAAAGTTTCATAATCTTGATTCTATACCAGAAGGATTACATTTATAAATTCATTGAACATTTTGATATGAATATACTTAAATTCATTTCTATACATATTGTTATACATTTCAAATTATCTCATGAACATGAACTTTAAACAAAAGATAAAGAAAATTACATGGATAAAATTATATACATATCTGCTATTATAAGTTTGATGTACTGCATGCTGCACACTCATCCAGATATTTATCATATAGTGGGAGTTTTTATCTAGATAATGAAAATCTAGAAAAATAACATTAAGAGGATTTGAAATAGATTCTCCAATATATCAAAGGAATGGTAGATACTTCCTTGTGCTTCAGTTCAACTGAACCACTACAAGGGTAAGATGATGTTGATTTTTGGAGATATTCTAATTCTCAAAAGATTACTTACATTTATATCTTTACTTATAGTGTAAAAACTATTAGTTGTATGTAAATGTTTCAAATTATTGTTATACTCTCATCAATAGAGGTTGAATATGTTACAACAATGAAAGTAAGAAAGTAAATGGTGTAGTTGAGGCATCAACTTAAAGAACTCATTAAGGGTCAAGGAAATGAGACACTGTGCTATTCACTTAGAGAAGAATCCAATTTTTCTTGTGAGGAATAAACATATTGATTTTAAGTACCATTACATCCAAAATTTGATAGAATATGGGGAACTAAAGATAGAAAATATTGTTGGAAAACAAAACCTAGCATATATTTTCACAAAATATTTAATCCAAGAAAGTTTGATTCAAAACTATGCCTCAGTGGGACTGGGGTGAATAGAAAATAATGAAGGATGGAGTTTACTGTACTGATTAGAAAGAGTTAATGTTTTCTCATGTATCCATGAATAAAAATTCAAGTGGAATATTATTAGAGTTTTGAAGTATCTTCAAGGCATCAAAATTAGTTTAACAAAATTCCTGACTCATTTTTCTAAAAGAATATATTGGTTGGATGTTCATTATGGATTTAAACTACCAAAAATTTCAGGCAGTCGAGTTACCTGATGTATATATACTGAAGTGACCGATAATAGAACCTTTGAAATATTTTAATATCTCATTTAATAGAGTTTTTGGGAAAGAAGTAAGTGTAGGAGAACTATTTAGTTATCAGTTTTAGGTGTTCAAGATGAGGAATTCTATAATGGATCAATGGTTTCACAGTGTAATGGATGGATACACATGTTTGTTGAAATCCTAAGTGATCAGATGATCGGGTGAGACCCTTTATATAAATGGGGTGGGAACACTTTTTTAAGTTATATAAAATCATCAAGTGAACTTTATACTCTTTATCCACATGACTAACAAGTTACTAGTTATAGACATTGTTCTTTTGGTGAAATAAAATATTGCAGTTTTCTCCCATAGATATGGGATAAAAATATGAACCATGTAAAACTGTTGTTCTTTCTTTATGCTTATTTTACCTTTTCTTGTATAATTATGTGTGTTTTTGATGCAATTTAGTGATTTGAGTATAGAAATACTTACATTTTTTATTCCACTGAAATTCTATAGGATCCATATCGGTGATTTTTTCCCATTTTGTGATCTACCAGTGGATAAACTTCCAGTTCTTGAAGTTTATCTATATTCCCTAACAAGTTTTACACACCTCCTTTGTTTTCCAAAACCATGACTTCTTGAATTAATTTAATTATGTTTTTATTAGAGATTAAATTGTTTTTATTATTGATGATGAAACAATGATAGTAATATCTTGAGTTTACTTTGGGTTTAATATGATAAATTGTGGTTTTCCCGTAAGTTTACTTTGAAGTTAATAGATTATTATTTTTTTATTATAAAACTAATTCCATGTGTTTATTTTATAATATTAGTAATGATTTTATAAATTTTTCATTAGATATAGAAAATTTCCACAAAAAAAATGTTTAATTCATCCCATATTATGGTTTTATACCCTTTTTTCTACTCTCCATCTCCTGTCTAATTCGATATAGGATTCAGGTGTTACTATTTTACTCATTTCTGACTCTGGTGGAGTCCTTGTGGGGAGTGATAAAGTTTTAAGTATGAACTGGAGTAAATTTTATTAGTTGGTAATCCAATTGTATTATTTTATCATAGTATGTAAAACAATATAGGGAAATAGGCTTAGGATATAGAGGATCCTTGTGATTCTCTGCGTAGTATTTGATCATCTATGGGTTATTATTGGGAAAGATGTATTCTAAGTATGGTTGTATTATAAGAATGAAATAATTCATAATGTAATATCACACCATGATGATTTCATGTTTTATGAAACTAATTTTTCATGTGAATTTTGTTATTTTTTATGAATTATAATGTTATATTAGTGTTTTAGGATATATGAAGTAAATTTATACAATTTTAAAAAATGTATGATGTTATGGATATTATATTATAAAATGTGTGAAGGAAAGATGGAAAAATTTATTAATGGTGTAATTATAATTTTTCTCTAATATATATTCAACATATTCATTACTATCATGAATTTTATAATTATATTATACTATGTTTATTAAAAAACTTATTTTTTTATATTAAAAATGGATAAAATTTGGACATATAATACTTATTGGATATCAAAAAATGTTTCAAAATAATATTTTTTAGACATTTCATTTAGTAATGCTTTTGGTGGAGGAATTATACCATACCCTTGTTATAATTTTATTAGAAGACCTCAATCAAGATTTAAATAAGTGTGCTAGTATGTAATAAAAATTAGTTTTCAAACAAACTATTATTTTTGGCATCACAATAGAGATAAAGGATTGGAATGGATAATTTGATATTTGATCAGTTTCTATATATTCACCATAATGAGAAAGAAAGTATACCAGTGTAATAATACAATGGTATGAGTACATATGATGTAACTAATGAAAAATAAATGTATGAAGTGTGGGGTGATTTAATGCAACGCTATTTTATATATTTTCCCTATATATTTTCATGATAATTCTTGATTATTTTAAGCTTAAAATGAACTTTAATATATTAATTATATTATTCTGTTAAAATATTATTGAAATGTGATATTTATCACTAAAATGGTTAAAACACGATTTTTATGCTTTATATGGTTATTGTTTCATCCTTGCATGTTTGAAATATTCTAAGAACAATTATTAAATGTTTCACATAAATTTTATTTAGATTTATTATTTAATACCTATATAGTTTGAAGTCAGGTTTTGTTATTTTAAAAATCATAATAATTTGTGTTGAAAAATTATTATATATTTTATAACCATATTTTTAAAAGATTTTTTTTTTAAATTTCAATGTTTTGTGAATTGGAATTAAAATGTTTTTATTATAATTAATATCAAAAATATTAATTGATTTTGTGTTTGATGTATTTTGGATTTTTATAATTTTGTTTAATTAAAAATATATTTTCTTTTATTTGTGTTTTAATGTAGCTATTATTTTTGAATATTGATTTGAAGTTTTTTATGTTCAAATTTGAAATATATTTTAGAAATAATATTTAATTATCATATAATTATATTGTTTTAAATTGTTTCTTAACTGAAATAATAGATTTTTATATGATTATAGGTATTGGAATTTAACCATAGAGAACTAGGATTAAGTAATTAATCTAATATATTTCTGTTAGGATAAGGGTTAATATCTATAATCCAATCATTAGACACTTTGTAGAAGTGATTATTACAAGGGTTATCCAAGGGATTAGAATTATATACCTTTTTTGTTTTATTAAATCTAAAGAAGCATAAAGGATTTTATTTTTGGTTTCTATTGAGTTTGAGGAGTCAATAAAGATCTTCCAAGTGCCACCAGTCCATCAAAGAGATTTATCAATGTTTATGAGATTCAAAACCATTTCTTTTAGAAACCAAGCTATACGCCAAAGCATAAATAAATTGGAGGATGAAGTATTGAGATGTTGGTTTACCCAAGGACCATTAATTATATTTATTATAGAATGGTGGAATACTATACATCCATGGAAGTTCCTAGAGGCTGAAAATCAATGCAAGCATATATATTAAATATGAGATCTAAATCCTACTAATGATGATAAGACTGATGGAGTACTGGAGTTTTTCATTTTTTAACTAAATTTAATTGAAGGAGTTTGTTACATTGGTTGATGATATCATGGATGAGTGAACCTGCAAGAGAATTTAAGAAGAATCTATGAAGGTTTGAAGGCTCAGTTAAATATATGTGTAGATGATCTATGTAAGATGTTTTGACATGGAAGCAAAGGGTTCACGTGGAAAGATCTATGAGGTTTATTTGATTTAGTTAAAAGTTTATATTTAAGAGGATAACATATCTAGATAGACAGGGAACCAAATAATACCACATAATAACACTTATAGGAAAACTGAGACCTCTCTCTTACTAATTAAGAGAGTTTGAAACCATCAGATAGTACTTCATCTAGTGAAATATTCTATCTGAGAGGACCTCTATCTATTCAAAGGGATATTTCCCAACTATTTTAACTTTCCCTCTATTTATAATCTATTTAGTATTGATGAGATATTCTAATAAGTGATTTTGTTGTGTGAAAATGATATCTGGATAAAATTTCTTTGGGTTAATTGATTTTTATGTTCTGTGAACATTTCTATCCCATTTATACTTTTTATTTTCTGGTCTATAAAGTCAATATGGTTTATTTTTTAATACTTAAAAACACATTATTATGGAAATAATTAAAATAACTATGGAAGAATACTATATATAATTAATTCTTTCATTTTAGATACAACTTTATCATTAGTGTTAAATGGTTGGGCTGAGCTGATAATCATTATGAAAGTGAAATTTATCAAGACATAGAAAAATATTATCCATGTGATTATTGAAACATCAATTCATTATCATTACAGTTATAATTATCTTACTCAATAGTAGTTTTTACGGTTGTTGATATATGTATTTCTATGATACACCCCTTGTATGATGCTTTAGGTTATGATGGTGATGATCCCAGTGGTGATCAGGGTAATGATCTTTTGGGCACTAATGGAGAAGAAGTTGTTTGGGATGGTGATTCTTCTGATGATTTTAGGGATGAGGATGATGACAATGATGACCAAAATGATAGTGGTAACCATGATGAGGATTATTTAGAGTGATATATTGATCTGATTCATTTTTTACTTCACATTTATAACAATTACAACCATGTGAATGACGTCTCATAATCGAAAATGATTTTGTATATGTGTTATCATTTTTTATTTAAGTAGTTACCTGGTTGAATGTAAAATATATAATATGTGTCATATTTTGAATGCATATTGTGACTAGTTGTATATATGTTTTGTTTGTGGGTTGTTTGTAGGGGGTGAATGCTAGATGAAAGATACTTATTGGTGGAGTAATACCAACGGTTCCTTAAATTGTTGGTGTAGAGTGCTTATACTAACAATTCTTTTCACCTCTTATATAAGACTATACTAATGCTAACAATTGGTATAAGGATATACCAACTACTTTATACTAAATATTTTAAGAAATCGTTAGTATAACACTATCTCCACAAATAAATTACCAATGGTTTGGGAAACCATTGTTATATCTTGGATTTCCAGTAGTGAAATATCCATTAAATTAAATTTCAAAATCAAATACCTTTTGTATTTATATATCATGTATTATAATTTGGATATAAAATGTTTATATAAAAATTATAATTTTTTAGAGAGTGTTTAAAAATTAAAAAAATAAGGCAAATTATAATGGAGTTTGTATTTCATATTATGAATTGTTTATAATAATTAAAATGAATTGTTCAAATCAAAGGCCTTATTTGAAAAATTATTTATACCATATCAAAATGTGTTTTTATAGTTGATATTCTCTTGGTTTAAATAATATTAAATATATGATATGTAGATTATTTAATTTTTTCACAAAATATATTTTGTATATAAAATTTTTATATTTCATTTAATATCATATATTTAAGTTGAATGTCATATAAAAGGATAATATGATGAATTTCATATTTTAATTAATTATAAATTATTTGTAATTGATTATTTATGAATTGTTCATAAATTTTTATATCATGTTTTGATATATTAATTGGTCATTTAATTATTTTATTATCTACTTTATTCATTAATATAAATGTTATATTATGAATATATGTATGATTTATTTTAAAGAGTTAAACTACTTCTTTAAATTGTCATACATGTATCTAAGAAGTTACATTCTAGGTATGATAATTGATTTAGTTTTCTTTTACCTTGAATTTGTCTTATATTAGGTTATGAGCTTGAATTAAGAAGTTAATTATAGTTTATACATATTAGGTTTTAGAATTGCGATGGAATTGATGTCTCTATTAGGTAAAGTATATTTGGATAGAGGGACTTTGGGTTAGATTGTTCACTGGTTTAGAGGCTTGTGACTTGTCTAGAAAAGTAGAGGTTTTCTATTTGTTGCTTCAAGGTTAATCTTGTGGGGATTGTTGTCGTAATATGATTTATGCCTTTATATGAAACGGTTTCATGTACATAATGCATGAGATACATTTGGATATGTGTGAATATAATTGGATTTTTAATTTATGTTAGTAACACAATCCGTGAGTTTTATAAAAAGTTACACATCAATATAGTTTAAATATAATGATTTTGTGGAAGAAATAGTATTTCAAACCAAATCATTAAATGTGATAAGATAGCGAGACCAAATCCTCTTAAAAATACTAAGGGTTATGTTACTTCCAAAGAAAACATTTTTTAGGACCTTGATCATCCAAATGGGTAGTTTCATAGTAAAGTTGGGTGCCCTTGGATAATCTTGTGTAAGGTGAGCAAGTAATGAGGTGACCTTAAGATTCAGGT
Organism: Viscum album; assembly: GCA_963277665.1. Lineage (NCBI taxonomy): Eukaryota > Viridiplantae > Streptophyta > Magnoliopsida > Santalales > Viscaceae > Viscum > Viscum album. Next base: position 1,108,858,308 of record OY728162.1, on the reverse strand, counting down.
GCCTCATTTTTGGAATTTTATTTGGGTTAAAATTAGCTGGTAAATCCTTATTAAGGATAACAAATGAATAGTGTTGAGTTTATAGATATGATGGACTGGATAAATATTTTTCCACTCAACCATCCAAGATTCATATATTATATGATTGACATGACGACCTACCTAAATAGCTAAGTGGTGATATAAACACTAAAGTGGATTCATTTATTAGTGAAATATGGATATTTTCCCATTGATGGATATGATGGATTTAAAATGGGTTATCATTTTAGTGGGATCACATTTAATAAAAGTCTTTGTTAAATGAATGTAAAACATGATACTCATTTGGTAAAATATTTTTTAATGGATTAATGACATCATCATCATCAAGATTATCTTTGACATAAATCCTAAATAAAATAAAATATTAATGTTAAAATATTATTAGACCAACATAATACTTAAGAAATATTCTTAATCTAAGATAAAATTACGCGTGTTATTGAAATACATTCATTAATAACCACATTTTAAATTCATTAAACAAATGAATCTAAATGATTAGGGAAGCATGAAATAATTTTCTCAAGGTTTTAAAAGTATTAAATATATGATGACTAAAATAAATTTATTATCCACTCACATAATCAATGTGATTGAGTGTGTTAATGACTTGGAGTGACTGAAGGCTTCCTTTAAAGCTTGATTTTTCTATAAAATCGATTATGAAATTATTGCTGGAAAATTTTCAACAATCTAAATTAGTTTAATAAAATATTAACATATTTTCTCAAACTTTTAAGGAAAAAGGAATTGGGTATGTTATTTTTAGGTTAATGTGCCATGTTGACTGTAAATATGGGAAAAAGTTTAATCTAGAATAATAAGGTTGAGTTTGTCTAATAGTTCTCTTTGGCCATTGAAATCTAAATGTGTTATCAGGAAGGAAGGATATTGTTTCCTTAACACCCTGAGATTTTATTATTATTTTAAATAAATTTAATATTTTTGAGATTTTTCATTACACAAAACATTGAGTTTATAATGTGTTACATAAATTTTTGAGTTTATCTTTTATTACACGCAACACTGAGTGTCAATTGAGTTACACGCAATATTGAGTTTAAATGAAACGTGACATAATATTAAAATATTATTATTATTTGATATGAAAGTTTTCACCTAGAATTTGTAATCAAGGGTATGAATAGTATTAACTAAATTATGAAAATATATGATTTAATCATGTATATAAAATGAATTATTTAGTGACCAATTAATTAGGAATGAAAATAAAAGCTATTTTAAAATAAAGGAAATATTTTTCTGAAAACTATTTTTATGTGAAAAAATATGTTTTACCTTAATAAAATAAAATAATATGTTTTTTGAATTATTATAATGATTTTTATATATTATATATTCAATAAAACGTTTAAAATTTATCTTATGCGTTTTCTAGACAAGAGATAATAATAAATCCAATTTTGTGCTTAAAATTATATTTTTCTAAAAAGTAGGTTTGTCTCCTTTTTCACAATAATTTTAATTTTTTTTATAGTTTTAGAAAATTTATTTGAAAAATACATTTATTTTTAAATCATAATGTAAAAATAATCTTAGGTTTATTTTTTTTGAATTTTCTGAGAATAAATGTTTTTGATAAATAGTGAAAAATATTGGTTTTTATTAAGAGTTGTCATTTCTTTAAAAGCATTTAAAAAATTAAAAATTGTTTTCAGATGGTTTTAAAGTCAAAATTAGTTAAATTATATATCTATTGATAAAATTTAGTTCATTTTAATCATTTTAATATTGAATTTGGATATAAAAACTTTTAAAATTTTGAACATTTTCTCTTTGGAAAATCGCTTTCTCATCGTGTCTGCAGGTTTCATTTTAAATTAACTTTTTCCATTTATGTGAATTTAATTTTAAAAAATGGATTCTATATTTTTAATAATAATAATTTATATTATATAATAATTAAAAATTTAATTTTTACCCTAATTAATAGTAAAAACACTAAAAATTATTTACTATAGTTAAGGTTAAAATGGGTTTACCTGAGGGTTAAACGAAAATGATCAGGATTATAAATGACTGAAAACTTTTCCAAAACAAATTTTATGGACATATTTATATATTATATATTTTATTATCTATAATGGTACATTTTTATCGTTTTTTCAGGATAAAAAAATGGGTAAAAATATTTCTTTTCAAAACTTACAAGTGTGCCACTCACCTCACTTATAAAAGGCCACCCCTCTACTTTTCTATTCACACTTTAAAAACCCATTTTTTTGGCCAATACATTACCAAATAAATTCATTAATTCTCTGCTATCATCATATAATACTTATTTTGGTCATAAATTCAACTTAAGAATCCTTTTAGTTCAAACAAAAAAAGTTGTCCAAAGAAGAGGTGACGCCCATAACTGAGCATTTTATTTTATTTCTTCCTACACCTATTTAAATTATTATTAAAACATGTTTATATAATAACCTTAGTATATCAAATATACTTATATATTTTTTTAGGTTTAGCGAATTACCTAAAACCATCCCATCTTCCATCAAAAGGGTTACAAAATCATCATTCGTGTGTACGACGGACTACCGCCTCACGAACCGATGATATTCATTTTCCATCATCACCTCTCAAGTATGGATATAATTATGTATTTATTATTTATATGTTATATTTATGATATTATTATTTTTATTTATTCATGATTCACATGTTACTTCTTACTTTCCATTCTTTGGGTATATGATAACGTCGTTCGTGTTTACAGCAGACTACATCCACGAGAAGTGATGTGATTCATTCACACTTTACATGGAAGGTAATAAGGATGAGTTCAATAAAAAAATGTGATATATATGAAATAAAAATTATTCTTTAATGTTATATTATTTACATTTATTTATTTCTTTTCATTGGTAAAATAGAAGCATCTTTCATGTATACATACGATGTACTATCTCCATGAAAGGTGTATTTTATTTTCTATCTCCAACTCTTATGGATTACTATAACTACATGTATATTTAATATATGTGATATTTATATCATGGTTAAAATTATTTATATTATATAATAATGATCAAATTAAGAGGACAAAAATAAAAAATCAAAACATACACGAAAAACAAAGAAGTTATTGCCAAAAAATGCAACTTTAACATGAAATTATTGATAAATGGGTAATAAAAGTTCATAAGTAAATAATATATGGTATGATATATATATATGTATGGTTATATAATATATTTATAATAAACTTATATTTATTATATAGTAGTTTCAAATGTGCATGAAGGATTTTGAGACTTATGATAAGGGATTTCTATACTCTCTTATATTTTTGGGAGAGATACGCCAATTCACCACTTGTTTATCTTCCATGGTGTACATAATTCCAATTTGACATGTTATATCATTAATATTATTATTTTCACAATATTTAAAGATTAATTTTATGTTATTCTTTATTTTTTATTACAATCCAAAATATTACTGAAGTGTTAAGGGATTTTCTTCTCACCTTTTACTAATGTGAGACACATGCCAAATTCAACACATATTTATTTTATGTGGGGTATATACTAAAAATTAATGTATTTTATGATTATTCTACTGAAAATTACTGGGATTTAATTATCTATATGAATATATCTCTTTCATCGGGTTTACAGTTCAAACTTTACCAAAGCGGTAAGGGATTTTTTTCTCAATTTTCCTTTATTGAGACATATGTTATATTATGAACCTATCTTGTTTTACGAGGTGTATATACATACCATTTTACATTTAATATCATGAAATAATTTATTATAATTATATTTTATGTTTCATTTAATGTTATTCCTTCATGGGGCTTACAATTCAAAGTTACCAAAGTGGTAAAGATTTTATGTTATAATCCCATTGGTTATCAAGATTGTTTATGATTATGTTTTTTATGATAAAATATTGTGATATATATCTGAAGAAACTCACTAATTTTATTATCTTATGTTTATATCATGAGAATAAATGTTTTACCTTAATTTTACACTCTTTATGTACTCAAGATTTCAAAATAATGTTTTTAAGAAAAATCATTTTTTTCTCTCTTCGGTCGGAAACTAATTTTTCTTTTAAAACCATGTTTTATAAAAGTGTTTTAAAAAATGTTTTTATCTTTATAAAATGATTTATTAAGTAAAATTATACCCATGTTTTACGTTTTTACAAATTTTTTTGAAAAGAAACTTCATGTCATTATTCAAACAGTACCTGTTTGGTTTTTATCAAAAATGTTAAAGGAATATTCATTTTAACTTATATGGCATGAATAAAATTATCTTTTATAATGAACAATAATTTATTTTATGCTTCCTTTATAATATTACGAGGTTATTTTCAAATAAAATTATTATATTTTTTTTATGTTTTAAAAAGTATTTTGCAAATTAGAAAGGATATTTTCCTTAAGAAGAGTCTTAAATGATCTTTTAAAATAATTTTACATCTAAGGTAAAATCCATTGATGTTACCTATGAATTAATGAGGATATAATCTAAGTATACTATTCTTATTCTTTCCATGAATGTTTTTTATAAGGGAATGATGTTTACAAAACCTGTTTCTCTTCCACAGGATATACCATTATGAAATTATTACGAAACCACTTATTTTCTTGGGTTATGCTATGATGAAATTATTATGAAACATGTATATTTTCTATAGGTTATTATATGATGAAATGTTTATGAAACACATTACATTTCATGTGTAATGACCCTGACCCTAGTAGCCAGGATCCAGTGCCTTACTTTGTTACATTGAAATAGATACAAGGATTTAAATACCAAAGGACTAGTCAATTTAGAAATTTTAGAGAAACGTATACATATATGATACCCATTTTACATTGTGAATATAAAATAATACATAATACATAACAAAATCTAATAAAATTAATCCTTTAAAACTCATTCAAAGATATCTTCTTCATAACCTAGGGAAATGAAATAAAATAAGGGCGAGCTAAAATGCTCAGTATGGGTTAAGTACAATGAAAGGTATCAGGAATCAATAATCATAATCAACATGGAATGGTACATAACTGAACACACATTCCATTTACATAACTTGAATGCCTGAACAAATAAGGCATAATCAATATGGAAAGTTAAATAACTAAAAACTCATTCCATTTAATCAATTAATCAAGAATCAAATGAATCCATATATAATATCATAGAAAAAATATCATGGATAATAATAATTGAATTCTAAATAAAGAAAAGTATTAATTATAATACATCATGTTTCCTTGGAACAAGATATCTTTGCTGTCAATACCTTTCATAAGACAATTTAAAATATACTGGGTGAAAACCCATCTGATTTGGCCAACTGATTCATCTCATGAGACAGCCGATGAATCTAGTGGATATCATTAATCAAGCACCACCCATGTATTCAGGTAAAAATCATTCCTTGTATATCAAATAATCAATTTAATTCATGAATCAATATTTTTTATCATCAAATATCCATATTGAGTAAAAGATACAGATTTATTAACATTTCTCGAGTTAATCAAATAACATTAAAAGTAAACACCATATTTAAAAATTGGTATAAATTTTAGGAAGTAATCATATCAATAATTAAATAATATTTATATTTAATATAAATTTAATTTTTAATGAAAAATTATTATAATAAAGTGATTATTTCAAGAGAAAGTTAACAATCATAAAAGAAAGCGAGGATGTACAATAACTTTTACCACTTGGTAATTTTCAAGTCAAATCCCATTGAATCAAATAATTAAAATTGAAACTTAAAATACCATTAATTATGAATTAATCATGATATTACATGTTAAATAGAAAGTATTTACACCACATAAAAGGGAATTAGTTCATGAAAACAATTTAATCTCTTTGGAATGTAAATTGAGACGAAATCCATTACCTCACACTTTCTTTTAGTTGAACAAGATTTGACCTCCTATATAGTGTTTTTAACATGTTATTAAATAATAATAGAACAATATTAATATTTATAATATTATATATGATCCTTTTATAACATCTTATTACTCATTTATTAACAATCACTCATTATTTTCATTGTTTTGGGTGTTAATTGCCTTGTTTTCTCATGTGTGTTTCATTATGAAAGATTCATTTATTGGGAATATTATATAGATATATCATCTCTAGAATAATAATAATGACATAATTATAATATTTTTACATCAATTTTAATATTAAAACCAATTATGAATGATGTTTATGAAAAATGATGTATGTTACGATCATGGATATGGTAGGATGTTTGTACGCATGAGCAACATTTCCATTTTTCACCGATCATTATGGAAAGGAAGTAAGTAATATTTTAAATTTACATAATAATAATAATATCATTAAAACTATTATATATATATATATATTATCCATGTGTTTTGGTTATTAATAGAGAGTCACATAACTTCGTGAAGGCAGTAGTCCACACGTATATGGACATGTTATCATCTTTACCTAAGTAAAAAAGAAAGAAAGAAAATGATATATATTATAATTATAGAATGATAAATATGTATTTAATATAATAATTATTTCAGGTATATCACATATAATAACTAAGAATATCTTTATCACCTTCCACATGAAGTGTTAGTGAAAGACAAATCACATCGCTTTGCGAGGCGGTAGTTCATTCTACACACGAGCGACGTTATCATATCTCTTACAAAATTGAAGTTATATATATATATATATATATTATAGTGAATAGAAAGGTATAAATATTTTATAAATATCATATATATACTTTATATCCATTATCATACCCAACCTTGATAGGTAGAAATGAAAAAAATGACATCGGTTAGCGAGGCGGTAGTCCGCCTGACACATAAACGATGATTTCATAAACCATTTGATTGAAGTGGAGATTGTTTTAGGTCATTAAATTATTATAAAAACATACCATTATATTGAATATATTTATTATATTATATCATCATGGTTTAATAAAAATTTAAGGAGGTGGAGAAAGAATTAAAATAAAGACACTCATTGAAGAACATGACCTCTTCTTCAGGTATCCTCCTTAGGTTTGCACTAAAGCCTTCCTAAGTTGGATTTATTATAAATATAAGTCTGATAGGATGATTTTATAGAAGTTGGAAAGTTATTTGGATATGTATTGGATAAAACTAATTGGTTTTAAGGTGTGAAGTGGAGATGAGAGTAAGAGGTCTTTTATAGGTGGGGTGATTGGCATACTTGTAATTTCCTTAAAGAGAGTTAGGTATACCCAGGTTTTTACCTAAAAAAGGTTCCAATAATGAAAACAATTATATAAATTAAGTTTTAAGGTTGAAATATGGCCATAAAATATGTGTTGGACAAGTGTTGGTCCATTTTTATACCTTTTCTTTTAAGTTTAATCACCTGGTAAACTCATTTTTACCTTAATCACATTAATTAATTTTAATTGTATTAACTAATCATTATGGTCAAAAATTAAGTTGGAATTATTATTAATTATAAATAATAATGATTAAAAATATTTAATCCATTTTTACAAATTCAATTCACATAAGTGACTAAAATTAATTTAAAATTAATCTCATAGACGTGACAAGAAAACATGTTTTTAAAGTGAAAATTTTTAAAATTAACAATATTTTTATATCAAAATTTATTATAAAATTAATTAAAATGAAATAAATTGGATTAAATAATGTAAAATTGAACTAATTTTATTTTAAAACTGATTAAAAATATAATTTAACATTATAATTAATTTAAATGAAAAGGAAGTTTTGATTCAATATTTTTCACTATTAATCAAAAATTGAATCTTCTTAGAAAAATCCCAAAAATTCACTCTAAGAAAATTTTGATATTAAGATTTAAAAAATGAAGTTTATTTTTTTTCAAATAAATTCTATAAAAGTGTTAAAATTTATTTTATATTAAGTGCGTAAAGTGTGACTAAATCATGTTTTGTTTAAACCTGGTGTTGTGTGCATTGCAAGTTATTGAAAAAAATTAAATTTATTCTAAAGTAAATATATTATGAAGTCATGGGGTGTTACATTATTCCCTCCTAAAAAAATTTCAACCTCAAAATTTTAGAGATATTGCCTCCGGAACATGTGAGGTCAGTTCTTCATCATAATATCCTCTCATTCCCACATTGCTTTCTCCATTTTGTGATTTCTTCAAAGTACCTTTACCAGTTGAGTCATTTGATTCCTTAATAATTACTCTCTTGTATCATGAAATAGGATGGGTTCTTCACATTAACATAGATCAAGTTCTAACTCTATTTTATCAAAGGTGAGCACATGTTTCGAGTTTTCCATGTACTTTCTTAAAAAAGATATATAGAGCCCATTGTGTACTTTTTAGAGATTTGGAGGCATTTAAAAATGATAAAGAAAACTCCAATTATTTTAAGTATTTAAAATGGTCTGATGTACCTGGGGTTCAATTTAAATTTCTTACCAAACCTTATAACACCCTTCCCTGGAGATACTTCTAGGAAAACATGATCTCCCACTTATAATTCCAATTATTTCCTCTAGTTATCAACATAACTCTTTTTCCTACGTTAAGATACTCTAATATGATCCCAAATGTCCTTTAACTTTTTTTTTGTTTAAAAAGTTCCAATACTATGATTTTCTTATCACCAACTTCATTCCAAAAAGTTAGAGTATGATATCACTTTCTGTATAATTCTTTATACGACACCATTTGAATACATGAATGGAAAATATTGTTATAGTAAAACTCTACCAAAGGTAAATAATGATCCCATATACATTGAAATTAAAGTTATAATAACCTAAACATGTCTTACATTATTTAAATCACCCTTTTAAACTTTTTATAATTTTGATTATGGTAGGCAGTGGTCAAATGTAGCTTAGTATCAAGATCCTTATGAAGACTCTTCCCTAATTTCAATGTAAAATGGGGATTTAGATTAGAAAAAATTGATATAGGTGAGACATAAATTATCAAAAATTCCTTAATATAGAGCCTTGAGAGGCTCTTAAGAGGCAAATATTCTCTTATAGAAAGTAAATGTGTAGATTTGATTAGGCGATCAATGATAACCCATATTGCATCATTATTTCTAGGAGTATTTGGTATTACTATGACAAATTCCATAGTAATGTCATCCCATTTCCACATAGTAATAGAAATATTTTTCATGAATCCTTTAGGATTCTATCTCATGACTTTCACTTGTTAATAGACTAAACATATAGACACATAATCTGTAATTTCCTACTTTATGTTATCCCACCAAAAATGTTCCCTTAAATACCTATACATCTTTCTGTTTCTAGGGTGTATAGATAAATATGAGCTATGATAATCATCCAAAAATTCCCTTTTTATATCAAGTATATATGGAACACATAATATATTTCCAAATTTCAGAATACCATCCTTAAAAATGAAGTTTTCTAACTTCCCATCATTCACAACTTTAATTTTCTTCTGAAAGTTCACACCATTTGATTGATTTTTTTTATATTTTCTAATAAATATGGTTTCGTAATCATTTGAAAAATTATTGATGTATCCCCTTCTTTAATAAATTTCATATTAATATTTACTAGATCCATGAATATACGATCCCTCTCAATCCTTAATTGGTTTATAACTCCATGATATTTCATACTCAATGAATCTTTTACCTTATTTTCTTTACTTGGGTGGTAGTGTATTGAGTAATAATAATCCTTGAGTAGATAAAGCCATTTACTTTCTCTCATATTGATATATTTTGGGGAAAATATGTATTTAAATATTTTATAATATGTTTATATCTCACATATTTCACCATAGAGATAATGTCTCTATATATTCAAAATAAATATTATAAAACTTAATATCATGGGTTTCTTAGTTTTTTTCACGAGTATTTAGTTACCTTGATGAATATGAAATTACTTTATAATTTTTAATTAGGACACAACCATGTACCTTATTCTATGCATCACTATATATCACAAACCCATCAATTCTAGATAGAAGAGTCAAAATCAAATCATTTAAAAATATCCTCTTTAGTTTATAAAAACATTCTTCACATTATTTTTTACAAAAAAACTTAACCCATTTTCATGTAAACTTTTTTAATGGGTTAGTAAATCAAGAAAAATTATGAATAAATCATTGATAGTAACCTATAAAACTAAGAAACTACGTACCTAAGTTGTGTTCATTGGTATATGCCATTCTATGACTGCCTTTTTCTTTGTAGTATCAACTGAGATTCCATCCTTGGAGACAATATAGGCAAGAAAATAAACTTCTTAAATCTAGAAATAACACTTACTAAATTTAAAATATAACTCTTTCCTTCTAAGATTCTCAAGAATGATCCATAAGTTATTCTCATAGTCCTAATATCTTTTAGAATACACCAAAATATAATCAATTAATACCACAACAAAATCATCAAGACATTACTTGAATAATATGCTGATTAGATCCATAATAATAGAGGGTGAATTATTTAATCCAAAATGGAATCATTGTAAACTCATAATGTCTATACCTCATTCAAAATGATATATTTATAATGGCTTCCTTCTTTAATCACAACTGGTGATATCCATAATGATGTTCAATCATTGAAAAAATTAGGCTTCATGAAGTTGATCAAATAAGTCATCAATGAGAGGCAGAGGATAATTTTTCTTTATAATAATATCATTGATCTCCCTATAATCAATTCACAATATCATGGATCTATATTTCTTCTTAATGAAGAGAACATAGGCTCCCCATGGTGAAAACTAGGGAAAATAAATCCCTTATCACCAAACTCCTCTAATTGTTTATTAAACTCCACTAATTTCATAGAGTCTATTCTACAGGGATTATTTGATATTGGTCTTTCATCTAGGATTAAATTAAAGGAAAACTCAACTTCATGATCAGGGGGATGTATAGGTAATTCCTTAGGAAATATATCAATGTATTTATATATAATATTTATATCCTCAATTTGAAGATTACCATTTTCATCCCTAGATTTTGTTTTCTCTTCTTACCCAAGAATCTCATTTAGTAGAGATACTTGAGGTGCATATATATAAGACTTAGGTGATTAATTATCTACTATAAAGATAGGGAATTATACATCTTCATAAAAAATCATAATATTATTCTTCTTACAATAAATTTTTTCATTATATTTTTGAAAGCTAGTCCATACTAAGATTTATACATAATCAATCATAGGTATGATAATAAGTTTATAAAATAATTCAGATTTAGGTGTTATAATGGGGACTTCCTAACATATCCTTGTTGTATTGATACTTCCCTTAGGAGTTTTGATTGATAAAAACCTTCTTAAATTAAATGGTAAATGTCTAATTTTATTAGAAAACTGGGTAGATATAAAAGAGTGTGAGGATATATAGTCAAATAAAGAATTATATAAATTTTAATATAGGATTAAATTTCCTACCACCACATAATTGGGTACTTCCACCTCAGTAGTACTTATCATATAAGATTTTCATTCTTCTCTTGTCCTCTTTTATGGTGGATTCGCTTGATGTTTTAAGTATTAGTGTGAGTAATTCCCCATATATCTGTAGTTAAATCACTGGAAACCATTTATTTGTTTCTTACCCTTGAATTATTTATCATGGATACCCTTATATTCACAATTGTAATAAACTCCCAATCCTTTAAGAATTTCCCAGGGTTATTCCTTCAATAGTTCTCAAAAGGTAGAGATTGATTCATTTTATTATTCTTATTTTATTAATTCCCATTCTCTTGGTTCTCATATGATATTTTATTCTCTTGGTTTACCTTGAATATATATATAAGATATAGAGAATTACTTATCCATTTTAATGGTTCATAAAACTAATTCATCATATGATGAAGAATTTTGTGAGACTAGTGCCCTTTAGAGATTTGTCTTAAGCCCTTCAAAGAAATGGTCAATATTGTATTCTGTTATACGTGTGTAATTTTTAGTATACTTAGAGAACCTTGTAAAGGTATCTTCATTCTCAACAATACTTTATTCTTCCTTTTTCTTTAATCTAAGAAACTTTCTCTTCATTACATTTTTTGCGCATGAGAGAAATATTTTTCAAATAATGTATCCTTGAAATATTTCCATTCCACGAGTTCTATTTCTTCTTCCTCTTTAGTATTTTGGATCTTTAACCACCATTTATCTTCATTTCCTTTGAGATAATATACTATAAGTATAACCTTTTACTTTTCACTACATCCCAATGCCATAAAGATATTATCCATAAGTTTAATCCATTGTTCATCTCCCATTGGATTAGTTGTCCCACTAAATGATGGGGGATTCTATCTCATAAAGATATCTAATATCTGAGAATCTTAATATGGAATAGTTTTATCCATCTAGCCAAGGTTATTGTCTATAACTTGATTTAGCTTCCCTAATATAGCCATAATTTTCTCAGTTCAAATACTAGATGCATTAGCTTCATTAGTAGGAAAATATCTACATTGGACATGATTATTGATACCCTTTTTCCTTCTATACACCATTTCTAAACAATGTCATATATTGGATTAGCTCATAAAACTACAAATTTTAAATCATAATTTATAATTCCAAATATGATGTAACACTTAGCATAAATTAAAACTTATGCATTGTTAGTCTCAAAATCATAAACTTGGTTTCTTTAGGGATATTTTTATTCTAAAATCCTTCATAATGGGTTTTAAAGAAAATATGAATTATTATAAGCATATACCATGAGAGTGTCAAATCCAGGTGTGTATTAAGGCCAATTTTTTCATACTAAGTAATTATCGAGTCAATCTCAACACACCTTTTTTGGAGTTATTACCCTTAGGTACCTCTGTTCCAGAACTATGTCCACTTTTAGTATCCACACATAGATGTATTTTCTAGGAATACTCACATAATATCTTTTACAACAAAACATTAGGATGTTCTTCTATAATTATACTAAAATTCTATTATAGGTTTATGTTCCCTAATCTATGTTTTTATAAATCTATTTCCCAAGGTTTCTACAAAACTCCCTTTAATACCAACTGTAATGACCCCGACCCCAATAGCACGGAGCCAGTGACTTAATTTATTACATTGGAATAGATATAAAGAGTTAAATCCCAAAGTACTGATCAGTTTTGTAGTTTTATAGATTCAGATACATGCATGATACCCTTTTTACACTAGGAATATAAAATAAAACATAATACATAAAAAAAATATAATCAATTGTATCCTTGAAAACTCATTTAAATATCTCTTCTTCATAACATGGGGAAAGTAAACAAAATAAGGGTGAGATCAAATGATCATTAGGGGTTAATTAAAATAGAAGTTATCACGAATTAATAAGAATAATAAACATGTAAATGTAAATAATTGAATACACATACCATTTACATAAATTTACTATGATGAAAAGATAAGGTATAATCAACATGGTGAGGTAAATAACTAAAAACTCATTCCATTTAATAAATAAAATGAGAATGAAATGTATCCATAGATAATATCATAGGAAAAATATATTGGATAATAATAACTCAATTTTTAATGAAGAAAATTCTTAATTATCTGATGTCATGTTTTTTAGGAACATGATACCTTTACTGTCAAGACCTTTCACAAGACAGTTTAAAATATATTAGGTAAAAAACCATCTGATTTGGCCAACTGATTCATCTCATGAGACTACCAATGCATTGAGGGGATATCGTTAAATAGGACCTAAACATTTTTATAGGTCAAAATAATTCCTCATATATCTAATGATCAATTCAATTTATGAATCAATATTCTTTATCATAAAATATCTGTATTTAGTAAAAGATATGAATTTATCAATATTTTCCTAGATAATCAAATAACTTTCAAAGTAAACACCGTATGTAAAAATTTGTATAACATTTCATAAATAATCATATACATCATTAAAAAATATGTATATTTTATATAAATGTAATTTCCAATGAAAAATGATTACAATAAAGTGATTTTTTCAAGATAAAGTTAACAATCACAAAAGAAAGCGATACTGTTCAATAACTTTTACCACTTGGTAATTTTCAAGTAAAACCCCCTTGGATGAAATAATTTAAATTTAAACTTAACATAACATTAATTATGAATGAATTATGATATTAAATTTCAAAGGGGTAGTATATACACCACATTAAATTGAATTGTTGTATAATAACAATTCAGTCTCAATAGAAAGTAAATTGAGACAAAATCCCTTACCTCACGCTTTCCTTTAGTTGAACTCAATTTAACCACCTATATAGTGATTTAAAACATTTTATTAACTTATAAAATAACTATATTAATATTTATAAGATTATATATAATCCTTTTATGACATCTTATTACCTGTTCATTAATAATATTTCATTATTTTCACGGTTTCAGGTGTTAATTGTATTGTTCTCTCATGCGTGTTTCATTATGAAAGATCTGATTATTGAACATATTATATTGTTATATCATCTCTAGAATAATAATAATGACATAATTATCATATTTTTACATTATTTTACTTTTAAAACTAGTCACGAATGATGATTATAAAAAATGAAGTACGTTGTAATCATAGAGATGGTTGATTGTACGTACGCTTGAGTAACGTATCCATTTTTCACCGCTCATTAGGAAAATTAATTAAGTAATATTTTAATTTTATATAATGATAATAATATCATTAATACTATATTATATACTTATATATATATATATATCATCCAGGTGGTGTGGTGATTACAAGAGATTCACATCGCTTCGTGAAGGCGATAATCCATACCTACACTAATGATATTATCATATTTACATGAGTGAAAAGGAAAGAAATAAAATGATATATATTATCTTAAAATAATGATAAATATTTCTTTAATATCATAACTATTTAATTTATATTACATATAATCCTAAAATTTATCTTTATCACCTTCCATGTGAAGCGTTAGTGAAAGAAAAATCACATCGCTTCGTGAGGCGGTAGTTCATCATGCACACGAGCATCATTATCCTATCTCATATGGAATGGAAGGTAAATATATATATGATATAGTTAATATAGAGGAATAAATATTTTATAAATACCATATATATACTTTATATCCATAATTATACCCAAAATTTAGAGGTTGAAATGAAAAAATGAACGACATCAGTTCACGAGGTGATAGTCCGCCATACACATGAATGATGATTTCGTAACACATTTGATGGAAGTGGAGATCATTTTAGGTAATGAAATTATTATAAAAACATAACAGTGCAAGGAATTTTATGAGGTTGTTATATCATCCTGGTTTAATAAAAATTGAAGGAGGTGGAGAAAGAATAAAATAAAGATGCTTATTAAAGAACATTAACTCTTCTTCGGGTATCCTCCTTAGGGTTCACTAAAGCCTTCATAACATGGATTTATTACAAATATAAGGACTATATGATGATGGGAGGAAATATTTTAATTTAGTTTTTTTGTTATTGGATGAACCAAAGTTATTTTAAGGTATGAATTGGATAGAAGAGGAGGAGGCCTTTTATAGGTGTGGTGAGTAGCTCACTTGTAAGTGTTTGAAAAGAGTTAGGTGTACCCACATTTCTACCTAACATAAGGTCTCAATAATGAAAAATATTATATAAATTAAGGTTTAAGGTCTTAATAATTCCATATAATGGGTTTTGGAAAAGTTTTGGGTCATTTTTATACTTTTTTTAAGTTTAGTCACTCGGTAAACTCATTTTTACCATAATCGCAATAATTAATTTTAACTACATTCACTGATCATTATGAAAAAAAGTTAAGTTAAAATTATTATAAATTATAAATTATTCTGATTCCAAATATGGAATCCATTTTTATAAATTCAATTCACATAAGTGGATAAAATTAATTTAAAAATAATCCCACAAACATGATGAGAAAGTGAGGTTTTAAAATAAAATTGTTTAAAAGTTTACAATGTTTTTATATAATATTTTACTATGAAATTGATTCCAATAAAATAAGTTGTATTAATTGATATAAAATATAACTAATTTTACATTAAAACCAATTAAATTATAATTTAAAATTATGATGAATTTAAATGAAAAGGCAGTTATCAATTTAAATATAGTATTTTTAACTATTCATAAAAAAATGAAACTTCTTAGAAAAATACCAAAAAATAAACATAATATAATTTTTATATTAAAATTTCAAAGATGAATTTTATATTTTTCAAATAAATATTCTAAAATTGTTAAAATTTAATTTTAAATTAAGTGCACAAATCATGACTAAACCATTTTTGTTTAAACACAATGGCGTGCATTGCAAGCTATCAAAAAAATTAAATTTATTATAAAAGAAATATATTGTAAATTTTTGGGGTCTTATATCATGTGTAATGATATGATGCATGATTTATGGTCTTGTTTCCCACATAAAATTTCTTTTCATTATTTAATGGGTGGAACCTATATCTCACTACAATTCATTGGGTAAAGATTTATATCTCATGAGATAGACAAGACTAGAATAGAGAGTGAAGCCTGTTAGGTAAGGGAATTTGTCTACTATGATGTTCTTAAGAGTTAACCTTGACTAATATGATGGTTTAAGTAGTAAAACCATTCCACTATGATAGCCTTGGTAGTGATCCTTGAAAACTATGGAAATTATTTTCTATGCTTATATGTATGCAATAATTTTATGTCTTATGACAATGTTATGCTCTCATGGATTATGCTATTTGATTTCCTTATGATCCATGTCTTCTGAACTTCCAATACTTATTCCATAACTCAATATTATGATCTTTGATATACATGGTATGTTTTTAAATGTTATGCTCATGTTCTTATACCATTATTCTCATGTTATGCTTAGATATTTGACTTGTTTACCCTAACTGAGTATCTAATCTCACCCTTTATTATGTTTCTTTTCCCCAGGTTATGAATAAAGGTTTTAAGTAGGATATTTTTGTGAAGAGTACTAAAGGGGAAGATATTTGTAAGAGATTTTTAAGATCATTCACCAAATTAGAATATGTGTACTTATTATCTAAAGGAAATATAACTTTATGAACCTCCGGTGTGTATTTGTGTAATGTAATGAATATTCATATAAAAATATGTAATATTTATGTATGAAAAGTTTGGGTTACTATAGTTGGTATCATAGGATTGGTTTAGTTAACCTTTGGAAACTAGGATGAGAAAAATTTAGTGAGATACCTAAAGAAATTTCTAAGGATAAGTCTAAGGATGAGTCAAAGTATAGGAAAATATCCTAGAATTTTGGTAAAGGATAGAGTGAGTAGTTTCCAAGAAATTACATCCCTATCTAAACAATTCAAGTGGATATAGATATGAAACAGAGTTAACTAAGGATAAGAACTCTAAAAAATTGTGCATTGAGATGAACTTGATCATCACCTGGTGCATGTCAATGGTCCTTATTGTACACCTAGTTTGAAACTCCTGGGTGATATGATTTGGCAATTTAAAAAATATTTATGAACCATCATGAAGGATTTAAATAGATGATGAATATGAATGACCTAGGTTACACTTAAGGTGTCATATATTTACAAAATGTGACTTGATTTAGACATCTTAGAAATAATTTTTTAGACTATATGGTTTTCCACTATGATTAGGGTTTATTACACTATGCTTTTTAGTTTTAGTTAATGGTGGGAACTAGAAGGAACTAGGTTAATGTTGAATGTGATGGATAATTCAATAATTATAAGAAACAAAATTGGATGATGACTGGAGAGAAAGATATTGTGATTATGACTAATCAGATATCATGATATATTATTAATAATTTGAACTTTAGTGAGATTCCTAACATGTAAAATAAGAGAAATATATACTTTTATGAAAGTTTATGTGGTGATGAACATAGAGGATAGAAGACTCTGATTCCTACATATCAAGTTGGTGGGAAGAAGAGCCTAGAAGAATATCTCAAATGGAGGGGAATGTGTTTTCTATTTTGAAATAAAGGTCATATAGCAATGAATTACCAATGAATTATATGTATTTAATACCAGATCCTTAAATTAAAAGGGTTTAAGTGTTAATGTATTGAAATTAATTAATTCTGAAATATATACAGACTATTCGGTATAAGTTTTTCATTAATGATTTTCAAGAATATTTAAAATGATGATATTATTATTAAAAAATAGAATGAAATCAAGTAATTATATCTTCTCATGAAAATTCCCCAAATTTAGGTAAATTATCTTGAAATAAAATTTTAAACATTCATCTTCATTTATGATGAATGAATGGTCTTTTCACCAGTAACACCCTGATATTTTCTTTAAAAGAAGAAAATTATATTTGATAGAATAATGGGAATCCAATGATGATTTTATCTTATAAGACACACAACATAGAGTTTATTAAATATATTTCATTACACTCAACACCCAATTTATATTTTTTTATTCACAACCATTATATTTTTATGTTCGATAGCATATTCAACACGCAACACCAACCTTAAACAACCCATTATATATATTACCATTATAACCTATATTTTGGAAGGGTGGTTATGAAAATGATTAACTAAATTATGAAAATATGTTTAACACATGTATATACAATTAATTGTTTAATTACTAATTAATTAAAAATAAAAATAAAACCCTTTTTAAAATAAAAGGAATTCTTTTTCTGAAAAAAAAAATTTAATTTGAAAAAGTTTTTTTATACTAATAAATTAAAAAATATCACACTTATTAGATTATATTAATGAAATTTATATATAATATATTCAATCTAATGTTTAATATTAATCCTATTTGTTTTTTAGATATGAAAAATCCAATTTTCTACTTAAAACTGTATATTTTCCAAAAAACTATTGTTTGTTACCTTTTTATGGGTAAATTATTTTAAAACTAATTTTAACAATTTAATAAAATTTATTTGAAAAAATAAATTTCATTTTAGTAATTGGAATGTCAAAATTTAGTTTGGGTGAAATTTTGGGATTTTTAGAAAATATTGATTTTACAATGAATAGTAAAAAATAATGTTTTTTATACAAAAGTATTTTCTTTTCAATAAATTATATAATTTAAAAGTATAAATATTTTTTGAATATTTTTTAAGTAAAATAATTCATATATAATCCAATTAATTACTTTTATTAAACTTTATATTGGTTTTTATTATAATTTTGTTTTTGGGTTTAGAAACTGGTTTTTCTAAAAATTGTTTTAAAATATATAATGTCTCTCATTTTTAATTAATTAAAATAATACCTAATGAGGAATATTTTAAATTAAATTTATATAATATATATCATTAAATATTAAGTTAGTTTCATACAATTATTATTATTAGTCATAGAATTTTTATAAAATCATCTTTATCTAAAAAATACTCCTATTAAAAATTCGTTGTCTCGCAGCGTCTGCGAGATTAATATTAAATTAAATTTTCCACTTATATGAATTTAATTTTGATAAATAGATTCCATATTTATAATTATAATAATTTATGATGTCTAATAAGGAAAAATTAATTTTTTACCAAATTTATTATTGAAAACAAGTAAAATTAATTACAACAATTAGAGTAAAATGAGTTTACTTAGTAGTTAAACTTTAAACTTAAGGGAATAAATGACCTATAAAATTATAAAAAACCCATTTTATAGACATATTTTTTCCTTATAAATTAAATTATATAGTTTTTTATTATTTTATCCACTTGAAATGAAAAAAATGGGTGGAATTCACTCTTTCAAAATTTTACAAGTTTTCCACTGACCACTCTTATAAAAGGCCTACACTCTCCTACTCTCTTCACACATCTAAATACCTTTATATCAGACAATAAATACACAAATAACTTATCAAATTACACCCTATAATATTGTAATATTTAATTTGTGATTAAATCCAACCAAGTAAGGACTTTGGTGCAAACCAAAAAGAGTTACCTGAAAAAAGAGGTAACATTCATAAACATGTGTTTTTGTTTTTTTATTTATCCAGCACTTAAATTATTATTATACAATTATTATATAATAAAATTAGTATAATTAATATAATAATATATTTTTATGTTAATTTTATGACCTAAAAACATACACATTTCCATAAAATGTGTTGTGAAATTATCATTCGTGTGTACGGAGGACTACCGCCTCACAAAACGATGTCATTTGTTTTTATATTACCAGCTATCATGGTTGGGTATAATTATGGAAATACTATTTATATATGATATTTATTATAATTATAAAATAATTATACATATTTATTCATTATATTCTATACAACCTTTTTATATTTCATACCGTAGGGGATACAATAACCTCGCTCGTGTGTACGATGGACTACTGCCTCATGAAGCGATGCAAAGTGTTTTTCACTAACGTGTTACGTGGAAGATAATAAAGATAAATATAATGAATATATATGATATAAATGCAATAATTATGATATTAATGACATAATTATCTTTATGTAAATATAATATATCATTTTATTCTTACCATTTCACACACTAAAAAAGTGATAACGTCGTTCCTGATCATGTGGAGTACCGCCTCTTTGAAGTGATTTGATTATTATTTTTTCATCACCACATAACAAGAATGATATATATAAGTATATATAATTAAATAATATGGTATTTATGATATAATTAAAATTATTTAAAGATAAAATATTACACACCTTTTTTCCATAATGATCACTGAAAAATGGAAATGTTACTCATGCATACGTATGACGAACCATCTCCATGATCATAACGTTAGTTAATTTTTCATAACCATATTTAATTATTGATTTTAAAAGTATAATTTATGTATAAATTGATAATAATTTCATTATTATAATTCTTTATATGTTTAAATAATTACCCTTTTGACCTTAGTTAACCTACCAAAGTCATTTTTTGACACTTAAGTTGAATATGGTCAAACCATCCAACTTAAACTTAATTTATTAAGTAATTATATATAAATTGTTTATAAGTAAAATAAAATTAACAATAAACTTTTAAAATGTTATCCTGAAAGTAAATAATTAACTTATGTTTATTATTTAGGAATATAAATCACAAGCTTGACGAATCATACTTAAGTTAAGGGTTTTTCTTGTCAAACTTTTATATCTGTGAGATATATGCCATATTTATAACTTATTTTTGTTGTGTGGTGTATATAATTTAAATAAATGCATTTTATTATTCTTTTACTTAAATTTATTTTGATTTATATATCCTTTTTATGAACTCTCTTTTATGGGGTTTGTTGTTTCAATGTTACCAAAGCGATAATGGATTTTTATCACAATTTGTCTTCTTTAAGACGTTTGTTATGTTATACACTTATCTTATTTTATGAGGTTTATATAATGATAATTTGAGATATTATATCATTAATATAATTATTCTCATGATATTATAAGTTTCATTTATTTTTAATCCTTCTTGGGGATTATGATTCAAAGTTACTAAAGTGCTAAGTGTCTTTTTCTACAATCTTATCGATTATTAGGATTTTGTATAATTAAGTCTCAATTATTGACATATTATAATTCTCATGAATTATATTATCCTCTAGTTATTCAAGATATTTTTGTGTAATAGTACTATTTTTTACTCTGGTACTTATAATACTTGAGAAAATTATTTTAAGAAAATCTGACCTTTTTTATCTCTTTGGTTGGAAATCCATTTTCTTCCAAAACCATGATTTAAAAAATGTCATCAATTTTTTTATCACAGATGGAAGGATATTTTCCTTAATAATTTTTTAAAATTATTTTTAAAATGAACTTTATGCAAGAACCCAGTTCTTATTTTTGAGGTACGGGCTTCTTCTTTTTCCTTTTCCTTAAGTGTTTTTGAGAAAATATGGAAAATGGAAAAATGCTAAATTTCGAAACTACACACCATATACTTTGTCCACACACCATGTACTTTTGGCCATGTTGGGATGAGTACACTAGGCGTGTATCCTTGTCGGCGACGAGGGGTGTAGGAACCGACTACACGCCGTGTAGTGGTACCTTACACGCCGTGTAGTCAGTCGACAGACTTGAATAGTAAGGCGGTGGAGTCGCCGCTAGCAGGGTGACAGTACACGCCATGTACTCAAAAGTACATGCCGTGTACTCAGGTCGACGGGTGAACAGTGTGGCGGTGCCTTTGAATGAACAGTTAAATGAAAGAAGTACACGCCGTGTACTCATCAGTACACGCCGTGTACTCATAAGTACACGCCGTGTACTCATAAGTACACGCTGTGTACTTTGTTTTTTCGGCTTAAAACAAGCACTAGCCACCTCATTTGACAGAGGAGGCATTTGAGCCATTTTGGACCCAAGGAGGATGGCCGGACCTTTGAAGATCTTCCGGGTGTTCTTCTGGAATCCGATTCAGCTTCGGAAAATCTCGTTGGAACCACACAGGTAAGCCCTTCCTCCTCCTTAAGCTATTCTTACCAATTCTTCCCCTAACAGAAGTTATTTACATTTGAATGGGTTTTGTTCTTCGTCAGATCTACGCCGTTCTTGGGCGTTCCTGGAGTCGAAGTTCGGGTATAACGTTCGTTGGCGTATAATGTAGGTGGCTTTGTGTTTATTTTCTAATTGTCGTGCGTTTTTGTGCGTTTTTGTGCCACGAACCCATGTTGGGGTGTCGTGTGGCTGAGGCCGTTGCTATATTTAATGCCTAGAATTGCATAGGTGATTAAATTGTGATAATAAAATACTTTTTGAGATCGTTGCTTGGATCCGAAACCACCCCGGGGGTGTGTTTCACTGTTTAGCCGTTTGGCCAGGATACCTGAAGTTATGACTTTAATATAGTAATTGTAGAATTTCCTTGATAGGAATTTCTTGTTTACTACATTTTGATATCTTGGGAATGACCCGGTTACTTGTTTAGCCTGAGGGCGTTGTTGTGATTAGCCTGTGGGCACTACACTGTTTAGCCTGAGGGCAGTAGTTACTTCGTCCTGAGGGCAACTTCTTCCATGCCTGAGGGTAATAGACTCTGTGCCTGAGGGAGACACTACCTACGCCTGAGGGAAAAACTCTATTATGCCTGAGGGAAGATTCTTGTGTTGGATACTTGTTACCCAAGGGTAGGAGTTTACATGTCTGAGGACACTAGTTGGTTACTTAGAAATGCACTGTGGTGATTTCTTATATTAAATAGATTAAATGAATAATAAAAATGGAAATATAATTGGTAGTTGTTACTTTTGAGTACTGCTTACTTTATTGCATTTTTTACTGCACACTATTGTTGCATGCTTACATGAAGTTGGGCACGGGCCTTTGGTGGGTGCCTACTGAGATATGTTTCTCACACCCTGTTTGGGTCATGCTTTTCGGCCCAAACAGATTACGTTGCTGCAGGAGTAGATAGGGGAAAGAGTCCCTATACATGTACTTGACTGTTGCTAAGGAGTAAGAGGGCATGGGACCGAGCCTTGGCTCGCGATGCCGCTGCCAGCTGTTTGATTTGCTTTGCTGTACTCTGTTTTCTACTGTACTGTATTGATATATAACATGTTCTGGCTGCTTTCTTAGAACCTGAAACATGTAGCATCATCTTTTATATACTGTTGGTTATATCCATTACAGTTGTTAATTTTAGTAATTGTATGGTTTACTGATTCCGCTGTCGTTGTATGGTTTATTTAAATTCTGTTGTGCTACACTTTGACAAATGAGGGCATAGTTTCCCCACTATCAGACCTGGGCCCTCGCTGCTAGTTGGTAGCCTCTAGCGTTTGGGGAAATACGCTTGAGGTCACGTGGTGAACTGGGTTCGGGGCACCCGTTGCATGGCACCCGGATCCGGGATGTTACAAAGTGGTATCAGAGGGTTCTTTTCTTTGACTTACTATTTGGAGCCTTAGTCTGGGATAGGACGGACCGATAGTTGGTAATAAGTTGTGCTCGGGCGTAGCTAACCCATGTACAGGGAAAAGCCAGTCTACCTCATATTTTTGTAATTATTTCGATTTTTCAAATTTTACAGTTGAAATGTTTTCACCGTTGGGTGACGCACTTGTATTGTGTTGTTTATATTTTATCTGTGGGTTTGATTTAGTTGCAACCCGATGAGATGAGGGTATGCCGTCTCATGCATCATATAGGCACTTGCTAGGTATCACATTCCATGCATAGTTTCCTTGCCATGTAGGTGCATTAGAATTTACATGTTGTTGTGATAGTTGTTGTGCTAGAAAAGCATGCTATTGTGATAGCTGCTTGATAAATACCTACCTTGTGATATGGTGTTTTTTTTAGCCTATTTATAGAATTCATAACAAACTTTGGTTTTTGGGGAGTATGGGTCCCCCATTGATTGGAATTTGGTGGATCATTGACTGTTTGTTGTTTATAACACATATAAGATGTCAAACTTTGATTTGTGGGGAGTATGGGCCCCCATGGGTCGGAATTTGACACATAGGTGTTGTTTTTCAGTATTTTCTGGGTTCCGGGGAAGTTTCTGAGGCATACTATCTAGAAACCCAGTATACACGCCATGTAGTACTTTATACATGCCGTGTATGTTCTTCTTTTCAGGAAGAAAAATGAACTTTTTGAGTACACTCCGTGTACCCTGATTACACGACGTGTAGTCTCTTCCCGTGTCACAAACCGTGTGGGCGGCAACATGAGGTAGGGAAGGGCTTGGGTAAAACACATCGTATAGTTTTTGTGAATGCCATGTAGTGTGAACTGGAGTTTGGCCGTGTAACTAACAACACGAGTCAGTGAAATCCTTGACAGAACACACCGTGTCAGTTATAGACACGCCGTGTAGTGTGACCTGGGGACTCGGCCGTGTAACTAAAAACACGGGCCGATGTCACCTCTCCCTGGACACGCCGTGTACCTGTGGGACACACCATGTAGTCTTTTTTGAGGATAGACCATGTGGAGTTAGCCCTGTGGCTGGGAAACGGGGTGCTGTACACGCCGTGTACGGGTGTAACACACCGTGTGGAGTTAAGCTGAGTAGTCGGCCGTGTCACAGACGACATGAGAAATTGGAAAAATAACATCGTACACGCCGTGTAGATATTATACACGCCGTGTAGTTTTATTGAATGGAAGCCATGTGGATTAGCCATGTAGAAGGACCCGGGCAAGGGAAGGGAAGTCAAGTACACGCCGTGTAGTCATTTTACACGCCATGTAGTCTTGTTTTTCCAATTTTGAATGCCTTCTTCCTCTTGTTTCTTTTGTGGTTCCTTCGCTTTTCGGTCATAATAATTTTGAATCTGAGGCATGCTTTTGACCTTGTAGTGTCATGCCGCCTAGACGACCACGAGTTGTTCGCCGGGAGAGCGGTGACAATTATACTCTGGAGATGGTGGGCCATGGGCTACCAGTGGATCCTACAGCAGAGCCAGATGTGGCACCAGCTGTTATACCGGACACAGGCGCAGAGGCACAGTTCAGTGAAGGTTTTATGCGGTTTATGATGACCTTTCAGGGAGCACCGTAGGCTGTTACATCTATGGCCGAGCTGACGCATATCTTTTAGCAGCAACATCTGCCTACGTTTTTAGGGGATGGCAGACCACAGGCTGAGAAGTCTTGGCTAGGATCGATGCAGACTATTTTCAAGCATCTTGAGACACCTCCAGGGCGGAGGGTCAAGCTCGTGACTTACATGCTGCTTGATTCCGCCAAGAGGTGGTGGGATGTTACCACCCAGCCAGAGCATCACAGGGACATGGCGTGGGAAGATTTTCCGGCAGTCTTCTATGACTTCTTCTTTCTCGAGACGCTAAGGGAAAATAGAGCTCGAGAGTTCATGAATCTGCAGTAGGGAGCTATGTCAGTGATGAACTATTCTTCTCATTTTACGGAGCTTCAGTGATTGTCACCCATGCTGGTGGGTGATGAGACGCTGAGAGCCAGGCATTTTGAGGATGGTCTTCGGTATGAAATCTGAGCACTGGTGAATGTCTTCAGGTTGCCTACTGTACACGCCATCATGAACCATGCGCTGATTATGGAGAGGAACCTGTGAGAATCTGGTGGTGTGGGCCAAGGCGGTTCAGCACCAGTTACTGGTACTATTTCTGCAGGCAAGAGGAAGAGACAAATGTACTTCTCTTAGGGCGATAGTACCAGCCAGGAAGCTTCTACAGGTGGTCCGGTCAGGTGCTACCGTGTGGTAGAGAGGGGAAAAAGAGACCTCAGTGTCCCCGTGACCCAGTGGAGTGCCGAACTTATGGAAAGATGGGCCATCTGCAACACTTTTGTAGGGCGTTTCCACCAGTGGCTAGTGAGAGGGGTTCTATGAAGACTCCGCGTGCGGGAGAAGGATCAGTGGCTTCTTACCAGTCAGGGAACTGGAACACATCAGGGCATGCAGGTAGAGATGGTGGTCGTGGCCGTGGTAGCCAGACGCCAGGATCTCAGAGGCAGTAGGGTGGGACAACTTAGGGTATCCAAGCTGTGTCGCAGGGCCGCGACACTAGACATACATATGCAGTGCAACAGACCCAGCTGGAGCAGGATCCCAGACCTTCTACAGTCAGAGGTACTATTCTAGTAGCTTCTGTCTTGTCTACAATACTTTTTAATATGGGTGCTACGCATAGTTTCATATCTGTACCCAATGTGGAGGGACTTGGGCTCAGTGTTTCTTCTTCTTCTAATATCATGACGCTAGAAACTCCATTGGGGACTAGAACGGCTGGTGTGCATCAGTGCAAGGAGTTCCCCCTTGAGGTTGGTGGGTGTCACTTTCTTTGGGACCTCTATGTCTTGGAGATGACAAGCTATGACGTCATTCTCAGGATGGACTGGTTGGTTCCCTTCTGAGCTATTGTAGACTACTATCATCGCAGGGTGCATTTCACGTCACTAGAGGGTGGAGAGTTTCTATACAAGGGATAATGGGATGTTCAGGCGAGTCAAACCGGACCATAGCATCATGGGCGAGGTGGAGTCACAACCCAGATTGCGAGCTTATATCTGGATGAACAAGGGACTTTTCAGACGAATTTCCCTCCAGTTGTTGATCATTTCAGGGATGTCTTCCTGGACAACTTTTCAGGTCTACCCCCGGTGCGTGAGGTGGATTTCTCTATCGAGCTTGTGCCAGGAGTAGCACTAGTGTCCATTCCTCCTTATAGGATGGCTACTCCTTAGTTGCAGGAGCTCAAGAGGCAGTTAGAGGAGCTACAGGCGAAGGGTTTTATCCGAACCAGTACTTCTCCTTGGGGTTCTCCGGTCCTTTTTGCAAAGAAGGCGGATGGTACCCTCAGACTTTGTGTGGATTATCGGAAGCTGAACTAGTTGACGGTTAAGAACCGATATCCCTTACCAAGGATAGATGATCTGTTTGATCAGCTTCGTGGAGCACGAGTGTTATTGAAGATTGACTTGAGATCCGGATATCATCAGCTGCACATTAGACCATCTGTTATACCTCTCATAGCTTTCAGGATTAGGTATGGTCTATATGTGTATATGGTTATGCCGTTCGGACTGACGAACGCGCCATCGGTTTTCATGGCTCTAATGAATCGTGTGTTCCATCCGTATCTTGATTCTTTTGTGGTAGTATTCATGGATGACATCTTGGTGTACTCTCACACTCAACACGACCATGCCACCCATATTGAGATCGTATTGAGTACACTGAGAGAGCATCAGCTATATGCTAAGTTCTCAAAGTGCCACTTTTGGATGGACCAGATTCACTTCCTGGGTCATGTCATCTCAGAGGCAGGAGTTTCAGTATACCCAGAGAAGGTGAGAGTAGTAGTTTCCTGGGAGCATCCTAAGAACGTGTTTGAGATACGGAGTTTCTTGGGGTTGGATGGTTACTACATGTGTTTTATATAGGACTTCTCCCGCTTAGCAGCACCGTTGATGGGCTTGACTAAGAAGGGTGTGGAGTTCGTTTGGTCGGAAGATTACGAGGCATATTTTTAGGACCTGAAGGGAAGGTTGACATCAGCACCGATCCTGATACTCCCAGAGCAGGGGAAGAGCTATACAATTTACTGTGATGCATCAGGAATTGGGCTGGGATCTGTTTTGATGTAGGGTGACTGAGTTGTCGTGTACGGGTCTTGGCAGTTGAGGACACATGAGAGGAATTACCCGACGTATGATCTCGAGTTGGCTACAGTTGTTCATGCATTGCGCTGTTGGAGACACTATCTTTTGGGGGAGCATTTTTTGGTTTTCACCAACCACAAAAGCCTCAAGTATATATTTACTCAGCATGAACTGAATCTAAGGAAGAGAAGGTGGGTCGAGTACCTACAGTCCTTCGATTTTGATCTTGGCTATACATCTGGTAAAGGTAATGCAATAGCTGATGCACTGAGTAAGAAGACTCAGATACTGGCAGTGCAGAAGGCCAGTGGTGAGTGGAAGCTTATGGCTTTGTTCTCTGAGATGCATCTGGAGGTGCATGACAGTCAGGGACAGACTTATCTTTCCTCGTTAGCTATGAATTCTACCCTCCTGGATATATTGAGGATGAGACAACTATCTGATTCAGAAGGCCTAGTTCTACGGGAGTCGGTGGCAAGTAAGGAACCTCCTCCCGGTTGGATGATTGGCAATGATGAGGTTTTGCGTTTCCATGGATGAGTATGGGTTACAGGGGATATACACGAGGAGATGATGCGGGAGTTTCATGCTTCAGCTTGGGCAGTTCATCCCTGGGTTACCAAGATGTACCGAGACTTGACACATCAGTACTGGTGGCCGGGTATGAAGAGAGAGATAGCTGGGTTTGTTACGAGATGTTCCACCTGTCAGCAAGTGAAGGCAGAGCATCAGAGACCAGCTGGACTGTTACAGCAGTTACCCATTCCAGAGTGGAAATGGGATGATGTCGCGATGGATTTTGTGACGGGTTTGCTGAGGTCACCTCGTGGCAATGACGCTGTGTGGGTTGTTGTGGACAGACTCACGAAGGTAGCTCACTTTTTTCCGATCAAGGAGTCCTTCGGTGTGGACGATCTCGAAAGGCTGTATATCTGAGAGATCGTTCGTCTTCATGGGGTCCCTCGTTCTATCATTTCAGATAGGGGCGCCCGCTTTACGTCTCATTTCTGGCATAGTTTTTAGAGGGAACTGGGTACTCAGGTGCTTCTGAGCACAACATACCACCCTCAGATAGATGTCCAGTCGGAGTGTATGATACAAGTGCTAGAGGACATGCTGCGCACATGCGTCCTAGACTTTGGGGGCTCTTGGGAGAAGCATATACCCTTAGTTGAGTTTTCCTATAACAATATTTTTTCAGGCAACTATTGAGATGACACCATACGAGGATTTATATGGTAGGCCATTCCGATCACCTTTGTGTTGGTTAGAGGCAGGTGAGGCAGCTTCACTGGGGCCACAGCTCGTGCAGAAGACATCTGAGTAGGTCCAGTTGATTCGGAAGCAGATAGATACCGCACAGTCTTGTCAGAATTCTTATGCTGATCGCCGCAGGCGACCTTTGTAGTTCGTGGTTGGGGATCAGGTTTTTCTACGTGTTTCGCCGAGGCAAGGACACAAGTGGATCAGGAGATAGGGTAAACTTTCACTGAGGTATGTGGGGCCATTCGAGATTCTGGAGAGAGTCGGGCTGGTTGCCTATCGGTTGTAGTTACCGCAGCGGTACCGAGCCATACATGACGTTTTCCATGTGTCTCAGTTGCGTCGGTACCATTCAGACCCGTCTCAAACCTTTCAGCCTGAGGAGGTTGAGCTTCAACATGATGCGTCCTTTGAGGAGAATCCGATCCGTATCGTTGACAGGAGCACAAAGGTTCTCCGAGGCCGGTCAGTTCCTCTCGTACGGGTGCTATGGCAGCATGGCCAAGTGCAGGACGAGACCTAGGAGCGGGAGGCCGACGTAAGTGCTCAGTGGCCAGAGTTGTTCTGAGCTTTATCTTCGTCACCCTTGGAAGGTAAATTCAGGGACGAATTGCTATAATGGGGGAAGTTTGTAAGAACTCGGTTCTTATTTTTGAGGTACGGGCTTCTTCTTTTTCCTTTTCCTTAAGTGTTTTTGAGAAAATATAGAAAATGGAAAAAAATGCTAAATTTAAAAACTACACGCTGTGTACTTTGTCCACATTCCATGTACTTTTGGCCGTGTTGGGATGAGTACACGGGGCGTGTAGCCTTGTCGGCGATGAGGGGTGTAGGAACCGACTACACGCCGTGTAGTGGTACCTTACATGCCGTGTAGTCAGTCGTCAGGCTTGAATATTAAGGTGGTGGAGTCGCCACCAGCTGGGCGACAGTACACGCCATGTACTCAGGAGTACATGCCGTGTACTCAGGTCGATGGTTGAACAGTGTGGCGGTGTCGTCGAATGAACAATTAAATGAAAGAAGTACACGCCGTGTACTCAGAAGTACACACAGTGTACTTTGTTTTTTTTGGCTCAAAATAGGCAGTAGCCTCCTCATTTGGCAGAGGAGGCGTTTGAGCCATTTTGGAGCCAAGGAGGACGACCGGACCTTTGAAGATCCACTGGGTTTTCTCTGGAATCCAATTCGTCTTTGGACAATCTCGTTGGAACCGCACGGGTAAGACCTTCCTCCTCCTTAAGCCGTTCTTATCAATTCTTCCCCTAACGGAAGTTATTTACATTTTAATGGGTTTTGTTCTTCGTCAGATCTACGCCATTCTTGGGCATTCCTAGAGTCGACGTTCGGGTATAACGTTAGTTGGCGTATAAGGTATGTGGCTTCATGTTTATTTTCCAACTGTCATGTGTTTTTGTGCATTTTTGTGCCACGAACTCATGTTGGGGTGTCATGTGGCTGAGGCTGTTGCTATATTTAATGCCTAGAATTGCATAGGTTATTAAATTTTGATAATAAAATGCTGGTTGGGATCATTGCTTGGATCCGAAAAAACCCCGGGGGTGTGTTTCACTGTTTAGCCATTTGGCCAGGATACCCGAGGGTATGCCTTTAATGTAGTAATTATAGAATTTACTTGAGAGGAATTTCTTGTTTACTACATTTTGATATGTTAGGAATGGCCCGGTTACCTGTTTAGCCTAAGGGCGTTGTTGTGATTAGCCTATGGGCACTGCACTGTTTAGCCTAAGGGCAGTAGTTACTTCGGCCTGAGGGCAACTTCTTCCATGCCTGAGGGAAATAGACTCTGTGCCTGAGGGCGACACTACCTACTCATGAGGGAAAAACTCTGTTATGCCTGAGGGCAGATTCTTGTGTTGGATACTCGTTACCCGAGGGTAGGAGTTTACGTGTCTGATGACACTAGTTGGTTACTTAGAAATGCACTGTGGTGATTTCTTATATTAAATGGATTAAATGAATAATAAAAATGGAAATATAATTGGTAGTTGTTACTTTTGAGTACTTCTTACTTTATTGCATTATTTACTGCACACTATTATTGTATGCTTACACGCAGTGGGGCACGAGCCTTTGGTGGGTGCCTACTGAGATATGTTTCTCACACCCTGTTTGGGTCATGCTTTTTGGCCCAAACAGATTACGTTGCTGTAGGAGTAGATAGGGGAAAGAGTCCCTATACAGGTACTTGACTGTTGCTAAGGAGTAGGAGGGCATGGGACCGAGCCTTGGCTCGCGATGCCGCTGCCAGCTGTTTGCTTTGCTTTGCTGTACTCTGTTTTCTGCTGTACTGTATTGATATATAACATGTTCTGGCTGTTTTCTTAGAACCTGAAACATGTAGCATCATCTTTTATATACTATTGGTTATATCCATTGCAGTTGTTAGTTTCAGTAATTGTATGGTTTACTTCTTTCGTTGTCGTTGTATGTTTTATTTAAATTCCACTGCGCTACACTTTGACAAAAGAGGGCATAGTTTCCCCACTATCAGACCTGGGCCCTCACTGCTAGTTGGAAGCCTCTGGCATTTGGGAAAATGCGCTTGAGGTCACGTGGAGAACCGGGTTCAGGGCACCCGTTACATGGCACCGGAATCCGGGATGTTACACTATATATTTTTCCAATGTTTTTTTCAAATAAAATGATTTTCAAAATGTTTTATGGTTTAAAAATTGATTTTCAAAATTAAAAGGATATTTTCCTTATGAATATTTTAATAATATTTTAATGGTATTTAAATTCATCAACATCAAAAACCATTATTGTTACTTATCCTCTACTAGGGATATTTCATATTTATACCGTTCTCTTTCTTTCTCTAGATGGACTATGCTTATTTCAAAGAGATTGTTATGGTACCCATTTTTTTCTATAGGTTAATCATGTCTCAAAGAGATTGTGATGAAACCTAATTCTTTTCTACGAATTAATCATGTTTCAAAGATATTGTTATGGAACTCATTTATTTTCCATGGGTTAATCATGTTATGAAAGTAATAAATGTTTTTTCAATGAGTTATGATGGAAAAAATTCTATATGTTCATTATTCATGCTGTGGTTTTCGGACATTATAAATAATGGGTGAGCCCATATAATGCTGGGTGAGCCCAT
This sequence comes from Viscum album, assembly GCA_963277665.1. Taxonomy (NCBI): domain Eukaryota; kingdom Viridiplantae; phylum Streptophyta; class Magnoliopsida; order Santalales; family Viscaceae; genus Viscum; species Viscum album. The sequence continues at coordinate 1,108,825,749 of OY728162.1, read as the reverse complement.
CATAGCTTATATAGTGGGTTTTCCCAGATAGAATTGGGTGATATTTTTATAAATTATATGATGGCAATGCATATATATCTCTCCAATTCATTGGGTAATGATTATGTTCTTTGGAGAATTATATTAGAAGTTAACCGTATAGTTATTTCAATTGTAAGGGTTCTATAATGGTTATATGAGATGATGTTCCAATATACCAATATTTTTTATCTATACTTGATATGGGTTTATGATGTTTCATTTGATCAAGATTGATATCACATGGAACATGATTATTTATTCTTAAGAATTTTTCCCTTTGGTTAATATCTTACGCCATGTTTTCATGTTTGATGATCTAGGTATCAATGGGTATTAATATTCCTATGTTATACTCAGGCAATATGATTATGTCATCATAACATTATGCTCTTACTATGATCATTGATGACATTTATTTGTTAATGTTTACATTTTCCCTTACTGATCATTTGATCTCACCCTTCTTATGTTTTCTTTTCCACAAGTTATAAAGAAATATGTTGAACAAGTTATATCTAGAAGGGATTTTATATGGATGATGATGATTTATTAATGTGAAAAATAAATTCTGATGATGATGTCTTAATGTTTTTTATATGGACGATGATGATGTCTTAATGTTTTTTTTCATTTTGGGAATTATCTTACCATGTTATAACTATTTTAGTTTTTGTTAATGTTTAAAGATAGAAGGAATAAATTGTTATCCATTTTATGGATCTGTGGTATTAAAATTTTGATTTCAGTGCTTCATGAATTAAAAACTCATCCCAAGTACACATCACTTGGATAAAAAGAAGTTATTGTGGTGGAATTTGATTAAAGAATGAAATTATACTAATCATGTAAGTTTATTTTCATATTCTATTAGTTTAGATGGTAAGATAATCCCTTAAATATAGTAAAAGGATATTGAAAAAATGTTATCCTAGTACCTTCATTTCTTGTGAAGTGATGGTATTTTTGATCATCAAAGATTTATGATTTTGAGGCCCTTAACTTTATATCAATCATTCAATTTTTATTATCAATGAATTCAATCACACATTATAATTTTTTATGTTTTCCCTATATTCACACCTATGTTCTCCTATTTAGAAGCCTAGTCATGTGTTATTCCATATGAAATTTGTACATCCTTTTCTATATTATTAAGATAATGTTTTATTAAACCATTTTAGGATGTGGTTTTGCAAAAAAAAAATCAATGTTTAACCTTTGATTACTGAGATAAAATTCAAATTGCGAGGATGTAATTTATTAAATAGGGGAGGATATAACACCATAAGATTTTTTTTAAAAGAAAATTATATTCGATAGAATAAAGGAAAAAACACTGAGTTTATTTTATGACACAAGAAACAATTATTTTATTCAATATATTTCATTACATGAAACAAATATTTTATCTTATGTTATATGAAACCCTAATATTTTTATGTTTGATAGTGTATTCAGCAGACACCACCAAACTTAAATGATCCATGATATATATTACCATTATAACCTTGTTGTTGGAATGGAAGGTATGAAAAAAAATTAACTAAATTATTATATATGGTTTACACATGTATATATAATGAATTATTTTGTGACCAAATAATAATAAATGAAAATAAAACTCATTTTAAAACAATATGATTTTTTTCTAAAAAACTATTTTAATGCCAACAAGCGTGTTTTATAATAATAAATTAAAATATTCACAATTTTTGGATTATATTAATTAAATTTATATATTATATATTCAATATAATGTTTAACCTTCATCTTATGTGTTTTCTAGACATGATAAATCTATTTTTTTCGCTTAAAACTATATATTTTTTCAAAAAAGTAGTTTTGTCACCTTTTTATGGCACACTTATTTTAAAAATAATTTTTTAAAATTTTTATATAATTTATTTTAAAAAATAAACTTCATTTTTTTAATTTTAATATCAAAATTTTCTTTGGGTAAAATTTTGGGATTTTTCAGAAAGTATTGTTTTTTCGGTTAATAGTGGAAAATACCGATTTTTATAAAAAGTATCTTATTTTCATTAAATTATGTAATTTAAAAGTAAAAATAAGTTTTTAATATGTTTTAAAGTACCCTAATTTATATATAATCCAATTAATTAATTTTAATCATCTTTATATTGGTTTTTAGTATGAGTTTACTTTTGAGTTTCAAAACGGGTTTTTCTAAAAACTGTTTTAAAATGCATACTATTTCTCCTTTTAATTAATTAAAATAATCCTTAATTTGGAATTTTTTAAATTAAATTTATATAATATATATCCTTAAATATTAATTTTGTTTCATACAATGGATTTTATTATTCATAGAGTTAATATAGAATCATATTTTTCTTAAAAATACCTTTATTAAAAACATGCTGTCTCGCCGCATCTGTGAGATTAATATTATATTAAATTTTGAAACTTATGTGAATTTAATTTGAAAATTTTGATTAAATATTTTAAATATGCATAATTTATAATTTGTAATAATTCTAACTTAATTTTTTACCAAAGTTATTAGTGAAAACAATTTAAATTAATTCCATCGATTAGGTTAAAAACGAGTTTACTTAGTAGTTAAAATTTAAAATTAAGGGTACAAATGACCTAGAAACTTGTAAATAGAAAATTTTATAGACATATATAGACATTATACTTTCAATTATATTTTTTTTACATTATTGGATCCACTTTATAGGTAAAAAATGTGTGTGGAGTTTACTCTTTCAAAAATTTACAAGTTTTCCACTCACCGCACTTATAAAAGGCCTCCCAATATCATCCTCTATTCACCCCTACCAAGACCTTTGAATCAATTAATACCTGGCCAAATAACTTATAAAATTTACTAATATCATCATATAAGCCTAAAATTAGTCACAAATTCAACCATGTAAGGACTTTTGTGCACACCAAGAAGAGTTACCCAAAGAAGAGGTAACGTTAATCAACATGCGTTTTTGTTTTATTTCTTTATCCACCCCTTAATTTATTCCTATAAAATTTTTATATAATAAAATAATTACCAAAAATATAATTATTTGTTTTTATGTTAATTTTATTGTTTCGGTGCGGATGTGCGTCGGGTTTTTGTTCCGGCGCTATTCCGTCAGGACGCGTTCGCACGTGCGCCCGTCGACCCGAGGGGATGGGAGCGCGGCTTGTGGCCCCGCAGTCCCACTTTCCAAAGGCGGGCGGAATCCGTCCCTTATTCAGGGATGTCTGCTCCTTGATCGAAACCGGGATGATGGGATGTCGGCTCCTCCTTCTGTGGACGTCTCCTCGGAACTCGTCGCCTAATCCGGGTCTCCCTCATAGATTTAAGAATGTTTGTGAATCTCGTTCCCGGCGCCATATCTTCATGGACACCGGTTAATTACGCTGCTTCCGCCCAGACGCTCCAAGGAGTCTGGTCGGGGCAGCAACCTGCGGTGAGGAGACCGGGTAGCTCTGGGTGTTGGGGGCGTGTCTTAACACTGCGGCTCTGCATGTCTACCTTCCATCTCTAATAGGGCTTCTCGAAGGCGTGATGGCCTGAGGCATCCCGCGCTGGGTGCGGGGAACTGCGTTACCTGAGGTTTTCCTCAGCTTCCCATGTTTAACACGGGGTATGCTGCGAGTTTAACGTCCAGCGGGGACGGCGTCGGACTGATCAACACGAGGAGTGGATCAGATGACAGAACCCCTTGCGGGGAACCTCCGACGCTGGGGCCAGCACATGGGCGGCTTCTCGAGTGAAGTGGAGTGTAATGAAATGGCATGACCCCACCGGGATGTGGCGGCCCGGGTAAGGATCAGGATGGATGATAGAGTGAAGAGCTTGGACCCCGTAGAGGCTTCCTACGTACCGCGCGTTAGCGCGGATCAAAGTCAGCGTAGTTCAGATATACAGTTTAACGTCATGCTGGACGATGGCAAGACGACTCACGAGGAGGTCGAGGCTGCTGGGCGGAGGATTGAACCGAACCACCTCGCACGGAGGGGCCGGGTGGATCACAGTTTCACGTCATGCTGGACGATGGTGTTTGGGGCTTACACTCTAAGGAGTCCCATGGCGACAAAGCTCAGTTGGAGGGGGACTTGGGCCGAAGATGATAGACACCTCGATCCCTGTCACGCCCTCTACTGGCTTCGGTAGTGGGGAAGCACAATGGAGATACACACGTGCAGTCCCCCACAAGGGCGGATTCATAGGTGAATCGACGCGAATGTGAACCCAGGAGGGGTCCACTGATGGACGAACCGACGTGAATACGACCGGGATGACCAGGTGGTGGGCTTGAACCTCAGGGAGGCTTCCTACGTATCCTGTTTAGGAGACAGGGATCAAAGTCCACGTAGTTCATTCTGTCAGGACTTACGCACTGAGGCAACCTGAGCATGGCAAAGCTCAGTTGGAGGGGGACTTGGGCCGAAGGTGAGAGACACCTCGATCCATGTCACACCCCCTACTAGCTTCAGCAGTGGGGAAGCACAACAGAGATACACATGTGTAGTCCCCCACAAGAAACTAGGGGTTTGTAATACCCTACCCCCGTGGGCGAAGGCCACTCCAATAAATCGTCCCTAAAGAGGGGCAATCCCGACATCCCTGCAGAGACGAGCGGGTGGGGGCCACATCCAAACCGGGGGGACCCTGCGTGCGAGGCACGGGATCGGGTGATGCGGACGGTTTAACGTCTTGCCGGACGAAGTACAATTTAACGTCGTGTGTTGAGGACAAAGCGGACGGTTTAACGTCTTGCCGAACGAAGTACAGTTTAACGTCATGTTGGACGATGGGGTTTGGGGCTTACACCTTTAGGAGGCCCATATGCTAGGCAGTTTAACGTCGTGCAGCTTGGACGAGGTGCAGTTTACCATCCTGCAGGACGATGGATGCTTGGCAGTTTAACGTCCTGCAGCGCGGATGAGGTGGTGCCGCCAATGGGTCTGTGTCACTGCGCGCGAGCCTGGAGGGCCGCACGGGAAGACAACGTACGGTGCGGGCACCCGGGGTGAAGATCATCGGGCGCCACACAGGCGGGTACCCTCAGGGGGTCAAAGGGGGCGACCCTGGCGGTTTGCACGCAAAAGAGGAGCTTGGCGCGCAATACCGCGGGTCGGAGCGCAATTGGGCGGGCTGGCGCGCAATTGGGCCAGCACTTTGCGCGCAGAAGATGGAGATTGCGCGCACCGGGCCTCTGATAGCGTGCGGGGGCAACGACCCATTCTTTAACGAATGGCCACTTAGTAAGGGGGGTGCGCGCAATCGGGCTGGATTGCGCGCACCCGGGGGCAATTGCGCGCAAGAGGCTTCTTTTGCGCACGAAGGCCTTTGGGTGAGGAGTTGGTCAAAGGAATGAAGCCAAAGGGGTTGCGCGTGAAGGCGAACCCCGGGGCCTGCTTGCGCGAAATAAAGGAGGTTACCTGAAGATCGGCATTGCACGCAGAGGGGGTGGGATTGCGCGCACGAGTGACCCTTCAAATTCTGGAAACCTTCAAAACGTTGGGGGTCGCCTTGTATTTATAGGCAACCCCGGGCGCGCAATTCGGTCCGCGGGCACGCAATCCGGCGCGGGCGTGAAAGAGGGGCCCGGCGCGCAATAGGGCCGCGCACGGGCGTCGGGCGCGGAACATTCCGCGCCGACTCGGCCCATTGCGCGAATCCCGGAAGGATTGCGCGCGCATAGCCAATATTGCGCTCGGGCCTCCGAAATTTTGCACAAGGTCTTCGGGCCTTCCGAAACGTGCTTCTGACTCCAAATATGACCTCGCTTTCCTCATCCAGAACTTCGTTTGAGGAGCAACGAACTTTTCTGGCATCTACAAAAGCCCCCCCTCGGAATCTGATCGGTGGGAGGTCGCAACGATCGGGTTCTGAGGGAGACGCCGGAATGCCGAAGTCCTAGGCGGCGCGGGACTTTGGCGCGTAAAAAGGGCGTCGGGCGCGAAATTCGCTACCTTGGTCGCGCAAAGCGCTTTCCGCGCGGCGCGGACACCCGGCCTCGCCTATAAATAGGGGCCCTGGGTTCCGCGTTCTGTACACAGGCTTTCCGCACGATAAGCTTCCCAGCTCTCGTGTGCGAAATTGCCATTGACGGCGCGAAATTTGCCCGTTCGGCGCGCAAACCCACCCGGATTTCGGCTTGTTTTGCGCGAACACCCGGGGTTTTACACAACCGACTTCCCAATTGCGCTCCGTCCACTAGGATTGCGCGCCAACTCCCAAATTTCTCTACCAGCCTCCTCCGATTCCGCACGCCTCATCCCTTAACCCACACAACTCCCGGAGCTTCTGAGATGGCCGCGAATCAAGTGAATGAGGGGGATGCCGCCATTCGCAGAGCTGAGATGGCGGCGAACGAGGAGGTCTACGGAGCCAAGGAGATTGTTTCCAACAATCAATCCTTGTTCGATTTGCTGACGCCGGCCCAGAAGACGTATCCGCTGTCGGACAACCTGCCACTCTGGAACTACGGCATCCTGGATGAGGTTCCGGTGCCAGGGTTCGTGGTTGATGCGCCATAGACCTGGGTGACTCGGGAGGACGAGCTTCACCGCTATAACATCACCAACAACGGGCATCCTTCCAGGGAGACCAGGCACTTAGATGTCTATGTCCTGAACCCGAGGACGCGAACCATTACCGGGAGTGAGCCTACTGCGGAGAACTCTCCAGCCCTCTACTCGAGCACGTATCACCAGAGTGTCACCGACGACACCAGGGGATGGATGAAGGACTGGGACTTGCGGTCTGGGGGCAATTTCACCAGTGAGTGGGCCTGGGTGTTCTGGGTACGCCACACCTGCGATCACTTCGCGGAGGAACTGCGGTACATCAGCCTGTTTGAGGCGGTGTGGACGTCGCAGTTCCACTTCTACCAGCATCCCGAGCTCGGGCCGGAGCTGTTCACCCGCTGGTCCCCAGATACCAACACCTTCGATCTTCATCATGGGGAGGTCAGCATCGGTCTCTGGGACATCCACTGCATTGGAGGTATCCCGCTGGAGGGTTACCAATATGATGAGTTCCTGCCTCCGAGGAACACCTGGGGCGACAGGTCACGAACTCCCATCCTGACATGGCATCTACTGGACCTGGCTACGCAGCGGCTCGAGGTCAAGGACTTCCGCAAGGACATAGCCTACAAGGAGTGTTTCAGCCAGTTGTTGGAGCATGACCCAGCAGTCAAGATGCCAGGCAGGGGGAAGCGGTTCCCGAACGCGGCTCAGAGGAGCCGGAACGGGTCGTACTGGCGGGTCCTGGAGACGGGAGACTACTGCTCATGGGGGTACCGCGTCATCGAGGCCCGGGACCCAAATGTCCGGTACACGGAGTTCCTGGCTGCCTTTCTGAGTGGGTGGCTCCTGCCAGTGCGGGACGTGAGGATGGGCGTCCTCCTGGCGACACTGGTGATGGCGGGCTCCATGGCCGCCAACAAAAGATTCAACCTCGGGGTCCCAGTGCTGGCTAAGTTGTATGCCATCCTGGGACGCATCTCGTGAGGGGGGTCTCCACGAAGGGTTTGTGGGCCCTTTCAATTCTTCCACGGCTGGGTGGCTGCTCACCTCGGTGGGTACACGTTTCCAAACGCCGTCATTCCTCCGGGCAACGGCCTGTGACCCTCCCTGCTGAACATCGCAGGGGTCGCTCCGATGTCCCTAAATGAGGAGGGCGTGAGGATTCAGATTGGAAATCACGCCAATTTCAACTTCAGCCCGTTCCCCACTCCCGTTGGCTAGATGATAGACAATGGGCAGGGTCTGCGGGAGGAGCACGAATACTTCCTGAGCATGCGGGGCGGGGTGCTCGTGGCTCAGATAGATGGGAAGGTGATATGCGAGCCCTACGTTCCAACCCGGTTCGCCAGGCAGTTCGGGTGCCTTCAACGGATGCCGAAGAGGGTATTCGCTGCTATCCGGGAGGAGACAAACCCTTGCGTCCTTTGCCAGATGTGGTTAATGTTCACCGCTTTTGGCTCTGGCGATGTCATCACTCTCCCTCTTACCGGGATCGACGCAGGTTTGGCAACCGAGTCTGCCGAACACTAGGCCATCGCGTACCCCGAGGAGCTTCTACGGAAGCCAGTTCGGCGGCTCGAGGTCACCCGTGCGGAGACCGGGCGTCAAGGAAGGAGGCGAGGCGCCGTTACTTGGGGGAGAACGGAGGCGCGCCAAGCAGCGGAGCCGGCGCGGGCAGGGACTTCGGTGGTGGGCACATCGTAGACTGCCGCCACGGCTTCAGCGCCCAGAGAGGGGGCACATGCAGCGGTCGGGGAGCGGCCCGGGAAGCAGATAAGGCGTCTGCTCGAACCCTCCCATGATGCAGTCTTCCCAGCGCTGTGGTTGGCCTGGATGACCCTGCGGCAGTCGCTGGGGACCGAAACCATCTGGCAGAAGATAATCAGAGAAGGAATCCATCTGCCAGAGGTCGAGCGCCTTCAGGTCACCGACAGGGTGAACTTCCACCGGCGGTATGCGTATCTGACGGCCATGGATGAGTACGCGTGCCAACGTGGTCAGCGTGCGGAGCCGTCCCTTCTGGTGAAGGTGATGCTCGGTCTAGAGCCTGCTCCAGAACAGATGTTGCCGGAGGAAGGTGATAGTAACGATGACTCCGAGGAAGAGGAGGAGACGGGGGAGGATGAAGGCTCTGAGGGAAGGTCCCATCCGGGGAGCCCGCGGGAGAGCAGCGAGGTGGCCGGCTCTGACAATATCGATATCACTGAGCTCCTCGAGGTCCGCTTCTATCCCTACTCAACCTGCTTCGTCCATCCTCTTATGCAGCTTCTAACCCATTTCTTCATCTTCCTCAGGAGTGCACGGATGTTGGTCAGGCATCCTCAGCAGGAGTAGGAGAGGTGCCAGCAGGACAAGGCGGGGGCCAGACACCTATCATTGAATTAACAAGCGTTGAGGGGTCCCCTGCTGCAATTGCTCCTACGGCGGCCGGGACAGCGGAAGATGACGCTCTGGACTCCCGTAAGTCTCCTTACTTTACTGCTGGTGCTTGCCGTTGACGATCCGTGATTAACCGCGGCATGCCTTGCGCAGTGATCTCAATAATGGAGGCTCGTCGGGCTGTCGAACCCGGGCCATCCACGAGTGGACCAGTGGCAGACATACCGCCTTCTCCGGAACAGACTTCTCACACCGAGCCGGCCCCACCAACTGCTGATCAGGGGGCAACGGACGCCGGCGGTGCTGCCATCAGAGAGAAGTCGGGGGCTGACGAGGGTGTCAACGCCGCTGGGGCGAGAGAAGAAGGTCGCCCAGATGTCGGGGAACCTATCCCCTGTGAGGACATCCCAGGGGCGGACCCTGCAGCAGACCTGCTGGCTGCCTTCCCTGCCTACCGGCCTGCCGACCCCGAGGAGATGGACGACTCGGACTCGGAGGCGGTCGAGGAGAGCCGGATAATGCGCCGCAGGGGGTGGAAGTGCATCCAGCGCTTCCTCAAGCGACCCCCATCGGAGTGGCTGGGGCGCATGGGGTCGCTTCAAACCTGGCTGCGCTTCCTGTGTGCCGGGGGAGCTGATGCTCGACGCCTCCATCTGACGGTCCGTGATTTCATGGCAGAAAAGATGCACGAGAGCCGCCGGCGTGCCGACATCGCACAATGTCGGGACATGTCGGAGAACACGCGGGTGCTCCTCGTGGCGGAGCAGGAAGTCTGGCGCCTCGAAGGGCAGGCGGCAGAGAAGGAGGCCTTCGTCGCAGCGTGCTCTGAGCTTGTGGAGCAATTGACGGCCCAGCTGGATGACGCCCAGACACAGCTGACGGAGGCAGGCCACCAGATGGTCACACTTCAAGTCGAGCGGGAGCGTGCACAGGCTAGGATCGGCGAGTTGCGCGCTGCGACCGCCGACGAAGAGAGGGCATGCAGAGAGCGAGAAGTAGCTCTGGAGGCCTCCAGCCAAAGGGTAGCGGCGCTGGAAAGATCTATTCAGCACGCTAATCCCCAGGGGCTTTGTTTTTGCCATTCCCAGAACCTTTTGCTTCCGCTACTCAATACTTCGATCCATTTGTATGAATAAACATATTTATCTGCATCTTTTGGCTTAATATTCTCAACCACAATTCATTGTCTTGTGGGAGCGTTAACCAAGCTTCAGGCATCCACAATTGGGCCTGGATCTCTAAGGAAAAGAGGGAGGTCATTCCTTGGAAAGGAGACCTCAGACCTAATCAATGTACCATCCCCCCAACTTGTTCCGACACACGAGCGGGACAACGCTAGGGGCGTTGAGATTTTATCCGAACATAGGGAGATGAAAAAGGGTGAATCGCGTGTCCCGAATTCAGAAATCCACGACGTTCAGTCTTCCAGGAAATGCCCAAGACGGAAAGCGGACAATGGATCAATCGACCATACTACTGCAATAGAAGGACCGAAGGTCATCATTCATATTGCAGGAGGCGGATCACATGTCATCATCAATACCGCTTTGGGGGTTCCTTCAGACACAAGGGTGGAAATCCGGATCAAAAGAGCATGCGAAGCGTGGGGCGAAGTGATGATTTGTTCGGACAGAATCTAACACTCCCAAAATTGCGCCACCGTGGGGAAAGAATATTAGGCAGATGCACCAATCTGGCCGTGAATCACCCCAATTCTCAGACAGAACCTCTTTGACGAGGAAACTATCGCTTCCCATCATTGCAATGGGGCATCCCGAGCTGAATCATGGAGAATATCACAACTGCGCCACTCTACCTGAAGCCAGGCCAGGCGGCCGACAACGAGGAGGGGCGGAACTTAGCGATCCCTGAGGCTGGACCCGAGCCGAGATGCCCGGGCGTTCCTACATACTCCATCAGGCTGGAGATCAAGCCACATGTAGTTCTGAGAGTGCAGTTTTAACGTCTTGCGGGACGTAGAACCCCAATTAGGGAGATCTTAGTTTAAGGTCGTAGAGATCGGAACATAGGGGCAGATCTTAGTTTAAGGTCTTAGAGCTCGGACCATAGGAACCTCAAAGTACGCCACATCGTGGTCCTATCCCCTGGATGTGCGAAGATGCACTGAGGGATAGTGTCAAGAGTGCCGAGATTTTTCCTGGTCAGAATGGGGGGTGGAAAACGTAATGTGAATCATGCGGCCATTCACTCAAGGACTGGGGGCACCGGCGTAACGATATGGGAGTACTGCCGACCGTGGCGGAAAAGCAGCATCAATATCGCACTGATCGTTGATGGAATGAGGCAGAAAACGAGCATCAACCGCTCAAGCACAGGATTCATATCGATTTGCTACCCAAGGCCCTTGGGGGCACCAGCCCGGATCGGTGGGAGAGCACTGAGGCATTGTATCCAGACCGCTCACGGGGGGTTCCACCCAGGGTGTAGGTGATGGGTCCGAATGAAGGGGAGCACGAAGCCTGAAAAGTGGAAGGAACCTGACCAAGAAGAACCTGACCCTCCTGGCAATAGACCAGAGTACTCTTGACACCGGTGGACCACTGCAATGGGTCGAGGGACACGCCTTGAGGGTGACCCGAAGGAGGCGGATTCCCAAGAGAAGGGGGAATATTTTAAGAGGTGGGGGGCTGGACCCGAAGTTTCAAACATCCGGGCGTTCCTACTTATCCCATAAGGATGGGAATCAAGCCACACGTAGTTCTTGAAGCGCGGCGCGACACAATCGGGCACCAGCGCGGGGAGGGGTGCGGGTCTGGCCCTCGCACCCAAAAGAAGCGGTATTTGATATCTCTTGTTTGTCCTTAAAGGTGGATGGTTTTTCTTTGTGCAACGACATGCCTGTGATTAAGAAATCCCTGGCGTCGCCACAATAATCAAGACATGAAAGGCATTGATAAATGGCGTGGTTATTAACCAGTGCCCAACGTGAGTGTCCCTTGAGGAGAACATCACGATGCAGTGCCGTTTCTCGTCGGGCGGCCAAGACGATCACAGTTTACGGTCGTGTGGTAAGACCAGGCAACACAGTTTAAGGTCGTGTGGCTCGGACCATGGAGGAATCCGCCTATTGCGATACGGTGGACCCAGCGGAGGTGGGGACACATCCCAGCCCTGCGGTCACGCACAATTCCAGGAGAAGGATCCTGGGATAGGGGCCTGCATATGTCTATCAACCGAGGGGCAGAGATGCTAGCCTCCAGCTATGCTGGGCCCAGAACGCAATTGTTCGGGCGACTCCTTCCTCCTCATGGGGACGAGGGTCTAGCTACACATGTCCCTTAGGGAGGACATTGGCATATATCATTGGTGCTCATATCGTGGGAGCCTCGAATGGCACCATTACCCTGGTTGGCCTGCCTAACGTGTAGAGGCGTACTGAGGGTCAGTATGAAGAGAGAGTGTCGAGTTTCCACTACAACGCACTGAGGCGGAGTGTGATAAGGACTACGCAACCAATGTTCAGAGCCTGAAAGAGTTGACATGGCGATCAAGGACGTTGCTGAACATATTCGCAACACAACATCCGATCGCGTCGGCCTAGGATGAGGCAAGAAAACGAGAATCAACCGCTCAAGCGCATGATTCATATCGATTTTCTGCCCAGGACCCGCCGGTAAATCGACCGGGAGCGGTAGGAGAGCACTAAGGCATCACATCCAAACCGCTAATGAGGATCCCTTTGAGTGAAGGCCCGAACAAGAGGAAGCGCGGGGCCTGACAAGTAACACAGGACTTTTCGGGATTGAATCCGACACTACAGGTCATAGACCGGAGTACCCCAAAACATGCTAACAGATCACCGGAAAGGGTAGGAGGACTCACCTTGAGAGCAACCAAAGGACAGCAGATCCTCGTGATCAACCAAGAGACGGGGTTGGACCTGGAACACAAACGTCCAGGCGGTCCTACGTATCCCATAAGGATGGGAATCAAGACGTACGTAGTTCTTGAGAGGCAGTTTAACGTCGTGCGGGACGAATTCAGTTTAACGTCATGCGGGACGAAGTGCAGTTTAACGTCATGCGGGATGAAGTGCAGTTTAACGTCATGCGAGACGAAGTTCAGTTTAACGTCGTGCGGGACGAAGTGCAGTTTAACGTCGTGCGGGACGAAGTGCAGTTTAACGTCATGCGGGACGAAATGCAGTTTAACGTCATGCGGGACGAAGTGCAGTTTAACGTCATGCGGGACGAAGTGCAGTTTAACGTCGTGCGGGATGAAGTGCAGTTTAACGTCATGCGGGACGAAGTGCAGTTTATCGTCATGCGGGACGAAGTGCAGTTTAACGTCGTGCGGGATGAAGTGCACTCAGGCAAAGTACTGCTTGAGAAACCTAGCGTTGGTGGGAGGAGTGACACGCTCACCATCCATAGTTTCTAGGGAGTACGCACCATTGGGATAGACCTTGTGGACGACAAAAGGTCCCTCCCACTTGGGCTCCAACTTGGGAAGCTTCCTGCCGGGGATCATTGGTGCTCTTAGGGCTAGTACTAGGTCACCCTGCTGGAAGGAGCGGAGGCGAACCTTCTTATTGAAAGCTTGAGCCATTATGATTTGATGCCTCTCCAAGTTGTGTAAAGCGCGAAGCCTATTCTCATCCAGTGCTTCCAACTCGACTAGACGGGCTTCAGCAGCTCTGCCCGGCGCTTGCTGGTCGTAGACCGCAGTGCTCAAGGATGGTAACTGGATCTCGATGGGCAGGACGACCTCAGCTCCATACACCAGGGAATAAGGAGTCATCTGGGTGAAATTGCGAGTCGTCGTCCGATAAGCCCAGAGGGCGTTGGAGAGCTTTTCCGGCCAACTCTTCTTGTTCTGACCAACCATCTTTTGCAGAATGTTAGAGAGGGTTTTGTTAAACGCCTCAATCCTTCCATTCTCCTGCGCATGATAGCGAGATGTATGGTTCGAGCGAATGTTGTACTTGGCGTACAACTTCTTCAACTCGGCTGCTCAGAAATTGGCTCCGTTATCCGTGAGGATAGCATGAGGCACTCCAAATCGATAAATGATGTTGGAGGTCACGAAGTCAGCGATAGAAAAGGATTTGACCTCTCTGAGTGGAATCGCCTCTGCCCATTTGGAGAAGAAGTCCGTGGCGGTCAGAATGAACCGGCACTGGCGAGCCGTCGCCGGCGGGTAAGGTCCCACAACGTCCAGCCCCCAGACTGCAAAGGGCCAAGAATACCTGGTGGTATGGAGAGGCTCCGGCGGCTGATGCACAAAGTTCGCATGAACCTGGAACGCATGGCACTTCCTGGCATACTCGATGCAGTCATGGATCATGGAGGGCCAGAAGTATCCCAACCTCCGAATCTGGTGGGACAGCTTCGGCCCAGTCTGCTGGGCACCACATGAACCAGCATGAACCTCTTGCATGACTCGTGGGATCTCAACTCCTTGAAGGCAACGGAGTAGAACACCATCAAATCCGTGTCTATAGAGGATCTGCTCCAGGCCGGGACTGCTCTGGAGGACAAACTGCGATGCGCGGCGTCGAACTCGCTCGCGCTCGGCCCGATCCGACGGGAGAATGCCATGTTGGAGGTACTCAACCAAGGGCGTCCTCCAATCAGGGGCTGGTTCGATTGCCATATCTGTGGTACTCGGGGCTCCAGGCACAGGGGAAACCGTGGTGAGATTACTTACCGATGGGCCGCGATCTCCCTCCGGGATAACGGGAGCGATGAGCCTGCGGTGCATCACGCGGATGATCAGGTTGTCCTGTTCAGGCTCTGCGAGTGACGCAGCAAGGCTGGCCAAAGCATCTGCTCGACCGTTCTGCGACCGGGGAATATGGACAATTTCTAGCCAAGAAGGGAACTGGGCCATCAGGAGGAGGGTGCACTCCAGAAATGGCACAAGTTCCAGCTTCCTGACAACATAGTCGCCATTGATCTGCTTAACGACCAGCTCGAAGTCCCCTTTCACACACAGACAGGGCACGTCGATCTCGAGAGCTAACTCGAGGCCAGTGATGAGGGCATGGTATTCTGACTCATTGTTGGTACAACCCTCTGACAACAGGAAAGAGTATGGCAGCACGGCTTGCTCCGGGGTAATGAAGACGATACCCAAGCCCACTCTGTTGAGCTTAGGATTATCGAGTCTTCTATCGGTGTGGCTCCGGGAGGCACCGTCAAAGTGCATCTGCCAGCATGGATCGGCACGATCGACCGAGAGAACGACCTCATCAGGAAAGCCTAGATCCAGCGGCTGATCCGCGGAGGTCGGGTGAGCAGCCAGAAAGTCCGCCAATGCTTGACCTTTGATGGCCTTCTGAGACACATACCTGATTTCGAACTGTTGGAGAATCACAGCCCACCGCGCTAGACGGCCAGTCAACATAGGCCGGCTCAGGATATATTTCAACGGGTCTACCCGAGAAACCAACTGTACCTCGTGGTGCTGCAAGTAGTGCCGTAATTTCTGTACGGCAAATACGAGCGCCAAGAAGCTCTTCTCGATGGGGGAATACCTAACTTCTGCATCGAGGAGCATGCGACTGAGGTAATAGAGGATATTCTCTGTTCCCTCATTGTTCTTCTGGGCGAGAAGGGCACCAAGGGACCGTTCCAGGGCAATCACATAAAGGACCAGCGGCTTCCCGGATACAGGCGGCATCAGAACCGGAGGTTGAAGCAGGTACTGCTTGATTTCCTCGAAAGCGGCCTGACACTCCTTATCCCATACATAGGTGGCACCTTTCTTCATGAGCCGAGAAAAGGGCTTACACTTGCCGGCCAGATTCGCGATGAATCGGCGTATATAGGCTAAGTGGCCTTGGAACCCTTGCAGTTCCCGAATGTTACCTGGGGGAGGCATCTGGCTAATCGCCCTGATCTTCTCTGGGTCGATCTCAATACCCTGGTATCTTACCACAAAGCCAAGAAACTTCTTGGAGGTGACTCCTAAGTCACACTTCAACGGGTTCATCTTCAGGCAGCGAGACCGGAGGAAGCCGAACACTTTCTCAAGATCTTTGAGATGGTCCTGATGCTGGCGTGATTTGACCACCAAGTCGTCGACGTAGCATTCCACCAGTGTGCCAAGGATTGGCTTGAATATGCGGTGCATCGCCCGTCGATAGGTGGCACCTGCATTCTTCAGGCCGAAGGGCATGACCTGGTAACAGAAGATACCTTGGGGGGCCCTGAAGGCAGTGAACTCCTCATCCTCAGGGGCCATCCGGATTTGGTTGTATCCGGAGTATCCATCCATGAAGGAGAGGGCTTGGAACCCTGCCGTGGCGTCAATCAACAGCTCTATCACTGGAAGGGGAAAATCATCCTTCGGACAGTGGCGGTTGAGATCGCGGAAGTCGATACAGACTCTGATCTGCCCGTTCTTCTTCCTGACCGGCACATTGTTGGCCAGCCATCTGGGGTACTGAACTTCTCTCACGAAGTTGGCTTTGATAATCTTGTCAACTTCGACCTCAACCATGGCACCGTGGAATGGGTGCATCTTCCTGGGAGGTTGCTTGAACCCGCGATGGTTCGCCGGGAGACCAAGGCGGTGGACGGCTACCTGAGGATCTAGCCCCGGCATCTCGTCATAGCCTCAATCAAACACATCACGGTGCTGTCTGAAGAAGTCCACGTACTGCTTCCGCTCCTCAGAGGGCATGGCGGCACTGACCAATGTGGGTCTTGGATCTGCCTCGGTTCCAAGGTTCACCTGTACTAACTCATCGACCGTGGCAGAGACGCCCTCCTCAAAGGCTGGGGGTGCATCTTCCACGTCCTCTCCACTTAGGGAGGGATCGTCCACGGGAGAGACTGTGTTGGAAACTACATGGGGGCTACCAGATCCTGCTGGGCTGCTGGTGCTGGCATGGACGGTCGCGGTCATCTCATCAGGAGACTCACAGGCCGTCGAGACCATGGCTACGTCCAACCGATGGATCGGGAGGACGTAAGCGTCATCCAAACTTGCCCAGGGATCACTTGCAACAGCGACAGGCTCAACCTCACCCGTCAGGATCTGCTTACCCTTGATCTTGTAATAGTCCACGTCCAGATAGTGGGCTTCACATGAGGCAAAAGGAGAGGCATCTCCCTGAAACACGCCTACTCGACCATTAAGGGAGTATTTAAGGCATTGGTGGTATGATGAGGGAACCGCCACATGAAGGTGGAGCCATGGCCTACCCATCAATGCGTTATACGCAGTGTCCTGAGAGACTACCATGAATTCGGTGTTGGCAAACAGGTCACCGAACTGGGTCTTCAAACGTATCTTGCCGACCGGAGTTTGCTCGGTACGGTCATACCCCTGGATCCTGAGGTCGGTGGGAATCAAGTCATCCTCAGACAACCCCAATCTCCAGAGCGTCCGAGTTGGAATCAGGTTAATCCCGGACCCCGTGTCGACAAGACAGCGCCGGACTTCAGGGCCATTGAACTGGCCAGTAACATACAGCGGACGAATGTGACCCTGTATAGGAGGGTCTTCATCCTTACCAGAGAACGAGATAACTGCCTGAAATTCGGCGTTCTCAATCGCTTCGGCATGAAAGGCTTCTGCAGCCGCAACCTCCGTCTCAAACTAGAGGGGGCTCTTCAGGGCTTCAGCGAGCGCCTCGCGCATCTCAGGTGACAGGCACAGAGCCTCAAGGATGGAGAGCCTTGCTGGGATGTCAGACAAGTGCTTCAGGACATCATACTTTCTTGCCAAGCGCGAGCCCCTGGTTGCAGGAGGTTGCTCTGCGGTTGGAGGCATGACGGGCCTTGCCGGTTGGACTGGCGGCCGACTAGTGCTTGGCGCATCTTTCTGTTCACTGGTTGAAGCCCGGGAAGTGGTCACCGTACTGGGTCCAGGAGGCCGGGATGGACTCGTGGCAGGACGGAGCTGGTCGCGGCGCGGCTGAGGCGGTTCTGCCCGGTCCCACACCACAAACGGTGGCGGAGGCGAATCCGTCATCCCCGGATGTGGGGGCTACGCGCACTGAGCTCGGTTTTGGGCCCGCTTCCTAGTCTCAGTGGAGTGCACGGCCTAGCTGGAGGTACCAACTGTCGTGCCCCAGCGACTCCTGTTGTTGTGGTTCCTCCGACGGTGGCGACGATCGGGGACACTAGGGAGGTCCACCTGGTGTTCTTCAACGTCGGGAACCGAAAAGGGATTTACCAGCTCGACGGTATTAACCAAAGCATACCCAACACTGTCATCGGACGAATCATTTATCACCGGGCGGATCCGGGGAGGGACCCCCATCTCCGTCGCCGAATCATACTCCGCCTCCGTATCAGAGAAACGAACCGGTCGGATCTCTGTCCGGAATTCCCAAACATTCCTCCCTCGACGTCGACGCCTCGCCCTCCTGCCCCTGGGTGGTTCTTCGGGGCATGGCTGATCTCTGTCCTAGCGTCCTCTGGCCGCACCGGTGCTAGGGCCAAGAGGATTGGAAACCAAGGTGCGAGGAGCACCGGGACAGATATCAAAGGGGACGCGGGGAGAGATGATTCCGGGCAGGCCTCCGGGCCGGGATCGGAAGGTGGGATAACCCATGCCTCTTCGATCGGCCACACGGAGTAGACCTTGCTGGTGAATAGCGCTACCGCAAGGTGGTCCGCGATGGCTATTGTCTGTACCAGCAACCGGGAGAGTCAACCCAACCTGCCTTTGGGGCGGTCGGGGCCTCGATCCAGGTCGGGCATAGAAGTGCCCCTGCTCAGGATGCGCAGGGGCCTGGTGACTGGAGCCAGCAGTGGCTTGGGCCAACACGGCCGCTTTTGCTAGGGCCCCAAGGTGGGCATCCTCTTTCGTTCGTGCCCGACGTTGGCGTCAGGACAGACGAGTCGGGATTAGCGGCGCAGGCAGGTGGAAAGCCCGTTCTTCGACTTGAGAAGCCTGGCGGCGGTGTCGACGTGGCCTGGCAGGAGCCCTTATCGCGGATCCCTGGAGCGAATCTCGGATAGGGTGGTCCCGGACATCCTCCACCTCATCCACATAGGGGAGGGAGCTGTCAGAGCGTTCCGGGGATAAACTCCCGAAGCGGTTGGACGTCGAGGTAGGCAGCGGTGCCTCCCTGCGCGGCCCTTGGGGGTGGCGTTGGTGGCGAGGTGCAGCTTCCTCGAGGTCTAGGCGAGCCATGTCCCTGGTGGGGATGAATCCCTCTTCCTCATATCTCCGTACCAAGTTGTTGATCACCCTTCTCTGGATGACCTCCGAGGGGGAGATAGGGCGTGGTTGCCCCGCAGTTGCGGCTGCTGGGACGGCTGTGGAACGGGCGGGACCGCGCGGAGTAGCCGCGTCGGTGTTTCCCCTACCCCTGCGCCAGTGGGCGGGCGGCGATCGGGCACTGGATTGGGCGACCTGATTCCTAAAAGCAGGGAGAAGAACCCATTAATACTGACAGGAAAAGGAATCGACAACCAATCATTAGTGCCGCGACGCCTTCCGTGGGGGGAACCCAGGCCATCGACGTCGTGAGACGGAGTGCCCGATTTCCCTTCCCCAGCCCCTGGCGGGTTCCGTGCCCCGGTGCTGAATGCTCGGCCGGGCAACATGCTAGTCTTCCAACACCTCTGAAAGCTATCGGTCTTCATATTGAGGAGAAGAGTTTCACGTCGGGTTCACCATTTTCTGTTTCGGTGCGGATGTGCGTCGGGTTTTTGTTCCGGCGCTATTCCGCCAGGACGCGTTCGCACGTGTGCCCGTCGACCCGAGGGGATGGGAGCGCGGCTTGTGGCCCCGTAGTCCCGCTTTCCAAAGGCGGGAGGCATCCTTCCCTTATTCAGGGACGTCGGCTCCTTGATCAAAACTGGGATGATGGGATGTCGGCTCCTCCTTCCGTGGACGTCTCCTCGGAACTCGTCGCCTAATCCGGGTCTCCCTCATAGAATTAAGAATGTTCGTGAATCTCGTTCCTGGCGCCATATCTTCATGGACACCGGTTAATTACGCTGCTTCCGCCCAGACGCTCCAAGGAGTCTGGTCGGGGCAGAAACCTGTGGTGAGGAGACCGGGTAGCTCTGGGTGTTGGGGGCGTGTCTTAACACTGCGGCTCTGCATGTCTGCCTTCCGTCCCTAATAGGACTTCTCGAAGGCGTGATGGCCTGAGGCATCCTGCGCTGGGTGCGGGGAACTGCGTTACCTGAGGTTTTCCTCAGCTTCCCATGTTTAACACGGGGTATGCCGTGAGTTTAACGTCCAGCGGGGACGGCGTTGGACTGATCAACACGAGGAGTGGATCAGATGACAGACCCCCTTGCGGGGAACCTCCGACACTGGGGCCAGCACATGGGCAGATTCCCGAGTGAAGTGGAGTGGAATGAAATGGAATGACCCCACCGGGATGTGGCGGCCCAGGTAAGGATCAGGATGGATGATGGAGTGAAGAGCTTGGACCCCGTAGAGGCTTCCTACGTACCGCGCGTTAGCGCGGATCAAAGTCAGCGTAGTTCAGATATACAGTTTAACGTCATGCTGGACGATGGCAAGCCGACTCACGAGGAGGTCGAGGCTGCCGGGCGGAGGATTGAACTGAACCACCTCGCACGGAGGGGGATGGAACGGCCGGGTGGATCACAGTTTCACATCATGCTGGACGATGGTGTTTGGGGCTTACACTCTAAGGAGGCCCATGGCGACAAAGCTCAGTTGGAGGGGGACTTGGGCCGAAGATGATAGACACCTCGATCCCTGTCACGCCCTCTACTGGCTTCGGCAGTGGGGAAGCACAATGGAGATACACACGTGCAGTCCCCTACAAGGGCAGATTCATAGGTGAATCGATGCGAATGTGAACCCAGGAGGGGTCCACTGATGGACGAACCGACGTGAATACGACCGGGATGACCAGGTGGTGGGCTTGAACCTCAGGGAGGCTTCCTACGTACCCTGTTTAGGAGACAGGGATCAAAGTCCACGTAGTTCATTCTGTCAGGACTTACGCACTGAGGCAACCTGAGCGCGGAAAAGCTCAGTTGGAGGGGGACTTGGGCCGAAGGTGAGAGACACCTCGATCCCTGTCACACCCCCTACTAGCTTCGGCAGTGGGGAAGCACAACGGAGATACACATGTGCAGTCCCCCACAAGAAACTAGGGGTTTGTAATACCCTACCCCTGTGGGCAAAGGCCACTCCAATAAATCGTCCCTAAAGAGGGGCAATCCCGACATCCCTGCAGAGACGAGCGGGTGGGGGCCACATCCAAACCGGGGGGACCCTGCGTGCGAGGCACGGGATCAGGTGATGCGGACGGTTTAACGTCTTGACGGACGAAGTACAGTTTAACGTCGTGTGTTGAGGACGAAGCGGACGGTTTAACGTCTTGCCGAACGAAGTACAGTTTAACGTCATGTTGGACGATGGGGTTTGGGGCTTACACCTTGAGGAGGCCCATATACTAGGCAGTTTAACGCCGTGCAGCTTGGACGAGGTGCAGTTTAGCGTCCTGCAGGACGATGGATGCTTAGCAGTTTAACGTCCTGCAGCGCGGACGAGGTGGTGCCGCCAATGGGTCCGTGTCACTGCGCGCGAGCCTGGAGGGCCGCACAGGAAGACAACGTACGGTGCGGGCACCCGGGGTGAAGATCATCGGGCGCCACGCAGGCGGGTACCCTCAGGGGGTCAAAGGGGGTGACCCTGGCGGTTTGCGCGCAAAAGAGGAGCTTGGCGTGAAATACCGCGGGTCGGTGCGCAATTGGGCGGGTTGGCGCGCAATTGGGCCAACGCTTTGCGCGCAGAAGATAGAGATTGCGCGCACCGGGCCTCTGATAGCGCGCGGGGGCAACGACCCATTATTTAACGAATTTCCACTTAGTAAGGGGGGGTGAGCGCAATCGGGCTGGATTGCACGCACCCGGGGGCAATTGCGCGCAAGAGGCTTCTTTTGCGCGCGAAGGCCTTTGGGTGAGGAGTTGGTCAAAGGAAAGAAGCCAAAGGGGTTGCGCACGAAGGCGAACCCCGGGGCCTGCTTGCGTGAAATAAAGGAGGTTACCTGAAGATCGACATTGCGCGCGGAGGGGGCGGGATTGCGCGCACGAGCGACCCTTCGAATTCTGGAAACCTTCAAAACGTTGGGGGTCTCCTTGTATTTATAGGCAACCCCGGGCGCACAATTCGGTCCGCGGGCGCGCAATCCGGCGCGGGCGCGAAAGAGGGGCCCGACGCGCAATAGGTCCGCGCACGGGCGTCGGGCGCGGAACATTCCGCGCCGACTCGGCCCATTGCGCGAATCCTGGAAGGATTGCGCGCGCATAGCCAATATTGCGCGGGGGCCTCCGAAATTTCGCGCAAGGTCTTCGGGCCTTCCGAAATGTGCTTCTGACTCCAAATATGACCTCGCTTTCCTCATCCAGAACTTCGTTTGAGGAGCAACGGACTTTTCTGGTGTCTACATTTATGACATAAAAATACACAATTCCATCAAATGGGTTACGAAATCATCATTCATGTGTACGGTATACTATCACCTCATGAAATGATGTCGTTCGTTTTTTTCATTACCACCTTTCATGGTTGAGAATAATTATGAACATAATATTTATAAATGATATTTATTATATTTATAAAATAATTATACCTATATAGTAATTATATCATATACACCATTTTTTCATTTGATACTATAGGGGATACGATAAAGTCGTTCGTGTGTACGGAGAACTACCGCCCCACGAAGTGATGTGAAGCGTTTTTAACTAACGTGTTACATGGAAGGTAATAAGGGTAAATAAAATGAATATATATGATATAAAATAAATAATTATTATATTCATTACATAATTGTTTAAAAAAAATATAATATATCATTTTCCTCTTACCATTTTACATATTGAAAAAGTGATAACATCGTTCGTGGACGTATGGACCACCGCTTCCTTAAAGTGATGTGATTCTTCTTGTTTTCATCACCATATAAAAACAATGATATATATAACTATATATAATTAAATCATATTTTATTTATGATACAATAATAATTCTATAAAGATAAAATATTACATATATTATTTCCATATCGATCATTGAAAAAATGGAAATGTTACTCATGCATACGTACAAGCTACTATCTCCATGATCATAATGTTAGTTCTTTATTCATAAACATATTTCATTATTGGTTTTAAAAATATAATTTATGTATAAATATGATAATTATTTTATTATTATTTGAGATATATTTAAATAATGACCTTTTTGACCTTCATCAACTTACCAAAGTCATTTTTGACACATAAGCCGAATATGGTCAAAAAATTCGACTTAAAATAAATTGATTAAGTAATTATATATAGATTGTTTATAAGTGAAATAAAAGTTATAATAAAATTGTAAAAGTTTCTCAAGAAATTAAATAATGAACATAATATTATTATTTCAGAAGATAAAGTACAAGCATGGAGAATCAAACTCAAATTAAGGGGTTTTCTTGTCACACTTTTATTTTTGTGAGATATACTCCATATTAACAAATTATTTTTATTTTCTTGTGTATATAATGACCATAAATTTATTTTATTACTATTACACTTAAATTTATGGGAATTTACATATCCTTTTTAGGATTTATCTTTCATGGGTTTACAATTTCAATGTCACCAAAGCGGTAATGGATTTTTGTCATACTTTATCTTTTTTGAGACGTTTGTTATGTTATATATCTATATTATTTTATGAGGTGTATATAATAATAATTTGACATGTTATACCATTAATATAATTATTCTCATGATATTATAAGCTTCATTTAATGTTATTCCTTCATGGGGATTATTATTCAAAGTTACCAAAGTGGTAAGAGTCCTTTGTTACAATCTCATCGTTTATTGGGATTGTGTTTGATTAAGACTCCATTATTTACATATTATAATTCTCATGAATTATATTATACTATAGTTATTCATGATATTTTCATATAATAGTACCATTTTCTAGTCTTTTTTACTTAGAATAACTGATAAAACCCGTTTAATAAAATCTGATCTTGTTTATTTCTTCGATCAGAAATCTATTTTCTTCCAAAAACATGTTTTCTAAAAATGATTTTAAAAATATTTAAAAAGTTTTTTTTCAAATATGAAAGGATATTTTCCTCAAGAAATTTTTTAAATTATTTTTAAAACTTCATTTATATGTTTCTAAGGTTTTTTTCAAAGAAAATTATTTTCAAAATTTTTTCTAGTTTAAAAAGTGATTTTCAAAATTATAAGGATATTTTTATCAAGATTTTTTTAATAATATTTTAATGGTATTTAAATTCATCAATGTCAACAATGATTATTGTTACTTATCCTACACTGGGTATATTTCATATCGATACCATCCTATTTCTTTCTCTAGATGGATTATTTTTTTAAAGAGATTGTTATGGAACCTGATTCTTTTCCACGAATAAATCATGTCTCAAAGATATTATCATGGAACCTGATTATTTTTCCATGGGTTAATCATGTTTCAAAGATATTTTTATGAAAACTGTTTCTTTTACATGTGTTAATCATGTTCTCAAAATAATAAATGTTGTTTCAACGAGTCATGATGAAAAAAATTATCTTTATGATTTATTCATGTTGTGGTTATTAGACATTATAAATGATGGGTGCACCCAGATAAAGATGGGTGATCCCATTATAGCTTATATGGTGGGTGTTCCCAGATAGCATCGGGTGATCCTATTATACCCTATATGATGGGTACACCCATATAATTCTTCAATTAATTGGGTAATGATTATATTCTCTAGATAATTATATTTGAATTCATCCATATTATTATTCCAATTATAGGGGTTCTATAAGGGATATATAAAATGATTTTCCAAGACACCAATATATTTTATCTTTTATTTTTATGGGTTTATAATGTTTCATTTTATCAAGATTGATATCACATGGCATATGATTATTGATTCTTATGATTTTTTCCTTTCATTAATTCCTTAATCCTTGTTTTCATGATTTATGATCCAAGTATTAATGGGTATTAACATTCATATGTTATACTCATGCAATTTGATTATGCTATCATAATATTATGTTATTCATATTCTCACTGATGAAATTTATTTTTTAATGTTTACATTTTACCTTATTTATAATTTGAGATCACCATTTATATGTTTCATTTTCTCTAGGTTATAAAGAAATAGGTTGAATGAGTTATGTATAGAAATGATATCATATGGATGATGATTATGTCTTAATTGTGGAAAATAAAAGTTGGGTTAAGTGGGAGAAATTATCTTTTAAAGTCTTGTGAATTTTTTATGTAGTATTTTTCTCTAATTATCTAAAAATCTAAATCTAAAAGGTCCTCAAGGATGTATGTAAGATCGTGGACATTTCTATAGTTGTATCTAGCTCATTTATAGGTATTATTTTTCCATGAGTTGAGTATTTTTAATTTTATTTTTACCTTGGGGTGATTTTGGGTGAAAATTTCGACCAAAATGGAATAAATAGGGTTATTCATGGTTGTCGCATGATTTTTCAAACTCTGTAACCTCTTAGGAGTAACCCTAAAACACCTAAAAATAGGCACATAGTCAGAGGAAACCATGTGTACCCAGAAAACTATGATATAATTTTAATTTCACCTGAAAACTAGATCTTTAATTACTTAGACCCCCTAATTAATCCCAAATCCACCCCCATTGAACCCTAGGATCTCTTTCCTGATTTTTTAGATCTCTAGAAAAATTCCAAGCCTTTATAAATTCCTTTATTTACATTTTGAATCCTTTATTGAAGGTCTAAACCTCTCATAATAAGATAATTCTATCCCACTTAATTTCTCATTCATCTTAATTTCTTCTCTATTTATTTAATGGATGTTATTCCCCATTTTGGTAAGATCTATACCTAGTTTTTTGGATCTAGATCTCAGATTTTAGATCTAGATCTCTATTTAATATATCTTGAATTTTTCAGTCTTGATTTAGGTTACAGATCTAGATATCATTCTACACCGTTACTCTGATGAATTTTGGGGATTTTCGTTTGGAGACCATTTGTAAATGAATCGAGGTAGGTGGTATAATATTCAAATCATAGAGTCATTATTTGATTATGTGTATGAAAATTTTATAATTTTTGGAGTTTTTAGGAATTGAATTTTTTAATTGGATTTATTTATTTCATGAATTAATTAATGAAGGATTGTGGAATTTTGGGATTGAGGATAATTAATTGTGGAATTAATTATGAGTTATTGGAATGTTAAATTGGATAATTAATTGTGTAATTAATTATGAGATATTGAGATTTTGAATTATATAATTAATCATTGAATTAATTTTGTGATATTTTAATTTTTGAAATGAACTTAATTAATTTTTTGAATTAATTAATATAATGGATGTGTTTAATTAATTATATAATTAGTTAATGGTATGAGTGTGATTAATTAATTGTTGAATTAATTAGTGAGATTTATTATGATAAGAGGATTAATGTTGATTAATATTTATTGATGTGATATAATGATGTTGTGATAGATTCAATTTATGTGATATATGTGCAATTAATTTATAAGCGAGTGTGGGACATAGACTGACACTCCAAATTCCAATAGAATAAAAAAGGGAATTCATGCAAATATTTTATGGGAAAAGTACTGATGCTCCAAATAACTATGGGGTATGAGACATGGAATGATCCTCAAAATACCAACTGGGTGCTAGAAATTATGTTATATTCCCATAATATTGGCATTGAACTATGGTTCTAGGTAGCAGTGATAGTGAATTGAAATAAAATGGATAATGAAATCCCATTTGTTAAATGAATTGTGAATTGATACGTGACATGGTTCAATCTCCAACATGAGTCAAAGTAGGTATTGAGATTCAGGTGTCCTCAGGAACTCAAGGGTTTTTGTAGTTAGATAAAGCATAAATGATAATATGATAACTGTTTACTTATGCATTTTAATTATTTATTTGTACAACTTCATATACTGTTATAGACTAGATATTTTTTAGATGTCGTTTGTGGTGTTTTAATGAGTTGTACTCACACCCTTCTTGTGCTTCCTAATCGATACCCAAATAGATTTCATGGTTATGGGATAAGTTAAGGGAAAATGCCTTATGTTAGATTACTGAGTTGGTATGAAGCATGGATGAGGTAACGAGACACAATTTGGGACCCGTTTGGGAGTAGTCAGTGTCTTTAATTTTGGGTTTTCATTATAAAACATGGAAAATAATTTAGAATGGCATATTTTTTTCTTTAGTTTTGATATTTTATCCCAATTTTGGTCATATTATGATCAGGGTACATGTCTATTTCTATTTATATGTTATTCAGTTATTGTTTTATTATTTTCACCTATGTATTAATATGATAAAAGAGGGTATAGTCTCTCCATGATCGATATATAAAACCATCACTGCTCTTTGGTATCCTATAGTGTATGGGGATCATGTTTGAGGTTATGTGGTGGTCCTTCTAGGGGCACCAATGAGAGGAACCTAGGTTGGTACATTACAAAGTGGTATCGAAGAGGTTTTCTTTTGTTTCTCTTATTTTTTACTTTTTGGGAATGGTAGATAGGTGATTATGGGAATTCTGGCCTTGGACATGAGCTTGTGTATGGGAGTTACAAACCCATATATGTGAGAAAACCCAAGTAAATAGGGTGTAATTGTTGTTATTGATGTTTTCTATTACAGTTGGATATTATTTCACCTTACGTGGCACACTTGCTGTGTGATGTGATTGTTGTTTCAAATATTTGTTGAGATTTTATGAGTTGTGACTCGTGGTCTGGTAAGACACAAGAGTTGAGTATGAATGCATCATTCTAGGCACTTAGGATTATTTTGTGGATTGTATCATTTTAGGCATGCATAGGAAAATGGGATTTGGGTAAGTTATTGAACTTGAACTGTTTTATTTTCTTGTGAAATTGAATTGAAAATGGTAAAATGATGAAAAATGTAAATAATTGGGTGTTTAAATAAGAAAATTGATTAATTAGAATGTTTTTACTCTTTTTAACCAGGAATGAGGTGTATTATGGTTAAGGTTAGTGATACCGCCTCAGTTTTGACCACATGGTGAGGTCTGGGGAAAAGAGTTGTTATGACTTGTTATGATTCTTCCTCTAACATGTTAATTATGTGATCTTTTTCCTAAGGTTCATGTTTGTAATTGTAGATATATGCCTCCATGATGATGCTTTTTTAGAGAATTATAGAAGGATATAGATGGAGATGCTCCACTAGTAGTGGAACTTAAGGCATTGATAGTGCCGGTTGAGGAAGTGGAGAATCAGTTCGGAGAGAACTTTGCTCACTTCATGAAATTCATGGAAAGAGACCCAAGGTAGGCTGTAGAAAACATGTCTGATTTGGAATGTTAGTTTTAGTTACAAAACCCTCCAATGTTTACTAGAGAGGGTGGACCTAAGGGATTTTAGATATTGATTGAGTCTATCCAGACTATACTTGACCACTTGGAGACTCCTACTGAGAAGAGAGTCAAGCTATCTTATTATATGTTACGTGGTCAGGTGAAACATGGGTGTGAAATCTAGAATCAGGATGGAAATATGGAAACTATGGATTGGAATGAATTTTAGGAGAAGTTTTTAGAGAACTTTAGAGACACTTAGGCATGAGAGGGAACCTGTGATCATGATATTGACTCAGGGGTGTATGTTCGTGATGGACTATTCTAGACGCTTTATAGATCTTTAGCATTTTTCTCCAACATTGGTAGAAAATCAGGCTACTTAATAAAAAATATTTCAGGATGGGCTTAAGTGTGGAATTAAGTCACAAGTGAATATCTTTAGGTTAAGGACATTTTCAGAAGTGGTAAATGATGCTCTCATTGTGGTGGAGAACCGGAAGGAGTCTTCCAATGGTGGACATGTGATTTATATTGGATTATCAGGAGGTGTGAATTCCAAGAATTGGAAGAACCATTATGAGAACTTCATCCAAAGTAGTGGGAAGTAGAGTAACCATACACATGGATCAGTTACCCAGGATCTTAGACAAGTGTTTTTCCACCAATGTGTCTGGACATGACACTTTTATAAACATTATCCACAACCACGTTAGAGTACCTATATTGGGGAAAGATTGGACATCTACAATCACTACTGAAAATCCGGCCTTTAGCGACCGCCATTGGCGGTCGCTGTTTCCTCATCCCTAGAGGCTTTCAGCGACCGCCAATGGCGGTCGCTATAGAAGGCCGACATATTGGCCTTCAACGATCGCCAAGCGGTCGCAGCAGCCCCTCTGCCGGGCAGCCTATAGCGACCGCCTATGGCGGTCGCTAGTCTAAAAAAAAAAATTTAAATTTTTTTTTATTGAATTGAATATATAAATATATATATATATATATAAATATTCATATATATACTATTAAATACAATATTTTAAATATATATATATATATATTATATTTTAAATGTTTTAATATATATATAATATATATATAATATCAAATCATTGTGCTATAATAATTTAAAAACTTCGATTCAAGAAATAATCCCATTTCAGGTCTTTCGGAGCACGTTTGCTCCGAATGGGACCGCCGCATGCCGTTTTGGTGTTTTATGGCGCCGAAAACGCGTTTCCGGCCGCCGCGGTCAAACGACACCTCCGAATGAGGTACCGCCTGGCCGACCATTTCACAATTCACTCCCCGGATGTTGTCGTACGGTTTTGTGGCATTCGAAGGTCGTTCGGGTGGTTTTGACCCCCCAACGCGCTATTTCAGCGCGCGTCGCGCTGCTTAAAAGGACACAATCGGACGTGTCGCGCGCACCGCACATCCGATGGACGTGCGGCCTCCTCCTGCATCTCAGGAATAATATTTCTATCGTTCTCGTGCGGTTGCAGGTCGTTCGGAGCACGTTTGCTCCGAATTGGACCGCCGCACGCCGTTTTGGTGTTTTAGGGCGTCGGAAACGCATTTCCGGCCGCCGCGGTCAAAAGGAACCTCCGAATGAGGTGCCGTCTAGCCGACCATTTCAAAATTCACGCCCCGGATGTTGTCGTACGGTTTCGTGGAATTCGGAGGTCTTTCGGGTGGTTTTGACCCCCCAACGCGCCATTTCAGCGCGCGCCGCGCTGCTGAAAAAGACACAATCGGACGTGCCACGAGCACCGCACGTCCTCTGGACGTGCTGCCTCCTCCTACATCTCAGGAATAATATTTCTATCGTTCCCGTGCGGTTTCAGGTCTTTTGGATCACGTTTTCTCCGAATGGGACCGCCGTACGCCGTTTTGGTGTTTAATGGCGCCCGAAACGCGTTTCCGTCCACCGCGGTCACATGGCACCTCCGAATGAGGTTCCGTCTAGCCGAACATTTCAAAATTCACGCCCCGGATGTTGGCGTACGGTTTCGTGGCATTCGGAGGTCGTTCGGGTGGTTTTGACCCCCCAACGCGCCATTTCAGCGCGCACCGCGCTGCTGAAAAGGACACAATCGGACGTGACGCGCGCACAGCATGTCCGATGGACATGAGGCCTCCTCCTGCATCTCAGGAATAATATTTCTATCGTTCCCGTGCGGTTTCAGGTCGTTCGGAGCACGTTTGCTCCGAATTGGACCGCCGCACGCCGTTTTGGTGTTTTATGGCGCCAGAAACGCATTTCTGGCCGCCGTGGTCACACGGCACCTCTGAATGAGGTGCCGTTTGGCCGACCATTTCAAAATTCACGCCCAGGATATTGTCGTACGGTTTTGTGGCATTCGGAGGTCGTTCGGGTGGTTTTGACCCCCCAACGCGCCATTTCAGCGCGCGCCGCGCTGCTGAAAAGGACACAATCGGACGTGCCGCGCGCACCGCACGTCCGCTGGACGTGCTGCCTCCTCCTGCATCTCAGGAATAATATTTCTATCATTCTCGTGCGGTTTCAGGTCTTTCGGAGCACGTTTGCTCTGAATGGGACCGTCGCACGCCGTTTTGGTGTTTAATGGCGCCGAAAACGCGTTTCTGGCCGCCGCGGTCACACGGAACCTCCGAATGAGGTGCCGTCTAGTCGACCATTTCACAATTCACGCCCCGGATATTGTCGTACGGTTTCGTGGCATTTGGAGGTCGTTCGGGTGGTTTTGACCCCCGAACGCGCCATTTCAGCGCGCGCCGCGCTGCTGAAAAGGAGACAATCGGACGTGCCACGCGCACCGCACGTCCGCTGGACGTGCTGCCTCCTCCTACATCTCAGGAATAATATTTATATCGTTCCCGTGCAGTTTCAGGTCTTTCAGAGCACGTTTTCTCCGAATGGGACCGCCGCACGCCGTTTTGGTGTTTTATGGCGCTGGAAACGCGTTTCCGGCCGCCGCGGTCACACGGCACCTCCGAATGAGGTGCCGTCTGGCCGACCATTTCACAATTCACGCCCGGATGTTGTCGTACGGTTTCGTGGCATTCGGAGGTCGTTCGGGTGGTTTTGACCCCCAACGCGCCATTTCAGCGCGCGCCGCGCTGCTCAAAAGGACACAATCGGACGTGCTGCGTGCACCGCACGCCCGATGGATGTGAGGCCTCCTCCTGCATCTCAGGAATAATATTTCTATCGTTCTCGTGTGGTTTCAGGTTGTTCGGAGCACGTTTTCTCTGAATTGGACCGCCGCACGCCGTTTTGGTGTTTTGTGGCGCCGGAAATACGTTTCCGGCCTCCGCGGTCACACGGCACCTCCAAATGAGGTGCCGTCTGGCCGACCATTTCACAATTCATGCCCCGGATATTGTCGTACGGTTTCGTGGCATTCGGAAGTCGTTCGGGTGGTTTTGACCCCCCAACGCGCCATTTCAGCGCGCGCCGCTCTGCTGAAAAGGACACAATTGGACGTGTCGCGCGCACCGCACGTCCGCTGGACGTGCTGCCTCCTCCTGCATCTCAGGAATAATATTTCTATCGTTCCCGTGCGGTTTTAGGTCTTTCGGAGCACGTTTGCTCCGAATGGGACCGCCACACGCCGTTTTGGTGTTTTATGGCGCCGGAAACGCGTTTCCGGCCGCCGCGGTCAAACGGCACCTCTGAATGAGGTGCCGTCTGGCCGACCATTTCACAATTCACGCCTCGAATGTTGTCGTACGGTTTCGTGGCATTCGGAGGTCGTTCGTGTGGTTTTGACCCCCCAACGCGCCATTTCAGCGCGCGCCGCGCTGCTGAAAAGGACACAATCGGACGTGCCGCGCGCACCGCACGTCCGCTGGACGTGCTGTCTCCTCCTGCATCTCAGGAATAATATTTCTATCGTTCCCGTGCGGTTTCAGGTCTTTTGGAGCACGTTTTCTCCGAATGGGACCGCCGCACGCCGTTTTGGTGTTTAATGGCGCCAGAAACGCATTTCTGGCCGCCACGGTCACACGACACCTCCGAATGAGGTGCCGTCTGGCCGACCATTTCAAAATTCACGCCCCGGATGTTTTCGTACGGTTTCGTGGCATTCATAGGTCGTTCGGGTGGTTTTGACCCCCCAACGCGTCATTTCAGCGCGCGCCGCGCTGCTGAAAAGGACACAATCGGACGTGCTGCGCGCACCGCACGTCCGCTGGACGTGCTGCCTCCTCCTGCATCTCAGGAATAATATTTCTATCGTTCCCGTGCGGTTTCAGGTCTTTCGGAGCACGTTTGCTCCGAATGGGACCGCCGCACGCCGTTTTGGTGTTTTATGGCGCCGGAAACGCGTTTCCGGCAGCCGCGGTCACACGACACCTCCGAATGAGGTGCCGTCTGGCCGACCATTTCACAATTCACGCCTCGGATGTTTTCGTACGACTTCGTGGCATTCAGAGGTCGTTCGGGTGGTTTTGACCCCCCAACGCACCATTTAAGCGCGCGCCGCGCTGCTGAAAAGGACACAATCGGACGTGCCGCACGCACCGCACGTCCGATGGACGTGCGGCCTCCTCCTGCATCTCAGGAATAATATTTCTATCTTTCCCGTGCGGTTTCAGGTCGTTCGGAGCACGTTTGCTCCGAATTGGACCGCCGCATGCCGTTTTGTTGTTTTATGGCGCCTGAAACGCGTTTCCGGCCGCCGCGGTCACACGGCACCTCCGAATGAGGTGTCGTCTGGCTGACCATTTCACAATTCACGCCCCGGATATTTTTGTACGGTTTCGTGGCATTCGGAGGTCGTTCGGGTGGTTTTGACCCCCCAACGCGCCATTTCAGCGCGGGCCGCGCTGCTGAAAAGGACACAATCGGACGTGCCGCGCGCACCGCACATCCGATGGATGTGAGGCCTCCTCCTGCATCTCAGGAATAATATTTCTATCGTTTCCATGCGGTTTCAGGTCGTTCGGAGCACGTTTGCTCCGAATTGGAACGCCGCACGCCGTTTTGGTGTTTAATGGCGCCGGAAACGCGTTTCCGGCCGCCGCGGTGAAACGACACCTCTGAATGAGGTGCCGTCTAGCCGACCATTTCACAATTCACGCCCCGGATGTTGTCGTACGGTTTCGTGGCATTCGAAGGTCGTTCGGGTGGTTTTGACCCCCCAATGCGCCATTTCAGCGCGCGCCGCGCTGCTGAAAAGGACACAATCGGACGTGCCGCGCAACGCACGTCCACTGGACGTGCTATCTCCTCCTGCATCTCAGGAATAATATTTCTATCATTCCCGTGCGGTTTCAGGTCGTTCGGAGCACGTTTGCTCCGAATGGGACCGCCGCACGCCGTTTTGGTGTTTAATGGCACCGGAAACGCGTTTCCGGCCGCCGCGGTCACACGGATCCTCCGAATGAGGTGCCGTCTGGCCGACCATTTCACAATTCACGCCCCGGATATTGTAGTACGGTTTCGTGGCATTCGGAGGTCGTTCGGGTGGTTTTGACCCCCCAACGCGCCATTTCAGCGCGCGCCGCGCTGCTGAAAAGGACACAATCGGACGTGCCACGCGCACCGCACGTCCGCTGGATGTGCTGCCTCCTCCTGCATCTCAGGAATAATATTTCTATCGTTTCCGTGTGGTTTCAGGTCTTTCGGAGCACGTTTGCTCCGAATGGGACCGCCGCACGCCGTTTTGGTGTTTTATGGCGCCCGAAACGCGTTTCCGGCTGCCGCGGTCAAACGGCACCTCCGAATGAGGTTCCGTCTAGCCGACCATTTCACAATTCACGCCCCAGATGTTTTCGTACGGTTTCGTGGCATTCGGAGGTCGTTCGGGTGGTTTTGACCCCCCAACGCGCCATTTCAGCGCGCGCCGCGCTGCTGAAAAAGACACAATCGGACGTGCTGCGCGCACCGCACGTCCGCTGGACGTGCTATCTCCTCCTGCATCTCAGGAATAATATTTCTATCATTCTCGTGTGGTTTCAGGTCTTTCGGAGCACGTTTGCTCCGAATGGGACCGCCGCACGCCGTTTTGGTGTTTAATGGCGCCGGAAACGCGTTTCCGGCCGCCGCGGTCACACGGCACCTCCGAATGAGGTGCCGTCTGACCGACCATTTCACAATTCATGCCCCGGATATTGTCGTACGGTTTCGTGGCATTCGGAGGTCGTTCGGGTGGTTTTGACCCCCAACGCGCCATTTCAGCGCGCGCCGCGCTGCTGAATACGACACAATCGGACGTGCCGCGCGCACCGCACGTCCGCTGAACGTGCTGCCTCCTCCTGCATCTCAGGAATAATATTTCTATCGTTCTCGTGCGGTTTCAGGTTTTTCAGAGCACGTTTGCTCCGAATGGGACCGCCGCACGCCGTTTTGGTGTTTTGTGGCGCCGGAAACGCGTTTCCGGCCACCGCGGTCACACGGCACCTCCGAATGAGGTTCCGTCTAGCTGACCATTTCCCAATTCACGCCCCGGATGTTTTCGTATGGTTTCGTGGCATTCGGAGGTCGTTCGGGTGGTTTTGACCCCCCAATGCGCCATTTCAGCGTGCGCCGCGCTACTGAAAAGGACACAATCGGACGTGCCGCGCGCACCGCATGTCCGATGGATGTGCGGCCTCCTCCTGCATCTCAGGAATAATATTTCTATCGTTCCCGTGCGGTTTCAGGTCGTTCGGAGCACGTTTGCTCCGAATTGGACCGCTGCACGCCGTTTTGGTGTTTTATGGCGCCGGAAACACGTTTCCGGCCGCCGCGGTCACACGGCACCTCCGAATGAGGTTCCTTCTGGCCGACCATTTCAAAATTCACGTCCCGGATATTGTCGTACGGTTTCGTGGCATTCGGAGGTCGTTCGGGTGGTTTTGACCCCCCAACGCGCCATTTCAGCACGCGCCGCACTGCTGAAAAGGACACAATCGGACATGCCGTGCGCACCGCATGTCCGATGGACGTGAGGCCTCCTCATGCATCTCAGGAATAATATTTCTATCATTCCCGGGTGGTTTCAGGTCATTCGGAGCACGTTTGCTCCGAATGGGACAACCGCACCCCGTTTTGGTGTTTAATGGCGCCAGAAACGCATTTCCGGCCGCCACGGTCACACGGAACCTCTTAATGAGGTGCCGTCTGGCCGACCATTTTACAATTCACGCCCCGGATGTTGTTGTACGGTTTCGTGGCATTCGGAGGTCGTTCGGGTGGTTTTGACCCCCCAACGCGCCATTTCAGCGCGCGCCGCGCTGCTGAAAAGGACACAATCGGACGTGTCGCGCGCACCGCACGTCTGATGGATGTGCGACCTCCTCCTGCATCTCATGAATAATATTTATATCTTTCCCGTGCGGTTTCAGGTCGTTCGGAGCACGTTTTCTCCGAATTGGACCGTCGCACTCCGTTTTGGTGTTTAATGGCGCCGGAAACGCGTTTCCGGCCGCCGCGGTCACACGGCACCTCCGAATGAGGTGCCGTCTAGTCGACCATTTCAAAATTCACGTCCCGGATGTTGTCGTACGGTTTCGTGGCATTCGGAGGTCGTTCGGGTGGTTTTAACCCCCAACGTGCCATTTCAGCGCGCGCCGCGCTGCTGAAAAGGACACAATCGGATGTGCCGCGCGCACCGCATGTCCGATGGACGTGCAGCCTCCTCCTGCATCTCAGGAATAGTATTTCTATCGTTCCCGTGCGGTTTCAGGTCATTCGGAGCACGTTTGCTCCGAATTGGACCGCTGCACGCCGTTTTGGTGTTTTAGGGCGCCAGAAACGTGTTTCCGGCTGCCGCGGTCAAACGACACCTCCGAATTAGGTGCCGTCTGGCCGACCATTTCACAATTCACGCCCCGGATGTTGTCGTACGGTTTCGTGGCATTCGGAGGTCGTTCCGGTGGTTTTGACCCCCCCAACGCGCCATTTCAGCGCGCGCCGCGCTGCTGAAAAGGACACAATCGGACGTGCCGCGCGGGGGGGGGGGGGGGGGGGGGCTGTACGGGGGTCCGGGGGGGCTGTACGGGGGTACGGGGGGCGGTACGGGGGTGTGGGGGGGAGGGGGGGGGGGCTGTACGGTGGTGTCAGGGGGCCGTACGGGGGTGCGGGGGGCTGTACGGGGGGTGGCGGGGGGCTGTACGGGGGTGCGGGGGGCTGTACGGGGGTGGCGGGGGGCAGTACGGGGGTGTACGGGGGTACGGGGGGGGGGGGGGGGGGGGGGCTGTACGGGGGTGCGGGGGGGCTGTACGGGGGTGCGGGGGGCTGTACGGGGGTGCGGGGGGGGGGGGGGGGGGGGGCTGTACGGTGGTTTCGGGGGGCTGTACGGGGGTGCGGGGGGCTGTACGGGGGTGGCGGGGGGGCAGTACGGGGGTGCGGGGGGTTGTACGGGGGTGCGGGGGGGGGGGGGGGGGGGTTGTACGTGGGTGCGGGGGGTTGTACGGGGGTGCGGGGGGCTGTACGGCGGTGCGGGGGGGGGGGGGGGGGGGGGGGGCTGTACGGTGGTGTCGGGGGGCTGTACGGGGGTGCGGGGGGCTGTACGGGGGTGGCGGGGGGCAGTACGAGGGTGCGGGGGGTTGTACGGGGGTGCGGGGGGGCTGTACGGGGGTGCTGTACGGGGGTGCGGGGGGCTGTACGGGGGTGCGGGGGGTTGTATGGGGGTGCGGGGGGGCTGTACGGGGGTGCGGGGGGCTGTACGGGGGTGCGGGGGGCTCTCCGGGGGTGCAAAGGTCATCCCATTGATTACAAAAGTGAAAAATAAAAGTGATAACATCTAATTAATACATATTTCTTTTATCGATCCATACAGAAATTTATAAAAAATATATTGGATAATACATAATCTATAATATCAGATTTATTGATCTGTTGGAATTAGTTCAACTTTTTCAAATGTAGAATCATTCAAGATTATCTGATCAAAAACTCAATATGTGTATAAAATATTTAAAAGACCACCATGGATGGTAATAATGCATTACTTAAATGAATAAATACAGTACATCAATGTCAACCCTACCAGTAAAAACAAAAAACATATCTCGTGAATATATGGTGCGTCACGCGTTGTCATCATTGCTACCTCCTTCTGGTGGGCCAGGTGCCTACAACAAATAAACATTATAAATATTTTAATAACAAAAATAATTTTAAATTAAATAAATAAATACAGTATATACCTGCGTCGTATGATCCCCCTGTACCATCAGCTCGATGCACATATTCCCGCAGTGCTCTAACCTCACCTGTCAATTGCGCATTTGTCTCCTCGGAAGCGCGCAGCCGTGCCTCAAAATCTGACATCTGCTGTGTCATATGAGCAACAGCAGGACCGATAAACCGCAGCGCATGACACTACAGAATGAGGAATCCCTGCTCTATAGGTCAAACTATAGCCATGCCCGTCACCGACCAATAATGCGATGAAAGATCTCATCCCGTCGCATGGGAAGCTGTCGCTGGTCCTCTGGCAGATGTTCTAACTCAGCTTCAAATTGAGCCTGTGAAATATTTAAATATATATATAATATATATATTGTTAATATATAGATTTATGTAATTATTGGTAAGTACAGACACTTACTATCAATGCTGCAACCTCTGGATCATTGCGATCACGAGTCCTTATCCACACCGACATTTTATCACTTGCTGCACCTTGCCCTCACAACTGTATATTAAAATAATATAAACACAAAACCATATTAATTAATAAATTAAAAAATGAATAATATATACCTCATGTCGGATCTGAGACACGTGACGAGTCCCGAGCCTGTGAGCTGGTCCCTGCAACGCTCGATTCTCCGAATGGCGTGTTGACACCTCCTACATTCAATTCATTCAAATTTCAAACAAATCACATATTCTTGAAAATATATATACAGAAAAATAATTAATATACAAACCGCAACACCCTTAGTAGACCAATATGCAACCAAGTCACGCCACTGAGCCGGGAGGACACCTCTCGAGACTTTTTCCAAAATGTCAAGGGCACCCACATTTGGTACCCAGTGGTCCCTCTTCACTTTGCCTTTATAATCTTTCCACATCTTATGACATTTGCTCATACACACTGGCCGAAACTCTTCAGGGCATACTTTCAAATTTTTCTATAAAGAAAATAATCAAACATATTAGTATTCTTTATAAATAGAAAATAAAGTAAAATTATTTTCTTACCTGAACCTCCCTCCATAGATGATCTAATGTGTCCTGAGGGATAGAAGCCCAATCACGCAGTGGTCAATGGAAATCGATGTGGGTCACGTATGATATGACCCAGCTGACGAATAAATGCCGGGGCATTCGGTCCCACGGGATGAAATACCTCATCAAATGAAACATCTATCATCGTGTCGGAATTCCATGATAATATGCCACGACCAGGGCCTCTCCTGCGAGAGGAAGAAGCAGCCGAGTCTGATCCTGTTGAAAACAATTTTATATATAAATTGACAAATGTTATATATATATATATATGTCAATTACATAAAAAATATAGACAATGACATTCAAACATACCTCGACCCTGAGACGTAGATGCCTCAGATGGATGATGTGGATCTTCTGCCTCTTCCCCTGACATGTCTGCGACGGCGGCGGGGAGCTGGAGGAGAGGAGGTGGTGAGGGGAGGGGGGACGGGCAGCGAGGGGGGGGGGGTGTCCGGGGTCGGGGGGGGGGGGGGGGCTGTCCGAGGTGCGGGGAGGGGTGTCCGGGGTGTCGGGGGCCTGTCAGGGGTGCAGGCAGGGGTGTTCGGGGTGCGGGGGGTGTCCGGGGTGCGGGGGGGGGGGGGGGTTGTCTTGGTTCGGAGTGGGGGTGTCCGAGTGCGGGGGGGGGGGGGGGGGGGGCTGTCCGGGGTGCGGGGGGGCTTTCCGGGTTCGGAGGGGGGTGTCCGAGTGCAGGGGGGAGGGGCTGTCCGGGGTGCGGGGAGGTGTCCGGGGTGGGGGGGGGGGAGGGCCGAGAGGCCGGAGGGCGGCGGCCGGAGGGCTGAGGGCGGAGGGCAGGCAACGGGGGGAGGGCGGGCGGCGGGGGGAGGGCGGGCGGAGGGGGAGGGCGGGCGGCGGGGGAGGGCGGGCGGCGGGGGAGGGCGGGCGGCGGGGGAGGCCGGGCAGTGGGGGAGGGGGAGGGCGGCGAGGGAGGGCGGCGAGGGAGGGAGGGGGTTAGGGCGATCGAGGTCGAGGGGGCGCGAGGGGGGGGGGGGGGGGCGCAGAAGCCCCCCGTTTTTTTTATGTAGGTTTGCGACCGCCATTGGCGGTCGCTATTAGTTAGCTATAGCGACCGCCAATGGCGGTCGCCCGAGTCTGGGGGGCTTCAATGCCCCCTTTTCTAGTAGTGAATGGTTATACAGGAACCCATGATAGACAGTTAGAGATGGAGGAACTAGACAAAACCAGAGTGTGGGAATGGGGTATTCTAAACCATATTAGTATGGAAAATATAGTTCTATTGGATGAGGCAGTAGAGGAAGTATATGTGGTGCTCCTTTGAAATAGCTCCCATATTAGTAGATTGGTGCATCTCAAGAAAGTCAAACTACATCATAGGGAAGAGAGTCATGACAGTTACATTCCATTCATCATATACTTTTGGATAGTGAGGCTAGACCATCGATAGTGAGAAGTACTATTCTTGAAGCTTCTATATTATCTAGTACCTTATTTTATACTAGTGTATCTTATTTCTTTATATCTTCAAAACTTTTTAATGGTTTCAACCTGGTGGTGGAGTTTTTGAGTGGGTTAATGATGATAGATACACCATTGGGAGTATGGTATGAAGACATCTATTTTTTCAAGGGGTGTTCTCTTGAGAACAGGGAGTACCATTTTCTCTAGAATCTTTATATTCTTGACATGTCAGGATTCGACCAAATTTTAGGTATGGACTAGCTAGTTTCTTATTGAACCCACATTGGTTGTTACTAGAGGAGAGTAAATTTTATATCTCCAAATGGATACCATTAAATTCACCTTAGAGAGTGGTATATCTTGGAAGGATGATCCTGTAAAATTACTTATAAACTGGGAGATCTCACAGCCTAGGTTGCAAGTATATTGCTGGATGATCGAGATGAAAATCATGATTTATTTCCACCAATAGTGGATAAGTTTTAGGACATGTTTACTAATGACTTCTCAGGGTTTCCAACTAATAGAGATGTGGAATTTATTCTTGAGATCATGTCGGGGGATGATACAGTTTCAATTCCACTATACATAATGTCACCAAAAAATATTCAAGAGACCAATACTCAACTAGAAGAGTTTGAGGATAAGGGGTTTATCCATCTGAGTACAACACCGTGGGTTTCTCTATTGTTATTTTCACAGAAGGTTGATGTGACTATACACTTGTGTGTTGATTACTAATAGTTGAACCAGATGACTGTGAAGAAATGATATCCACTTTCATGTATCAATGATCTTTTTGACTAGTTTAGGGGAGTTTCTATTTTATCAAAGATCAATTTGAGATTAGGGTATCATCAGTTGAGAGTTAGGACTCATGATATATTGTGGAATGTTTTTAGAAGTAGGTATGAACTATATGATTTCATTTTAATACTGTTTGGGTTGTTGAATTCACCCACAGTGTTTATGGACTTGATGAATAGAATTTTCCATTAGTACCTGGATTAGTTTGTGGTAGTGTTTGTGGATGAAATATTGGTGTACTCCAAGACTCATGGAAATCATTCCCAACACCTTTTCATCATACTGAGTACAATAAGAGAGAATTAACTATACTCCAAGCTATCTAAGTGTTAGTTTTGGATTGATCAAGTACACTTCTTGGGTCACATCATCTCATAGAAAGGTGTGTTTGTGGACCCATAGAAAGTACATGCAGTTGTATCTGGGGAGCAACCCAAGAATGTTTTTGATATCTATATCATTCTGAGGTTAGTTGGATATTATTGGAGGTTCATACAGGACTTTTCTAGACTAGAATCCCTATTTCTGGGCTTGACCAAAAAATGATATAAAGTTTGAATGGTCAAAATCATATGGGAATTCCTTCCAGGAGCTGAAGAATAACTTGGTGTAAATACCGATCTTGATCCTACTTGAGCCAGTTATGGATTATACATTGTATTGTGATTCTTATAGGATTGTACTTGTAGTAGTGTTGATACAGGTAGATTTAGTTGTGTCGTATGGGTATCGATAGTTGAAGCCACATGAACATAACTACCCTACACATGAACTTGAGTTAGTAGCAGTGGTTTATGATTTGAAGTGTTTATGGAACTATCTTTTGGGTGAAAATTTATAGTTTATACTGATCACAATAGCTTGAGGTATATATTTTCATAGAGATATTTGAATATTCAGAAGAAAAGGTGGGTTGATTATATGAAACTGTTTTATTTTGAGCTAGCATATACGCCTAAGAAGGGAAATAGGGTTTATGATGATTTGAGCCGGAAAACTTAGACTCAAGATGTTTATGAGTCTAGTGTTGAGTGGAAAACGATGAATCTACTAGCTGAGATACATGTGGTAGTTTGGGAGATTCCGAAGAAGATGAATCTCATATCAGTTTCAATGGAGTATATGATTTGAAGTTATATTACAGATAGGCAGTATGAGGATCCATATTGTTTAAACTTGAGGGAAAGTCTTGAAGGTGGGAAGTCACCTTCTGATTGGAGCATAGATGAGGATGATATCATATATGTTAAGAATCAAGTTTTTGTGCCTATGATTATGAAAGAGGAGATAATGTAGGAATTTTATGCCTTGAAATGGGTGGTACATCTGTACATGACCAAAATGTTCCATGACCTATGATGAATGTTTTGGTGGCCATGCATGAAAAGGGAGATATCAAGGTTTGTGAAACAATGCTACACCTATCAGTAGGTGAATGCCGAGCATCAGTGACCTGGATGTTTACTACAGTCATTTCTCATTTTGTAGTGGATGCAAGAAGACATGTCTATGGAATTTGTGGTGGGTATCCTAAGTAAACCACTAAATAATGACGATATTTGGGTTATTGTGGATAAAATTAAAATAGTAGCACATTTATTGGCTATACAGGAGACTTTCTAAGTGAAGTAACTAAGAGATTTGTATGTTCAGGAGATAGTCCATCTGCATGGGGTGACACGTACTATAGTTTCAGAATATGATTTATTCTTTACTTCATGATTTTGGAAAGGCTTGTAGAAGGAACTTGGTATGATTGTATTATTGAGTATGGTTTTTCACCCACAGACAGATGGGAAGTCAGGGCATAAAATATAGGTGATGCAGGATATGTTGTGAGAATGTGTCCTTGAATTTGGAAGATCATGGGAAAAACCCATATTTGGTGGAGTTTTCCTATAACAATAGTTATCAGGCTATGATACAGATGACACTATATAAGGCACTTTATGGTAAGATCACCATTATATTGGATGGAAGCAAGTGAGTTAGAGTTTTTGGGATCAAGCCTCGTGCAGGAGACATCAGAGCAAGTTTAGTTGATTTGGAAGTGTATGGCTATGGATTAATGTAGAAATAAGTCATATGCTGATAGAAATAGATGACCCCTAGAGTTTGTAGAGGGTGATCAAGTATTCCTAAGGGTTTATACTAAATTTGATTACTGTAGGATACAAAGATAGGGAAAGTTAGCACCCATGTTTATTGGACTGTTTGAAGTAGTGGAGAGAATCGGACTGAATCGGACTGGTGGCATACCGATTAGCTCTTTAATAGAAATACAGTTCTATGTATGAAATTTTCCATGTGTCACAACTTTGGCAGTATTACCCCGACCCTTATCATATGATCAAGGTGTATGATTTTAATCTTGAGATAGATGCATCCTTTATGAAGCATCCAATATGTGTGTTGGATCGCGGTGAAAAATTGTTGTGGGGAAAGATCATGCCAATACTTTGTGTTTTCTAGAAACATGGGCATGTGATAGAGGAAACATGGGAAAGGGAAGTAGATATGTGGGATCAGTGGCCCAATATTTTTGACTTGGAATATTAGAGATGATTGGGAGTTCATCTCGAGGATGAGATGTCATGACCCCCTTCCTCAAAAGATACCACAATGAGGGTAGAGAGATAATGACCCCTAAGTCCCGCCTCCAGTAGGTCCCAGGTTGGTGAATAGTGACAAGGGTGTACAAATCTCACAATATGAGAGGAATTAGCATTTACAAGAAAACAATATCAGGAGATAGAATGAATCATCCACAAAAACTCCAATACATAATATAAAGGATAATTTGAAACCATCCCACATGCATGTATAAATAAATGTCTCCAAAGTAAATACCCAAAGTAAAGATAAAGCAGTGACACAATGGCTATACAAAATTCTAAG
The DNA here is from genome assembly GCA_963277665.1 of Viscum album. NCBI lineage: Eukaryota > Viridiplantae > Streptophyta > Magnoliopsida > Santalales > Viscaceae > Viscum > Viscum album. Next base: position 1,108,782,231 of record OY728162.1, on the reverse strand, counting down.
CTAGTAATACCCAACACAGTCCATGTAATCCTGCTAGAAACTTGAAAATATTTTTGTATATGTAGGGTGATCATACAAGTATACTCAGTAGGAAAACCAAAGTCTCTCGTGCACATGTGAAAGAAGCATACTAATACACCTGTGAGAAAACAAAAAAACAAAAAAACACCTAAATATACATAATAACTATCCCAACCTCACAAAGTCATGCTCAAAAAGTAACACACATAAATTAATATAATATAAATTAAATCACATTGATGATAGGGTAACATGCACCACTTTCCCACTGATTAACTGCTCTCATGCCCCAATAACAGATTTCCAGGCACTCCCACCTCTTCCAAATACACCACATCACATCTCACCCACACACACCTGGGCCTCCCAACACATCCCTCCCACACACACCTGATCCTCAAAACATATCCCGACCACACACACCTAGGCCTCACAACACATCACATCTCATCTTGAAGAAACTTGGTAAAGCACATCACAACTCATCCTGAAGACACCTAGGGCCCCACATTACAACTCATCCCTAAGACACCTGGGATACCACTCTCATTTCATCCTTCCCAAAGAATCGTGGGCCATCATCACCTGGAAGAGGGAGTAGGGAATAGCGGGTGGCCATCCATTCATCCTCCCACCGATATGTTGGGAAATACACCCCTTGTGTGACTATGCGGGTGTTCAGCACATAGTGACCAATGTGGGTGGGGCGTGTATATAAATCACAAGGAAGATAGAAGTATATATATATATATATATAGTATCAAGTACTCAATACCAACCTATGATTCTCAAATAGACAACTAACTCAAAAAACCTTCACTTTTTCTGCCACCTCTAAATGCATAACATCCCATAAAAATCCACAAACCCCATTTCACATTTCTAACCAATTTCATTTAATCACCCCATTTATTAAATTTTCCAATGGAAAATTTTCACCCCATTAACCAAACCAACCAATTCCATTTCAAAAATTATTAAAAATTCATATATTCCATCACTACTTAGGCACCTAGTAGAAAAAAATTGAATATCAAAAGCAATCACCCATCCCTAAAAATCTCACCTTTACACCCCAAAAGCATGACCCCTAAACTATAACCTTGCTACCCTAAAAGCTTGACCCACAAAATATCATCTCTCCACCCCAAAATATTAACCAAACAACCACCACCTCACCACCCCAAAAGCATGGCCCACAAACCATCAGCCCCATAAGCCCCAACCACACATCACCATCCCAAAAGCACATCTAAACACATCAAACCACATCAAGATCATTTTTTATATTTAAAAAGGGTCTTTTATCACATTCCACTTTATTTATTTGAGACATTATCACACAAACCAAAATCACAGGGCAACCATTTAATTATCCAAATATAAGTAATTAACCAATTTCTATTTAGGGTGATATAACTACAACAACAATAGTAACAATAGTCAGAATACATATATCCAGCATAAAGAAATCCCCCCAAAACCACAATTTTCAATGGGGCATCAAGCTCGTATGATCCAAAAGATTACAATAACATCAAATCTCTAAAAAAATGCGAACAAACCCCTTTACCCTTCAATTTCAATTTTACTAATTTCTTTATCTTTAATTAATCTATCATAACCATAAGTCATAGGTAAAAAAATAAAACCCCTCCCACATGATACACAATAAATAGAAATTAGGGAATCCATAACTCAAAGAATCCTTCCAACTCACTGCGCAATGTATGTCAAAGAATAATTCCCACGAACCACAAACACAACACTAGAATTGCGGATTAACCTATATCATACCAAGGAACCATAAAAAAGAAACTATAACTCACCCCCAAACTAAAGAAACACCACCGTAGTGGAACCCTGAAGAATAATGGAAGGAAGCAGGTGACAAAAAGAGCATAAATCACCGCAGATCGAAGATGGGAGCCCAAGGATTTATCCCAATGTAAAAGAATCTCCAAATGCTAAATAAGAAGATCTTAGGATTCCTAGAATAAGAGGAGAGTTTCTACCATAGGGTTTGAGAAATAACTATAAGATTTGGTGTCCAAGAACCAACTAGTTTTACTTTGATTACGTGGATATTTAATGTATTATTACACATTGTTCATTGTTCTGCATGATTATTATGTAATAATGTCCTAGAGTATTTTTTGCATTGATAAGGTCATGGCAGTTACCTGCTATGATGAGAACATTGAAATGCTATAACAATATTCTTAAATATAGTTCTGCGGTTGGATGAAATTATATGATGGGACACATAAAATGCATGCCGTCAGGTGCGAGTACTCATAAGAAGATGAGACTTCCTCTCATGAAGTTCACACTTGGTAGTCTCTAAGATAGAAGATTATGAGAATAGACCTACTAGTAGGAATTCCGTATTTTTTGGTGTCATCAGATATTTCTATCTATGAGCATGTGTAATGATCCTTAGACTTTAATATTATCATTAATATGTGTCACGACTTACACACTTTGATTTACTGATGAAAACTTCCACACAGACAGTTGACAAGAAGTAGGGTACGTTGGGTGCATCAAGAGTGGTATGTTATTAATGGATAAGTTGAGTAAGGATTTGTCCCTTCCATGTATGGAAGTTGATATCTTTGGACTTTGATTGAAATAGAACTATCGCACAACATTCCATGTCTATGGTATGACAATGAGTTTTTTAGGTAGTCAAAGAACAACGTATCAAGCATAAAATTTGATGACACAGTCATGAAACCTACTTGATGAGATATTGAGACAAAGGAATTATATTACATAGTGAGTGTTAGTATGTGCATGTCATTATTGCGACTTTACATTCTTTCTTTTGGGTTCCTTGACCTGTAGCTAGATTGTACTCTTGGACTTTAGGAAAACTCGTCTAATGCCAACAAGAAAGAATCCTAGAGGGTCACACATTAAGTGTTTTTAGTGGTCTTGGTTAAATTCTATTTGAATTTAATTAATGAAATAAATTTTATTCTCAAGACTATGGAATAATTTTATTCAAGTTAAAATGATTTCATAAATTAAATAAAATATATTTATTTATTTTATTGAACATTTAATAAATATTTATTTACTAGTTTGTAAATAAAATATTTATTTAAGAGAATAAATTATTTATTTATTTATTTGGGTGTTCAATAAATGGAAGTGGAGTTCTAGTGGACCAAGGTTGGTTTGGTAGTAAAATAATTATTTGGAAGATGATAAATAATTATTTAATTAGTTGGAAAAAATTAAAATAACACTACTATTATTTTGTGATGCAGAATTTTATTTATAATTCTATTTTGCACAAGTTGATGCACCATAAATAATAATGCGATATTATTATTAAATGCATGGGTTTTCTCTAAGTTCATGAATATATTTAATTGTTCCTATGGAATTAAATATTGTAATTTAAATTCCATGTATATAAATATGAAAGTACTATTGTTGTTCCATACACCACACCACATGCCTAGTGAAATGAGAATTGTTGAGATAAACAATTTCTCTCCCAAATCCTCTTCTCCCCCTCTCAAGAACAAGAGACGTTCTTCAAGGATGAAGAACATATGATCAAGAACGACCGGAACAAGACACTCGATTCACTGTGCTAGCACCCGGAGAATGAGTGGTGTCGATCGGAGGCCATCAGAGCACGTGTGGATCACCACTAGAGGGATTTTAGTTTAGATCCTTACAAGCATAATGAGATAATTCAGAAGGGTCATTCCGGATGATCAACATCATCAATGAAGAAAAATACCAATGATCCAGGTATTATTTTCTCTTCATGAAATTAATTAAATTAATTTTAAACATGATGTGCATGATCCTCTCTAAAGGTCTCGGGTCTCTTTGTTCTTTATCTAAATATTTTATTATATTCAATGGAGACTGGCGTTCATTATCATATTAATCCATTAATAATCATTGATCATGATAAAAATAAAAATTGGGTGTCGTTCCAACCATGCTCCCACTACGCCTGGAACCTTCAAGTGGTTTTAGAGGGGTTACATCATATTTTATAATTATTTAAATATTTCGTTGATAACTTACGCATTAAATAATTTAGTTGTTTCAATTCAAGTTAATCATTATGAAAATATGAATCTAAAGATCGATTCCTCCTCTTTTGTTTCTCGTTCACCTTACGGAAACAATATTTTCTTTTAATTTTGGTTAAAATAAAATAGAGGATCTCATCTGGAGGTGCCAAAGCTTCATGGATGTACAACACCAGAACACATGACATGTATTAGGCAATACACATCGTTTAGTCAAGATTCAGTGCATCAGACCAGTCCGCCAAACCAAGCCATGTGTTGGAGTATTTATAAGTCCTAAATGACTCTGTGTGTTGACCAGAAACAGGTGGCACATAGTTTCCAGATTACACGCCGTGTGGCCCAATGGACACAACGTGTAGTCCCTTCAGGTTAGGATTGGACTGTGTACCCCATACATAGCTTGCCCAATTGGAGACCGTGTAATGAGGAACTACATGGAATGTGGCCCACTGGACACTCCGTGTACTCCGAAGATTACTGAAGTATACTCACACACCATTTCCCTGAGCGTGTACTTCAGATAGATAGTGAAAAATAGTACACACCGTGTATTTGGAACTATAAATAATTTATTCATCCAAATTACATAGATTTATTAAAATTTATTATTATATTATACAAACCCCTGATATGTGTACCATCGTATGGGCGTAAAGCTAAGGCAAACCATGTGATAGGTGTTTTATATATATGTGTTTAATTTAACATCTGTGTAATGTTCATTTATACTCATTGGGTAGTTATGAACAGGAATTCACCGAGTTGACTCCAAGGTACAGGTTTTGTACAAAGATAATTTCAAATGAATTTATTTGTTTAAAATTATGACAGATAAGAATCTCAAGGAAATTTAGAAAAAGGTTTAAGATAAAAGGATTGATTAATTAAAGATGATAATTAATTGATTCAAGCGTGATTTATCTTAAACAAGAATGATTTAAGAATTTATTGCTAGTTTTATTTATGCGTAAATATCGTTTCATGTATGGATGATCATGAGCTAGACCAAGACCTTTGTATGTGGATGGTTTCTTTTAATTTATTTATTTTAATTAAATTTGTTCACCTATGAGCCTTCTCCTCATTAATATGCAGGGCCTACATTCCCAAGGTTTATTTTATGTAAAACCCCCCTTTTACACCTCACCTACATATGAGTTAAAAAGGTCATATGTAATTGATGGAAATCCCATGCCAGTGGAGGTGGTTCAAGATGGAGATGAGATGAAACCAATCCCAGGAGATACAGAGGTGGACAGGTGGAAGCTATAAACACAAAACCAAAAGGTTCAAGGTGTTTCTCCCCTAGGTTAGGGTTAGTTTATCAACTGCTAGATAAAATAACAATTAGAAAAGCTCGTGATCATTTCATTTACATTATTTTATTTCTGTTAGTTTCATGGTTTATCATTATGGATGTGTTGTCATGATCCCATAATTAATGAATTAAACAATCATGCAAGAGGGAACTAAAATAAAACAGACACTACTGGAAAAGTGCCCTATACCCACGGTTTCAAACCGTGGGTATAGCCCATTAAACCATGGGTATATGCTATAACCACAGTTTTACAGAAACCATGGGTATATGCCACTGAAATTTAAACTTACCCATGGTTCACCAGAACTGTGGGTATAGATCTATACCCACAGTTTACAGAACCGTGGGTATACATTTTTACAGCAGAAATTAGATACCCACGGTTAATTAAACCATAGGTATAGAGGGTTCTGCAGCAACATATTTAACAAATGTTTAAAAACCGTGGGTATAGAGGGTTCTGCAGCCACATATTTACCCACGGTTCTCAAACCACAGGTATATATTCTTTTCCCAGAAATAACAGTTTCCCACTAGACAGACCCCCTATAGACCCTCCCCCCCCTTGGATAGACCCCCCAGCACGTCCCCACTCTCCCCTCTTGACAAAACCGCCTTTCACAGCCCCCCCTTGACACCCCTGGACACCCCCCCTGGACCCCCAACCTGTACCCCCACTACCCCCAGTACCACCTGCACTCAGAACCCCCCCTGACACCCCCCTTCACCCTCAGTACCACCTACACCAATCCCCCCATCCCCCCTACACCCATCCCCCACACTACCCCTGCACCCAGGTCCCCCTCACCCCAACTTTCACACCCACTGTCCACCCCCCCACCTGCACCCCCACTGTCCACCCCCCACCTGCACCCCCACTTCCCCCCACCTACACCCCCACTACCCCCCACTTGGATACCCCCTGCACCCCCAGTACCACCTGCACCCATCCCCGCACCCATCCCCCCTACACCCAGCCCCAATCCCCCTCACTACCCCTATACCAAGGCCCCCCACTATCCACCCCCCCCCCCACCTGTACCCCCACTGCCCCTCCTGGACACCCCCCTGCACCCCCAGTACCACCTGCACCCATCCCTACACCCAACCCCCCATCCCCCCTACACCCAACCCCCCATCCCCTCACTACCCCTGCACCCAGGTCCCCCTCTCCCCCACCTGCACCCCCATTTCCCCCCCTCCTAGACACCCCCTACACCCCCAGTACCACCTTCACCCAGCCCCCCATCCCCCCTGCACCCACCCCCTCCCTGCACCAAGCCCCCACCCCCTATGAAACCACTATCAAACAATAAAAATTATAATGCAAAAAATAATGGAACCACAATGAATTTTTTTCACCAGTTAAAACATAAGCAGAGCTGGCCAAAGTGTTCAAAGAAGAAAAAAGTTCTTATCAAAAAAGTCCTAAATAAATTTTTAATGACAAAGAATCATAATCGTTTATCTCTTATTAAAGCAAAAAAAGTCTGATAGAGGATGCAAAAAATACAGTCTTTCTGCACTGGATTATGGTCAACCGGATCGGGCTACACCAATCCAACAATATCCCTTGTTGCATACCTTGATAAGAAGGAGGTTAAGGGTGCCCTTTTTCTCTAAATTTTGAGAGTGTGGCTAGTCCTCATGGGTTCACAAATAAATTCTTTATGATCTACTGGGACATAGTTCGTGATGGGATCCTTAACGCTATGAGGGAGTTATTTAACCATGCCTGAATTCCCTATGGAATTAAATCCAATTTTATTGCCCTGATCCCAAATAAGGAAAATGCTGTGGATGTAAAGGATTTCAGACCTATTTCTATTTGGAATACCTTTCCAAAAATCATTAGCAAAATTATTGATATGAGTTTAGGTCCCATTGCTCATGGGATTATCTCTTCAAATCAGTTTGGCTTTATCCCTAGTTAGAATATTCAAAATTTCCTCTAAATGTGTTAACATCTTGAAACAAAATGTTAAACATGGGAACTTTTCTTTAAAGCTTGATATCTCAAAGGAATTTGATACAATAAAGTGGAGTTTTATTTTTGAAATGCTCAGAAGGTTTGGACACCCCCCTGCACCCCCATGCCTCCTGGACAGCCCACTTGAATACCCCCATTCCCCCTAGACATCCCCTTACACCCCCTGGACAACCCCCTTGCACTCCCACTAGACACCCCCTCCCCCTAGACACCCCCTTGGACACCCCTCCTGTATAGCCCCCCTAGACACCCCCCTGATAGACCCTGGAAACCCCCTCCTAGACACCCCACCTGCACCCTCCCCCTGCCCTGCAGACCCCCCCAGATAGCCCTTGGACACCCCCTGGATAGCCCCTCTAGACACCCCACCAGCACCCTTCCCCCTTCCTTACAAACCCCCTGACCCCCCTGGACAGCCCCTCTTAGACACCCCACCTGTACCCTCCCCCCTAATCCTAATAGTTTCATTCATAGGAATATAATGGTTATTGATCCACCAAACCAACAAGTTACATTTAATTAGGATTTCTTTACACCAGTACAGATTTTCACCACCGGTGATACCATTTGGAATCTGATGTATTGACCTAAAAATATTGGCTAGGAAAACCCCCATTGGAGACTTCGTGAAGACTAAACATTCCATTTAAGAAGATATAATAATGTTATCAGAACATTCACTTTGATGGTGGTTAATAAAAACCTATGTAAAATGGGGGTAACAACACGCCTTGGCAAACAAAATGTTGGGATTCGGAAAGCCTGGAAAGCCAAGAGGGAAACCTGCCCAGTTGTTAAACCAGATGTTTATGTTTACTCATTCCACAATCCACCGAGACTACTTCTTAAGAACCAGAATGTTCCCATGAAACTCCTTCCACATCCACGAGTCTTTCCCCCTAGTTCCTCAAGGTCAGATCAATACTTTTACAGATATGAAATTACCCCATAGAGAATGACCTTCAAGAACCTCCCAAGCAAACTTTTCTTATAGAATGTGCATTGATCCCTCTACACTGCATAAATTGATACCACCATGTACCACTAGTCTGGACATCCTCATCCACATAGCCCTAGGAAAATCTTCCCTCCCCATGAGAATACAATATGAAAGAAGTTATTATCTTTTCAATATTCCCCAACACCACTTTCGAAGCCATTAGGACTGATAACACATGAATCAGAATAGAGATAGGGATGAAATTCACCAATGTAATTCTTCCACCAAAGGATAAAAATCATTTCTAGTAGTTAGTAATATGACTTGTTATTTTATTACAAACCCCCTCACAATGACTGATACGTAATCTCCCTAGGGAAAAAGGATAACCACGATACTCTATTGAAAAATGCCTTCATCCGCATGCTTTGGATCTTTTTTCTTCCCTATCTGGATTAAAGGTTAATATTTTGAAGTACCTAATGTTTTCAGATAGTATCTCTCCTGATGTTTGTGATTCTATTGAGGCTTTTATGTGGGTTAGGAAGGGGTCTCTTCCTCTTTGTTATCTGGGAGTTCCCTCACCACTTTCATGATTAGAGGTTCTGATTGTGTGGTCTTGGAAGAGAAAATTGTTCAAAGAGTTAAATTTTAGACTAATAACTCTCTCTCCTATGTCGGTCGGTTACAACTAGTTCAATAGGTTCTTTTTAGTATGCAATATTATTGGTGTTATCAATTCATTTTACCCAAGAGAGTGGTCAAATCCATTGAAGACACCCTTAGGAATTTTATTTGGAAAGGTCCTTCATTGGCTTCCTCTGGGATTGGCCTGCTATTTTTTCTGTGGTGGAGGTGTGGTTTAGATGGGGGCAGGAGTATTGGTTTCACAGGATGGTTATTTTGGCTGTATGTAGTGGTAGTAGTTTTCTGGTGGATGGGGTGCTGGTTTGTTATGGAGTGGGTGCGGGCTAGTGATGTGCATAGGATGGGGTTTTTGGCTGTTTTGGTTGGTGTCTGTGGCTGGTTTGGGATGGAGTGGCTGGTTTGGGTTGGAATGCAGGTGGAAGGGGTCTGGTGCAGGTTGGAACAGGTGGTATGGGGTTGTTTTGTAGGTGGAAGGGGGTTGGTGCGGGCTGGAATTCACGAGGATGGGGGCTGGTGTGGTGGCTGGTGCGGGCTGGAGTGGTAGGTGCGAGCGAGAAGGCAGGCGGCAGGGGGATGTCAGGGAGATGGTACGGGCTAGAACTGGTGGATGAGGATGTTTTGTAGGTGGAAAGACTGGAATGAGTGTTTTTAGGAGGGTGGGGGTGGGGGCTGGTGTGTTGGATGGTGTGGCGGATGGTGTGTTGGATGGTGTGGCGGCTGGTGTGGGCTGGATTGCAGGTGGTCACGGCGTGACCATGGTGTGACCGCAGCGTGACCACGACGTGACCGCAGCATGACTGCAGTGTGTTGGCCCGGTCTAGAGACATCTGTGGGGTATCATCTTTTGGATAGGAGTGAAGGGAGCAGGTGGAGGTGAGACAACTTTCCGGCCACCACCCTACCGATAGAAATTGTGATTAGTCAGTCTCAACATTGATCACAAGAATCATGGAATAATATCAGAGAGCTGATCATCGATCGGATTCCCCATTGTTGTAGGAATCTCCAACTACACTATATGAGGTGTGTGTTTTTTACTATTCCCACACAGAAAAAAAGATAATATAGAAGCATTTTCTCTACAGGGGTCAAAACACTCATCTGATAATCGGGATCTTAAAAATATCAAACTCTGAAGGAAACTTTTCCAAATACAAGTATCATTATAAATGTATTCTCAAGTATTCTTATTGTCTAACATTTACTATGATGTCCCTCGAGCACTTAGATGGTCCTTGAAGAATACTAGTAGTAAGTTTCACCCTCATCTCCAATGTTGTCTATAGGTGACTAAATATTTTCATGAGAGACTCAATCAAGATATTGTTTACCTGAGGGCCTCCCTCCCCATTAGCTATGGGTAGGTAATGTATCTAAAACTCTATCTAGGTATCATAAATTGAATTTTGATAGGACTGTGAACCATCGTGGGGTGTTGTCCTGGATCAGGGCCAAATCATGGCATTACCGTGGCATGACCGCGGCGTGACCACGGTGTGACCGCGGCGTGACCACGGTGTGACCGCGACGTGTTGGCCCGATCCAGCAACATCCGTGAGGCATCATCTTCCGGCCAGGAGCGAAGGGAGCAGGAGGAGGCGAGGCAACATTCCGGCCATCGCCCTACCAGCAGAAATTGTGATTAGTCAGTCTCAACATTGATCACAAGACTCATGGAATACTATCACAGAGCTGACCATCCATCATATTCCCCATTGTTGTAGAAACATCCAACTACACTATATGAGGTGTGTGTTTTTTACTGTTCTCACATAGAAAAAAAAGATAATGTAGAAGCATTTTCTCTACAAGGGTTAAAAAACTCATCCGATCATCGGGATCATAAAAATATCAAACTTTGAAGGACACTTTTCCAAATACAAATATCATTATAAAATTATTCTCAAGTCTTATTATTGTCCAAAATTAACTATGATGTCCCTCAAACACTTATATGGTCCTTGTAGAATACAAGTATCAAGTTTCACCCTTATCTCCAATGTTGTCTACAAGTGACTAAATATTTTCATGAGAGACTCAATCAAGAGATTTGCTACCAGAGGGCCTCCCTCCCCATTAACTATGAGTAGGCAATGTATCTAAAACTCTATCTAGGTGTCATACATCGAATTCCAACAGGACTAGAAACCGTCACGGGGTGTCATCCTGGTGTAGGTCCAAATCACGACATTACCACGGCGTGACCGCGGCGTGACCGTGGCATGACCGCGGCATGACCATGACATGTTCGCCCAGTCCAGCGACATCCGCGGGGCAGCATCTTCCGGCTAAGAGTGAAGAGAGAAAGAGGAGGCGATGCAATATTCCGGCCATCGTCCCACCAATAGAAATCGTGATTAGTCAGTCTCAAAATTGATCATAAGACTCATGGAATACTATCACAGAGATGATCATCCATCAGATTCCCTATTGTTGTAGAAATATCCAACTACAATATATAAGGTGTGTGTTGTTTACTGTTCTCACACAGAAAAGAAAGATAATGTAGATGCATTTTCTCTACAAGGGTCAAAACACTTATCTGATCATCGGGATCATAAAAATATCAAAATCTAAAGGACACTTTTCCAAATACAAATATCATTATAAAAGTATTCTCATGTATTCTTATTGTCCAACATTTACTATGATGTCCCTCGAGCACTTAGATGGTCCTTATAGAATACAATTGGCAAGTTTCACCCTCATCTCTAATGTTGTATACAGGTGACTAAATATTTTCATGAGAGACTCAATCAAGAGATTTGCTACCTGAGGGCCTCCCTTCCCATTAACTATGGGTAAGTAATGTATCTAAAACTCTATCTAGGTATCATACATCGAATTCTGATAGGACTACGAACCTCTGCGGGGTGTCTTTCTAAAGTAGGGACAAATCATGACATTATCGTGGTGTGACTACGGTGTGACCATGGTGTGACCCCAACATGACCGCGGTGTGACCACGACATGATCGCGACGTGACCAAGGCATGTTGGCCCAGTCCAGCGACATCCATGGGGCATCATATGAGGTATGAATAGGGCCACTAACCTCTCTACTATAGGAATCTAATTCAAAAACTGGATTATCCAAAGGGGGAGATTATTGCAACCAAGGCTTGATTGGTTGGATTTGTGGAAAATATATGAGGTATTAATGAGGTATGTTTGATTAAAGAGGCATGGGATTTGTCAAGAATAATGGCATGAAGATCTATTGAATGAATATGTGTTGAAAATTTATATATGAAGAATGAATTCGATGTGTTATCATAAAGAAGAAGTCTTGAAAGAGGACTGAGGGTGAAGGTATGCATGAAAAAATTTCATAATGAAATGACTTTCATGATTTGGAGATATTGATATGTGTTTGGTTTCTCAAACAAGGGATTAATCACCCCCAAAAAAAATTGATTAAAACAGTAACAGAAAATAAATAAAATTTTGACATGACCCATCCGTATGTCAGACATCCATGTCGAAGGAAAAGAAAATAAATAGAAGCAACACAGTAAAAGTAGAAAAAAATGAAACACACTATCAATCCCTCAACTACCCTGATCTCCATCCCCTGTAAAGAAAACCATGTAGCCACCTCCAGTTCCCTTCTATCCCTCTTCACAGAATATAAGTACCCTCCGTTCGTAGAAAGAGGTAAAAGGCCTAAGTGGCCGATGCGATAAAGAAAATTAAATAAAAACTCAACTATAACATACCTATCTCCTCTTCCCTAGCACCAATGAGTGGGCGGCTCATGTCATTGCAGACAGAGCTTCAACAGGATTCTTCCCATGTTTCCCATATTTTTGACCCTTGTATTTCCCATAAATATACATTATTAAAAGGTGTTTGTATAGGTAATGTTTCTATGAATAGTGACATTGTAATCATTGCTAGTCTAAGAACTAATAATGTAAGCACTGCTACTATAATGATGTTAGTATAAACATTTCTAGTGTGAATACTACTCCTATAAGAAATGTTAGTGTAATTTTGCTACTAATGGATCCAAATGTGTAAATATGTAAACTTTTCCAGTGTAAACATTGTTGTTAGTATGGGCTGCTAGTGTAAGAACTCCTAATATAAAGGTTACAATAGAAGTCGTTCTAATTTAAGCAATGCTACTTAACCATTTCTAGTCTTATTCTAGTGATAATAATGTAAATATGTATTCAAACCTGTTTTTGATGGTGTCAAATATTGGAATATTGGGATTGATCATCAATTTCCTTGTGTTTAATGCTGCTACTAAAAATAACAGAACCTGCATAATAGGATTGGAAAAATTATTAGATATTTTATGTTATTAAAATTCAAATATTAAATAATATAGGGGTAATAACTGCCTAATGTTTATGCTCCCGTAAAAAATGCACCTTAAACATCCATGTCATACAAGCACAATAATTATGAGAATGATTTCTTTAAATGAAATATTAGTAGAGATAAATATAAAATCATCTTTACTCACTGGATTATAAGCCACTTTCAGTCATCATTCTGTGGAAATTAAAGCCACAGTATTCTTTTTCCTTTTCTAAGAAAATATTGCATGACATAGTCATATATGTTGATATCAGCATACCCATTGTCTTCTTGTTTCCCTGAACATGTACAAAATATAATTGATATGATACAAATACAAATTTAAAGTTGTTTAAACTATATGGATAATTCATTTACATAGTTTAAACTGGTTGTAGAGTTCATTATTCATACACGTTCATTTGAATACAAATTGAAAGGTGTTTCTTTTATTGTGCTATGAGATGTTTGAATGTAATAATCATTGTATTTTAAACAATATAAACACATAGATTACTAAATAAAATCATAGATAGAAAACAACCATGATAATTCTTTGAAAATGCATGTAAAAAACACAACTTAGTGAAACATACCTTCAGGCAAGACAAGATCCATGGAATCCCATACTTGCAACCCAGTTACAAATAACATCATGAAACCAAGCCCCCCTCCCCCTCCCCCTTGCACCCTTCCCCCTCCCCCTCCCCCCACCCCCCCTCCCCCATTCCCCCCTCCCCCATCACCCAACCCCACCCCCTACACCCATCCCCCCCTCCCTGTACCCAACCCCACCCCCAGTTCCCAGCCCCCCCAAGCACCCAGCCCTACCCCTTACACCTTGGCCCCCTCCCCCTGCACCCAGCCCCCTCCCCACCCTCCCCCTGCACCCAGCCCCACCCCCTACACCCAGCCCCACCCCCTGCACCCAGCCCCCTCCCCCTCCCACCTACACCCTTCTTAGAAAGCTACCTATAAACCCAAAACAAATCTCTAGTATTTACCATATCACTTCATGATTTTTTTAAATAAAATAATTACCTAGAAAAACCTACTACATACAAAGTGGAACAATTCACAATAAGACTCTTAAAAAGGAAAAGGTCATTTTGGTAAAATAAATGAAATTAAAATCAATTGAAAAATCAAATACACATTATTTGATTAATATCGAACACTAAATTTTACACACACGGTGATTAGAGTTCTCATAAAAAATGATAATGAGGGAAATTGAAGTGAAATGACTAGGGGAATCTCCCTTGGGATTTTGAAAATGTATTATGTATCAAATATCATTGATTACTCTTTTAGGTTCTTATGGCATACCCTCATTTAATTTTGAATGATGAGTTAACTGGATTAGACTTGATCTATTTGGTTGGAATACCTCCATCATAATCTATGGGTTATAATACTACCATTGTTCTAAATGTCAAGGATGGTTCCTTGAGTTTATACTAGAAGAATGGATTTGGAAGAATGTAAAGACTCATCTATGAGTTTTATTGAGAAATAATGCTATATTTATCCTTCACATAACTTTTTTCAAGTAACTCAAATAATTAACAAGTCATAATTAAAAATCATATATCCTTTATCATCATTTTAAATTAATTAATATTTACCAATTTATTATAGTCAAATATTAACATGGAAAATAAAATCAAATAATTTAATAAATAATGAACATATTAAATAAAATAATAATAGTTTATAAACTTCTTTGAAATCTCAAATTCTCATTTTTATAATAAGTTCATAAAACAAAACATTATTAATCAAATAATTTCTTAATTCTATAATATTTATTTTCTCATATTATTCCCCTTCATTCAACCATAAATTAATTTTTTTTATTTTTAGGAATACCACATTTATGGGTATTTGTGTTAACCCACATAAAAAAGATAAATCCAGACATGAAATTAAATTATATAGGGCATCATTAGACCTGTCTAAAAAAATTAAAATATTGGAGTCTTGAACCCTATATAATCTATATGTAATATAACTTACCATATTTTTTGGAACATCTTTAATGAGGTCCTCAAAGAAATATACCATCTTGTCCTAGGTATTGATAAAATCATCCATGTTAATATTCCCTTAATTAAATACTCAAGGAATTTTTTTTGATATTTTTTCTTGATCCACTATTTTTATTCCTCACATGTATCAAATTATATCATTTGATTTTATATTCAATCAATATCCTCTGGTGAAGGATTGATGTTCATTATATCTATATATTCCTTAGAGTATATAATAAGATCCAAATTATATTTTGGATCTGTTCCATCTTTTCATCTGTGGTCCAACTAAAAACCCTTAAATGTGTTTACTATAGTAGAATGCTTTCCCTTAGAGAAGATTTCAGGTTTAAGTTCTTTGTATGTTATTGTCTTCGACAATTGGAGTTATGTAAACTTATATATTTTCCTACCTGCATATTCTCCCTTCATTCTTAGTTTGGATTTGATCTTCTAAGGCCACTGAATCTTCTTTAGGAATGTCACTTAGAATAGGGTTTCTAGGCTCAAGGGATTCTTTCTCCATCCCCTCAATGCTAGTAAATGTTCCCATTGATATTATTACTATAGGTTTTGGAAAATATAATAATCCTTACACATCGATAACTTCTTCCCTTATTTATACATTTTTTATCATTTGATAGTTTTTTTATTCAAATTACATTTCTTCTTCAGAAAAGGGTAATACAAAATACATATATTGAGGATATCACACCCCATAATGGTGGGGGGAATACCAACCCTATCTGATCTATAGGTAGAGGATCTTATGACTCAAACCCATGGGGTAAATTTCTAACCCTTCCTAGGAATGGTGAGATGAAATTATTCCCTAATGTAAATTTATCATCAAGGAGGGATTCTATTTACCAAGAATTATTAATAGATAATCCTGTTTACTTTAATGTTGATACGATCGATCATTCTAGATTCAACACATGCCACATATCTATCTTCAAAAGTAGCTCCACCATCATGTCCAATGTGTAAGGTCACTTTTAAATTACTGGTTATATGTAAAAATATAATCCTGAATGAAGATTCTAGGTCACCATATAGTCTTGGTATAGGTTTATGATGTTTTCACAAGTTAAACATCATATATCCCTTAGGAAATTGATAGCCCATGTATAAAACCCAAAAAGGAGAAGTAAAAATATGACTATAATATGTGTGGAGAGATGAACATGGTGTGTAGGATACATAGGGGTAGTTTTTAGGTTCTCCATCTTCACAAGTCATGCTGTATCAAGGAAAAATTGAATGTGGTATTAAACCTCATGGTTTGTGAGGCTACTCGGGCTTCCTGGGTGTATATTCCCTATATACAAAAAAATATCTAGATACGGGTAACATATTGTATGATTTAACCACACAATGTGTGGTATTTAACATATCCTAGAATCCCTAGATATTGTACCTACCAAAGTACATGATGTACTTTCTTTCAAATTATACTCCATGTAGTTGGGTTCTAAGATCTAAACATTACTATAGTCCTTGATTCATTTCTACTTCATCTTATTTTTCTTCATATATAACTTGAATTACCTTTGACCATTCTAAACATAATAATTCCACCTATGTAAAGTGGTTTCTATCCTTTGGTACCTGGATTGATGATTTATATCACAATCTTGTCAATGTGCATATTGTTATTCATGAAGAAACCCCAAATCCAGACTCCCCTATCTGATTTTATCTTATCATATAATCCATCCTCACATTGTAATCCTACATGGAGAACACACAATGTAAATATATGGAACCTATTTTAATTGTGCAATAATATCAATCTGTGATATTAGTTGAATCATCAGCTAAAATCTAAAGTTAGTGATGAACATCTAAAGAATGGTGGGAGAAATAGAAGAAACCACAAGAATGGAAATGATGATCCTGTATGATCAGGAATCATCTACATTTTCATACAATTAATAAACAAAGAAGTAATTTATATTCCCAATATTAGTTATCCCAAAATCATAATTTAAACCAAATATCATAAGTTAAAAAGGCCATCTACTACTTGATTATTGATTCAATTTTAAGAAAATTATTCCATGTTCAAATTAAGAAAAAATGGGGATAAATCCATATATATAAATTCCCTACCATGATGGGGAAATGATTTTGATTTGACTCTACTTCACAACCAAGGTACTTTTTATCAACATCACTAAAAAACTGATATTTCTTCCCTGATTTGTCATCACCTCCAAGCCCTAACTCCGTCTTCTTCTCCCTCTCCCTCTAATGTTCATGTGGTCATAGAACAACTAACCCTAGGGAGATTTCATAATATGGATTAAATAAAAAAATTCATGGGTTTTTCAGTATAATAACCAATTAATTAAATAATTAAATTATTTAATTAATCATCTCATGACCGAAAACACCCTAGAGTCCCAATTAAAATGAATCTTAAGCCATAAATATGGTAAAATTCACATTTCAGATTCAATATCTATCTTTTTTTCTCAATATGAGACTCTATTTAAGATATATAAGAAAATTTAAAAAATATATAATGTATGGACTAAAAATAATATATTATATTTTTATATTATTTCTGAAGATCCTTGACACTCTATTTTATATAAAAAAGCAGACTTGGGGTAAACATCACAATATAGAACCAAAGAAACATTCAATTTTTTTTGAAGTTGCATACTATAGTAAAATTACCTTTTTAACCCTAATAATGTCTTAATACTTATTTTAAACATAAAATTCATCTAAGTATCATCCAATGAAAACTTAGGTCAATACACCTCCCTACTTGTTTCCACTACTTTCATAACTAACCCTATCCTAAAGTCTGTTAGAATGGATTCCTATAAAGAGATGGGTTATTCTGTACAGTAATTCAAAAAACCAGTGAACAAATTCCTACCCTATTTTGTGAATTACATGTTGAACCCCTCCCACTAAAAAGAGTGGTATCATTAATACTAGGCATAACTCATTACATAGGAGGCTAGTGAGATTCTCTCTCCCCTCACCCCACCCGATGAGGGAGAAATACTACCAAAAGATCCTTCCCCCCGAGTGAGGAAAAATTTAACCTAGGATTTCCTAAAGGATCCTCCATTACTCCATGAAATCATGGGATTCAAAACAAATATCGAATTTAATTTCTATATTAACTCATACAATATATCTGAAGGAGGATTAATAGATCTCCCATCCCAAATGAGAATCCTAGACTCACTACACTATAATTAGGTTGTGAATTAACTACAAAACTAGTAAAAAGATTTGATGGGGCTCATTTCCACCCCTTTCTCTCCTGCCAAAGCCACCACCCAGCTCGCGAAGCTGTGGAAGAGCCTCCATACTTAGCTCCAAAACAACAACTGATAATTCTAATTCAATCATCGAATTAGTAATAAACTCTATAGGACCATCAACATTCATCAACAAATGGAATGGAAGTATATATCAAACCACTATATGAATTTTGAGACATCAATCCATGTGATTATCCAAAAGGTCAAAGTGATGAAAATACATAGTATTACCTTCATAAACAATCTTAGGGATAATAATAGTACCATAATCAAAACTAAACTAAATGAAATCTATGAGAGTTTGATATAGTCTTGATTAAATACATAATCTAGCCTGAATGGGTTGCTTCCTTGTCATTTCCAACTAATCAAGCTATAAGAACACCCTGAATGCATCACCAAAATTCTTAAGAACTCTGAAATTCTTAGAATAGAGCATAATTATAGGGATCTAAATAAAGAAAATTCAAAAGGAATATATTTCAATTCATGAATCACCAGATTCCAACACATCAGAAAATAATATAGAGGCTGAAAATAATGAAAGATATGATACCAAACAACCTCAAATTCCTCTTCATCCACTCATATAATAGAAAAATAGCGGGGCCTAATGCTCCCTAGCATCACCTTTTTACTCCAAACCTCACTCTAGGTTCACTTTTTGATCAAAAACATATTATAAAGTCTGTCATAAGCTTTATATTGAAATCAAGATAAGTTTGAGAGATGATATCTCCAAAAACAAACTCAATATAAGAGATCTCAACCATTGGAAAAACAAGGAGAAGAAATTTCATACCTAGATGTTGGAGCTGGGGTCAGGGAGGTGGAGGCCGGGACTGGACATTACAAGAGCCGGGGGAAGTTGAGGTGGAGGCCAAGGCTAGGAGGAGAGGGAGTCGAGAGGGGGTAAGTCACTGGAGTTGGGGGCAGGGAGGCGGAGGCCGGGACATTGAGGCTGAGCCAAAGGCCCGAAAGGAGGTCGGGAGTAGAGGCATAGGCTGAGGAGGGGAGGATATAGACAAGACTCGGTGTTCGGATGGCTGGGAGGCGGAGGTTGGTGAGGGTAGGAGAGGTCCAAGTGGCGGAGGTCAGATGGTTGAGAGGTAGTGGTCAGGGAGGGGAGAAGAGGGTCAGGAGTCAGGGAAGCAAGGAAGAAGAAGAGGGCAATGGAAGCGAGGGTAAGGAGGAGAGCGATGGAAGAGGAGTGCGATGGAAGGGGGAGGAGGAGCGCAATGGTATTCAGGGAATTGGGTATAGTTTCCCTCAGTTTTATTAAAACCGTGGGAATAGATAATAAAAAAAGAGATATACCCACTGTTTTTTAAACCGTGGGAATAGATGCGTGGGAAAAAAAATCCCATTTCCAGTAGTGAGACTTATGCGTAAATATTATCAAGACATGGTTAATCAATTAAGTAAGTTCCAGTTAATATTAACAAGCATGTGATAATTATAATAATCAATTCACACATAAGAGATAAAAATCCCTCAAATAAAATATTAAGTCAGAAAAGCCTTCTGTTACGTGATTAAGGGAAAAAATCAATAAAAATATGTGTTTGACCAACCCCTGTTTGGACACTTACTTTTATAAAGGAAGCCTTATTTAAGGTTTCAGGTTGACTTAACCATATTACATCAAGAAGAGTAGCCCTTGCTAGACTTGGTGTAATATTGGAGGCAAGAGTAGAGGAAATCCAAATTCAAGATTTCAGGATTGGGGAGTCTACTCAACATATCAAGGAGCTGCAAACCTACAGTTGGAAAAGACCTGCCTACCTAAATACCTTCTAATAGGTTGACCAACCCTAGTTGGGGTTATAAAAAGGGGAATATGGATCCTTTCCACTAGAATGTCATGGAAGTTGGATATTCTGAGTTCAATGGTGAGGCCTATTGGGACTTGATAAAATAGTGGGAGACTTAATAAAATTTATTATTTCTTATAAAATGTACTTAAGGAAGTACCAATGATATGCTATTTTAATTGTAGAATAAAAATGAAAAACTCATCAACCACACTATCCCTATGATCAATTCTGGATAAAGACAACATCCTCACCAGCAGTAACTTCCAGGAATGGTTTAGATGCCTTCGAGTTATCCTACGCCATGAACAGAAGAATTATGTGTTGGAGTAAGCATTACCTGATCTACCTACCAAAGAGGTGAGTGGTGATGATTTACTGGTCTATGAGAAACATATGAACAACGCAGTTGACATTCAATGTTTGATGCTATCATCAATGTCTAGTGATCTCATGAAGTCTCATGAAAACATGGATTCTTATAGCATGCTCAAGCACCTCCATGGTCTTTACTAGGAGAGAGAAAGATAGAAAATAGTTGAGATCTATAAGTCACTCTTTTAAAGTAATCATGGAGAAGGTGCCCCAGATGGGCCTCACGTGGTCAAGGTCATTAGCTTCATTGAGCGCCTGGAGGTTCTATTGTTCAAACTCCCCTAAGAACTGGGAACTGATCTCATTCTCTCATCACTCCCTTAGAGATGCTCTAACTTTTTTGTCAATTTCAATATGAACAACATTGAGAAGTCTCTATCTGATCTTCTTATCCTCATTCACCAAGTAGACAAATATATGAGGTATGAAAAGCCTTTTGTCCTTATGGTGAATAAGAGGAAGGGGAAGGCGAAGAGCTTTAAGTCCAAAGATTCTTCACAACCTTATGAGAAAAGGAAGATCAAAGGGAAGTCAAGGGAATATAAGGCTATTTGTTTCACATGTGGAAAGAAGGTCCACTAGAAGAAGAATTTCACCCATCCTAAAAAGCAATGGGAAGATTCAGGTGCGTTTTTTATCAAATTCAATCTATGTATTTCTACAAATTGGGTATTAGATACAGATTGTTGTTCTCACATATGTATACAAATATAGGAACCAAGTATATTCTGGAAGATTGATCGAGGAGAGGTAGATCTACGAGCAGCCAATGGAGCCAGACTTGTTGCTGTAACTATTGGGGACTACCACCTCACATTTATAACTAGGATGATCTTGGTGTTAAAGGATTGTTTTTATCTGCCTTCTATAACGAAAAACATCATTCCTGTATTCATACTAGATATAGATGTATTTAATCTAATGTTTGGAAATTAATGTTTCTTCTTTTATAAAGATAGCATTTATTTTGGTAGGGCACATTTATACAACAGTCTTTATGTGTTGGATTACACAAACCAGGTAATAGAAATCGATAACAAAGATACTTCACATGACTTATACCACACACAACATTCGCATCACTGAATAAGTCATGTAAATGAGAAACGCTTGACAAAGTTACATCAAGATGGATATTTAGATTCTTTTTAACTAAAACCACTTGGCATATGTCATTAATGTTTACAAGGCAAAATGAATAAAGCCCCATTTGGTGGGAAAGGTGATAGGGCAAAAGAACTTCTTGAATTGGTTCATACCGATCTATGTGGACCATTTCCAGTTGAAGAAATGGGAGGGTATTCATACTTCATAACTTTTACTGATGATTTTAGTAGATATGTATATATCTACTTAATGAGGTATAAGTTACATTATTTTGATAAGTTCAAAGAATACAAGAATATAGTTGAGAACTAGCTTGGTAAGAAGATTAAGAAGCTCCGATCAGACTGAGGTGTAGAATATCTTAATCAAGACTTCATTGACTACTTAAGGGAGTTTTGGATACTATCCCAACTCACTCCTCCAAACATGCCCATGTGTAATGGTGTGAGAGAAAGGAGGAACCGAACCTTGTTGGACATGGTGAGATCAATGATGAATCATGCAAGTCTTCCATTATCCTTTTGGGGATATTCATTACAAACAGTGGCACACATACTAAACCAAGTACCAACTAAATTGATAAATGGTATTCTATATGAGTTTTGGAGTGGAAGAAAAGCCATGTTATCGAATTTACATGTGTGGGGTAGCGAAGCATTTGTTAAGGCCTCTTCAGGTAACAAAATCACACCCTGAGGCACAAAGTGTACCTTTATAGGATACCCCAAGGAATCAAGGGGATATTACTTATACATCCCCTTAGATAAAAAGTTTATAATGGCAAGATATTCCTTATTCCTTGAGAGGGAGAACATCTTCAAAATAGATAGTGGGAGCGATATAGACTTCGACGAAGTCGAGGGTTAAGGTACACAAGAGTTGGTATAAGAACATATTCCACAAAGCCCCATGGAAGAAGAATCTGTTCTAGAGACACAAGTACTACATAAGAGTACAAGAGAGGATAGAGAACCAGAATGGTATGGTTTTCTAATTATCGAGGATGTTGACTCATTATTAGTTGATAATAATGATCCTCTAACCTACAAGGAAGCAGTAAGTGGCACAGATGTTGCCAAGTGGCAAGAAGACATGAATTCTAAAATGGATTCCATGTACCAAAACCCTGTCTAGATTTTGGTATATCCTCCAGTTGATGTAAATCCGGTTGGTTGAAAATTGGTATTCAAGAAGAAACTAGACATGGAAGGACAAGTCAATACCTATAAGGCATGACTAGCTGCAAAAGGTTTTAAACAACGCCAAGGAATTGACTACTATGAAACATTCTCACCAGTTTCAATGCTGAAATCCATCAGAATTCTACTTGCCATTATGGCTTACCATGACTATGATATTTTGAAAATGGATGTAAAAACAACATTCCTATACGGGAAACTTCAGGAAGATGTCTACATGACACAACCGGAAGGGTTTGTGACTCCAAAGAATGCTAATAAGGTATACAAGTTGCAGAAATCCATTTATGGATTATAGCAAGCATCTAGGTCATGGAACATTCATTTTGATGAATCCATAAAAGAATTTGGTTTTATCAAGAATGAATGGGGTCCTTGTGTCTAAAAATGGTTTAGTGAGAGTGCAGTCATTTTCCTAATAGTATATGTTGATGACATATTACTTATTGAAAATGATATACCAGTCTTACATTCCGTTAAGGCATGGTTGAATCAATGCATCTCCATGAAAAACTTGGGTGAGGCAGCATGTATTCTTCGGATCAAGATACATCGTGATAGATACACGAGATTGTTGGGCCTATGTCAAAGTACATACATTGATAAGATACTGAAGATATTCAGTATGGAACAATCCAAGAGGGCATTGTTTCTATCATCACATGGCATTCATCTTTCCAAGAAAATGTGTCCTCAGAAAGATGAGGAAAGAAAGAAAATGACAAGGAATCAATATGCACCAGCGATTGGGTCAATCATGTATGCCATGATACGTACTAGGATAGATGTCACCTACACATTGAGTGCGGTGGGCAGATATCCAGCTTACCCAGGTGACCGCCATTGGATGGCAGTCAAGACTATCCTAAAGTATCTGAGGTGTACTAAGGATATGTTCCTGGTTTATGGAGGAGATGAGGAACTATTCATTAGAGGATATGAAAATTCTAGTTTCTAGACTGATCAAGATGACATGAAGTCACAAATGATATACATCTTCACTTTTAATGGAGGTTCAGTGAGCTAGAAGATCTCAAAGAAGAGTGTGGTCGTAGATTCTACAACAGATTCCAAGTATATCACAGCTTCTGAGGTATCTAAAGAAGCAGTTTGGATGTGAAGCTTCATCCAAGAGCTAGATGTGACACCTAACAGTAAATATCCTATCACACTGTATTGTGATAATATTACAGCGGTGGCTCTCGCAAAAGAGACAAGGTCACATAAGCGGATGAATCACATACTTCATAAGTATCATCTCTTGATGTATTTTTCTCAGAGAGGTGAAGCTGCAGTGAGAAATATTTCCACGAAAGACAACGTGGTGGACCACTTGACTAAAGACTTGAATTATTAGAAACATGATCTTCATGTGAGGTCTAGAGGAATGAAATTCATAGGAAGTTGGCTCTAGTCCAAGTGGGAGTTTGTAAGAGTTAGTGTCCTAGAACCAACTGGTTTTACTTTGATTACATGGATATTTAATGTATTATTACATATTGTTCATTTTTATGCATGATTATGATGTAATAATGTCATAGATTATTTGTTGCATTGATAAGGTCATGGAAGTTCCCTGCTATAATGAGAACCTTGAAATTCCATAACAATATTCTTAAATATAGTTCTATGTTTAGATGATATGCTATGATGGGACACATAGCATGAAGACCATCTGGTGTGAGTACTCGTAAGAAAATGATACTTCCTCTCATGAAGTTCACACTTGGTAGTCTCCAAGATAGAAGATTATGAGAACAAAATTGCTAGTAGGAATTCTACATGTTTTGGTGTCATCAGATATTTTTATCTATGAGCATGCGTAATGATCCTTATACTTTGGGATTATCATTAATACTTGTCACAACTTCTGTACTTTGATTTGCTGACAAAAAACATCATGCAGACAGTTGGTGGGAAGTAGGGTACATTGGGTGTGTCACGAATGGCATGTTATTAATGGATAATTTGAGGAAGTATTTGCCCCTTCCATTTATGGAAGTTTATATCTTGGCCCTTTGATAGAAATAGAACCGTCACGAGAAATTCCATGGCCATGGTGTAACGATGAGTTTATTTCAGTTAGTCAAAGAATGACGTATCAAGCATCAAAGTTGATGACAGAGTCATGAAACCTGCTTGATGAGATATTGAGACAAAGGGATTATATTACACAGTGAGCATTAATGTGTGGATGTCATTGTTGCGACTTTATGTTCTTTATCTTGGGTTACTTGACCTGTTGCTAGACAGTACTCTTGTACTTTAGGCAAGCCCACCTAATTCCAATGAGAAAGAATCCTAGAGGGTCACACACTAAGTGTTTTTGGTGGTCTCGGTTAAATTCTATTTGAATTTAATTAGTGAAATAAATATTATTATCAAGACCATAGAATAATTTTATTCAAGTTAAAATGATCACATAAATTAAATTAAATATATTTATTTATTTTATTAAACATTTAATAAATATTTACTTACTAGTTTTTAAATAAAATATTTATTTAAGAGAATAATTTATTTATTTATTTATTCGAGTTTTCAATAAATGGAAGTAGAGTTCAATCAGACCAAGTTCGGTCTGTTAGTAAAATAATTATTTGCATTGTCACAAATTAAAATAACACTGCTATTATTTTATGATGCAGAATTTTATTTATAATTCCATTTTATGCAAGTTGGCACACCGTAAATAATGACGAGGTATTGTTATTAAATGCATGGTTTTTCTATAAGTTCATGAATGTATTTAATTGTTGCTATGTAATTAAATATTGTAATTTAAATTCTATGTATATAAATAGAAAAGTACGCCTATTGTGCCATACACCACACCACACGCCTGGTGAATTTATAATTTTTGAGCCAAACAATTTCTCTATCAAATCCTCTTCTCTCCCCTCTCAAGAACAAGAGATGTTATTCAAGGCTGGAGAACATGTGATCAAGAATGACCAACATAAGACACTTGATTCACCACGCTAGCACCCGAAGAACGAGCAGTGTCGATCGGAGGCCATCAGAGCACGCATGGATCACTACTAGAGGGATTCTAGTTTGGATCCTTACAAACGTAATGAGATAATCCAGAAGGGTAATTCCATACGATCAACATCATCAATGAAGAAAAATACCAAAGATCAAGGTATTATTTTTTCTTTTTGAAATTATTTAAATTAATTATAAACATGTTGTGTAAGATCATCTCTAAAGGTTTCAGGCCTCTCTCTTCTTTATCTAAACAATTGATTATATTTCATGGAGACTGGAATTCATCGTCGTATTGATCCCGAAATAATAATTGATCATGGTAAAAATCAAAATTGGGTGCTGTCCCAACCACGCTTCTGCAGTGCCCGAAACCTTCAATAACCCAAGCAGATGATTCCTTAAAAACTATACAATATCGGGGAATTACATGACGTGTAAATCCCTTTCACATCGTGTAATCCTGGGATTACAGTTTCTGCCAAAAAACACTTCACCTTTTTATTATTTAACCCTAAAAATATACACATCATGAACTAGATCTATAAAATCCCTGAAACCAACTTTCACGATGTGTAATACAGTTACATGATGTGTATTTCCTGCAGCAGTTCTGATACACCTCCAGCTTCCACAAAAAACTCCTATAACCTCCTTCAAACACTTCCAACAAACAAAACTGGAAAAGTAACAGATTGGGAGAGAATGATCCAATAAATCAAATACATCTCAAACGATTCTCAAACTCCATAATCCAAAACTAATCCTAGAAGAAAAAGGGGTCTGAATAACCACTCTGTGAGATACCTCTCAAGGATCTCATCATACCTCAAATGCTACCACTAGCCAAATATGACAAACCAAATGACTAAAAACATCCAACACAAACTCATTACCATGAAAAATAACTACAAATATTCTCCTCTCACACAACCACACTGACACAGAACCACTGAACAACAACATCTCAACCTCCACACTATCCAAACCAACAACTGCTACAACCAATGAATCTCACCATCCTAAACATATGAATCAAATAATTTTACCTTCCTTGTCAAGATACTATCTGCTCTATGCGACACTGACTTGAAAAAACAGGTTCAATAAAA
Source organism: Viscum album (assembly GCA_963277665.1). Classification (NCBI taxonomy): domain Eukaryota; kingdom Viridiplantae; phylum Streptophyta; class Magnoliopsida; order Santalales; family Viscaceae; genus Viscum; species Viscum album. Next base: position 1,108,755,010 of record OY728162.1, on the reverse strand, counting down.
TCAAAAATAATGCATCTTGATTAAGAATCAGGTCATACCCTTTTCATATGTCAATATTTTAACACACATCATACCACACACATCAAAAACCAAGGAAAACAATTCATCTCATGAAAAAAGGTTCAAAAATCACATCATAAAGTAAAGTAGAGAAAATTAAAACTAAAAAAAACTCTTTGTAATGGGTAAAAATATATGTTTCTTACTCCTAAGTACTCTCCTCCAGGTCACCAAGCCTCCACAACACATGGAATAAATAAATGGTCCATCCATGCAACATTTTCTCTTGATGATCCTGGATATCTACTAGCCACTCCACAGACATTGTGTCATCTTCGATATCCAAATATCCCTATTCAAGGACATGGGATTCATCATGATTATAAAGATGAAGTTTATAGACATGAAATATGTTGTGGATCCTATCTGACCATGATGGAAAATCTAATTGATACACCACTTCAGCAACTCACCCCAACACCTCAAAGGTCCCAAAAAACTTGGGAGAAATCTTACTCTATCTTCCAAACCTCCACTTACAACATCAAGGGGAATCCTTCAAGAACATGTGTCCTACAACTGTGAACTCCAAGGGACTAATTATGTAATCAACATAAAACTTATGCCAATCTCGTGCTGCTTTCATCCTCACACAAATGAGTTGAAATTTCTCTATCATGCTCTACACCACATCAAGACCAAGAATAATTGTATCCCTAACCCCCGTCTAACACAACATAGAAAGAAATCATCTCCTATAAAAATCCTCAAATGGAGCAATTAAAATGGAAGAGTGATATATATTATTATAATCAAACTCTACCAAGGGCAGGTGTCATCCCCAAGACCCACCAAAGTCTAAGACGCAAAACTGCAACATATCATCTAATGTCTAGATAGTTCTTTTCATTTTCCTATCCATAAAAGGTGGAAAGAAGTGCTGAGGTGTAAATGAGTGTCAAAATCATGCTATAATCCCCTTCAAACTCATTAGGTAAAACATGTGTCTTAATCTGATAAAATATACCTCAAAACTCCATGAAACCACACCACCACAACCACATACCTCTTATCCAAATAATCCACTGCACCTGACTCGTTGATCTCTAAGAAGTGGGATGATTTTATCAACCAATCCACAACCAAACAGATAGAATCAGAACCTCCTTGAGTTCTGGGTAACCTTGTAAATAAATCCATCAAGATTTCATTCCATTTCTACTCAGAAACATCCAAGGGTCACAAAAAACCACCAGGAACGTGATGCTCTACCTTTAACTACAAGCAAACCAAACAACTTTCCACAAACTTCTATACTTCCCACTTTATCCCAGGCCACCAAAACTGAAACCTCAATCCTTGATACATATTATAAATTACTAGGTGTACCATATAGGGTGATATATGGAACTCATGAATAACTCCCTTGTGCGTTGCTATCAGAACAAAAAACCTTTCGTAAAAAAAACATCAGGTTCTGACCATCCCTCTGTAGAATCACCATGGACAACACAATCATGTATCACCTCTTCCACTGAGTCCCCCTACTAAGACTCCTCCACCTGCTTCATCATAGAAGCTTATACCATCATATGAAACAAACAAACTCCACCACCATCTACCATTTCATCTAAGTGCAAGGCTTCCAACTCCTTAATTTCTCTTTAAGCATCCTTAGACTCCCAAAAAACACCCTTCCAAGACTTACTGCTCAAATTGTCAGCCACGAAATTTCCCCTTCCTAAGGTATAGTATATCTAAAGATCATAATATTGAAGAAAATCTATCCACCTCTGCTTCTGTTAGTTCATATCATGCTGACAAATGATATACCTAAAACTCATATGATATATGATGAACAAAAAGTACACCCTAATAAGGTAATTCCACAAAACATTCAGCACAAACACAACTACCACTATCTCTAGATCATGGGTGGCATAGTTAAACTCATAAGGGAGTAAATTCCTAGACCCATAAGAGATCATTTCCCTTTGATGCCTCAATACAAACCCTAATTCTAGATGGTAAGCATCACAAAACACCTCAAACATCACTCCTTCCTCAAGAAACTAGAGAACCGGAGCACTAAACAAATTCCCCTTCAAGTAATCAAATGATTCCTGACACTGATAAATCTAAAAAAAATATTGGTCTTTCCTAGTCAAATCTATCAATGGGGCTTCAAATTGAGAAAAATCAAGTACAAACCTTTGATAATATCCCGTGAGACCAAGGAAGCTACAAAATTATTGCATTTTCTTGGGTTCTACCCAAGAAAAAAAATACTTCAACCATAGATGGTTATACTACCACACCCTAATGAGACACCACATGACTAAGGAAATGTACCTCTCATGTCCAAAAATTACACTTGGAAAACATTCTATAGATCTAATGGAATCAAGAACATGCAAGATAGTTTTGATATGCTTGGAATGATCCTCCTCTGACTTTCAGTAGATTAAGATATCATAGATGGACACAATGAAGAACTAATATAAGAACTCATTGAACACGAATTTAATAATCCCTATGAACATGGATGGAGAGTTCATAACACTAAATGACATGACTATAAAATCAAATTGCCCATAACTGCACCTAATGGAAATATTTAGGATATCTCCCTCCTTCACCATCAACCAGTGATATCTAGACCAGAAATCGATCATAGAAAACTAACCTTCCCCTCTCAGTTGGTTGAAAAGATATTATATTCTTGGAATAGGGTATTGGTTCTTTACAACCACAAAATTCAACCTCCGGTAGTCTATACACAACCTCATACCACCATCCACATTCTTAGAGAACAAAACTAGAGCTCCCCATGGAGACACACTGAGATGGATGAATCCCTTTTGAATCAGATCATATATATGAATATTTAACTCCTTCAACTCATAAGGTTCCACCCAATAAGGATCCATCAAAATTAGAGAAGCACCGAGCTACAAGTCTATCCTAAACTCAACGTCACGTCGAGGGGGTAGTGTCACAACCTCCTTGAAAAAAAAAATCCAAGAACTTCCCAATGAACCATGGGAACCCCTACAAACTCAACATCTACTTGTTCCACTAAAATCTAATCCAATAAAGAAATAAGGGGATCTACATAGTGAATGCCCACCTGACAACTCCACTCACTGAAGAAAACTACACACTGACTATCCACATCCAAAAACATGATTCTCATCTAAAAGTATTAAATAATAGAACCTATGGAATAAAACCAGTTGATGATGAGGATGAAATCATATAGATGTATATTTAGTATGAAAATATCCCCACATGACAGATGCAAGCCCATCATCAGTCTACGCCCTCAATACATATCAAACAAGCTAGTCTGGTCTCCGATTGGCATAGTCAAAAGTAGGGGTATGGGAAGCCTATTTACATCTAGTACTATAGAATGGGATAGAGTGGGTGAAACAAAAGAGTTAAAATCTCATGAATCAAACAATACACAAGCAAGAGTACTAAAAAATTGATCGTACCTTTGATGATCTCTGGATCCTCTAAAACTACTGCCTCCAATGCATGCAACTAATTACACCCAACTTCTATACCTCTATACTGATGAAAACCTACACATCTACACTCGGGTTTTAGTCCCTAAACATGATGAATATCCAGGGGTTAGACTCTACCTGCTCCATCTCCCCTTGGCAGAGTATAAGACTACTTCCCTAGCTGCTGCAACGACCTCACTGGTAACTACTTCTAAGGCTAACGCTGAACCTATCTTCCTTAGCCAAACTGAGCTCGAGAAGCCACTGGGAGATGGTCTTGAAGATGGATGTGAAAAACATATAAGGAAAACATCATACCAAACCCCATAAGAAAGTCCTAGAAACCATAATGTTGAAAGGGAATCTATCGAGGTTGAATCCAAACTGGTCAAAACCTCGAAGGTCCTAGCACTTGAGACCTACCACTGATAAATCTACCCCTCAAGGAACTCTGCTAGTTCCCTTACCATGGAAAACCTCCTTGTGAGTGTATTCTATTGATCATATATACCTTATTTTAAACCTCTAGATACATTGACAATGTAAAAGTAGTCACTACATACTACATAGAAGGATGGAGTGCCTCCTCAAGATTCCTTGCACATGACTCCTCATCTGGAAAAATATCTGGGGAAAAACATAGAAGGTCCTTGAACTTGATTCCCAAATCCCATACCAACATATTCCCCTATTTAATATAAATAATATCCTTCCTATTAACTACCTTCATGGTTGACAAAAGGAACTCTACTAAGAATTCCTTCTAAAAGTAAACCCACAAAAAATCTACCTCCTTCCACTCTCACAGACACAACACCTGCCATTGATGTGTAACTCTTCGCATATGAATGACTATCAAAGGGACCTAGTACTCTATCGGGGCCTGGATAAAACTGAAAGTGATCTTTATATCCTCCATCTATCTCTCTGTTTCCATATCTGAAACACTGCCCTCATACTTCTCCAAAGCTTTCCACTAGAAAGCATGCAACATCCTTTTCCACTAATCCTACTCAACTGGATTAACCCTACATTTATCAACCAGATCAGGCTATTGAACCTAAAATTCTTGATCTACATGCACATGATGAACAATATCTATAACTAAAAGGAAAACAAAGAACTTCTTAAGCCTGATAGTATGGATTTCCATTATAATATATTTTAATTATCTTTAATCAATTTAATTCATTTTATCCATTTAAAATTTACCCAAAAAACGCAATTCAAACAATAGAACAAGTCATAATGACACATTTACCTATCCTAGGTCTCTACCCTATAAGTGGTGTAGGGTCACATAGTCGTTTGGTAGGCTTAGAGTCTTTGCATTGGATTATAGAGGCCCCTAAAATCTCATGTCCTAGCTGGTATTCCCTAGCCTATGCCATGAACCAAGATCATCTAACATTGTTTCCCTACCAACCCATGCAATCCTCACTATTCCTAACTCCAAACTCCATTCTATCTCTCAACTATCACCTATGATACCACTATGTCATGACCTGCTCCCTCCAAAGATACCACAATGAAGGGAGACAGATAATGACCCCCCTCCGAGTTCCACCTCTAGTGGGACTCATCTTGGCAACTAGCATTGAGGATATGAAAATCTCATATATAGAAGTAATTACCCTCTATAATATAAATAGGACCGGGAGATAATATGGATCATCCACAACAAACCCCAGACAAAATATAAAAGGGAAACCTAAACCATCCCACATGCATGTATAAATAGAACTAATACATATAAATGTATCCAAAGTAAATACCCAAAGTGAAGCTAAAGCAATGACATAATAGCTATCCAAAGTTCTAAGCTAGTAAAGCTCAACATGATTCACATAAACCTCCTAGAAACATAAAAATAGTTTTATATACATTGGGTGAGCATACAAGTATACTCATTTGGAAAAAAAAGTCTCTTGTGCACATGTGGAAGAAGTATACTAATAAACCTACGAGAAAACAACCGAATAAAATAGCACCTAAACATGCATACTAACCATACCAACTTCACTAAGTCACACTCACCAAGTAATGAATGTCAAGTAATATAATATAAAGTAAATAAAATTAATGATAGGGTACCCCGCACCACTTTCCCACTGATTAGAAACTCTCACACCCCAACATAAAATGTCATGGAACTCCCACCTTTCCAAATATACCATATCACATCTCGCCCGCACACACCTAGGACTCAAAGAACATCCCCCACACACACACCTGGTCCTCACATCACATCCTATGCACACAAACCTAGGAATCACAACACATCCCTCTCACACACACCTAGGCCTCCCAACACATCACAACTCATCCTGAAGACACCAGGTAAAGCATATCAAAACTCATCCCAAAGACACTTGGGACACCACATCAGAACTCATCCTAAAGACACATGGGATACTACATCAAAAATCATCCCGAAGACACATGGGATACCACTCTGATCACATCCTACCTAAATAATCTTAGGCTGCCATCACCTTGAAGAGGGAGCAGGGAAGAGCAGGTGACCATCCATCCATCCTTTCATCAGGATGTTAGGAAAGACACCCCTCATGTGACTATGTGGGTGTTCGTCACATAGTTATCAATGTGGGTGGGGTGAGTATAAAAATTACATGGAAGATACAAGTATATATATATATATATATAATATCAAGTAATCAATCCCAAATTATGGGTTATCAAAAAAAACCAACTCACAACACCATCACTTTTTATGCCATCTCAAAATGCATAACATACCACAATAAGACACAAAACCCATTTCACATTTCCAATAATGTTCATTTAATCACCCCATTCATTAAATTTTCCATCATAAAATTTCCATCACATTAAACAAACCAACCCATGGAATTTAAAACAATATTATACATTCATTTATTCCATCACTACTAGGGAATCTAGTAGAAGGCAACCATATATCCCAAGCAACCAGTCATCCCTAATAATCTCACCTTACTTCCACAAAAGTATGGCCCACAAACTATCACCTAACTACCCTAAAATCATTCCCCACAAACTATCACCTCCTCACCCCAAAATTATGGCCAAACAACCACCAACTCACTAACCAAAATGAATGGCCTAAAAACCATTATCCCCCCAACCCCAAACACACATCGCCATCTCACAACCACAAAAACACACATCACAACACATCAAGATCATTTTTATGATTTACAAATGGGATTTTATCACATTTTGTTTTATTTATTTGGGGAATTATCACATAAGTCAAAATCCCAGGGAAACCATTTCATTATAAAAATATAATTAATTAAGAAATTTTCAGTTAGGGTGATATAAAAACAATAAAAATGGTAAAAATAGTCACAAAATTCACAATATATATATATATATATATATATATATATAACAAACAAATCCCCTAACAACCAAAAATTTTAGGGGGACATCAATCCCGTATGATCTACAATATCAAAATAACATCAAAGCTGTAAAAACATGTTAAAAAACCCCTTTACCCTTCAATTTCAATTTTAAAAAAAATTAATTATCTTTAATTAATCTAAAACAACCATAAATCATAGGTAAAAAAAAGAAAAACCCTCCCACATGATACACAATAAAGAGAAATGAGGGAATACATACCTCAAAGAAGCTTTCCAACTCACTGCGCACAGTAGGGAGAAGAAGAATGCTTGTGAACCAAAACCACACTGCTAGAACTACAGATCAACCTATAACACACCAAGGATCCATAAAAAAGAAAATCAAATGAAACCTCAAACAAAATAAACACCAATATAATGGAACCCATAGAATAATGGAAGGAAATAGGTGAGAATGAGAAGAGAAATCACCACAAATCAAAGACGAGAGCCCAAGGATCAATTCCCATCGAAAGGAATCTCCCAACACTGAAGGAGTTATCAAATGCCTAGAACAAGAGGAGAGATACTACCATAGGGTTTGAGAAATAATTCGAGTGGATAAAACCTTTAAAACTACACAACATCAGGGAATTACATAATGCATAATTCTCTTTCATGTCGTATAATACTAGGATTACAATTTCATCCAAAAAACACATCACCTTTTTATTATTTAACCTTGAAAAAATACACACCATGAACCGACCTTATACAATCCATGAAATCACCTTTCACATAATGTAATACAATTATATAGAGTGAATTTCCTATAATAGTTATGCTACACCTCTAGCTTCCACAAAAAACTCCTAGAACCTCCCTATAACACCTCCAATAACCAAAACTGGAAAAGTAATAGACCGAGAGGGTACAAACCATTACACAAGATGTTATAAGGTGGGGATATTGTAAGATACTGAACTTTTTTGGAGTTTTATTGATCTCATTTATAGGTACTATTTTGCCTTGTGTTTAGTACTTTCAATTTGGGTTTTACCTTGAAGGTGTGTTTGGGTGGAAAGTTTGACAAAATGGAAGAAATAGGGATGTGCACAGTTGGCACACAGTTTTCCCTATCTGTGCACCCCATCCCATAAAATCATGTAACCTTGTACAATAAGGATTTGCACAGTTGGTTCATAGTTTTTCAAAATATGCACCCTAAAAAGAGTAACCGTGAAACCCCTTCAAAATAGGTGTATGATTTAGGTGCATCGTTAGGGAAAACTATGCACCCCTTCCCAAAAAACAATGATTGAAATTTAAAGTCACCTAAAAATTAGATATTTAATTATCTGAACCCCCTAATTAATCCTAAATCAATCCCCATTCAACATTAGGCCATATTTAAATATTTTAGAGCACTATGGATATATTCAAAGCCTTCTCGATCTCTATTATTTTCGATTCAAAGGCTTGATCAAAGGTTTGCACCAATCCTAGTAAGAGAATTCTATCTCGGTTACTTTCCTGTCCATCTTCATTTATTATCTCTTTCTTTAAGGGAAGTTATTATCAATTCTAGTTAGATATATTCCTAGTTTTTTTGGTTCTATATCTAATATTATAGATCTATATCTAGATTTAAGAGATCTTAAATTGTTCAATCTTGGTTTAGGTTATAGATCCAGATCTCGTTTTACACTATTACTCTGTTGAATTTTAAGGATTTCCATTGGGTGATTGTTCATCAAGAAATCGTTTTAGGTGGTATAATATTCAAATCCCATAGTAATTATTTTATTATGTGTATGAAAATTTTATAATTTCTAAAGGTTTTTAGAAATTTAATTTCCCAATTGAAATAATTAATTTGGTGAATTCATTAATGAAGGATTGTGGAATTGTGGGATTAGGGATAATTAATTGTGGAATTAATTATGATTTATTGGATTGTTGAATTAGATAATTAATTTTGGAATTAATTACGAGATATTGAGATTGTAAATTATATAATTAATCATAGAATTAATTATGTGATATTGGAATGGTTTAAATGGAATTAATGAAATTGGAAAATTAATTAATAGAATGGATGTGATTAATTAATTATAGAATTAATTAATGGTATGAGTGTGATTAATTAATTATCAGATTAATTAATTGGATTTATTGTGATAAGAGGATTTATTTTGATTAATCTTGATTGATGTGATATATTGATATTGTTATATATACAATATATGTGATATATTTGAAATTGATTGATAAACGAGTGTGGGATACATGATGATGCTCCAAATACCCATATAATAAAAAAGCAAATACATGAAAATATTTTATTGGACATGGACTGATGATCTAAATACCCATGGGGTGTGGGACATGGACTGATTCTCCAAATACCCACAAGATGCTAGACATGATGTTTTACACCCATAATATTGGCATTGAACTATGGTTACAAGTATACGTGATAGTGAATTGAAATGAAATGGATAATTAAATCCCATTTGTTAAATGACTTGTGAATTTATATGTGACATGGTTCAAACTCCTACATGATATGGAGAAGGTATTGATGTTCAGGTGCCCTCAGGAACCTGAGGGTTGGTTTAGTTAAATAAATTATAAAAGATAATATGATAAAAAATTACTTATGAATTTTACTTATTTCTTTATACAACTGCATACATTTTTATTGTCTAGATATTGTTTTAGATTTCATTGGTGGCGGCCTAATGAGTTATACTCACACCGTACTCGGGCTGCCTGATTGATACTCAAATAGATTTCGTGGTTTCAAGATAAATTAAGGGTAAAATCCCTATGTTAGATGGCTGGTTAGGGATGGAGTATAGATGAGGGAACCTTACATGATTTAAGTCCCATTTGTGAGTAGTTAGTTCTTTGATTTTGGGTTTTCATTATGACACTTAGATAATACTTTAGCATGGAATATTTTATACTTTAGTTTTGATATTATATCCCAATTTTGGTCATATTATGATCGGGGTACTATTCTATTTATGTTTATATGTTATTCAATTATTGTTTCATTATTTTCCATTGGTGTATTACTTTGATAAAAGCGGGTATAGTCTTACCATGATTAATATATCATACCCTAGATGCTATTTAGTAGCCTCTAGAATATGGGGAGGTACGATTGAGGTTATGTGGCAGTCCAGCTCGGGGTAGCGGTTTGTGGCACCCAATTCAGGACATTATAATGTAAGTGTTCCAATTCTTCCTGTTGATGTTTTGAGGTTTGGATGAAAAAAATTGGGTCACAATTATCGGCATCAAAGTTGGAAATGTAAAGATTACGATTATAACACTAGATCTGAGAGTGCAGGTCTTGGGATTTTATATCACCTATCTCATATTTAGGGATTTTTGGTCATTAAATTTCTTCTGAATATGTTCTCTATCACCCTCCTTCATTATTTGGGTGTTATTTTTCTCTTTTATGTCCATTTCTCTACTTACAAAAAATGTTCTTCTACATGGAAACCAAGTTATGTATTATTTTATATGACCTATTCACATCCCTCTATCTCTTTTGAAGAGGAAATTTTATTTACCCTTTGTATGATGTGGGATTCCCAAAAATGGATTTTAAAATTTTAAACCCTTGTTTACTGAGTAAAAGTTCAAATTGTGAGGACATAATTTATTTAAGGGGGTAGAATGTAACACCCTGAGTTTTTGTAAAATATTTTTTAAACTAAATTTAATATTTTTGATATTTTTCATTACATGAAACACTGATTTTAGCATGTGTTACATGAAACATTGATTTTATCTTGTGTTATAGGCAACACCGAGTGTATCTTGCATTACACGCAACATTGAGTTTAAACTAAATGTGACAATCTGTTAAAATATTATTATTATTTAATATGATAGTTATAACCTATCCATTCAAATGGTAGATATGAGTAGGATTAACTAAATTATGAAAATACATGGTTTAAACATGTATATAAAATGAATTATTTGGTCACCAGTTAATTATAAATGAAAACAAAAACTATTTGAAAATAAAAGAATTCATTTTTTGAAAAACTGTTTTTATGCGTGCAAACATGTTTTAGTTCGGTATATTAAACTAATAACTTTTGGTGAATTATTGTAATGAAATTTATATATTATATATTCAATCAACATTTTAACATTCATCTTATGTTTTTCATACAATATATAAGAATAAATCCAATTTTAATCTTAAAACTGTATTATTCAAAAAAGTAGTTTTGTCGCATTTTGCACACTTATTTTAAAATAAATTTTGAATTTTTTTGAAAATTTATTTTTAAAAACAAATTTAATTTTTAAATCATCATATAAAAATTATATTAGGGTAAATTTTTGATAATTTTATGAGAAGATAAATTTTTCGATGAGTAGTGAAAAATATTAGTTTCTATTATTAATTGTTATTTATTTTAAATAATTTAAAAATTGTTATTTTTTAATATGAGTTTAAAGGTAAAATTAGTTCAATTATATATCTATTAATTCAATTTATTTCATTAGAATCATTTTAATATTTAATTTTTATATAAAAACTTTTTAAACTTTTAAACATTTTCTCTTTGGAAAACTGCTTTCTCATCGCATTTGTGGGTTTAATTTTAAATAAAAAATTTCCAATTATGTGAATGGAAATTATAAAAATCGATTATATATTTGTAATCATCATAATTTATATTATATATTAATTTCTACTTAATTTTTGACCATAATTAATAGTAAAAACAACAAAAATTATATACCGTGGTTAATGTGAAAATGTGTTTACCGGGGGGGGGATTAATCTAACAATGTAAGGGTTAAAAATAACCAAAAACTTTTAAAACACCAATTTTATGGATATATTAAGACCTTATATCTTCTAATACCGATAATGGTACATTTTTGAGCCTTTCATCATGATAAAAACGTGGGTACAAATTTTTCTTTTAAAAAATTTCAAGTGTATCACTCACCCCACGCATATAAGTCCACCCATTCCCTTTCCTCTTCATGCTTACAAAACACATTTTTTAGACAATAACTAACAAAATAAATTCCTTAGTTCCCTAATATCGTCCTATAATACTTTTCTTTGTCATAAATACATCCTAATAAGCGCTTTGGTGCAAACCAAAAAAAGTTTTCCAAAGAAGATGTAACATCCATAACTGAGCGTTTTATTTTATTTCTTCCTCCACCTTATTAAATTATTATTAAAACACGATGATATAATAACCTAAGTATATTACATATACTAATATTTTTTTATTTCAGGTAATGACCTAAAACCATATCCTCTTCCACCAAATGGGTTATGAAATTATCATTCAGGTATACAACAGACTACCGCCTCATGAACCAATGTTATCATTTTCCATTACCACCTATCATGGTAGGATATAATGATGTATTTATTATTTATATATTATATGTATGATATTTTTAAGCTTTTATAATCAATATATCACATTTTCCTTCTTACTTTCCATTCCGTGGGAATATGATAATGTCGTTCGTGTGCACGACGAACTACCACCTCACAAAGCGATGTGATTCGTTCACGCTTTACATGGAAGGTAATAAGGATGAATTTATTGAAAATATGTTATATATATAAATTAATAATAATTATTTAATTTTAATATACAATTTACCATTTTTTCTTTCTTTACATTGGGGAAATGGAAACAACATTCATGCATACGTATGACCTACCGTCTCCATGAATGGTGTATTTTATTTTCTATATCTAAATATTATGGAATTATACAAATACATGTATAATAAATATATATGATATTTATATAACTATTAAAATTATGGAGATTATGGAGCCATGATCAAATTAAGAGGACCAAAAATAACAAATCAAAACACACACGAAGAATAAAGTAATTATTGCCTAAAACATGGCTTTAACATGGAATTGCTAATAAATGTGTAATTAAATATCATAAGTAAATAATATATGGTATGATATATATATATATATGGTTATTTAATATATTTAAAATAAAATTATATTTATTATAAAATAGGTTCGAACATGTATAAAGTAAGTGGATACTTATGGTAATATATTTCTCGACTCTTTTATTTCTGGGAGACATATGCAAATTCACCACTCATTTCTTTTGTGTGGTGTATATACATTCCCTTTTAAATTTTATGTCATTAATATAATAATTTTAATTATATTTAATGTTTCATTTTATTTCATTATTTATTCGAGCTTATGATCCAAAATATTACGAAAGAGGTAAGAGATTTCTATCTCACTTTTTACTTTTGTGAGACACCTACCATATTCACCACCTATTTATTTTATGAGGTGTATATACTTAACATGAATGTATTTTATGATTATTATAATAAAATGTATTGTTATTTACATATCCATTTAATATCTCTATTTTATGGGGTTTATGATTCAAATGTTTCCAAAGAGGTAAGTGATTTTTTCTCAATTTTCCATCCTTAAGACACATGTTATGTTATGAAACTATATTATTTTATAAGGTGTATATACAGACCATTTGAAATTTAATATTTTGAATTTATTTATTTTCATTATATTTTAAGTTTCATTCAATGTTATTCCTTCACGGGTCTTACAATTCAAAGTTACCAAAGTGGTAAAGATTTTATGTTACAATCTAATCTTTTACCAGGATTGTTTATGATTATATTTATAATTATAAAATATTATGATCCATATCTCAATAAACTCATGAATTTTATTCTCCCCTTGTTATTCCATGAGAAAACATGTTTTCCCTTAATTTTCCTCTCTTTTTGTACTCAAGAGTTCATAATTATATTTTAAATAAAAAATCATCTTTATTTCTCTCTTGAGTCAAAAACTCATTTTTCTTCCAAAACCATGTTTTCTAAAAGTGTTTTAATTTTTTTTAAATTTATAAAAATGGTTTATTAAATAAATTTTTATCCATTTTTGAATTTTTTTTATATTTTTTTAAAAGGAATATTCATGTCATTTTCCAAATAATGTCTGTTTGGATTTTATAGAAAATGTGAAGATAATACTAATTTTAAAATTTACAACATGAATATAATTATACACCATCATGAACAATCATTTATTTAAGAATTTATTTATAATATTTAAATTTTATTTTGAAATAAAATGATTTTGAAAATGTTTTAATTTTTTAAAAGTTTTTCAAAGTGGAAGTGGTATTTTCCTCAAGAAATGTTTTAAATAATATTTCAAAATAATTTTACATCTAAGATGACATCTATTCATGTTACCTATTCCTTAATAGGGATATTATACAAGGATAAATTTTTATTATTTCCTTTAATGGTTTATGTTTATGATGGAATGATGTTCATGAAACCTATTTCTCTTCCATGGGTTATACCACGAGGAAATGCTTATGGAACCTAATTCTTTTCATGGGTTATGCTATGATAAAATGATGAAATGATTATGAAACCTTTATATTTTACACATTTTATGACATGATGAAATTTTTATGAAACCTATTTCATTTCATGGGTTATGATATGATAATTTTTTTTATAATCTTGTGGAACATATATGCATGACTTTCATTATGTGATGGGTGGGAACAATATCTCACAACAATGCATTAGGTAAAGATTTATATCTCGTAAGATAGATATGAATGGAATGGAGAGTGAACCTGATTTAGTAAGGTACTTTTTCCGCTATGATGGTATTGGAAATGAACCTTGATTACTATGATGGTTTGGGGAGTGAACTCATTCCACTATGATAACCTCAGTAGTAGTCCTTGACTACTATGGAAATGTTTTTCTATGCTTATGTGTATACTAAAATTCTATGTCTTATTCCAATGTTATTCTCTCATGGATCATGTTCTTTTATTTCATTATGATTCACGTCTTATGAATCACCCATCCTTATGCCATGAATCAATATTATGATCTTTTATATGCAGGTAATGGTTTTCAAATGTTATGATCATGTTCTCATACCCTTAATATCATGTTATGCTTACATATCTCCCTTTTTTACCCTTACTAATCATATGATCTCACCCTTTATTATGTTTCCTTTCCCCAGTTTATAAAGAAAGGTTTTAAGTAGGGTATGTTTGTGAAGTGTACCAAATAGGAAGATCTTTATGAGAGATGTTGAATATATTTCAACTAATTAGAATATTTTGTACCTATTCTCCAAAGTAACTATACCTTTATGATTATTAGGTGTGTGTTTATGCAATGTAATTAATATTCATATAAAAGAATTTAATATATATGTATGAAAATATTTGGTTTCTATAGTTTCCATGTGATAAACATTGTTTAGGATACCTGAAAGGGTTTGTAAAACTTCATGGAGAGTATATGTTAAATATTAGTGTTATAGAAATCAATTATTTTGTTTTAAAGGATATATTATACAAAATTTATACTAAAAAATGTTTTAAATATACAAAAGTTCAAAATCAAGGATAAATTTGATGAATCATGTAGTTTTATTAAAAAGAAAAAGTAAATGGGATGTTGAATCATGAATTTGAATGAAAAATTGTATGAATATATATCAAACTCAGATGGATCTGAATAAAGGATGTGTGTTTTTCATCTTATTTATTTTATAATAAGAGAAATTTTTTGTTAACAATGAGTTGTTATGAATAAAATGAGAGGATTGATTTAATACACATGGTTTATGACTCATCATATTTTATAATATGTTTAATAAAAAGTTGAGGATGAAAATATTTTATCTGAGATATATATTTTATCCTACATATTTGTTAAAATATTAAGAATTGAGATTCTACCACTCATTAATGGAATATTTTAAATTATAAAGTATTCTTTTTATAATAATTCTCCAAACCAATATAATACCATATATGATATGAATACAATAGTTTATTTAATAAATACTCGCACCAATGGAAATAAGTGTTATTTCACAACACAAAGGAGTTTATGTTTCTTATTATGATATTACTAAGAAAGTATACTATCTAATAGGTTAGTGGGAGTATGTTTGGATTTGGTAAATTTCAAAGTCAACAAATAAATAATTTTACCAGTTAGAATACAAAGTGAATTTCACTTAATATCTGAAAATGTTTATTGAATTTTTGTAAAACATTAATTTAAAGAGTTAAATTAGTTACCAAAATATTTCTTGATAAAAATTTGATTGAAATGGTTCAAAAAACGATGATGATAATGAAATTTAAAAGTGTCCTAAGAAGAAAACATAAATTATTAACATCATAACATTGGATGTTGTGAATTTAAGTAATTTGAATACTATTTTCAAGGAGTTGAAAATTAGGGATATGATTATTTAAGTCTCACTATTATTCAAACTTGATTACTTCATATATGTTACTCACTAATGTAGTTATTAGGGATGGTTTTTATCAAATGGTCACAAAGATATGTGAATGGAATTACATAGAGATGTAATGAGCTTAAAAAAACCCTAAAAGTGTAGAAAACATAAGGAAGATCTTGAATTCTATCATATGTGATATGATTGGACATTATATTTTGTATAGTTTTCTTAGTATTCTTAATAGAGTTTAAGAATATGAAATGTATCTTGTTATACAAAAGGAAACCTCCACTTTACCATTCTTTCATGCTATCTGCATATACCCATGAAGTGAAATGAAAACTAACCTATCAAAGTATGGATTTCAGTTATCACTAATTTATATTCATGATGGATAATTATAGGTTGTGACAAAATGATAAGGTAATCTTGGATAATATTTCATATATAGATATGAAATATACTCAAGAGGAACAAAATGAGTTTTGTTCACTAGATGACCCGCCAAGTATACCACATAGAATTCTATACACTACGTATTTGGTATAGAAAGTGTGGTCTATTGTCTCATATATACTGTTCAATGTTATGGCAATCTACTAATGTGTATAATAGCACTCAGGTCGAATCCTCGGTGATGATACTTTTTAACAGTCGGTTGTTTTTAGTTGATCGTATTTTGGTTGGGGGGGTTTGTTTGTAGAGATTATAAAATAATTTATGGGTGATGATTGATTTCAAAATTTGATAAAGATTGAGGTGAGTTTATTATTGGGAATTTAATCTTATGATATCCTTAAGCTTTTCTTTATATTGTATTAAATTAATACCCACTTCACAAGATGACTTTGATCGGAATTCCCAAGTGTTAAAGGTTTAATCCAAGCTGTAACTTAACATATGGTTATAATAATTACCATTAATTATTTATGGAAGTGTATTTGTGCTTCCAATAATCCATGGAATCCACATATTAAACAAAACATGTCATTAATCCATGACATATAAAGTTTAACACACATAATATTAACTCAAATAATACTCATCGAGCAAAATCTCCCAATCAATTAATATCCCCAAATTATAACTCACTCTACTTGTAGATTTATTCATCCATTTAAATGATTATTATTCTAGTTAAATATGTTTAAGGTGATGAATTATAAAGAAATTGAAAAGAACAGGGTAAGAAAAGAGTAGTGCGTCGAACAGACACACGGTCTTTGAAGAGAGTTTAAAAAAAGACTTTCAATTGAATGAGGAAGAAAAATAAGGGGAGGGGTTTTAAATTGATTTAAACCATTTTAAGAACATTAATATTATACTACAGAAGATGGATGATAATAATAGATATTGAAGAAGAAATTTTCATTAAAAAATAATTACAAAAAAAAAAGACTTACAAGATTACAACAATGAAGAACACAAAAGTAAATCAAAAAAAGAGAGAAGGAAAGGTCTCTCAAGTGAAATATTGAGTATGGAAGGTCCTAAAATGCATTTGGAAAGGATTTGGTTGAGCCAATATATGCTCTTATTTTCTGAAAATGCCAACTCTTGCAAAGAGAGGAGGGGGAAATTTTTATAGCCCAATGTTGTGGGCTATTTGCATTCAAAAACTTCCACTACACTTGCATCGCCAATTTAATAAATTAGAAAGCTTAATATAGAAATATTCTTTTCTTAAAAGTTTTATATATCTGTCTCTTCTATCTACTATGAAAATTTGGTAGATATTCGACTTAAGGATCCCAGGTTATGGCAGTTTGATTAAACAATTTTGATCTATCCATTTCCATACAAACTTTTTAATGGCAAAAAATGTGAGAGGGTTTTTGAATAATAAGATACCCTAAAATCTGATCACTTTCTTAAACAAGGTATTCCACATATATATCCTCTTTAACACTGAAAAATATCATATAGAATGGATGTATCTTTTAGGAGAAAATCAATAATGGTGTGATAATTTTATTTCTCGGACAGAATGGTGGGATGGGTTTAAATTCATCATTTGGGCACATTGAATTTGGATTTATACCTTTAAAGTTTTATCCAAGATGAAATGAATTTTCCCCCAACATTTGGTGGAGAATTAAAGGATTTGGACTTCTGGAGTGAGCTCGGTAATTCTATCTTCATGGATTGTGAAGTGCCCAGATCAGTGTGAATCACTGAGAGGGGGAGGGGGTGAATCAATGATCCTTTAAAACTTTTTACTAATTGATTCTTAATAAATTAAACCTCTATGGCTTGTTAAGGCCTTGATCCACTCTTCTTATGTCTCTCAACCTTTCCCGGATAATGCAGTAATGAAAAGGCACAGGACACAAGGATTTACAAGGTTCGGCACCAAAGGCCTACGTCCTTGCCATGTTGGTTATACCCCCCAACATGGTTTCTTCCATTATAATCTGTTAGTATTACAATGGTCGATACAGAGTCCCACTGTATCTCTCCTGAGTCCCACAGGAGGGTCTTTATACTGCGTCCCACAGTGTTACCAGAGTCCCACTGGCCTGCTCCAGAATCCCACTGAAGACTTCTTCTCCCTGAGTCCCACAGGGTCTTCTCTTGGCTCCTCGAGTCACACGAGTAGCTCTTCTTCACTGTAAGCTTCTTCAAGTATCTTCAGTAGTCTGGGATAAAGACTGCTGGACTTACTCTGTACCTCTGATCACTTGTGATGATCAGGTCTTCTCGTCTTGCTCAGGATTTATCTCCTTCTTCTAAGGATGACCTGGCTTCTCTCCAACTACTGAATACTCAGACAACTGATATCCTTAACTTCAGTCTGGTCCAGTCTCACTTCAAATCATCTTCATGCACTGAGTGCATGGCAACTCTGCTTCCTCATGCACTGACTGCATGGCCTTCTCAATACTTCAAGATCTTCTATCTTGGACAACCCAATTGCACACTCACTGATTTGAACTTTGATTACGTGCGCATGTTCATGCATGCATGCATGCACTTCCTTTTTCTCCTTGGTGTGATAAACCCACAATGGGTGTAAATACTTTTAGCACACACACCTTCTTCCTTCTTCACACTTTGTTCTTTTTGTTTACACACTCACAAGTGTGTTGTACTTTAGTGTGTGGGTCTCCTATTTCTTCCTTCTTCTAAGTGTGTTCACTTCACTTAGTGCACACACATTAGGTTCGGCCTTTTAGTTCTTTTGCACACACAAATGCCTATGGCCTTCTTCACTTCTTGTACTCTTCCACTTTGCACACACATGAGTTGGCCTCCTCCTCTTCTTGTTGCACACACACACTTTAGTGTTCTTTTAGTTTGTTCTTCAAAGTGTGCACACACAAGGTATGGCCTTGTCTTGCTCACACCCACTGCCCGTAGGGTACTTAGCACACACAAAGTGTGTTCTTCAATTTGGCACACACACAGGGTGTGGTCTCAGCCTCTACTTGCACACACCCGAACACCAACCAACTGAAGGCATGCAAGGTGCGGCCTCTTCTCCTCTTCTTCAAAGCGCACAAGGTACACTTGGGTGCCACTGGCCGCGCAAGAGCACAAGGCCTCTAGGCTGCACAAGCCTCGGGTGCAAGGCACCGTGGGCGCGCAAGTGCTACCGCACAGGGGGCACGGTGCACAGAGGGGGTGCGCAAGGTTCTACCGCGCAGCCCAACCTCTTCTTCTTGTCACGCAAATGAGTTGCGCGCAAGGGACTCCTTCGGTCCAAAGATGGAACCGAGGAATTCATCCGCGCAAATAGAATGCACGGGGCTTCTTTCTTCGCGAGGCACAAAGGCACTCACGGGTCTTCCAAGTTTTTCAGCAAGCAATACCGAGAGCATGGGCTCTCCTTTTATAGGCAGAGAATCCTCAAAACTTCCGCGTGGGATAAATCTCAAATCCCTGAAATATTCGGATCTTCAAGATTTTTTTCAAAGCTTGAACTTTCTCCTCGGTTCTCCGCGGGTTCTTCTATTTTTATTTTCCTTCACATTTATGCGTTTTTGAACGCGTGCATGCCTCTGTTAATACCTGTCCATGCAGATTAACAACACCGAATGGCCTCGCACCTTCGGTTTCTTCGGCCGAACTTCGAATTCTCCTCTCATTGCATGCAAGCCAATATTTAGGCATGTATCTGTTCAGTAGGTCCAGACGAGCTCAATGGAGCCTTCGGCTTGATCGGAGGTGGCCAGAATCTCAAAATCCATGCTCGGGGAGCCACTGGTTCAGCGGGGGACGTCGGGTGGAACAGGGTGTCCTCGGCTCAAGCTCGAGGAAGGAGATGCCTCGGAGCCGTCGGATGCGGCATTTGAAATACATCGGACGACCGCGATCAGAAGATCTCGCACGGGATGCGATGAGCGGCTGTGATCAGCCGCGCGATTGGATGGGCGGCCAGGATCTCTTCCGCGGGAAAATCCCGCGTCCCACATCAAAACGAAGCGCGGTTTTTCCATGGCTTATCAAAGATGCGCTCCCTTCCACCGCTCAATTGAACTTCCTCCTCCACGGTGCCGCCCCGCACCGTGTTCTCCCTGCGGGCGTGCTCTGCGCCCACTCTGCTCCCTGCGGGCGCGCCACTGGCGCCCACTATGCTCCTTCGGGCGCGCGCTCTGGCGCCCATGCTGCGCAGGACCTGATCACCTGCGTGGCCTAGCTTACACACGGCCGCGGCCTCTCGGGATGGCCCCATGGGATCCCCTTGGGCGTGGTGACCTAGTCCCACATGTGCCTTGGGTTGAACCCTTAAGGCTGGCCCTTGGTGGCTTATTTTTTGCAAGTAATAGAACAAGTACTTTGTTAAAAACGAAGTAACCAAGTTCAAATGCCACATCCACATCTTCCTCTAAGCCATTCTCTTCATTCTTCAACTTCTTCTTAAGAATTACATATTCATCAACCGAGCTCCTGAATCAAATAATTCTTCAATGTTCTTCATTGATCTAATCAGAGATCAAATTGGATATTCTTCACATTCACATGCACTAGGAGATAGTGCATGGACATCTTTAATCCACTTCATCCACTCAGTAGTTGTGGATGGATCATCTTCATCTCCTCATGCATTGTCAATACAATTCATGGTCTTCAAACATTGTTGTGACATTGTATCCAGTTGATACAAGTTCTTGGAACATTAAGAACAGCTCAACAATCGTCTGATGTAATGATGATACTCCATCATCATCAATTCTTCAAGTGGTGTAACTTAGTATCATCTTGATACAAGTATTGAAACATTAAGAACAGCTCTACAATCGTCTGATATTCATAGAGAATGTTTCAACCACAACATCCTATGTCACTTAGTGAATCTCCTAAGTGACATGCATCTTAGTACCATGGCCATTCTCTTCTCCTCACCAACACCATCACATCCTTTGTCATTCACATATTGAAACTCCTTGACATCCATCCATTCATTCCTTGACAACAACATACCTCATTGACAACAAATGCAACACAGTGCACTTCAATCTCCCCCTTTGTATTTGTTGGCAATACACTAGAGCACATATGAATGGGTCAATATGTGTGCCAATATTTCTGCCCCTTATTGGCAATCAAATGCAAAGGTGTGGTGTGGTTCTCTTTCAAAGATCTCTTCCTCCCTTATAAAAGCATTTTCTTCAAAATCACTAAGAGAGGGATGATGTCACATTTTCTCTTGAGCAATGAACCTTTAGTAAATCAGCTCTAAGTCTACTTGGGCTAACCCGGTGTAGAAAACAAGAGTGATATGACCAAGGAATTCAAAGCTGTCCATAATTCTCTACACATGTGAGATCATGCTTAGGGGTTTGAAATTTTTCAGATATAACAATGAATTTTCTAAATCCTGCACAACTTCACAAAACTCATTAGAAAGTTCAGGTGCAAAGATAAAGCTCCCCCTTTCATCCATTTGTCTTCAATCCATACTCCCCCTTAATTGACAAGATAAACTCAATTAAGAAACAAGGGATGAAAGTATGATTGGAATACCTTCATTATTCTCAAGATGGTATTAAATATCAGAATCCCATCTTCTACAGATTGGATCCCCCTCAAGGGGTGCACTCCATTCTGTCCAAACCATCCTCCAGCTGAGAATGATCATCATCTTCAATTCCCTGCAGTGTTAGCACATGTAAATACAAGTGATTAGGGAATAATATGGAACCTCCTTGGTTCATCAATGTGAACAACAAGGTTGAGAAGATTCTCTCAACCGAGATGTCCCATTTTCACCATTCTTCACACATGCACATTTGATCTTCAATGATGTTGGTGCTGGTGTGGATCTCAATACATCTTCATGTGAAATATTTTGTTTCCTTTTTGCCTTAGCAATTGCCAGTGCTTCATATTCAGCTCTTTGCAGTTCTCTGGCAAGTTGCAACTGATTTGGCCATATGACTAACAAGTCATTTGGAAGTGAGGCCCCAGTTTTGGAAATTCCACATGGTTCTTTTGATACTGTTAAGCCACCTTTCTTAGGCAACTTATTTTCAACCAATCCCTTCTGCTTCTTCTGGATTGATTGTCTGTTTGAGTCCAGTCTACTTCTATTCAATTCCATGGCTTGTTTACAAAGATCCATGGTGTGTCCTTTCTTTCCACAGTAGAAGCATGTTTTCTTGGTGGTCCTTCTGGATGCATCACCCTTCTTGGATTTAGACTCCAAGGACTTCTTTTCCTTTGAAAAAATATTCTTGGGAGCATCTTCAACTTTCTCCTGCTTGCTTCCCAAGGATTCCATTTTAGCCAGGTTCTGTGATCTTTTCTTCTTTTTAGCTCTGGATACAGTTGGAGATTGACATGTATCATTTTGACCACTTTTGCGATCATCCCAGATGTTATCAACCAATCCAAATCTGTTAGCAGTAAACAGATGTCTCTGGACCTGTGGATGCTGCTGCTTTTCTTCTGGCTTGCTCCCCCTTGGCATGGGCTTCCTTTGTGCTTTGACATTTAGTGGATTGTACCAACAATCCTTTGCACAGTGCCCATACTTATTACAACACCAACATTGACCCACAAATCTTGACTTCTTCAGTCCTTCTGATTATTGGGTACTTGTCTTGAATTGTTGTGCTGCTTCAGGAGAGCTTTCTTTCTTCATTGTCTTCATCCATACTTGTTTGGAATTATTCTTCCATCCTGCACTTTTTGTGGAAACACAATTAGAAGCATTAGTACAAGATGGGATGGATGGTACCTTCCTTTTAGAAGATGTTGCCCTTTTATTAGAGGATGTCCTTCTTTTAGAATCATCCTGCTCAATGCATACTTGAGTAGCAACATTTCTCCTTTCAGCTGACTGGGAGGCTTCAGCTTTGGGTGATTGTAGATTTTTCAATATCACCTCTAGTTCTAAGCATTTCATATTGAGGGAGTTCTTCTCATCCTCAACAGTTCTTATCCTTCCTTCCCAATTTTCTTTCAGCTGTTCTAGTTGGTCTTCATGCACCTTCTTCATTTCTTGTAATGAATTGTCAAGCTCCTTTACCCTGTTTACTTTGTCTTCAAGTTGAGCATCTCTGACATTCATTGAAACTTTGTGCCTCTTTTCCAGTGCATGGAAAACTTCTTTGATCATTATCATAAAGATTTCTTTCTCAGAAAGGCTTATTTGCAATTCTTCAGCAGTGTCTTCATATCTTTCATTGCAAAGAGAAACAGTTTCATCTTTAGCCTTCACTAGCTTTCTGAGAGTGTTGGTTATGCCAACCCTTTTAGCCAATTGTACTTCCAGAGAATTGGCTTCATCTTCTAGCTGTAATTTTTCTTCTTGAAGATCAAGGAGGCCTATAGCTATACACATTGCCACTTCCTTGGGGACTGTCTTCTGAAGATATTTGATTGCATTTAGAAGATCATTGTTCCTTCCATCTTCATCACAGCTAGAGCAGGCTTCATCAGGAGAATGATAAAAGGAATTGTCATCTGATGTGACTTTCACATTTCTTTCCATAGAAGGAGTTTCTCTGATTGCAACAACCTTCTTCTTCATCTTCTTTGCCTGTTTCTTCTTTCTATTTTTCTGAGTCTTGGCAGATATCTCCATTTGAGGCTGGTCACTCATTTCCTCAAATCTTCACTCCATAAAGACTCCCTTGGATCTTTTAGAGGTAACCTTTGCTCTGATACCAATTGAAGTGCCCAGATCAGTATGAATCACTGAGAGGGGGAGGGGGTGAATCAGTGATCCTTTAAAACTTTTTACTAATTGATTCTTAATCAATTAAACCTCTATGGCTTGTTAAGGCCTCGATCCACTCTTCTTATGTCTCTCAACCTTTCCCGGATAATGCAGTAATGAAAAGGCACAGGACACAAGGATTTACAAGGTTCGGCACCAAAGGCCTACGTCCTTGCCATGTTGGTTATACGCCCCAACATGGTTTCTTCCATTATAATCTGTTAGTATTACAATGGTCGATACAGAGTCCCACTGTATCTCTCCTGAGTCCCACAGGAGGGTCATTATACTGCGTCCCACAGTGTTACCAGAGTCCCACTGGCCTGCTCCAGAATCCCACTGAAGACTTCTTCTCCCTGAGTCCCACAGGGTCTTCTCTTGGCTCCTCGAGTCACATGAGTAGCTCTTCTTCACTGTAAGCTTCTTCAAGTATCTTCAGCAGTCTGGGATAAAGACTGCTGGCCTTGCTCTGTACCTCTGATCACTTGTGATGATTAGGTCTTCTCGTCTTGCTCAGGATTTATCTCCTTCTTCTAAGGATGACCTGGCTTCTCTCCAACTACTGAATACTCAGACAACTGATATCTTTAACTTCAGTCTGGTCCAGTCTCACTTAAAATCATCTTCATGCACTGAGTGCATGGAAACTCTGCTTCCTCATGCACTGACTGCATGGCCTTCTCAATACTTCAAGATCTTCTGTCTTGGAAAACTCAATTGCACACTCACTGATTTGAACTTTGATTACGTGCGCATGTGCATGCATGCATGCATGCACTTCCTTTTTCTCCTTGGTGTGATAAACCCACAATGGGTGTAAATACTTTTAGCACACACACCTTCTTCCTTCTTCACACTTTGTTCTTTTTGTTTACACACTCACAAGTGTGTTGTACTTTAGTGTGTGGGTCTCCTCTTTATTCCTTCTTCTAAGTGTGTTCACTTCACTTAGTGCACACACATTAGGTTCGGCCTTTTAGTTCTTTTGCACACACAAATGCCTATGGCCTTCTTCCCTTCTTGTACTCTTCCACTTTGCACACACATGAGTTGGCCTCCTCCTCTTCTTGTTGCGCACACACACTTTAGTGTTCTTTTAGTTTGTTCTTCAAAGTGTGCACACACAAGGTATGACCTTGTCTTGCTCACACCCACTGCCCGTAGGGTACTTAGAACACACAAAGTGTGTTCTTCAATTTGGCACACACACAAGGTGTGGTCTCGGCCTCTACTTGCACACACCCGAACACCAACCAACTGAAGGCATGCAAGGTGCGGCCTCTTCTCCTCTTCTTCAAAGCGCACAAGGTACACTTGGGTGCCGCTGGCCGCGCAAGAGCACAAGGCCTCTAGGCCGCACAAGCCTTGGGTGCAAGGCACCGTGGGCGCGCAAGTGCTACCGCACAGGGGGCACGGTGCACAGAGGGGGTGCGTAAGGTTCTACCGCGCAGCCCAACCTCTTATTCTTGTCACGCAAATGAGTTGCGCGCAAGGGACTCCTTCGGGCCAAAGATGGAACTGAGGACTTCAGCCGCGCAAATAGAATGCACGGGGCTTCTTTCTTCGCGAGGCACAAAGGCACTCACGGGTCTTCCAAGTTTTTCAGCAAGCAATACCGAGAGCATGGGCTCTCCTTTTATAGGCAGAGAATCCTCAAAACTTCCGCGTGGGATAAATCTCAAATCCCCGAAATATTCGGATCTTCAAGATTTTTTTCAAATCTTGAACATTCTCCTCGGTTCTCCGCGGGTTCTTCTATTTTTACTTTCCTTCGCATTTATGTGTTTTTGAACGTGTGCATGCCTCTGTTAATACCTGTCCATGCAGATTAACAACACCGAATGGCCTCGCACCTTCGGTTGCTTCGGCCGAACTTCGAATTCTCCTCTCATTGTATGCAAGGCAATTTTTAGGCATGGATCTGTTCAGTAGGTCCATACGAGCTCAATGGAGCCTTTGGCTTGATCGGAGGTGGCCAGAATCTCAAAATCCATGCTCGGGGAGCCACTGGTTCAGCGGGGGACGTCGGGTGGCACGGGGTGTCCTTGGCTCAAGCTCGAGGAAGGAGATACCTCGGAGCCGTCGGATGCGGCATTTGAAATACATCGGACGGCCGCGATCAGAAGATCTCGCACGGGATGCGATGAGCGGCTGTGATCAGCCGCGCGATTGGATGGGCGGCTAGGATCTCTTCTGCGGGAAAATCCCGCGTCCCACATCGAAACGAAGCGCGGTTTTTCCGTGGCTTATCAAAGATGTTCTCCCTTCCACCGCTCAATTGAACTTCCTCCTCCACGGTGCCACCCCGCACCGTGTTCTCCCTGCGGGCGCGCTCTGCGCCCACTCTGCTCCCTGCGGGCGCGCCACTGGCGCCCACTATGCTCCTTCGGGCACGCGCTCTGGCGCCCATGCTGCGCTGGACCTGATCACCTGCGTGGCCCGGCTTACACATGGCCGCGGCCTCTCGGGCTGGCCCCATGGGATCCCCTTGGGCGTGGTGACCTAGTCCCACATGTGCCTTGGGTTGAACCCTTAAGGCTGGCCCTTGGTGGCTTATTTTTTGCAAGTAATAGAACAAGTACTTTGTTAAAAACAAAGTAACCAAGTTCAAATGCCACATCCACATCTTCCTCTAAGCCATTCTCTTCATTCTTCAACTTCTTCTTAAGAATTACATCTTCATCAACCGAGCTCCTGAATCAAATAATTCTTCAATGTTCTTCATTGATCTAATCAGAGATCAAATTGGATCTTCTTCACATTCACATGCACTAGGAGATAGTGCATGGACATCTTTAATCCACTTCATCCACTCAGTAGTTGTGGATGGATCATCTTCATCTCCTCATGCATTGTCAATACAATGCATGGTCTTCAAACATTGTTGTGACATTGTATCCAGTTGATACAAGTTCTTGGAACTTTAAGAACAGCTCAACAATCGTCTGATGTAATGATGATACTCCATCATCATCAATTCTTCAAGTGGTGTAACTTAGTATCATCTTGATACAAGTATTGAAACATTAAGAACAACTCTACAATCGTCTGATATTCATAGAGAATGTTTCAACCACAACATCCTATGTCACTTAGTGAATCTCCTAAGTGACATGCATCTTAGTACCATGGCCATTCTCTTCTCCTCACCAACACCATCACATCCTTTTTCATTCACATATTGAAACTCCTTGACATCCATCCATTCATTCCTTGAAAACAACATACCTCATTGACAACAAATGCAACACAGTGCACTTCAGATTGTCTAGTTTCTTCATAGATTATTTGGGCCTTTTTGTGTAGACCATATGACCCTCAAAATGATAAGATTGGTCCAAGATCCCATCTAATGAAATGTTTTATATTTAAGTAGGAATCCTTAAAAACAAAAACCATTCTATTTGGATAAGTAGAGTGATATTTATGATTAAAATAGTAAACTTACTTGAATTTGGATCAATTTAAATAGTGCTCAAAAATTATATTTAATATTTAAACATTCATATTTCACACAAATTATGAACATTTCAGATAAAATCAGTAAAGAGAGTATATTAGAAGTTATAAAAATATTAATAACATAAGTTATACTTGTGGTGCATGTTTCATATTTGTATTTCCCTAATATCCAAGGTCTGAAAGACACCTAGTATGATAACCTTCATACTTTGAAGCATTTATTACAAAATCCATGAATCTTGGATAATCAGAGTGTGGTTAGGTATGTTGTTGATCATGTACTCATTTTATGCATAACCAAGATGAAATTTTTCCTATTGTATTTAGAATATTACCTCTAGTCCCTAAATTTAGATAGACTGAGGAAGTGTATGGTCATACCTAGATATGGCATATGACGTTCTTATCTATTTGGGTGAGGGGAATTTGATTTATAAAGATTAGTCAAGAAACAATCAAGAATTCAAAAAAAGACTAGATCTGGTGCTCAAATTTTATGGGTGTTTATGAAGGGGAATTGGATTTCATAATTCATTAGATGAATGAAATGTGATGTATTCATCGACCTGATCAGTCTATACTCATAGAATAAAGAATGTATGAGTAATTATATAAGATTAACAAAATATGTGTCCTATGGTTACACAATTCCTTAGACAAAGGGATTATATAAAAATTAGTTCTTGTATATGGTACAACTGGTGGAAATATGTATAGAGATAATTTTTTTTTGATCTAGATCATGCCAAATCCCTTTGTAGGTTAAATTTCAATGATTATTTTCTATAGGCCACTCTTTAATTATATTTATAGATTTAAAAATTCATATTTTTTTATCAATACTATAAAGTAACATGAGGTTACACTTTGTGGTTGATTGAATGTGGAATGAGTTTTATAAACCTTAGAGAGTTTCTCTAAAAGTGTTTTAGATTTTATCCCAAAAGGGATTTGTATGAATATTCACAGGGTATTACATATAATGTGATACAAGATGAAATTGATGATAGATTTCCAAACACATTTTGGAAATATCCAGATGTATTTTTGGAAAGGGTGTGCATTATTAAACTAACAGATTTAAAATAATTAAATAGAACTTACTTGAACCTCTAAAGTGAAGTTTAAATTGATTAATGGATTTAATCTAGTTGATAAATATTATATATTTATGTTTTCCAGTTTGGTTTGGTTTTTATAACTATAACAATTATTAATCGATGTTAACTAAAAATAAATAATTAAATAAATATATAAACCATTATTAAAATGGATATCAAAGTTTAATATAACATAAAGAATTATTGATTTTTCAATATAATGAAACACGATGAAAATATGTGATGATTAAGCTAATATAAGTCATTAAACCATATTAAAATTTTACACTTACATTATTAAACACTTTAACATCTTTTCTATATTGATGGATTGGTTGTTTATCAAACAATTTCCTTTATTTTGATATTTAATTGTTCAATTTTTCAGAGAAATTATCTATTTACTGCTTATTTTATCATGATCTTCACATTATATTATAACCCTTGGTTATGAAATTTTAGGGTTTTATACCTTTTTTATGAATTGATTTTACATCATGTAATTTTACTGTGTTTTCTTACCCAATATAAACTGATTTTAACTGATATAAATTGACCAGTTTTATTTATATTGTTTTCTTACTAATCATCTGTCGGTTTTGGTTTTCACTTAATTTTTTTTTTCAATAAGTTAGTTGAAACTAGTGTCCTTAACTGATTTTAATCATCTGTGCAAGCCCCTAATTTTAGATATGATTTCAAAAGTTATTGTACATGATATAATATAAGGTGAAATTGCACAAATTCTTAAGGCTTTAGTGAAAGTGTGAGATATGTGTAGTTATTTCCTAAAGACACACACACACACACACATATATATATGATATATTTGTGCTAATATCATAATAGATAATATGAGGAAATCGTATGATATGAAATCCATAGTGAAATAGTATATTTTATGAGCATATCATTTTATACTATATAGTTATATCATATTACAAATTCTAAGTCAAATGTAGTGTATGACTTAGATATTACATAGGTCATATATAATTGTATTGTATGATTTATATTACACCCTACGAATGATCTTAATAGTTGAAAATTTAATTTAATTATCATATCCATCTTCTATATTAACTATACTTGGTTATAACTATTTCTTATGATATAAAAAATGAGAGTTGTATCATCTGAATCTTACAAAGAGTTGTAACCAAAGGAATTCACTTGTACATTTCATAACGTAAAAGTAAATGCCCCAGTGGCTTCAAAATTATGTGGAGGGATATATAAGGTGGTAAAACCCATTGAGATGGGTGTATGATACATGAGAATTCCTCCATTAGATTCTATCTTTCCATGAAATCTCTTCTTTTCTTTCTTGCTTTTACATTGATAGGTATTATAATATCTTGGGTATAATAAAAAATCCCACCCAAGCATTAGGTGATTCAATTAATATATGGATATACCACATAGAAGGGAGTACGTTGGCTACGTTGAAGGGATCTTCACCTAGTATATGATATAATATAGTTGAAACATATCTTTGGTGCAAGGTACATGGATGTTCTCTATTTATATTATTCATGGTTTCTATTTCAAAGCATGGTGATC
This sequence comes from Viscum album, assembly GCA_963277665.1. Lineage (NCBI taxonomy): Eukaryota > Viridiplantae > Streptophyta > Magnoliopsida > Santalales > Viscaceae > Viscum > Viscum album. The sequence continues at coordinate 1,108,724,510 of OY728162.1, read as the reverse complement.
CTTGGTTTATTATTTTTAATGTCTCCTGCTATATTGAACAAGCATTGTTCAATCCTTATAAACCCAAAAAATAAGAAACATATCATGAACCCTCCCCCAAAGGCACCCCTCCCATGCTAAAAATAATAAAAGGAAGATAATAATATATGGATCCCACCTTTAATAGACCACAAGTTGGAAACAAGCATCAAGGGTATATCATACACACAAATGGGAGGCATTACCATCTAAGAAGAACATTTGGAATGAGAGATACGATAAAACCACCAAAAAAATCATGATCATAACAAAGGTTATAAAGTATCCCAAAATGTACATGTAATTTCATACAAATTGAATAGTTGAAAAAGAAAATACAAGTACCAAAAGGAAAACCTCAATAGTGACCTCAAAGATCAAACTACTCTTGAACAACACCATGAGCTAGTGATGCTCAGACTGATCACCAACCATCTCATGAATACCTAAAAAAGTTTATATATATATATAGAGTGAGAATAAAAAGAATACTTAGTAGGATCCTCCCCAATTTATCTCATGAAAAAGATAAATAAATCATACTAAAGTCCGATGAACAAACAAGTGAAATGAACTCATCACCTAAATAGGTGTGCTAAGTTCCCAACCCCACAATGGGTCTCTCACCAAGTATCACATATAATTAATAAGATAATATCCAATATAATATCAAATTAAGGAACCATTATACCACTTTCCCACTAGTTTTTTTCTCTTCCTTAACATTTCATGTCCCGAGCTACCTCCCTCCAAAATTAAGCCTTCCCAAAGACACCTGAGAAACTATATCATATCATGCATCTCTTGTATCACAATGTCTCATAATCAAAATATATCATGTATCAAATGTATCACATTATCACATCATCATCATACATATCTATATATAGTAACTGAGTAGTATTTGAGAGCCACTACAACCCATACATCATGTATTATACTTCAATCTATCACAACCAATACACTACATACCTATAATAATCCTTATGATACTATATTTAGAGATACATGTGTAGGAAATAACCAAAATCCATTAAAATCCTCTAAAAAAATATATATGTGAAAGGTAACCACCACTCATAATATAACATAAAACTACTAGGATAAGAGAGTTGGGCAAGATGGGGAATTCAGCCATCTGTTCCTCACCAACCTAGATATTGGGGAAAAGCACCCTCCAAAGTCCAATTGTATCAGTCACCCTACTGACATGGGTGAGATAGCATATACAAATCACATAACATACATAGTATATATAACTCAAAACCCCACTATGGAAAACTAAATAACATTATCCTTAATTGAAACTATCATCTCTTGAACACCTAGATACTATTATTATGAAATTGGTATCCTATAAGCACACAATAATTGATAGACACTTTCATTTAATTATTTCCAAAAAACATTTCATAATTACATTAATCAATTCATTAGCCATTAATTAATGTTATACTTTTTCCATTTTATATTAATTATCAATCAAATACCATTCCCTCTAGGCATAATCCAACTGATAGCTATGCCCCCCATGCATAGACCAACCGATCCCATGGTTCCTAAAGAGTTATCACCATTATAATTACACTCAAGAACCAACCATTTGGGTTAAAACATTTAAAATTCATTATTAATTATCATTACATTATTTGATGAACTCTATGGCTCATCCCAAGCTATTATAAAAAATGTGTTAAGCATGAACAAGCAGTTGTATCAAGTAGTAGGGAAAAGATTGTAGAGACAATAAACTCATTCGTTCAAACATTGAATCAATTCATTTAGAATAAAGAATTATAGATTTCAGTATAACAAAAACAATGGGAAATAATAACTTCAACCCACACCCATCAGTCCTGGTTCTATCCTTGATGCCTCAATTCATTTCATCATCCATCCCTCCATCACAAGAATCAACTACTTCTATAATCTTGGGTCTCCCCATGCATATATAACTAAACCATTATCCATTCTAGGCTCACATCACATTTCATAGTAAGGATATTCATACAAAGTAGTCACACAAGGTAGAAAGAAAAAAAAACAAAATTCAATAGGGAATCTAAGACATAAAACCAAGGCATCCAAACTTCATAAGAAAATAGGCTCACTCGACCCCAAACATTTTTTTTGTCAAACAAAAAATTCATTATCGTCTTGAATAAATCAATTAATTTATCATAAGTTACAAATATAGGTAACCTAAGGAATAATATATAAATATCTATAAGATATTTAAACATTACTTCATGTGTTACTTTTAGTTTCATTAAACTATAAGTAAAAATGAATTCAATTAACACACCTCCTATTTACTTTTAAACATCAAGCATTACCAAATTTTTTGTTCTTTATCCAATAAAAATTACCATAATTACCTTATTTAACTAATTTCAAGAACATAAAAACATGATAGACCATGAAATAAACATATATAGAACACTATCTATCAAAATAAGAGGCACACCATTAACATAATGGAAAACTCATGCAATCACTACAAAAAAACTATGATTATTTCTTTAATCTAGTTTAATATTTGTTAAGGTTAATTCCATTATCACCTAAGGAGATAAATCATGATAAATTTACAATTGTTTATAAAACATGAGAAAAAATGAACCCCCTACCTCAATTTAGAAGTGAAACATTGTTTTTCTAAGAATGAATGATCTTGGATCAACCACTACCTAAATAACACCACCAAGACAAAGGTAGACTATATACAACCTAACATATACATCCACCAACAAACCATGTTCATATATCTAACCTAAAACAAAGGGAAAGAAACAATTAACACCTAAGAAAAAGAATAATGAAGGGGAAAGAGGAGAAGAAGGGTTTTGGTCCTGGATAGATGAAAATAATGGAATAAGGGGGGGGGGTGAATAGTTCTTTAAAACTTTTTAAAACAAATAATAAATAAGATTTTTTTATTGAGTGAAGAAAAACATTTAGTGTAGTATTTAGAATATAATGTAGTGGAAATAAAATATGAACAAATTATTTTTATAATAGTTTAGATAACTAAGATCTTACCCTACTCTTAAATCTTCTTTACTTGGTGAGAAGTTCAGTACCCACTAAGAAACCACACTTTTAAAGGTGTGATAAATTATTTATAGACCCTAAATTTTATATTACCTAAAGGCACAACCAATACCTAACTTTTTACAGGAGTCACAACATATACCTAAATTTTTATAGGAGTCACAACCTATAAAAACCTAAATTTTATTTGAGAGTAACAACCCAAGGACCTTACTTTTGGCTAGTAGAATAACCAATACTGAATTACTTTTGATTATAAAAAGAATAAAATTAATTTTTAGAAAAAACAGAAAAAGAAAATATTTAAGAAATAAAAACTAGAAAAAATTTAAAACATATTAGAAAAGGATGTGGAATTTTATGTGGGTCGATGATATCCAATCACTTCAGCATGAGAGAGTAAAATGTTGGATTTCTTTTGTGATTGCACTAATGAAACAGTAGTCTTAGAAGATCTCAATCATACATCAATAATCAGTTGTATTTTAAAGTATATACATTGATATTTATATATTGATAAATCACTAATGGTTATATATATTTCTCTATTGGATAGAGTATGTTGTTACAAAATATATCAGTTTTATGTGTTTTGATGATTCATAAAATCCCTAATTTTATTTTAACAAGTTTATCCTAAGTGTTTCAGTATTTGTTAAAAAAAATATCTTACAATGTATCTCTAAGTGTTTGTATTATGATGAGTAATGTATTCGATCATTGACAATGTATTTTATCCTAGGAGAATTTGAGAATATTTTCAGTTTTCTTAGAATAATAAATCATTTAAAGTTTATCATACTATGTAAGAAATTATCTTATGAAGAGAATAGTTGAGTTTCTCAAGACAGATGTTTGATGAGAATACATTATCTTATTAAAAGGATATTCATAAAATATTATCTTATGAAAGATAGAATAATTTAAAGAAGCTGATTATTTCATCATAGTGACATATTTATCTTATGCTGAAAAATTATCTTACACTCAGTTTAGTTCGGAGACCTGTTTTATCTTACGAAGTCTCTTAGGAAGTTATCTTATGATAAAAAATTCTTCCAATTTAATATCTTATGAAATATTAGTCATATTTCATGATTACCTTGATAATATCTTGATAAGTCATTTCATGATTTTAAAGCGTGTCAGAAAAGGGATTATCTATTTATTGAAAAATTGATCTGCATATTATGTTGTTTTACTATGATCGGAAAGATCCAAAGAATGAAAAGGTTTCTGACATCACTACTGCAAAAGTAATTTCTATATTTGGAAGGATTTGATGCATATCCTTAATAGCATGTCTTATCAAGATCACTATGTTTCTCACTTTACCATTATATATTATCTCATGATTATGTTAAAAATGAGATATAAAATATCAGTAAGTTTCTATATGAGAAGAGATTAGGAGATAGATATTCACATATACAGAACACACATACATACGAATACTCTAAATTCCTATACATAGAAAAAATAAAGCCTAAAGATTAATTTTGTTTTTATTAGTTCTATTAGTTTCACTAAATATTATCCTGATCTATCCTTTTAAGACTATTTTATTCTCAGGATGAATCTTCAAATACTATCATTTTCTACTCACAATTGTGTGCTGAAATTGTATCTTCAAAAGTTTGTGTATTCTATTTTGATTACACTTTATATAAGAGTGTGGATTGAGACCATGGATAAGTATTTTAAAGGTAGAGCCTAGTTGAAAGATCGTTCACCATTGTATTAAGTGACATCTTCTTGTACTTAGCTAGGATCCCTCGTAAAAAGGGATGTTATAGTGAAACTCCACAAACTCATGGAGTAAAGTGTTTGTGGAGTGGACTAGGGGATTTCTATTCCCCTAACCACTATAAATATCCTTTGTTAAATCTCTTTCATTTATATTTTATTTTCCATTACCTATTTTTATTAAGGAAAACGGATTTGAATATCCATACCTGAATAATAAGGTTTTATGTGAATAAAATTTTAATGAACTCAATTCCCCCCCTCTTGAGTGTTTAGCCAACCATTATCTGGGACAAAAGTTGGTATTAGAGCTTGTGACTTTTGAGTTCATAGATTTTAAAGTTTATTGTCCAAATATCTATATTCAAATTTCTTCCATGGTTGATAATTGAGAAGGTATGTCAATGGTTAGAGCTTTTTATTTCAATGGTAAAAACTATGGTTATTGGAATGCTCACATGACCATTTATCCAAAGAATATTGGGCTTAAATTTTTCTCAAAGCAGTAAAGGCCTATGAAATTCCTAAGACAGAAACTGAAACATGGGATTTTGCAGCTGAAATAAATTATGATCTGAAATCTAAAGCTATGAATTCTATAATATATGGATTAGGATTAGGTGAGTTCAATAAAGTTTCACAATGTCAAACAACACATGAAATTTAGAACACTATAGCATTTTCCTATAAAGGTACTGAAAACGTAAAATCTCCTAGATATGACACAACCAAGATTAATTTAAATACATTCAAAATGGCTAAATGAGAAATTATTACTCAACAAAATAGAAGGATCACTGAGATTTTCAACAACATTACTGATATAGGAGGACCCATTATTGAACCTGAAAAAGCATTGAAAATTCTCATAGTACTACCACCCAAGTGGAGTGTAATCTCAACTTCTATCAAAAAATATATAGAAGTTAATAAATTCAAAATAAAATATATCATTAGAACTATCATTATGTATGCAACTAAAATGAAAACTAGTGTTGAAGAGAATAATATGATCAATAAAGAAAATTATTCCTTGAAGGTTTCTACTTCTAAAGATGATAACAAGAATAAAAGTGCATAAATCTCTGAAGTATATGAAGAAGAAGATTCATCAATAAATTCTGGATCAAATTATGAGCTTTAATATCTTTTTCAAAAGTTAAAAAAGTTCTACAATAAGAAAAGAGGTTTCATTAAACCCTTCAATAAACAAAGGAATCGTGGAGACAACGCTAAAGAGTTTAGATTATATGAGTGCAAGAATCTAGGATATATCAATCCTAACTTTCCAAAAATTATAGATGATAAGAAGATAGAGAGGAAATACTTTAAGATGTCTAGTTGTAAGAAATATAAGAAATAAATGAAGGCCACCTAGAGTGCTTCCAAATATTCTAGAAAATCTATATCATTAGAATCAGAAGATAAATCTATTAGTAAGGAGGCCAACATATGCTTTATAAAACATTTAAATGAGGTACATTCTTACTATTCTTCTAAGAAAGAATATGAATTAGAAAATGAAAATTGATCATATGAAGATTTAAATAAATACTATACTATGTTGAAAACTAAGTATGAAAGTATAAAAAAGAAAAATAAATCTCTTTGAAATTATTATAATAATTTTTTTTGTAAAGAGGAATACTTGAAAAAATAGATTATAGATTTGAAAAATAATTTGGAAAAGTCTACTGCCTCATATACTGATCATGTAAAGATAATTTAAAACCTACATAAGGAGTTTTGAAACTTAAAAGATGATTCATGTGTTTTTACAAATGGGGAGGATTATTTAAAAAACCCATTAATCAAAATCAACGTAGAAAAGAAATATATGGCATTTAGATCCAAGGTAAAAGGCTTAAAATTTATTAAACACATTTTATACATAGTTTTAAAAATAAAAACCTTTCCAAAGTTACTTGTTTTCATTGTGGTGAAGTAGAAAACTATGCCACTATTTTTTATTTGAAAAAGCCTCAATTTTGTGGAATTAAAAATTATTTTTTCACAAATTATTTTTCAAAATTTGTACCCAAGTTTTCTGGAAAACAAAAACAGATATGGATTCCTAGGTCTCTTATAGCTAACATTTCTGGACCCAAAAGAGTTTGGGTACTAAAGAATTCTTTTGTTTTATTTTGTCATTATTTTGAACTGACTATGTGAAAAACAATGAAAAATGGTTTATAGACAGTGTATGATCAAGGAAAATGAGTGGAGAGTACTAAAAATTTCACTCACTATCCAAAACAGATACAAGATATTTCACTTTTTGTGACAATGCAAAAGGAAAGATAGTCGACATTGGATCTGTTAGAAATCCTCACTAAATTCTCATCAATAAATACATTACATTCAAGTCCTGAAGCATAACCTGATAACTATTTCTCAAAATTTTAATGATGTTTATTTTTGTTGACTTTTCTAACAATGTCTATTTAGTTTTCAATGATAAGTTTCTAAAGTTTAAAGAACCTTGGACATATAATGTTTACGTGTTATATCTTATTTATTTGTGTAGACAAAATGTAAATTGTTTAGATACTAAAATTGATGAATTGTGTATTTGAAATAAAAGTATTGGACAATGTAATGTTCATTACTTGAAACATTTGTGTAAAAAACATTTAATTTCTTACTTTCCTAACCTCAAGTTGGACAAAAAGAAGCTATGTGATGTATTCCAAATGGGAAGGAAACAGAAGTCATATTTTAAACCAATTAAAGTGGTTTCTACATCTATACCTCTTTAACTTATCCATATGAATCTATTCAGGCCTACTAGAACTGAAAGTCTTGCTGGTAAATCATTTTTTTGTGTTAGTTGATAATTTTTCTACATTTACATGGGTTTACTTTTTAAAATTTTTGAATGAATCCTTCTCCATTTTTATTAATTTCTGTAAACTTGTACAAAATGAAAAGTATGTAAAACAATATGCATTTAAGAAGTGTTCATGGAGGTGAATTCATGAATTTAATTCATACCTCTCTAAGAAAGGAACTAAACATACAATCTTTACCCCTAGGACACCTCAACCGAATGGTGTTTTTGAAAAGAGGAATATTATTGCAAAACATTTCTAGGACTATGTTATGTGAATATAACATTCCCACTCAGTTATAGGATGAGTCTATTAACACAACATGTTATGACATTAACCGAGTTATTATAAGTCATATTTTAAAGAAAACACCCTATGTGTTATGGAATAATAAAAAACAAAAGGTAGGATACTTCAAAGTGTTTGGATGTAAGTTTTATATCTTGAATACCAAGTATAATCTTGGAAAGTTCGATCCAACAGCTAATGAAGGTATATTTCTAGGATACTCTAATACTTCCAATGCTTATAGAGTTTTCAACAAAGGGTCAAGGATTATTGAATAATCAACCCATGTGAACTTTGATGAAACTGACCCTTTTGATAACCAAAATGGTTCAAACTAATGATAAAAGTGATTCACTCAAGAATATGAGACCTAAACCCCTCTTTAATAATAACAAGGATGATGATTTGGAACTTTATTACTTTAAACCAAACCCAGTAAGGGTAGATACTAGTGAACCTAGAAGTTTTTTTCCTAGAATACCTTGAAATATTAAAGACCATCCTATAGAAACAGTTATATGAAGCTTAGTTTAAGGTGTGATGACTATAAGAAATATAGGAAACCTTGTAGAATTATCCACATTTCTGTCCCAACAAGAACCTAAATCTATAGAAGAATATTTATCTGATGAAAGTTGGTTTCTAGCTATGTAAGAAGAGTTAAATTAATTTAAAAGAAAAAAGGTTTGTAAATTAGTTGAAATACCCCAAAACTATCCTATAATCAAAACATAATGGTTTTTTAGAAATAATAAGGATGATCATGGTGTGATAACTTTAAATAAATCTAGATTAGTTTCCAAAGTATATAATCAAGAATAAGGAATTTAATAGGAAGAAACCTTTTCTCCTGTAGGTAGGTTAGAAGCTATTAGAATCCTTCTATAATATGCATCATATAGGAATTTTAAATTATATCATATGAAAGTTAAATCCTATTTTCTAAATTCATTTTAATAGAGGAATTGTATGTATAACAACCACTTGATTTTGAAGACCCTCACTTTCAAAATTCTATTTTTAAAATAACCAATTCTCTATATGGGCTTAAACAAGATCCAAGGGAATGTTATGAAAGATTAAGCTCTTTTATTTCATCAAATGGTTTTACTTTAGGAATGAAAGATCCTATATTATTGAATAAAACTTCATCGTTAGATATTTTTTTAATAAAAATATATGTTGATGATGTTATTTTTTGATTAAAAAATGAAAATTTGTGCAATTATTTTTCAAAAATTATACCAAAATAATTTTAAATGAGTATGATCGGTGAACTAAACTATTTTCTAAGATTTCAAATATATCAAAAAGATTTTGGAAATATTTTAAACCAAAGAAAATACATACTTTATCTACTCAAGAAATTCGGAATTAATCATAATAATACTTATTCAACTCTTATGAGCTCCAATATTAAAATAGATATGGATGGAACTAGAAAATCAGTTGGAAGAAAGATGTTTGGAGGAATAATTTAAACTATATTATATCTTATTGAAAGTAGACCAAATATCATGTTTTTATTATGTCTTTGTAAAATATTTCAATATAATCCAAAAGAATCACATTTAAATGTTGCTAAAATAATTTTAAGATATTTAAAAGGAACTGTGTCTCTTTCTCTTATTTTTCTAGAAAAATTATAATTTTTATTTAAGTTCATATACAAATTCTGATTTTGATGGCTGTAGACTATATAGAAAAAGAACCTCTAGAAATTTCCATTTTCTTGGTTAATATTTAATGTCTTGGTTGAGTTATAAACAATACTTTGTATCATTATCAACTTTTAAAGAAGAATATATTGAAGTAGGAAGTTGTTTGTGAACAAGTGATGTGGATGAAATGCACCTTAATGGATTTTAGATTTAATTTTAATTGTGTTCCAATCAAATTTGATAATAAAAGTGCTATAAACATCTCAAAAAATTCAATAAACCATTAACGAATGAATCACATTGATTTAAGACATCATTTCGTATGAGACATTATATAAAGTAATGATATCTCTTCAGATTGTTTTTCACATAAAATCAATTAGCAAATTTTTTTACAAAACCTTTGTCAACTGACAAAAATGATTTCATTAAGTCAGAATTAGGTATGTTTAATTTTACATAATGATATTTTATAAAATATTTTTATATTTAAAGTAAATATGTAAATGAAATTATTTTATTTAAATTTTTATGCCTCCATTTTGAGTAATAGTCATATTCAATAGTCTATATAACCTAGTTTTAGTAATAATTACTCTACACATAACTGTGTTACCCCTCGATTACCACAAACAAAATTAGTGTGTATCAAATCTATACATGAAAATATTTTCACGCCTTTGAACCCTCTTTCACTCAACCCAAAACTTTGTTACACTAGCCTTTTAAACTTTCAAACATTCAAAGCCTTTATCAATGGTGAAAACTAAAATAACCGAAGGTGTATCCTCAAGAATAATCGAAAGATAAAAGATATTAATAAAATTATTGAGTGGATGAGAAATTAATTTTGATTAGCTGGATAAGACTGATATGTTTCTGAATAAATTCATAAATTATCTAGGATAGGGTATATGTTCAATGAAATGAGAATGTTGTTCATATTCAAAAAAGTAAGTTCATAAAGTCTATGAATGAATAGTTTTTAACTTTGGCAGTGATGAAGACCTAGTTACCTAAATAATAAATTAGAAAAACCTATTGATAACCTCTATACAAGTAATAGAATCTCTAAAAATCCCTCATGAAGGATACCTATTTTTCAGTACCTCCTTAGTTATAGTGGATGAAGTTACTCCACCATAGATAATGAAGTATCTCTTTGGAATAACATACATTGAAAAGAATCTAGTGAAGGATTTAGAGCCTAAAAGTAAAGTGCTGAATAAGTTCATATTGTCAGAAATAGCATAAATAAATGATGAGTTTAATAAAATTATTTTTCAATACATTAACTTTCTTTATCTGTTTATGATAGAAAAACCTATAAATATGGCATGTTATATTTTGTGATATATGTTCCATGTTTAGAACAATTATTTTAATTTCAATCTATTCAGAAGGATATTTATACTTGTTTTTAGAAATGATGGAGTTTTTTTGGATTATAATTCTGTAGTATCTTTTCATGGTTTGAAAACATTAAGTTTAAGTGTTTTAAGAAAAAGTGGTTTGTGATGGAATTTCACATTAAACAAGTTGGTGATCTTAACCGTAGTTGTTGAAGTGGAACCAGCATTAACTTAGGGGGAGTCATACCGCTTATAAGAAATAATAGTGTTGGTAGAAGGATCACCATAGGGTATTTAGATATGGGGAAATACAAATGATTAATAGACTTTCCCTATGAGGTGATGAAGAGTTCGAGTTTGCATTCAATTAGAAGAAAACATTACTCGTCAGGAGAGTACATCTCCTACCCTTGTTTTCATACGAGTACAATTTAAAAAATAAAGGATAGAATATACTATCACCCATGTTTTTTATTTTGGTCAGTATATTACCATTTTGATAAGACCTTTAATGTCCCATCTTATTATTGATTCCCACTTTGAAGAATTGGAAAAATTAGATGCATGAAGGGTTAGTAGAACCAAATATCAAGAATCACATCATGTAGAAGTGGTACGTGATGCTGAAGAAATAAAATAAGTTTGTGAATTATGGATTGCCAATAGGGAAGTATTTTTTATTTTCATTAGGAAGGTGGAAATGCTGAGGTGCCTGAAATTGGAAGAAGTGTCTCTGAAAAAGATAGAGAACTACTCAAAATTACTATCTGAAGTAGAATCAATAAAATAAAAAGTGACTAAGTCCATTAATGAAGTAAGGACTCTTCCTGATCAAATTACATCAAATTATGATGTTAAATAATTAAATTTGTTGGTTTAATCAATTTTTGAAAAGTTATTAAGATAATACACTACTAGAACTACAAACTGTTCTGATATAAATTCAAAGCTAATAGAATTATCCCAAACTATGGATACCATGATTGTAGCTCTTGATTACTTTCAGTGTGAAATTATATCAATATAGATGTTTCATGAATTTAAGGAAACAATGATAGATTAATTGAGAAGGTTTCTAGTTATTCTTAAAGAATCATTTGAATCAGTAGATACTTCAACAAAAGGAATTAGATCTATATTGAATCATAAGATTCCATAAGTTAGAGGAAATTAATTTCAAGTGAAGAAAGATTTAATATTTATCGTCATAGGTCTAATTTTTTTTGGATCTTTAGTGAATAATTTCGATGTTATACAAAATAAATTTGAAGATCTACATTGAGTAGTGGTTAACAGTTTGAAGCCAGATCCCTATAAAGATAAATAACATATAGAAGATTATTATTTTATAGAACCTTTGGGAATACAAGTATATACAAGATTAAAAGGATTTGATTCTATTTTTGTTATATTGGAAAACTAGTTTAAAGTGTTGAAGAATATGATAACTATTTGTGCCAAGAAGGGAGACATGCAGAATTCCATTAGAAATTTCTCTTAGAATATGTGGAATGGTTTCACAACCCTTTTGGACTACTGTAAGAATGACATGGTGAAAAGGATCAATGATTTTGAAAATTACCTATTTCATATTCATAGAAGACGTTTTCCATGACCTCAAATTTTATTTCCATCCACCAACATCTCAATATTTAAAGGAAATATTTGATCCCTCTAAAATCTATCAAAGGGAGATACTCAGGTTTTCTAAAGAAGTATATTCACCTTTACTTAAACCGTCCTCTAAAATATAATTTACCCATGGAGATAAATTTTATTTTTAAAGGTCACGTCAAGATGATCTCAATATTTAATCAATTATAGTAAGGATTTCTCATAAATATCAAGTAGGTATTGGAGCATCTCTACTGATGTTGGGTGATATTTTTGGTGAAACAACAGACTCCTATCTAACAAAATCATACTTACCCTCCATAAAACCATTGTTGTTAAAGAAACCACCTACTAAAAATCATTTCAAGTTGAGAAGTTGATACACCCTCAATTCGTAAAGTGGGTTGTCCAGTGGTTGGGAATCCTAAAAACATTTTAATCATGCCAAATTTATGGAATATTAAAAATATTTTAATCCTGACAAATTTATTGAATATTTAAAACATTTGAATCTATTTTATATTAATGTTTTAATGAATAATTTATTTTAATTATTTAATGCCTTTAATTTTATTTTTAGTATGTTTATTTTTTTATATGTTTCTATCACTTTAGCAGTTATTCAATATTATTATTTTATGATTTTTCTATATTTTCACTCTATACTATGTTAAATTTTTATCTTTGTGGTTGATATGTTTTACTATCATTTTTTCTCATTTTCTTAATAATACATTATAAACACTATTTAAATCGAAATTGTGTTCACAATCAGTAGCATTAACTATTTACTAATGTTCGTGTGAAATATTAATTGTATTCCTTACTCTACTTATTTTTGATATCAAAAAGGGTGGGGGAAGAAAATGAAAATAAAAAAATTAGGTTTTAATTTTTAATTTTTTCAAAAATGGGAGAATAAAAAGAAAATATAAAAATTTAAGTTTATCTCTTGGAATATGAAAATGTTTTTCCAAGGGAAAGTTTTTTTAAAATTGGAGAAGAAAAGGAAAAACCTATATTTATAAAAGTTTTTATCTTATGTGAAATTTTTTGAAAGTAAAAATCTTATTACATGATTTTTTTTCCATCTCATGAGTTTTATGATCATAAAAAAGGGAGAGATTTTTTGATAGAGTATGTTGTTCCAATATATCTCTGTTTTATGTCTTTTGATTATTCAAAAAATCTGTAATTTTATTCTAACAAGTCTATTCTAAGTGTTTTAGATTTAATTTTTCCAAAATAATTTATTTTATGTTGTTTCTCTAAGTTTTTATCTTATGATGATTAAATAAATCTATCTTTAAAATAGTATTTTATCTTTTGATAATTGAATAATACCTTCAGTTTTCTTAGAATTAGAGAGTATTGGAAGTTTATCCTACCACATAAGACTTTATCTAATGAAGAGAATGTCTGAGTTTCTCAAGCCATATATTTTATGAGAATACATTATCTTACAAAAAGGATATTAGTACAATATTATATTATGATATATATAATAATTTTAAGAAGCTAAGTGTTGCATCATAGTGACATATTCATCTTATGCAGAAAATTTATCTTATACTTAGTTTAGTTTAGAGACCAGTTTTATCTTTTGAAGTCTCTCATGAAGTTATGTTATGATGAACAATGATTCTAGTTAAATATATTACATAGTATGAGATATATATCATGTTTAACTTTATAATATCTATATAAGTCATTTCATTCTTTTAAAGAATATCAGAAAAGGTATTATCCATTTAAGGAAAAATTGATCTGCATAGTATGTGTCTTTTCTATAAATGGAAAGATCTGAAGATTACAAAGTTTTTTAACACCACGGATGAAAATTTAATTTCTATATTTGGAAGGATTGGTTGCATATCCTTAATATCCTATCTTATCAAGATCACTACATAGACCACTTAACCTTTATAGATCATCTCATGCTTAAGTTCAAAATGAGATATAAAAGATCAGTTAGTCACTACATGAGAAGAGATGAGGGGATAAATAGACATGTATACCGAAAAATATATATAAAAATTCTATGAATGCACATACACAAAAAAATAAATCCTAGTTGTTAATGATTTTTTTATAAGTTATATCAGTTTCACTAAAGATCATCCTGAGATGTCCTTTTAAGACTATCATATTCTCTGGATGAATCTTCAAATAGTGTCAGTTGCTGCTCGCAACTATGTGATGAAAACTTATCCTCAAAAGTTTGTTTATTATATTTTGATTACACTCAGTGTAAGAGTGTGGATTGAGACTATGGATAGGTATTATAAATGGAGAACACTTTTAAAAGCTCTTGGGCCTTTGTATTAAGTTAATACTGCTTGTACTCGGCTGGGATCCCCCATTAAAAGAGTTCTTATAGTGAAAATCACCAAAATCATGGAGTATAGTGTTGGTGGAGTGGAATAGAATATTTCGGTTTTCCCAACCACTATAAATCTCAAGCATTAAATGTCGTTCTTTTATGTTTTATTTTATACTACCTATTTTTGTTAAGGAAAAATGATTTTAACATTCATACCTAAAGAGGGAGGTTTTCCATGAAGAAAATTTTTAATAACTCAAATCACCACCCTCTTGAGTGTTCACCCAACCATTATCTAAGAAAACATTATCCTTTGATTCTTATTTCATGATATTTTTATAAACTCATCACCACCATTCAATGGTTATAAATATTTAAAAATATGGAAACATGTGGTTACCCATTTATTATGATGCACAATAATTAAAATATTGAACTTATTAAAACAATTTCAAATATGTTCATCAATACATATTATAATTTAAAATAAATTAAAAATATGAAAATATTATTGTACCCCGATAATTCAAAATTATACAAACAGAGTATAAGATAAATAATCTATAACTCATTAATCTCAAAAAATATTTCCATTATATTTTCTCTAAAAAATAGCTTACACTTAGTCATTATATTATATATTTATTTTACAGAAAAATATAATTATGAAAATAATTTGAATAAACTTGGTTAAAATTTTTATAAAAATAATGAATTAATAGAGAATGTTGTAAAATATATATTTTTGAAAAATAAATAAAGTAATGAACTGATCATGAGTATCAAGTGACAGTGAGGTATGAGGCTTACTGTCAGATGATATTTCCATGTGTAGCCACTTACCTATGGTATCCTAAAAATAAATCATTTGGCGATTTGAAAATAATTCATACTATTGGTTGGTTTGCAGTCAATTGAAAAATCATGTGGTAGGTTATAGTTCTTACAATCACTTAAAAACACTCACTATAGGTTTTAGTTCTTACAGTCACTTAAAAAACACTCATAGTAGGTTATAGTTCTTACAGTCACTTGAAATAATTCTCATGGTATGTTCATGCAGTGCTAGTGAATGTGTGATGTGTGTGAACCAGGGGTTTAGAAAGTGTTTAGGATGATCTTGTGTAAAGGTAACATGAGTTTTTCATAACTTTCATAAAGGTAATATGAAACCATTTGTAATAGTGGCTATGAAATTCAACTGGATACATAAAGTTATTTCATACTATATATACTCTACGTAAGAGTGAGTGATATGCTCACATAAAGGTAAAATAAATAACTCTGTAAGGGTAAGGGATATGATTACGTAAAGGTAAAATAGATAACTTATGTAAGGGTAAATGATATGTTTATGTGAAGGTAAAACATATTTTTTAAACACTGCACAAGGGTGCATTTAATTCTATGTAAAGAAAGATAAAATATTATATATTCTACTTAAAGTTAAATCAAATTTTATATGCATTGTGTAAAGGTAAACAAGAAAATATATATATTGCTTATGGGTAACCTCAGAAGATATATAAAGGTAAAAATAGTTTTTGAAAAATCATATAAAGGTAGAACAAAAATTATAAAGCTCATGTAAGGGTAAAACTAAACTTACATAAAGCTAATATAAAATTTATAAAAAATACATAAGTGTAGATAAAAGAATTATATAAAGGTAAAAATATATTTCTATATCACACGTAAAGGTAAAGAGAAATTAAAAAATATTACATAAGGGTAAAGAATAATACTTAGAAAAATTAATTTTTCACAATAATAATAATAATAATAATAATAATAATAATAATAATAATAAATACTGAATAACTAAAGAATAATTACATTTAAAAAATTAATTACATATAATAAAATACAATTAATAAAATAACGAGAGGACTAAAATATAATTAAAAAATATAGTTTTGAAATATTTCAATGTTATGGTTTTTAATTTAAATAAATGTGAGATAATTATAATATAACAAAACACAAACAAAATATTAATTTTCCAAGTTTAAACACTAACAATCTCTCCCTTTTTTAAATTATAAAACTAAACATTTAATTTAACATCCAAAAACATTCTCCCCCCTTTTTAAAATTATCAAAAGGAAAAAAATCTCTAAAAGCATTCCCCACTTAAATGATAAACAATTAAAAATAACTATATTTGTACAAATTTAAGAAATATAAGATAATATATCTAAATTCATAAATCCCCCTATATAAATGAATTTATAAAATTATTATAATTATGAAATTTACCCAAAATTTTAATAAAAATAGAAAGTAAACATTGTATAAGATCCATTCTATTCTAAAATGCGTTAAATAAAAAATGAGATATTTTTATGATTTTTTTAATTTATAACATGTATATAAAAATATTATAGTTATAACATAGAAAGTTCATACTTCATTTTCTCAAATCATACAGAATCTAGTGTTTTCGTAAATATTTAAGAAAGTTATTTTATATTGGAACAAACTCTAACCTAATATCTACTTTATTCACATGAACCCTTAGAAAGTGAAATCTAACATATATATTCTTTGTTTAAGAGTGTTGAAAAGGTTTCTTAGAAATTCAAATAACACAAGAATTATCATAGAAAATTAGAATTTTATCAAAACTAATATTAAAATCACATAAAGTCTATTAAATCCAAATACTTTAAGAAAACAAACTTGAAACAATAATATACTCAGCCTCAGCTATAGATAATTTAACTGATAGTTGTTTTTTATAACTTCATGAAATTAAATTATTATAAGAAAATGACACATACCAGTTGTGCTTTTCTGGTCAAGACAACAACCTCCAAAATTAGAGTCAGAATATAATAATAAATCAAAAAAATTATGATTTAGATAAAATAAACTAGTATTAATTGTTCCTTTAATATATCTAATAAATATATTAAAATCTTTAATATTACTTCCCTTAGGATTCTATTGAAATCTATGACACAAACAAACTAAAAATATTATATCCATTCTAGATATAGTCAAATAAAGTAAGCTACCCACCAAACCTCAATATAATTTAACATCAACATATTTTCTAGAATAATATAAATCCAATTTTGAATTATTAATAATATATTTTATTAATATATTTTCATGAATTAAGGAATTTGTTTTAACAATTTATTTATCATACTTAGATTTGTTTAGGAAAATTCCATCTTTTCTTTGGTTAATTTGTAAACCAAGAAAAAGTTTCAATCCTCCCATTAAGCTCATGTTGAAATCACAAGTCATTAATTTTTAAAAATCATTACAATGATTGATGTTTAAAAGTAATTAAGAGGAATGATAATTGAATTTTATTCCTTATAGTTTAATGAAACTAAAATTGATGATTGAAATTATGTTTAAATATCTTACAAATGTTTACAGTTGATGCCTTAGGCCACATATGTTTGTAACATATGATAAATGAATTATTTAATTCAAGATAGTAATGAATTGGTTGTTTAATAAAAATAATTATTAAGAGCTGAGTGAGCACATTTACTTATGAAGGTTGCATGCCTTGGTTTTAGGGCATAAATTCCCTGTTGTTTTTTTGTTATTATCTTGATGCCTTATATGATTTATCTAGATGATGAGCCTTGTTGTACATTTTTATGTGAGCCTATGATGGATAATGGTTTAGTGTGATATGGTCGGAGAGTCCTAGGTTTGTATCAGAAGTTAATTCATATTATGGAGGGATGAATGATGATGTGCATAGAGGTGTCAGGGATGACACAAAGACAAACAAATTGGGTTGAAGCTAGGATTTCCAATTTTTGTTGTTGTGTTGAAATATGGAATAATATATTATTAATGAATCTTCTTAATGGTTAGATGGATGAGTTTCTTATTTCTGTATTCCATTCCTCACTTCTTTATGTAGCTAGTTGTGTGTGGTTTATGCATCTTTTATGGTATCTTAGGATGAGTCCTAGAGTACTTGGAATTATAGAATGATAATGAATAATTAATGTTAAATGTTTTAACCCAAGGGGTTTGTGTATGAGTGGAATGATAATTATGATAACTCTTGAGGAATAGTGGTATTAGTTAGTTTATGCCTAGGGGGCACGTGTTAGGCCCAAAAGGGTCATAGATACCCTAGGGGGGTGGATCAGGGTATGAATATTATTTTTCAAAATTATTCTTGCCATACTGGATCTTGACCTCTTTATTATAAGGGTCACTTCATTTTCTCTTTAGTGTTTATATTTATATTATCCTTTCCAACATTATTTAATGATGATGCATAAAAAGTAAAGTAATAAAGAAAATAAATATATACATAGATTTTTACTTGGTTCACCCTCACTAGGTTATGTCCAAGGAGTATACAATGATAATGTACCGATGTACCAAATCCACTAAGGCTCACTACCAAATTACAAGGTTTCATTTATATCACTTCTATACTTAGGATCAATTCCTTTATAATGTTTATGGTCAGCTCACAACTTTCCCAAGAGTCACTCCCAACATCTCTTTATCTAGATCAATACTGGTGGAAAGGATCACCTTCCATCTATTCATTTTCTCACTTCTCTAGAAAGGATCCACTCATAGTTTATGGAAATATAGGACCATTAATTATCCCTAATGAATGCATCCTCATCTATACATAGATGATCTATTGAAGTCCCTATTTTCAACATACTGTTAGTTTGCTGAAATTTATTTCATGAACTATTTTAGTCCCTCCATGAAATATCATGCATCCTCTATAGACTACCTTAAATCCTCTGCAATTTCATTACACCATGTGGCACAAGTTCTTCCCTAACCTCCTTTTCTTATGTGGACCGCCCCTACTTTGCGGATGGTTGTGGCCTTGCAAAACACCTCTTATATGTGGTCCCTTTTCCTATTTGGACTTCAAATCCCCGCAAAAATCTTTCGCGAACTATTCTCGTGAACTACTTCACCCTTCGTGGAATCCTCCTTTGTGACCTCTTATCCTATGCAGAATTCTCCCTCACGAACTACATCAGACATCATATAATTATTCCTAGAGTGATGATATTTTCTAATGAAATTCTCACTACTTAATGATCTAATTAGGTTTCATTGTATAGGAAAATATATATGCAAATCCTACTAATCATAATTAACCAAAATTTTATGTGGTGAAACCTTCCCCACAAATTATTATATATGGTCCACATAGTGCTTTAAACATTTACAGTGGATGTTGCCTTCCTTAAATAAAAACACTTTGTAGCTTCTTAAATCGCCACCTTTATTCTGGAACCAACGAACCTCCTAAGAATGGTTATCCTCCCACAAACTATGAACTTCCCATGAACTAATTTCACTATGCAGTCTGCATAACACATTTATCTTTTACGGTAGCTAAAATAGTGCCCTCATCCATCAATCTCCTCCTTTCGTTTTATTGAAAACTCTTCAAATTTTGATACTACATTAAATATTCTTCCATATTCTACCAAAATTTTCTTCTTGTGATCCATATAGCGATCAATGATTTACTTAACACATACTCTAATCCCACATAAACCATGTTCAGCATGAGAAACAAGAGTATTATGAAAAGTTCATCAATGAGTTACTTCAATTAAAATACACTCATCTACTTTCATCACGAACCCCATCTGTCATGCTATATAAACTTTGATCAATCACCATTAGCATCATCAGATTTTAAAACTCCCCCTTATTCACTACTCCCCCTATCAGCTTCTCCCATTTCATGATTAAGGCATTTTCACCCCCTTTATATCTATAATTTCTCCCCCTTTGTAAATTAACCCAAAGGTCACTTCGTTATGGGCTGAAAAGGGTAAATAACTTACATCATCATATTAGGTAAAACAAACCATACCTTGGGGAAAAAGGGTCCCACATCCACACTTTTTCATGTGCGGGGAGTCGAATGAACTATCAGATCCAGTCAATGCCTTCAAACACTTTTTTGGGTAAGGCCTTTGTCAGAATTTATGCAACCTAAAGTTCTGTAGGCACATACTTTAATTTCACAAGCCTTTGATCCACCTTATCCTTGATAAAATGATATTGTACTTCAATGTTCCTTTTCCTTGAGTTATGGTTTGGATTTTTTCTTAAGATTTATAGTACTTGAATTATCACAGAGGAATATGACATAAGACTTCACTTAAACTCCCATATCATCAACCTTATACTTCATCCACAATAACTATGTGCATGTTTGAGTAGTTGCAATATATTCATCTTCTGCAGTGATCAATGAAATGCAATCTTATTTCTTGCTTATCCAAGTAATACACAATCTTCAAAGATATAATGCCCCACCTTGCATTGATTTTCTATCATCAGCTAATCTGGCCTAGTTTATATCTATATATCCCAATAACTCTTACTGAGAATTTTAACTATACAAAAAACCAAAAATCCACTGTGACCATGATATAACTAAGTATTATTTTCACTATATGAAAATGGGTTTCCTTGTGATTTATTTTAAACCATTATACTTGGAATTTTCTTCTAGAACCCCATTAATAAATGTGGAATTTACATCCATTTGGAAAACTTTGAACTTTTCTTTTCACTGATATGGCCAAGAATAATCTGATTGTATCTATCCTTGAAATAAGTGCAAATGTTTCATCAACATCGATGAACATTATTTGGGAGTACCCTTTTCAAACAATTTAGGTTTTGCTTTGAATCATCACACCATCTTCATTCATCTTGTTGTGAAAGACCCATTTAGTCCTGATGAAATTCTTATATAAGGGCCTCGAAAAAATCTCCCACTTTTGATTCATCTCAGTTTGATCATGCCCTCTATTCATAGCCTAAACCCAATTCTTATCTCTAGATTATTTATCAAAACATTTAGGATTTACCTGATATAGGAAGTATTCCTTCTATAATGACTTCATTATTTGTGTTTGAACTGGTGTTGTATAATTATAGATAACATTATTTCTTTCAAATACTACTTAACTCTTCAGATTCATGCAGATAAAAATTTGACTTCCCCCTACACATCATTAGTGTCTTCTTCTAAATTAGTATTTTAAACTTCAACTTCCCCTAAGGTGATTACCTCATCATCACTATCCTCCTAGAATCTAGATAAAAATAAATTACTCTCTCTCTTCTTTCATGCACTTCTGCATAGCTCATGGGACTCCATCGGTTGAAATTAGAAAACCACTAGACTATGTAAACTATATGAAATTTCACCTTTGAATCCATTTATCAACTTTATATTGAATCTTTGATTATTTTATAACTTTTCAATATCCAAGTAATGTTCTTCTTTATAGTTTCACATTGCAGTAAGATTTTTAGTAAGTGAAATTTCCACTTTGAAACGAGTTATTAACATAACCTCTATGCCTATTGAGTAAGAACTATTTATAGGAAACAAGAGTTTAATCCAGTAAACATAACTTTTTTCCATGTTACTCACTTAATTCCATGGATTTCAGTAGCATGAAATTCCTCAATTATTCAGAAGACTCTCTTGTCAGATGAGACTACATCACATAGTGTCCTTATCACTACATCTCCCTAAAAAGCCCTATATTTGGAATGATTCCATTCAATAATGCTGATTATTTTTCTAAATCCATATGTTAAATTACTCTTTAGAATAGGGATACCACTTGTTGAAAACATTGTTGATCTTCTCTTACAGCTTCTGGGTATCCTAAAAATTGTCAACTGATACCATCTTTTTAGAAAAAAATGAAAAATCATGAAATACATAAATGTTTCTACCTATCCCACAATCTATATTCTCTTAGTGGAAAATTAACACATGAACTAGGGAATGATACCAATGGTTATATATTTAATGCAACTTAGAACTACAGGGTCATACAAGTATAGCTTTGAATAATATTCAGTTTCAAACCATACTCTTCATCATATCATCTCTTGTTTCCATATCACAAAACCATCATATATATATTTGAAAAATTGAATTTTTGTGTGATACCACTTGTTTAATTTGATATCATATGTTAATTTTATTTTTTCATATTATTCTATTCATATGTATCTCCATTAAAATTATGCACCCATTCCCTTTTATCACACACACCCCATGGATTATATATCCCCCTTAAACCTACACAGATTCTAGTAGATATTAGAAACACTTAATATATAGGGAGAGTGGTCCTGAAGAATCCTCAAGAAGAGGATTATGTTCAATCTTGATAGATCAACCCTTTGATAGTTTTTTTCAAATCACTTTAGTATTTTTTTTCTTATCCCAACTTCCCAACCAACTTCAACTGTTTTGGCCATATGACTAATCATTATTTACCTACATACTGAGAATTCTTCTGATATTTATGTTATCAAGGCTTGGTTTTTTAAAAATTTGGGGTTTACACCCATTAGTAGAAATTTTCTTCTTTGATTCTCCACCAATATTACATTTTTTATGAATCTTTATTTGACCAAGAATATTTCCACATGACATCTTCTCTTGCTCCTTACTCTATTATAGGGCTCTTACTCTTGCCTTAACTTCTCACCATAGGGAATGACATGTGAATTTTTGAAGGGATTATTTATTCAATTTTTATTATTTATTTGATTCATGAAACTTTTTCATGTTGTTTGTGGGTTCTCCAGTGAATGTATATTACTTTTACTCAAAAATGAAGTAGATCCTCCCTTTTTCTTCCAGGTTCATTTAAATTCGTTCAAAGAGATATTTTGTGAGTGTAATAGAGGAGGTTCTTGATGCAAATTTCATTGATAACCTTGTGTTTCCTCTGAGAATTTAAAATTATTTTTCAACTTATGACTTTGTCAACTAATATAGGCTTTCTCGTTATACTCCACTAAAGTAGAGGATATACTTTCAAGTTCATTTTCCTTCCCTAATTTATTCCTGCTGCAATATCTTTCCAAATTCACATGATTATAACATATAAAACATCTCCCATTAAAAACATACCTCATTTTATCATTTCTTGGATGATATGTTGATGCATCTAGAGTTCTTCTAATATTGAGCCCTCAATCTTCTTGAAACATACTCATGATGTGTCACTTTCTTCCACAATAATAGCATTTGATGTCTATTTTCTTTTGAGAGACACTTCTTTCATATTTCTCAAGTCATTTCATCTTATTCTCAAATTTAGAAATATTTTTATCTTTAAAGTATGAAATATATTTCAAATTCTCAATAAAAAAAGTTTATGTATGCCCGTGTATCCAACAAAAGTAGAAAAAGTTGTCATTAATTCCTATAAAATCCTCTCCAGGTCTATATTCAATGCCTATATGATTTTTATAATTTATAGAACTATTCAAAAATCTCTTTTCGCATGCATGGGAGTGGGTTCATCATATCCAATACTGATTTTCCAAAACTGGATGACCTTTAAAATGAGATAAGAATTTAACATTTTCCTCTGAAATTTCATATTTTATTTTCATTTCATTATTAACTTATAAAATATTTTCAAATAATAGATGAAAATAATCCTTTAACTTGGGATTTTCATTGTAATTAGATTGATACAATTCTTTCTTGACTAAATATATATCTTATCCCAATTGTTGAATCTTCTTATTACTTGATTCAATTTGAGCATTAAGTTCTCTCTTGATATTATTACCCCGAGTCACCTCATCTTCCAATTATCAGGAGAGATTATTCATCATGTCATATTTATCCTTTATTTTAGAATTCATTTATGTAATAGAATCATTACAACATGTATTCTTCTGTTGTAGCGTTTTATTCTCTTGAACTAGTTCAGATAGGTGTGTAGAAATATCATCATTTATGGCTTTCAAATTCTGAATTTTATATGAGTCTAGAGTCTTTCCCATTTCATTAGATTTCATTTTTTAAAATTCTTCAGCTTGGAAATAATTCTTCTCTCTCAGATTAGTGGCTACTTCAAAAACCATTTTATTTTATCCTACTATCTTGTTGAATTCAATTTTCTACACTTGGATCCATATATATTGAGATTTAATTTCTTTATAAAATTTCTAGATCGAATCCTTTTTTCATGGAAAACTTCCACTTTTAGACTTCTTGGAATATTGAGTTCTCTACTCATTCCTGTAGCATCATTGAATGAGTAAATACTTTCACTATATGATTCATCCAAACCATTCTTCAGTACACTATTTACTTCCTTTAACAAAATCACACTCTTTCTATAGACACTTACACACTGAGAAATACCATCTGACTTATGCTTCTTCTTAATAGTTATTCCATTTTCCATGAAACACTGAGATAAGAGTAAAGTGAAACCTCAATTCCAAGTATAGAGTAACCCTTGTCAGAGAAAAGAATCCAAAAAAAAAACAAACCTATGTTATAATACCAATTTTTAGTTCCAAAAGGGGCCTAGATATGGGGGGGGGGGTGAATCAATGGATATTATTTTTCAAAATTCTTCTTACCCTACTAGATATCGACCTCTTTATTATAAGGGTTACTTTGTTTTCTCTTTAGTGTTTAAATTAATCTTATCATTTTTAACTTTATTAGATGATGATGAATAGAAAGTAAAGAAGAAAAGAAAACAAATGTACACAAATATTTTTACTTGGTTCACCTTCAATGAGCTACATCCAAGGAGCATACAATGACAATGTGTTGATGCACCAAATCCACTAAGGCTCCCTTCCAAATTACATAGTTCAATATTGATCACTTTTATGCCTAGCATCATTACCTTTATAATGTTTAGGGTTAGCTCACTACTCTCCCAAGGGTCAATCCATGAGTCACTTTATCTGGATCACTGTTATTAGAAAGGATCACATTCTTCCTCTTCTTTTTCTCACAACTCTAGAAAGGATCCACTCACAATTTATGGACATGTAGGTCCCTTCATTATCACTAATGAATCTATACTCAACTATAGATAGATACTCTATTTAAGTCCCTACTTTTGTGTATTGTTAGTTTATGAAATTTTTTATGAACTATTTTAGTCACTCTATGAACTATCCTATATCCTCTCTGAACTACCTTGAATTCTCCACAAACTGCATTGCACCACGTGGCACAAGTGCTTCACAAACCTCTTTTTCTTCCATGGACCGCCCCTACTTTTCAAACAGATGTCAACTCACATATCACCTCTTCTTCATGGTCCCATTTCCTTTGCAGGCTTCATATCCCCATAAAATCCTTTCATATGCTATTCTTGCGAACTACTTGACTCTTCATAGAATCCCCCTTCACAAACTATTCTCCTTCAAGGAATTATCCCTCACAAACTTCTTCATTATTCACCGAATTATTCCTGGAGAGATGATATTTTATAATGAAATTTTACATAATTAATTAACTTATTATGAGTCATTATATATGAAAATATATCCGTAAATAATTCTAATTATAATAACCCAAAAAATTCGATGCGGTACAACCTTCACCATGAACTCTACAATGTGGTTCGCATAGAACTTTAAACCTTTGTGATATATATTGTATTTATCAAACATAAACCCCTTGAATTTTCTTAAATCACTGCTTATATTCTGCAAAAAAAAAAAGATCCTACCATGAATGGTTAGCCTCCCGTGAACTACAATCCTCCCATGAAGAGATTTAACTACGCGGTCCGCGTAGCAGATTTATCCTTTGCAGTAGCTGAAAACAACACTCACCCATAGAATGTAACATCCTTTGTGGTTCCACATAACTCCTTTGCAGTTCATGAACTCCACACTCAATGAAAATAGAACTCCTTTTCAGTCCATGAACTCCTTTGTGTTCCGTATAGAGCAACTATTGTACAAAAATATTTCTTTTTACAAAAAACAAACTACAGATTTTAAGGCCCAAAAATTTGGAAAGCACTTGGAAAATGCACCACGTTAAATATCTGATTTGATAACATAAACCATACTAATTTTAATTCATATATCTTTTTCAATAAACACAATCACACCAAAAACCTCAAGATGAAACCTTAAGGTATTTTTTTCTATCATCATGGATATCAGTTGGATTATTCCTATAGGTCATGTGATTCAATTTAAAATTAATGTACAATAGAAATAATATGAAATAAATTTATGGATAATTAATCAGTTAATATGATTTTGAAATTTTTATCTAAAGGAATTAAATAAAATTATATTTCAATTCTTGTGTTCTTATAGGATACCTATTCTTTAATAGTAACAATCGGATGTTCGAGAGATGATAGTAATTATTGAGGTTCAGGCTAGGTAGTTTCCCATAGTGTGGTTGTGAGATATTAATACTCTTTATGTTATGTTATTTTCAAACACTACCACACCCATTTTGGTAGGGAGACTAAAACCAATGGAATCTAGAGGGTGTTTTCCACAACATCCAGGTTGGAGAGGAATAAATGGCCGACTTCCCCCTTTTTTCTCAGTCGATCTTCTCCTAATAGTTTCATGTGATAGTATGCATGGTGGTTACCTTTCCAATATATATATATATATGTAGAGGTATGTAATGTATTGTGGTTATTTCACACACATGTATCTCTAGATATAATATCCTAAGGATTATTATAGGTATGTTGTGTATGGGATGTGATGGATTGAGGTATTTAACATGACAGATAGGTTGTAGTGAATCCCAAAAACTACTCAGTTACTATCTAGAGATACAGATGGTGATGATGAGATAATTTGATTCATAGGGTGTATGACATGTGTTGATTATGAGATGATGTGATGACAAAGATGTATGATATGATCCAGTTTCTTAGGTGTCTTCGGGTGGACTTACTTTTGGAGAGAGATGGCTCAGGACATGTGAAATTAGGGTAGGGTGAAAAACTAGTGGAGAAGTGGTAGTAGGGTAACTTCATTTGATATTATTTTAGATATTGTATTATTAATTGTATGAGATACTTGGTGATAGATCCATGGCGAGGCCATGAACTTAGATTACCTATTTAGGTGAAAAATTAGTTTCACATGTCTATTCACTAGGATTTCGTATGATTTATTTATCATTTTTATGAGTGACTCCAGGGAGGATCCTACTAAGAATACATATTATGATCACCATAAATATATATAAACTATTTTTGAGGTCTACAAGAGATGATTGGTGATCAAGCTGGACAACACTAGCTCATAGAGCTGTTTAGGAGCTGTTTGGGCTTTGAGGTCACTACTAAGGTTTTAATTTTGGTACTTGCAGTTTATTTTGTAGTTGTTCAATTTGTATGAAATTACATGTATGTTTTAAGATATTTTAATACCTTTTTAATGAGTATAATATGTTTGGTGATTTTTTCTTATCTCTTGTTCCTCATGTTCTTCTTAGAAGGTAATGCCTCCCATTTGTGTGTATGATATATCCTCAGTGATTATATTTAACCTGTGTCATATTAGAGATGAGGTTGGTCACTATTATATCCTTAATCTCATTAATGACCTAGGAGGGGTACTTTTGAGGGGATGGGGTCATGAAAAATTGGTGTTAAAGGTTCATTTTGAGGGATATGATAAATTTTAGAGGTAGGCACTGGTGAATAATTCATGAGATGGTAGGGAAATGATATCATATAAGCTAGTATGTGATGTAAACAAGGTATAATAGATAGGAAACGTGTATTTAGGGCCCCCCATGTTCTGATGTGAGGACCTTTAAGTTTACTAAGCCTACTAAGTGAAGGGAATCTAGTTTTATGGTAAAGATCTTGGAAAGAATCATGCATCATTCTTACTTTCACTTATATTTCAAATGGGTAGACCTTGGGATTAGGATGAACCATAATTAAATAATTAATCTTAAATATTAAATATTCCAAGTTTAGTATTCCCTAACCATTTTTCTTTTTTATATATGGATTTGGGTTGACATTCTCATCAGGTTCATTCCAAATACATTTTGTAGGATGTGTCTGTAAATCATTGTAGAGTAGAGGTTGATGATGATGATACATGGAGGAAGATAATATGAGAGTTTTAGTTCCATAGTCTAGTATGAGGGATTTGTTCAAGACTCAGTGGAGGAGGATTTGTTGGAGGAGGTAAATATAGCCTTTAGTTCGATCTGTGATCAGAATTAGCGTTGATTTTCTTTAGCATTGATGATGATATGTGTGGAAGCCAGAAAGTGGTGGATATTATTTCTCAAGGAATGTTAGAAGTCATCTATCTCATTGGAGATGTCTAGATATTATTTTAAAGATGTGTTTATTTCCTCAACCATGAAGGTAGAAAGTCACGAGGAGATACTTACCCTTTGATAGGGGAGTTCTAGTGTGTGGGATTTTGAGATTCATTACAAGACTCTTCTCCGATATATTCAAAATACCTCCCCTAAAAGATACCCCTTCTAGGCCATAAATGAAAGAAAAAATATAATTAGACTCATATCCTACCTCCAATAGGCCATGGGTTGGTGATAAGCACTGGGGGTATATCACACACACTAATGGGAGGCATTACCCTCTAAGAAGAACACGATGAATGAGAGATAAAATAAAACCACAATAAAATCCTACTAATGAAAAATATAATAAAAGTTTTAAAAACATACATGTAATTACATATAAACTGAACAACTAAAAAAGAAAATATAATTACCAAAAGTAAAACTTTTTCAGTGTCATCAAAGCCCAAACAACTCTTGAATAACTCCATGAGATAGTAATGCCTTTTCTAATCACCATCCCGCTCCTATAAAATAGAAAGAAAATTATATATACATAGTTTTAGCATACTAGGTATACATAGTAAGATACTCCTTGGATACTCTCTTGAAAAATATAAATAAAGCATAATAAAGATCAGTTATAAAAAAGTGAAACTAACTCTTCAACTAAATTTGTAGGCTAAGTTTCCATCCAAACCATGGATATATCACTAATAATAACACACAAGTAAAAAGATAATATCCAATATAATATCAAATGAAGGTACCTCACTATCACATATATAATAGTTTTCTTCTTTTCCTCAAAATCACACATACTAAGTTATCTCTCTCTAAAATTAAGCATGCCCAAAGATGCTTGGGAAACCATATCATATCATGCATCTCGTTCATCACATCATCTTATCATCAACACATATCATGAAACCCATGCATCATATCATCCCATCATCATAATACAAATCTACATATAGTAACCAAGTATTTTTCGAGAGCCACTTCAACTCATATGTCATGTATTATACCTCAAGAAATAAAATCCCATATAGTAAATACCTATAATAATCCTTATGATACAATATCTAGAGATAAAATTGTGTAAAATAATCCCAAGACATTACATCCCTCTATACACATATATATGGGAAAGGAAACCAACATCCATACTAGCACATAAAACTACCAGGATATGAGAGTGGGAAAAGTGGGGAAGTCATCTATGCATTCCTTGCAAACCTAGATGTTAGGGAATGCACCCTCCATAGTCCACTAGTGTCGGTATCCCAACCAACATGGGAGAGGAATCGTATGAAAATAACATTACATATAGAGTATATATAGCTCATAACCACACCATGGGAAACTACCTGGCCATAACCTCAACTGCAACAATCATCTCTTGAACACCCAAATTCCATTTCTAAGGACCAGATATCCAATAATCACATAAGCATTGAAAGAGACTTTCATTTAATTATTTTCGATAAACATTTCACAATTACATTAATTAATTTAATTGCCAATAAGTAATGTTATACTATTTAAACTTTATATTAATTATCAATGGAATCCAATTCCCTCTAGGAATATTCCAACCAATAGTTATTCCCTCTAGGTATAAACCAATTGATCCCATAGTTTCTCAAGAGTTATCATTATTATCATTCCACTCAAGTACAAAACCCTTTGCCTAAAACATTTAACGTTCATTATTTATTATCATTTCATAATTCCAAGTCCACTAATCACTATGTCTCATGCTATGCTACCATAAAATATGCATAATCCATGAAAAAACATCCGTATCAAGCAGTGGGGAAAGGAATACAAAAACAAGAAACTTGAACATACAACCATTAAAAAAATTAATTAACATGAAAGAATCCAATATTTTAGAATAATAAAAATAATGATAAAGGCCATATTCTACCCAGTCTATCCATCCTAGTGCCATCCATGACACATCTAATCATTCCATCATTCATATCACCATCATAGGCATCAACTATTTCCATAAACTCAGAACTCCCCACCCATATCTCTCCAAAAAATCAACCATATTAGGTTCACATCACCTCACATAGAAAGTATACTCATCTAGAGTAATCAAAAAGGTAGAAAGTAAACAACAGAATCCAAAAGTGCATCTAGGACCTAAAACCAAGGAATATGACCTTCATAAGAAAACAAGCTCACTCATCCCCAAAAAAATGTTTTTAATAAACTACCAATTCATTATTGTCTTGAATTAACTGATGCATTTATTATATGTTATAAACTTAGGTTACCTAACTCATAGTATATATATAACTAAAATATATTTAAACATGATTTTAAGAATAAATTTTCATTTCATTAAAATATAAGGAAGAATTAATTCAATTAACATGCCACTTCATTACTTTTAGAATTAAACATTACCATATTCTTTGTTCTTCATCCAAAAATAATTTCTAGATTTGCATTATTTAACCAATTACAAGAATAAAAAAACATGTTAGACCATATTATAAACATAGATAGAACATTATATATCAAAATAAGAGGCAAACCATTAACATGGTGGAAAATTAATGTGATCAAGACAATAAAACCAAGATTCATTCTTTAATTTGGTTTAAAATTTGTTAAGGTTTATTTAACCATCAACTATAGATATAAATCATGATAACTTTAAAATTACATATAAAAATAGAATAAATGAATCCCCTACCTTTATTTAGAAGTTCAAAATTCTTTACACAAGAATGGATGATCGAGGATTAATCTCCACCAAAAGAAACACCACTATACCAAAGGAAGACTAGATGAAACTTAATATCTACAAGACACCAAAAAAACATGCTCAGATATTATCCCCAAAATAGAGGGAAAATATACAAAAAACAACTGAGAAAAAGAATAATAGAGGACAAAGAGGAGGATAAGTGTACCTTGAACAAAAAATGTTCGATCCTCCCAGACCAAGGGTTAAAAATCACAAAGATATTATCAAGAGTCTCTAAGGGAGGTAGAACCAACACTTACCAGTGAAAAATTCATCAATAGATCCTCAATATGAGAGAGTACTCAACCAATATCTAGGTTTATATCGAGCATCAAGAATTAAAAGGAATGATTGAAGAGAGCTGTGTGGATTGATTAACAGAGGTAAACACACCCTAAGAACACATTCAAGACCTCTCATAAGGATTCAAATGTTTCCCTTTTTGAACCGATCATGATTCATGAAGAACATTGATGTTTTTGGATGTTTCAAACCTGCCCTACCATCTTCATGACCACCACTATGGTCTGGACATGGCTGTACTGTTCTTGAACACTATAACCAAAGATGATTCAACTAGGGAATGTTTCCCACAACTAGATTGTTTTTCCCTTACCATGCCCAATACCACGATCATGTTTTTTCCTCTTCACAATGTTGGATAAGTGGTCCACCAAGGAACCATGCCTAGTTATATGCCCTCACTCAAGAATTTTGAGTTTCCTGTTTCAGGTAAGAGGAAACCATGATAAAAAAACCTCCAAAATGGCTTGAGAATCCATTTTTTGGCTATGATGCACAAAGCACCACACGACCAACCACTGATCACCCAAAACTCCCACCACCACACCCACCACTAGGTTATAGTAACCCAAAAAATGGTTAATACCACTATCCTAACCTCTAATACATCTCTAATAAACCTCTCAGAACCACCAAACATCTGGAAAACACAAAGTAGAATCTAGGAAGGTCTAGACCATTACAACATCAGTGTATCCTAGTTTTGTCAATATGAAAAAACTTGAATGTATGATGCATCTATTTCATAATGAAACCATGTATAGATTTAGTGATATAAAGAATGACTATATTATTGAAAATTTTAAGGTATTACTTCTCAATGGTGAAAACATTTCAAAAAATCATTATGAGACATAAAAGTTAATCAAGTATTTTGAATGTTTTTCCAATAAAATACTTATCTACGTCAATAATTTTATGCTATATTGAATTGAAAATGAATCTTCAAATGACTATAATAAATTTGGTACATGTTTTTGGAATCCTAATAAATATTTCACACTATCTCATGTTACATAAAATGTTATGTGTAAATTTACTTTAACACAAATACTACAATGAATGTTTATATTAGAAAAAATATCAGAAGATGTGATATGGAATAGAGAAAAAATGAAAATAGAGAACATTTTCTTAACAAAGTGGATGATTAACATTATTAGTCTTTAATAAATGATATCTAAATTTATTATTTGAGGTAAATGGTGAGACTAATTCAAGGGAGATTATAGTGACCTGGAAATGTTGAGATGATGATGAAAACCTAAGAAAAGGTATTTCTCAAAGGGGGATCTGGAAGATATGAATCAAAGAATAAGTGTATATGCTAAGTGTTATCTCATGTTGTTAACATACTCAAACATTTGTTTAATGAATGAATCATATTCAATACCAATTTATTCATGGTGTATTAGTTAGGGAAAGGTTGTTTTTGAAGCTTATAAGAGTATGAAATAATTTTGGAACTCAAAAGATGGAGTTTTGGAGACATTATGGTGTTGAAAATGAGATAATGCTGCAATGAAAGATTCTACACCACAATGAATTATGCATGGGATTTAAATATGATAAAGTAGTATTAAATCATACAATAACCTAAATTAACACACATATATTTGAGTCTTAAATATAACAATGATTTAACTATTCTTTCATGACATAGATATCATGCCTCAAGGAAGAGTTGTTGTGTCAGGTAGTCAAAAATCACACTATAGTGTGGATTCCATGAGAAATTGGTACTATAATAGATTTGAAGTTATAGGTAGTCATGTTGTAGTGTTATTTGTCACACCATAATTCTCCCATAAGTAAATTTAAGCTTATATAGGGAATAAGAAGTTGTGATATGAAGAGTTGGGTTGCACCATGAATCCAAATGATCATGAAATAGTGTTATGGATGATAAAATCTGCTATATTTTTGGAATGAAAGGATTTTTATGATTTATTTTGTAATAGGGAAGATCATTCCACAATGGAGAGACATTTTTTGAAATGGTTAAAGGATAACTAGATGGTCTCCCCATGAAGCATTTGTATGGATTTTGATTTTAATAATCATGTCACAATAAGCATGAACACATCATGATTTATGCCAGAATCAATAATTCATGTTTTTTGCTGATGTGTCTTAATTTTTGAGGTAAGGACTAAGATAACTCAAATATTCAAGTCTCTTAATGTCACATAAGTGTGATTAGAAAGTTTGGATTGAACCTATGGATGTAAAAGAAGGGAGACAAGTTGAAGTGGATGTTTTTGTTTGATTTTGAATTTGAAATTTAGATTTGAATAAAGAGGAAGAGTGATTACTATAGTGAAAGTGTAGAGAATTATAGAGGAAGAATTTTATAGAAAATAAAGGGTTTGTATAGTGGCGTGCACAGGGAGAAGTGAGAATAAGAGGACGAGGAAGAGGAGTAGGAGGGGGAATAATAAAAAACAACATGATGGAAGTCTAATTTGGTGGAAGAATATCCTGTTGTTATATTTATCACTATCCATCATTGTTGGTGTATGATAAAATTACACAAGTTAGGAGATACATTTTTTATCATGAGTTCAAGGATAAAACCTACCGGATGTATCTAACATGTTGATACTAGGGAATTGTGTGATCATGGGTTTTACTAGATCATTCCCAGGATGTATCCATTCATTTTGAGTGTTGAACCTTGTAAATGTTTATTTTATCCACTATGTTTATACATTGATGTTTGTGTGGATCTTGAATAGTGATTTTTTCATTCACTTTAACTTGTGTTGAAGGTTTTTTGAAGGATAAACATAAAAGTAATTGAATTAATTTATTCACACCATGAAATTTTCCAAAAATCATAATATTTCGTTGATATTCATTTCATTTTATTCCCTAATAATTATTTATATACTAAATTCTAATAAATTTTATAATTAAAATATCAAATCACTTTATTATGAGAATATTTATTTAAACGAACAAACTAGGAATTTAATTTGATTACTTGATTTTTAGAGAGAAATTAATGGATTTATACTTATTATTATTTATCTTATTGGTATGAAGGACGTATAGAATGGATGTGACACTGGATGTGATGCTTGATAGGACATATGTTCAAGAAAGAGGTGATTCTTATAGGATTGTTAAAGGTTTATATTACCTAATAAATCATGAAGATACGGACACAAAGCTAAACATAAGTTTCATTTTGATCTATGTAGGTGTCATTGGAGTTGGGAATATATGTCATACCATAATACCTGATGGATGAAAATGAATAAAGGAAGAATATGAGTCTTCTTTGTGTAGGTGTGATATAAATCTATGTACATGTCAATTACATGAGTGTAGGTTTCATCTCTTGGGAGTATATGTGATGTTTATGTGCCTATATGTCATTTAATCCCAATATAGGTATCATTTTGGATCTTTATATGTGTGAATCCAATATAATAGGTAGAATTCCTACCATTTAAGAATTACTCCATTGGATAAAACAAGACAACTTCAAGAGATTTACTAAGAATTCATGAGAAGGTTTTGGGATACCACATCATCAAGCTTGTAATCAATAGGAGGCACCTACATGGATTATGTTAAATGAAATAATATATGAGAAAACATTAAAAAATCAACATAATAGCTATGGATCTAAAAGAGATTCAAGACCTCAAGAAAGAAGGAAACTTTCTAAAATATAAAAGTGAGTAATATAATTGGTTTGAAAAAAGGAAAATAGTAGGAGACCATGTACCTAAAAAAGAAGTAGGAGGAAAAAATTTTATAGGGTTTGGATTTCATAGATTGATGTAATTCTATCATGATTGTTGTTGTTACTACTTTCCTTATTTTTTTGTTTAATTTAAAATTTTAATATCTATTCCTTCCTCCTTATTCTCTATTTCCCTTAAAATAGAGGGGTAATATTCTATGTGATCAAGGAAGTGAATAAGGTCCTTTCTAATTCTTGAGTACTTATTTTTTGGAATAAAAACTCTCTTGTAATGATTGATTTCAATTTTCAATGGCGATTTGATACTTTTATTGAAATTGTGTTTAAGTATCAAAATTTTTCATTTTTGATTACTAAGGTTGATAATCTATAATATAACTCTACCTAGTACAACTTATCTCAAAGGAATATGTTATTTTAGGTGGTGAGTGCAATCAATTTCTGGCACATGTGCAAATTTTGGGAGTTACTCTTGATTTTCCGAGGAACACCAATACCTGATTGGGTATTTCCTTGGATTGTTAGGAGTGTTATACCATTTTTTCACACACATATGAAAGGATTATGACCAATTGAAATTGAAAATACTCTATTAACTAGAATTATGAACCGTTATTTGAAATATAATTTTAAATAAACAACCCTTGCAGACTCAATTGAAACCTCAAGTGTTCAGTCTGAGACAGAAATCATGGATGGAAATCCCAACCATACTTTTAATGATCAATATTACACATAGTTCATCCATTAGAATAATAAAATTACCACAATTTCCATTAAAAATTATTTTTAACTAAAAAATGGTTTAATCTAAAAATGATCAAAATTTCATTTCTTGTAAGGTGAAGATCTAAACAAGAACATAAATGATTTCACTATTGTGCTCTACTTTGAAACCAAAAGGAGTAACTGAGGAACAAGTTAAATGGAGGTCACTCACCTCTTCACTTTAAGGAGTAGTGAAGGAATGGATGTACATCCTATAAGTTGGTAAAGTTCATAACTGGGATGATCTACCCAAAGCATTTATTTAGATATTTTCCCTACCTCTTTAAGAACAACCATTAGAAAATAACTATATACCATTAGACAAGCTATT
This sequence comes from Viscum album, assembly GCA_963277665.1. NCBI lineage: Eukaryota > Viridiplantae > Streptophyta > Magnoliopsida > Santalales > Viscaceae > Viscum > Viscum album. The sequence goes on along the minus strand of OY728162.1, from coordinate 1,108,687,617 downwards.
AGGGGAACTCTCTATGAGTAATGTGAATGTTTCCAAAAGTTATGTGTTCGTTTCCAACATCAAGCTATAGAGGATCACCAATTATCAATATTATTCTATCATGGCCTATTGGAAAATGATAAGAACTTATTGGATGCATCATCTATAGGACCCTTGACAAAAAAATCTCTAGAAAATCCAAGGTCCTAATTGATAATATTGGTAAGAACTCACAATAATTTGGAATTGGAGGTACTTGAATAAGAGGTATCCATTGGGTAAGAACTTATGATTCATCTATATTATTTAAATCTACACTTAAAGTGATAACTAACCTTGTGATATAGATAGATCAGAAACAAACAAGTGAACAACAAGAACAGATTATGGTATATGGTTTATGCTCATCACCTAACCATTTTATTGACTAGTATGCTAAAATACAGGGCATGTAGAGTTGTGAAACAAACTTTTAGTGAAGGAAATTTTAGCAACAAAATCAAGGATGGAAGATCAATAACCATGTCTAGTTTGGATTTGGAAATCAACAAGATAAATCTAGGGCACCCTACTAAAGTCATTATCAATAACAACCCTCTTACTGGAAATAAAACCAATTCCAACCAAAACCACCATTCAAGAACCCACCACCTTTCAAAAAACCTTACAAGAAGTATTAAAACCAACCTATATACCAAAATACCCTCATTTTCAACAAAAGAAACCATATGAAAAAACTTCCACCAGTCCACCAACACCAATATAGAAACCAAAGACTAAAGTTAAGAGTCCAAATCAATAGTTTGGTGGAAATTTTATCCAAAAACCATGCCAAGATACCATCTCAAACAATCTCTAACCCCAATAAAAATGTGGTCATGATAACAACCAGAATTGGTAAAGATATTCACCTCATGATCTAACCTGATTCTGAATAAGATCAACCTAGAAATGAATAATAAGGATCTAAAAAACTTGAATTTTATTAAATACATTATGATATTAAAGATCATTCTATAAAATAATATAAACAAAATTTTTTAGAAATAGTTTCTAAAGAACCTTGAAAGTAGTCCAAAATATACCTAGAAAGAAGAAAATATAGAAGAAGATAAATCTAAACCATAGAGAAATAAAATACAAGAGACACCAAGGAAAGACAACAAAGGGAGATGAAAGACCTTTCACTTCCATTACCATTAAGAATGATTCAATCCAAAAGGATCCAAGAAGTGGAATTCCAAAGATAAATCTTATAAAATTTTCAAAAATTGGAGATCTACATACCCATTCTTGAAACTCTCAAGAATATTTCCATGTATACTAATTTCTTATTACACCAGGGGTGGTTAAGGGAATGGAATAATTAATTTTTGGGAGAAGTGTTGTAGATTTAATCACCCCATAACTAAAAAAAATTTGAATATCCATGGACATTTTTTATCCCATATGTAATTAAATCTATAAATTTTTTAAATTCATTATGTGGTTTAGGTGGTTCTATAAAATTTTTACCCCACTTATTGTTAACATCTCTCTAGATTAGAGACTTGAATTCCACAAGAGTGATTGTGCAGCTTGAAAACATATTTATTATTTTTCCAATGAGAGTATTGGAATATTCCTTATGATATTACAAGATATAATTTTCCTAGTTGTATTATATGTGTTTTACATGGATAAATACCAAAACAAAATACACTCACCCATCATTTTTTAGATATCTTTATTAAAGAAAACAAAGATAAGTGGCCTCAAGGCTTGAGAGGATCCTGAGCCTATGATGGAATATCTTCTTTGGGGATATGTTATCTCATATTTTGATACCCCCTAACTACCCTAGTTTTGGTCCTTCTATATTATTCTAACTTAACCTTAAATTTATTTTATTATAAAAGTAAAAAAATAGATTGGAGGAGGAATATGAATTATGGAAAACTCACTATGGAATTTGGAGATATCACAGTCTATTTCAATATCAATGAATTCATGAGGCACACTTAAGCTGATCATTCACTCCTTAAACATTTTCAATTTGAATATATTAAACTCATTGAAGACCTATGTATGTTACATTATTTTTTATATTTTAGAAAAAAAATTAATAATTGAAAATTACAAGGAGAATGAAGTTGTCAATAATTTTGAAGAATCTATTGTCAGTGTGGAGGAAGACGTAACTTATGAATTATTTAATATATTTTATTATTTATTTAATAATGAGAAAACTTATATGTCATCTTTTTTTAGTAGATCCAATGTATGAAAGTGATAAACCCATATCTGATCTAATCTTTAGAAAAACCACCAAATCTATAATTAATGCATTTTCCCATTGATTTAAAGTATGTGTACTAATGAAGGAGAAAAATATAGAAGTCATTATATATAATAATTTATACCCTTACCAAGAAAAAAAAAATTAACATTTGAAAGAAAATGTGCAAGCAATAGGTTTGATTTTAGGTGTTATCCGAAGCATTAGCCCCAAAAATCCAATCACATAGAATTTTACTTAAGGAAAATTGCTAACCTATTTAACAAGCCCAAAGGAGTAAAAATCCCTAAAAAATGGAGTTAATGAAAAAATATATAGAGAACTTATTGGAAATAGATATAATTTACCTAATTTTTAACTCATAATGGGTTAACCCCATCCATTTAGTTCCCAAGAAAATTGGACTTACCATTGTCAATAATGAACAAAATGAGTTAATTCTTGTACTAATTAAGAATATATGGAGTGTGTCTATAGATTATAGGAATATAATCTAGGTTATTTGAAAATACGACTTAAACATCTATTTTATTGACCAAATGTGGTATATTGTGGTATTAAAAACTCAATATTACTTCCTATATGGGGTTTTAGGATATTTTCATGTGCACATTTCCATATAGGACCAAGAGAAGAAAACCTTTACATGTTCCTTTAAAACCTTTTCTTATAAGAGGATTCCTTTTTCACTATATTATTCCTCAAGTACATTTTAAAGGTGTATTGTATGTATATTTTTAAAACACAATGATGATTTCTTATAGGTATTTCTAGATGATTTTACTTTATTGAGGAATTCATTTGATCATTGTTTGAATAATTTAAAAAAAGTCTTAAATCCCTATATTGAAAATAAATTACTTATGATTTTTGTGAAGTTTCATTTCATGGTAAAAAATGAATAGTCTTATAGAATTTTATTTCATAAAAGGAATTTTGGTGGATAAATAAAAAATTGAAGTGATATATTCTTTTCCTTACTCGACTTATGTGAAACATGTTAGATCCTTCCTTGGACATGAAAACTATTATAGGAGGTTTATCGAGAAATTTAGTAATATTTATCTTCCAATCTATATATTACTTTTAAAATTTAATAAATTCGATTTTAATAATTAGTGAAAGGAATATTTTGATTAATTGGAAAGTAGTTTAATAACCCACACCCCAGTAATGTAGTCACTAAACTTGGTGAAACCTTTTGAGTTACTTTTTGATGCTTAAAATTAATATATAGGATTAGTTAATTACCCAATAACTGAAGGTAGAAAAAAATTTATTTCCCATGTCGTAAGAACCTTGGATTCTTCCCAACTAAACTATATAAACATCGAAAAATAATTCCTAGCAGTAGTTCTCGATTTAGATAAATTTGTATTCTATTTTCTTGAAACTAATGTCATATTTTTTTGACAATTAAGATCTTAGGTACTTGATGAAGAAGTAAGATGAAAATACCAATATGGATAGATGTATGTTAATTCTATATGATTTTAACTTGTAAATCAAATACAATAAAGAAACTGAGAACCAAGTGGCCGATCACCCATGTAAACTGCTAAAAATTGTTGGAATAGAAATTTCAGACCAAGAACTATTGAATGATAACATTCCAAGAGAGAGGATTTATTTGATTAAAGGATAAGTAACTTCGTATGAAGATGTGGTCAATTATTTGGGTACTTCATAGGTACCATCAATTTTAAATCCTCAACAAATTATTAGACATAAATTTGATTTAAAATTTTACATTTGGGGTGATCTATATATTTGGAATATTTGTAATGAAAATGTGATAATAATATCTTTTCCTAGGAGTTAAATTATGTATTTTATTTCTCTCACACTATATCCTATGGTGGACACTTTGGATCTCAAATGAAAATAATGAAAATTTTAGAATCATGAATTTATTGGACCACCTTATTCAGAGATTCTCATGAATTTTTCAAAATGTGTGAAAAATTTCAATTTGTTGGAAGCATTTTAAAAAAATTAAAAAATACCCCAAAATAAAATTATTTTTTGTTAAATTTTTGAAATTTTAGGGATATATTTTATGAGACCATTTCCAAAGTATTTTGATAACATTTATATTTTTCTAGCTATGGATCATGTCTCAAAATCGGTGAAAGCCAATGCCACTAAAATTGATGATGATAATGTTGTGTATTATTTTGTTAGGACTAAAATATTTTTATATATTTTGAATTAATATAGCCATCATCAGTGGATAAGGGACCCAATTTTACAATATGATCTTGGAGTCCTTTATTTGGATGTATAAAGCACATCACAGGACATCGGAACCCTACTGTAAGACCCCGTTTTTTTGGAGGTACAAACCCTTTAATTTTCACCAAACCCCCTTTTTTTATTTTAAGAAGTGATAAAGAGGGTTTTAAGGGCTATGAAGGTGTATTGTGGGATCGTGAGGAGGCCTCAACCTATGGTATACGAGATGAAATGACACTGGATAGCCAGTTAGAGACCACTGGATAGCTGGTTGTAGACCACTCGCTCACCATTAGGCTTCATGTAGGCTGGGGAAGTAATTGGAAGCCTGCCAGCTAACCATAGGGTTCTATATTAGTTTTTTAAAAGGGGTAAAGTAGTCTTTTTAAAACTTTACCCCTTAAATTCTTAAATCAAAATTTCCCTCTTTTTGGATAGTCGCAACAGCATGGGAAGCTCTCTTATCTCCCCTTCATCTCTTTGGCATGTCTCCTTTATTCCACCTCTATTTTTTCTTCCTTACATTATGATGGAATACAATTGGTATTTCTAACACTCCTCTTACTTCCAATATCAATTTTATTTCCCTTATAAATCTCTCCCACCTTGTTTAATGTAAATTCTTTGTTTTCAATGCTTTTGTCTGGTTTCACCATTTCTCTTGGTTCTTGTCTAATTGAATCCTCATAATAGATATGTAGAAATATTATAACCTAAGGTAGGTGGTATCATTATTTTCCCTCAAAGTATCATCATAATATTGAATACTTGGCTTGTGTGTTCATGCCGAATCATCAGACGATGGACCTAAGTAATAAAATTAAATGGTTTGGCCACCTTAGTGATGAAAAGGAACCTCTTTGGACTTAGAAAGTGGGTTGGTTTGGGTATACCATTATTGAAACTATTAAAGAGGTGAGTTTTCCCCTATTCAATGTTTTTGGGTGTAATAGTGGGGGTACTTACGGCTACCCTTAGGGAAGTTATTCCTTAATATGGAAAGTGGGATGCCTAGGATGGCCTTTAGTATCCCCAAGATCTTATGTCCATGGAAAGTTTATATGAAAATGTAAATTAAACTAATTGGTGAACTTGTATTTAATTATAGAATTGTTTATAATGTGTAATATAGATTTATGACAAGTTTGTGATCCTTGGTAATGGTTATGAGTGAGGAATTTCTTATAGGACTTCCTTGGATTCCTCATGAATGTTAATGTCATGGAATTACATGGAAAAGACTAGGATTCCATTATGGTACACATGTGAATGTTAGGGGTATGAAGGTACCATTATATTTAGCGAAGATCAATGATATAAAATGACTCAATAAATTTGGAGGACTATACACCAATTCATTACCGAAACTTCCATGGGGAGGTCCCTATAGGATTTAGATAATTTCTACACTTATCAAATTCCACATATTAATTCCATGGAATCTTGATGGGTACCATTTTCTAATGTCATAGGATAAGCTCCCCATATTTGGATTGATCTTATTAATGTGGAAAACCTTAGATTCATGCATTTATATCCAATCAAGTCTTTCTTAGGAACGTCAAGGGTGGTCCCTTGAGTTTAGATCTGGCTAATGGATTTTATTTGGAATTTATGAAAAGGAATTCCCAATAGAGCCACACAGATAAATTAAGGTTACATAATTGTCATTGCCTTAGTAATGCACCTTGGAACTAAATTGGGCCATGATGCCTCCTCAGTGTTCAGAGATCTATATTGGAAGAAGTAGGTGGGGTCAACTCAAGTTTCCTCCTTAAGATCCGAGGATCAATGTGGTTTATTTTATTTCCTCATATTTTTATTTTTCTTACTAAATCACATATATATTTTACACCATTATTATTTACACATAAAAAATATATTTAAATTAGATACCATTGGTAGTGGCCTTCTGAGTTGTAATCACACCCAGCCTGAGCCACCATTTAGTACCCATGCAGAATTCATGGATGCAGGTTAGGACAAGGGAAAGTGATCTATATTTGATGTTTGAGGTTATTTCTAGGATTGGAGTTGGGATCTAGGATCCAGTCTAGAGCTAGGAAGTTTTGGGTTTTTTTGTTTTCTATTTTTCCATTTTTTTACTTTTGGGTCTTGTTGTATTTAACCTAACTTATGTATATCTGTTTGTTTTGTATGTTGTATTGGTATGATATTTCATAGGTGATGAATTAGTATATTGGTATCTATTTTTTAATATTTTATGTACATGATTTTTTTTTAATTTTCATTATGTTGGAATATGAAAAAAGGGTATAGTCTCTCCATCCTACCACTTATGGACCCTCACTACTTTTCAACAACTTATGGAACACGGGGAGTTGTGCTTGAGGCTATGTGGCACACAATCTTGAGGCACCTATTTAGTGGCATTTAAGTCAGGGAATTACACCTAGAATTCACAAAAAATGGTAAAACTAGAGTTTTTACTAGGGAAATAAAGAGAATCCTAAAAATCCATTAAACCAAATTAGAAATAATAGATCCAACTTTTGGAATACATCTTATTTTATTATATAATAACCTACAAAAATACATTTGGAATGAGTTTATACCGATTTATTTATAAAAATATCTATCACCTAACCATGGGCTTGGACCAAAAATCATATTAGGCTATGAGAGAGATAAATCTATACCTAGATAGATCTAAAAAAGAAATAAAATTACAGCTACAATATTTGGGGGAAATTATAAGAGAAACTTTTGATAATTCCAAAATTTAAAAATAAAGAGATTAAGTGACTCATAATAATTTGTTTCAATATAAGGAATTACATCCAACAGAAAAAGTTTTATTATACAATTAAATACTCAAATTGATACTATATAAAATTCATTACACATAGGAAAGACAACTTACAATTACTCATAAATATCCTTCTGGTGTTGTGCAGGCCATGAAAGAAAAAAACAAGAACTCGTTCACTATTAATGGGAACATACTGAAGAAATTTCACGGAAAGTTTCCTCAAGAACTAGCAGTGGATATCAAACTTGATGGTTCTAGGTGTAGTGGAAGATCTTATTAGGGCTGATCCAAGCTCATAAAATTTAATATTTGATAGATCATTCACATACTATAAAATATGTGAATGTCCTGACCAATGAAATTTTTACAAATAATATTGAGAATGAAATACATCAGAACCAAGAGGATATCTTTTTAAAGTTAAATTTATAACTAATTTAATTAAATCATAATAAAGAATACCTTTTTCTTGAGATATTTCTTCTAAGTAGATGTTGATCATCTAAAAACCCTTTTCAATAATTCATCGTTTCAATTATAAGATTCAATTGTAGAATCCCTCTAGAAATGATCCACATGCACTCCTATGATAGCTGAATGGAACTAATGAATCAATGGGTACTATAATGGTAAATTGACAATCTTTCATTATCTGTCTTGATTGCTTCAGCTTTCTTTTATAATTTCCCAAAATTTTATAAATTTAATTATCTTCTAAATGAATAAATACTTTATTAAGTAAGGTAGTTATAGAAAACACATGCACTACTTTGATAATTTTGGATAGTTATAAAATATATCCATTTAGATTTAAAAGGTTATTAAAAATATTAACCATTGATAATATATCCATCATATAATGACTTTTTATATTATTATATTAAAGTTTATGATAAAATCCAATTGAAATAGATGGATGAAGTGATGACCTCAACCAATAGGATCATACACTATAAAGCTTATTTATCAGAGCCTCTAAGGGAGATGACATTACTAGGATTTTCCCTTGAAAAAGACTAAGAAAAGATTCAAAAACTAAAGCAAAATTGAAACTATTTATGGTATAAGTTCAATATTATCAATATCATGACTCAAACCATGTTTGTCAAACCACTCCATTAAAGTCCCACCATTGTGCACCGTACAGTTTGGGAGTACACTAGTATAATAAGAGGTTATGTATATATACCATAACAATATGAATTTTTATATTTAATTTTAAATAAAATAATTATTATGTTTAACTTTTTTTAATATAAATATATATATATATATAATGATTTTTATAATAAATAGATTTTGATACGAAGAAACTAAAATTGTTTTTTTGGGAAATATATATAGTTTCAATTAGGACACTCTTTTGATAAATTAAATAATTAATGAAATAAATTTTATTCTAATAAAATAATCTTATTAAATAATATTTATTTAAATATAAATGATAATATAATTTAATGAAGTTAAATGTAATTTTTATTAGGTAAAAAAGGTGGTTAGCATCGTAAAAATAATATTTTTCTGTAAATAAGTATTTTTATTTAAAAGTGTAAATTATCATATTTAAAATATTATTCTGATAGAATAAATATAATTTTTAAAATTATCATGTAAAAATTATCCAATGGTGAATTTTTCATAGTTTTTTGAGTTAGTTGAATTTTTGGGTAAAAAATAAATATGGTATAAATGTACAATATGTATTATGATATCATATTTGCCCAAAAGTGTTGTAATAAATACTATAAATGGAATCTATAAACAATTATTGTTTTAACCTTTAAAATAATGGGTTTTAAATTTATTTTATTTATTTTATAATATTTTAATGAATCCTCCAAAACCTACATTATATTTTAAGGTTCTAAAATCAATTATTTTTTAACACAAATCACTTTCACATTACTAATGGTATTATTTTAATGAGTTCAGTTACTAGAACTATAAAATATTTAAATCCTCTAATATTTTGTAGAAACCATTGAAAAAAACCATGGGAAGGTTTTTGGTTTTTATTATTTTATTATAGAGTCGAAAACCCAAGTTTAGAAATTAATAATGAAATCCCCTCTCTTTCACCTTAAATAACTACCCATCCACCAACTTATCTTCACTAAAAACCAAATTTTTACTAATTTTATCTCCCTATCTCTCTATATTTTCCTCCCATGGTGTTCCTAATTTCTTATGTATCCCCTCCTAATCTTTCTAAAGTTCCATCTCAAGGTAAGAGATCCTCTCCTGTTTTTAAAAAAATTTCAAGTAATTTTTTATACTAAACCTTTTTATTTCAATTTTTTCATATTGTAATGTGTTTTTACACACCCCTTTATTATCATAATGCTTTCATTTAATGATATATCACCTTTGGATCTCATTAAACCCCTCCCAAGAATCTTTATGTTCACCCATTATACTATCAAAATTATTACATGATTTCCCAAGACAAACTTTTATATTATGAGTACCCATCCCTATTTCCACTAAAGATTATTAAATTAGATGAAAATATTATTTATTTATTGGGTAATTACATTTATATAACCCACACTACTTAATCATGGGATTAACAATGATGAAATATTTTATTATGTTGTATGATTTATTTGACACACAAATGCATGTACATGATATAAATGTGACTGGAGAGACCAAAATTATATATCCCTATAATAAATTAGGTAATGTTTTTATCTCATGAGATTCCATGTATGGTGCATAAGTGATTATCATATGAATTATATGTTTTTATTTCTTAGCAATTATACATGACTTATGTTTATGATGTCATGTTTTATGTTTTAGCCACATTTTTAAGCTTCTTTGATGTTATTATATTATATCATGCTTCAGTATTCATGGTTATGATTCCCATACTTTTATTCCACCTTGATATGAATCTTGAATGACATGTATTTATTTCATCATTATATTCTTTGATTATTCCAATACTGGGATTTATAGCTCACCCCTTTCTTATGTACATGTCCAGGTTATCCCGTACAATTTTAGAAGATCAATGTAATATAAGGGCATGTTTTTTAGTTTTAAATAATGTCATTTCATCCATGTTTTATGTTTTTGTGATATATACCTAATTACCCAAATACACTAGTTCTATCGATCTTATGAGATACATAATGTATGTACTTATATAATAAATCATGAGTGATGTTTATAAAAGATATGGGTTTTCATATATTCAGTTTTGAAGAAATCCACTTGATCTCTCATTCTCTAGAGGATGTGAGGAAGAAGAGAAGGATTAAATAGAGGAATACAAGATTCACAAAAATTCTTGATTAACCTCTCTTAGAATGTATTATTGGTCTATTTATATACTTATGGTTAGGGTTTTTAATTTAATTAATTGCACAAGTTCCTTGAATAAAATATTAAACCCATGTCTTACCCCATTCCATGTATTAAAATAATAATATTATATTTTTTCCATGGTGTGTGTTAATTACTAAAATGATTAAAATTATTTTACCAACTTTAAAATTAATATTTATCACTGGACAAAATCTTGGTCCGCTAGTCCTCCACAACATTTATCAAATTCCCAAATAAATTAAATATTTATTCATTCAATAAATAAATAAATAAATACTATATATCCACTTAGTTAAAATAATTACCTTGTGAATAAATATTTATTTAATTTATGTGATCATTAATATTGAATAGAATTATTCCTTATTCTTGAGAATAATATTTATTCTAATAATTAAATACCAAAAAGAATTTAATTAAGAATAATGGAATCACTTAGTGTGTTACCCTATATGATTCTTTCTCACCGACATTCAATGGGATTTCATAAAGTACAATATTACTATCTAGAAACAAGTCAAGGTAACCAAAAGAAAGAAGTAAATACCATAATGTTGACAATCTCATATGAGCACTTGTTGTGTAGTATAATATCCTTGTCATAATATCTCATCAAACAGGTTTCACATCCATGTCATCAACCTATATGCTTGATACGTTTGTATTTGTCTATTTGAAATAAATTCACTATTCCACCATGTTTAGGGAATTTAATGAAATAGTTCTATTTTAATCAAATGGAAGAGATATTAACTTCAATAAACATAGAAGAGATAAATCCTTACTCGATTTATTTATTAATAATAGGCCATTCATGATGCACCCAACACACCCTACTTACCACAAATATATTGTGTCACAGTTTTAGCAACTAAATCTAAGTACATGATTCATAAAATTTATTAATGATAATATTAAATAATAAGGACCATTACACACACCCACATATTTAAATATTTAATAACACATAAACATTCATAATTTCTACTAGTGGGTCTATTATCATAATCTCCTGTCTTGGATATTACCAAGTGAACACTTCATGAGATGAAGTCTCATTTGATTACGAGTACCCACAACTAACAGATTACATACTATATTCCCTATCATATAATGTTATCCGATCAAAGAACTAGGTTTAAGAATACCTCCATGTCATTACGAGGTTCTCATCATAACAGATAACTATTATGCCCTTTTCAATGTGATAGATACTCTAGATCATTATTTCATTAAATTCATGCAGAACAATGAAAATATGTAATGAGGAATTTAATTAATATTCACTTATTTGAATATACATGTAATCCAAAGTATAAATTGTTGGTTCTAGAACACCAACTCCAACATAATCCCACTTGGACTAGAACTAACTGCCAAGGAATTTCAGTCTGCTATACCTCACATGATGACCATATTTCTACTGAGCTAAATCTTTAATCAAGGGGTCCACCATGTTTTCTTTTCTAGAGACTATGTTAACTATAACTTTACATATCTGAGAAAAATATTCAAGGTATGTACTTTATAAGTATGTGCTTCATCCACTAATGTGACCTTGTCTCCTTTTAAAGATCCATTATTGCAGTATTATCACAATATAGTGTGATGGGTTCTTTACTTCTAGGTACCACATCAAGATATTGGATGAAGTTTAATATAAAAAATTCTTCTTTTTATGCCTCAAAACTATCAATATACTTGGAATATACTATAGACTATGCGACCATAACTTTCTTTGATCTCTTCCATCTCACAATATTTCCATTGAGGGTGAAGATGTATCCTGAATATAATTTCAAATCATCTTAATCAATTTTGAAACAAGAATCTTCATATCCTATAATTAATAGTTCATAATCTCATCCATAGACTAGGAACATATCCTTAGTTCATCTCAGATACTTAAAGATAGTCATTACTACCATCCAATGGTGGTCACTGAGCTAAATTGATATCTTCCTATAACATTTAAGGCATGTGAAACATCTAGATTAGTACATAGAATAATATACATGATTGAACCAATCACTAATGCATATGAAATCCTTTCCATCATTTATCTTTACTAATGTGTTTGAGGACACATTTTCTTAGAAAGATGAATGCCATGTGACATTGGCAACAATCCACTCTTAATCCATAAATAATCTCTTCAATATCTTGTCAATATATGTACTTTGGATTAGACCAAAAAGTCTATTGGATCTATCATTATGGATGTTGATCCCAAGAATAAATGCCACTTCACCTATGTCCTTCTTGTAAAATCATGTATTTAAATAAGATTTAATAGACTGCAAGAATGGTATTTCATTTACAATAAATAGTAAGTAATTGATATAAATTATTAAGAAAATGACCACACTCCCACTAAAATTTTTATATACACATGGATCACATGCATTATTTATGAAACCAAATTCTATTATGGATTTATCAAACTAAATTTTCCATGAAATGGATTATTTATTTAATCCATAACTGGATCATTGTAATTTTCATACCTTGTTGGAATCCTTTAGAGTCACAAACCCTTTAGGTTATGTCGTATAGAAATATTCATGAAGGTTCATGTTAAAGAAGAATATTTTGAAATCCATTTTACAAATATCATAATCAGGGTAATATGCTATGTAAAGTAAAATTCAATTGGATTTTAGCATTCTAATTGGTGAAAATATTCCATCATAGTCTATGACTTGAGTTTGTTTGAACCCTATTGCAACCAGTCATGACTTATAAGTACTAACTTGTCAATCGATGTCCAGATTATTTTTTAATTCCCATTTACAACCAATAAGCTTTAAATCTAAAAGAGTATCTACCAAAATATATAGTTGTTTTTGGTACATGGAATCCATTTCAGAATTCATAACTTCTTTCCACTTATAAAAATCTGTGTCACTTGTTGATTCCTTAATGGTTACATGATCATTATTATAAACTATTAATGAGTCATCATCCTTGTTGGCTAGAAAAACATATTGCTCTAGTTCTTTACACTCTCTCATACTCCTACATAGTAATTTTTTCTTTATAAATTTTTCTTCTACGGGGATTTGTGGAATATATTCTTGTAAAAAATCTTGTGTACCTTGAGTTTTAAATTCATCAAAGTATATATCCCTCCTACTATCTCTTTTATATATGTTATCCCTATCATGGAATATGGAATGTATTTCCACAATTACCTTTTTGTTTGTGGGATCATATAGGTAATATCTATTTGTTTCCTTGGAGTATCCTATAAAGGTACAATTTATGCCTCGATTTGCAATTTTGTTACTTGAAGAAGCCTTAACAAATGCTTCGCAACCCCACAGATGTAAATTAAATCACATAGATTTTCTTCCACACCAAAGTTCATATGTAATATTGTTTGTCTCTTTAGTTTTCACTTGGTTTAGCATATATGCTACTGTTTGTAACATATATCTTCAAAAGGATAATAAAATACTCACATGAGTCATCATTGATATCACCATACCTAATAGGGTATGGTTCCTCTTTTCACTTATCCATTCCATTATGGTGTATAAGGAGGAGTGAGTTAGTATAGAATCACAAAATCCTATAAATAAACAACGAAGACTTGATTAAGATATTCTCTAACATAGTATAACTGGAGTTTCTTAATCTTATGAACAAGATGGTTCTCATATTCATTATTTTATTCTTTTAATATTTCAAAATAATCTGACTTATACATTATTAAGTTGACATATCCATATCTACTAATATCATTAGTAAAAGTTAGGAAGTATGAGTACCCACCCCTTGGTTAAAATGCAAATAGTTTGCACACATTAGTATGAACTAATTCAAGAAGCTCCTTGGACCTTCATCTTCTCTACTAAATGGGGATTTGGTCATTTTTCCTTGAAAACATGCATGACATACACCAAGTAGTTTTAGTTTAATGGAATCCAAATATCCATCTTAGTGTAATTTGGTCAAATTCTTTTCATTTACATGACCAAGCCAGTGATTACACAGTTGGGTGTGGTATAAGTCATGTGAACTATTTTGGTTATTGATTTCCATTACTTTGTTCATGTAATATAACATATATAGACCATTATTGAATTATTCCTTACCATAAAAAATTCTATATTTATAAAAGAATCAATATTTATTCCCAAATTTGAAAAAAACCCATCTTTATTAAGTACGTATACAAAAATAATGTTTTTTATAACATAAAGAACATAATTAATATATTTAAAAACTAATATCATTCCCATAAAAAACGTGTGGTGATAGTATCCAATATCCAAAAATGTAAGAATGGATCTGTTAGCTACTCATAGATCTACCCCCTTGGTCAATATTGTAGAATCTACTAAGTAGCAATATTTGATTGAAAATTTGAGTACCAGATTTTGTATCTAATACCCAATTAGTAGAAAAAAATAAATTCCAGTCGATAATTAATGCACCTGAATATTCCCCTTGATTTTTTTCCTGGGTGAATTTTTTAGTCTAGTGGCCCTTCTTGACACATGCGAAACAAATAACATCCTATTTCCTTTCTTGTCCCTTGATCTTTCTTTTGGTAGTTTAAACCCTAGAACCTATAGGTTCTCAATGTAGCCAATGATTTTGACTATGTGAGGCCCAAATGAAACACCTTCTCTATGTTTTCTTTAAAAGAGTGCCTTGGATATCTCAAAGTGTTCATATCTAACTCTCTCTTGATATATACCACAGAGATGCTAGAGAATTATATAAGAATCCATGTCT